>BPLT01000081.1:1337500-1937500 GCA_019656295.1 Rhododendron mucronatum var. ripense
ATTCCATTTTTGGAACCCAGCTTCTCTATCATATCCGCTGCCCATTTTGCAATGGTTGAATTGCCCCCTAAATCCCCAAACGGTTTGATGTTGCATCCGAACCAAACCAGATTGGCCCATGGGCAAAGGACAAGCATATGATCAATGCTTTCCTCCTCGGTGTCACAAATGGGACATACGTTATCTCTAGCACATTTCCTCTTGAAAAGATTACCTTTTGTTGCCAATATATCCAAACAGGTTCGCCACCAGAAGCTTTTTATTTTATTTGGGACTTTCATCTTCCACACTACCTTCCAGAAATCCTTTCCTAGTGTGAAAGAGGGACCAGGCTTAGAATGTCCACTCTCCCCAAAGACTTGATGAGCAACGTGGTACCCCGACTTGACCGAGTATTTCCCTGGGAGAGGTTATTGAGTGCTCTTGAAGCAACTCCACACCAATATAAACACTCCACAGGTCTGTTTTGTCTCCTAATTTACCAGCACAAAACTCATGGGTTGCACAGTATTTACCGATTACTACTCATGTGGAGTAACTACGTATCCTTGCTCCAAGAGCAAATAAATAATTTCTCCCACCTGGGGTTTCCAGTTCATGGCTCCTGCGTTTTAGATCGCTGTTTGCCTTTTAAATCATTTCCCTTTTTCATGATGGTTGCCAATAACGTATTGGTAATTGTGGTTGTGTGGTTCTTGTATACTAATATTCCTATGACTTAGTGGTGCGCCACAGTGTTTGGGACCATAGGGTGCTCGTCGGTTATCAATAAATGGATTTTAGTACAAGTGTTTTTGCAAAGATAGCAGCTAGGTTATGTTTGCCCTGCCCCACCTTTCTAATTGTATTTTTCTTTTATTCCTTTTTTTTTTTAATCTTTCCCTTGCTAGTTTATTTTAAACTTAAGTCGTTTGATAATATTTTCATGTTTTAATTGCTTCATAGAGGGAGTTGTTTAGTAGGAGATGGTTTGCCTGTTTAACCTCTTTAAGCATTTTTTCTTATTTGTTTCACTAGGGTTGATAAGTTTCTAGGGTTGTTATGCCTGTTTTTCCATGGATGATTTGTGATGACTACTGTGTTCATAATGTTATTCAGGGTGATTTTTTGCTAGAAAAGGAACTTCAGAAACTATGAAGGTCTCATCACCATATCCAGTTCTTGACAATCGGCCAATCGATCAGTGGAAGGTTACAGAACTGAAAGAAGAGCTTAAGAGACGGAAATTAATTACAAGGGGTTTGAAAGAAGATCTAATTAAACGGTTGGATGGGGCAATTAGGGAGGAAAGTGAGTCCGCTATGGAAAATGCTGACAAGGGTTTTGATGGTACTTTGCAACCAGTGCTTCAAGCTGGAGATGCAGGGACAGTTTCGGCTGTTAGTGAAATGATTGGGGACATGATGAATGACGGCAACAAGATTAACGAGGTAGATGGTGGAATAAATCATGCTGATGCCGTTAAAGAGGGGGAAGTAACAGGGCTGACTGATTCTGCTAGGGATGAGGAGATGGTGTTCAATGACAGTTATGGAGAAATCAGCGTCATAGTAGAAGATAGTGTGGTATCTGAAGTAGCCGTGAATGTCCAAGAGTCACAGAACAATGACTCACAGAATGCGAGGGGGGATAGGAAATCTGAGCTGGAGAAGGAAATAAAGCCTCCTCGTGAAGCTAATGAGCTCAACTCTTCTGACCCAAACATCCAGGTATCTGAGGTCAGCACTGTTTTAGGGTTTCAAGTAAAATCTGATTCTATTTCTAGTGATTGTGTCTCAATTAATGAAAAAATTGAACTAAAAGATAATATAATTGCTGATAATGTTAAATTAGAACTAGATGTTAAGCCTGAGATGGTCCAGCCATCATCAAGCAATGTTTACCCAGACGGTGGCAAACTGCATCCCATGGATGTTGAAGACCCCCATGAAAAAAAGTCACCTGTTGAGGAAGAAGGAAACACCCATGTTGCTAATTCAGAGATGAGCAACAAAATTTTTGGTGCAGATGTGGTTTCTGCAGAGAAATTAAATTTGGACCAAACTTCTGGTGATGATGATTTAGTGGTGGATGATGCATTGGAGAGTAAACAAATAGTTTCCAATTATAATTCAGACAAAGTGGTAGATATGGAGGAGAAAATGGAAGCGTCTGTGGTGGAGGAAGCTCTTGCTGATGATATGCAGGATGATATGCCTGTCGATGATGAAGACATTCTTGAGGAAAACATTAATCCACCCGCTGGTCTCACTGTGAAAAGAAAGATTCATGGTATGCTTGTGCATCTTTTTTTGTGCTGTTCTCACTTTTTATCCACCATCTGCATCCTTCAGTGTGTTCTTTACTGCACGAGCACTGTTTAACATTGTTTTTCACTAGATAAGCTGTTTTGGTTTGTTATATATTGCACATTTGCACCCATTGTTGCCCTCCTTTTAAGTCAAGGTAGATGTGGTTTCTTCAGAGAAATACAATTTGGACCAAAGTTCTGGTGACAATTCGATGGAGGAGGATGATGCATTAGAGAGTAAGTCAGTAGTTCCTAAGTCTAGCCCTGATGAAGTCGTGGATGGGAAGGTGAAAACGGAAGTTCCTGTGGTGGAGGTGGTGGCTCCTGCTGGTGATATGCAGGGTGACATTTCTGTGGACAATGAAGACAGTCATGATGATACTAAGAATGCTCCTGATGCACCCAATGTGAAAAGGATGCTTCATGGTAAGCTTGTGGGGGGTTTTTTTTCCTGTCCATTCTTGCATTTTTGTGGCCCATGTGCATGCTCCACTATTTTCTTGTTGCTGTGGTTTTGTTGATCCTGATGCTATGGTTTTGTATGATAACATTTACTAGTCACTTTTGTCACGTCTGTTTGATAAGCTGCTTTTACAGACCAAGAGGTACTTGGGAACGATGAGACTCCCAAGAGGCAAAGAAGGTGGTGGAACTCTGAAAACCTTAGAGTTCCTGATCCTCAAAGCGGCGTTGCATCTTCTACTACACCTAAGGATGTCTTCCCTTCTACTCCCTTGAAACGCCAGTTCTCCAGATCCAACTCTGGAGCTAGTGATGATGCACCCAAGGAACGTGTTGGTGAGTTGTTACAGTTTCTAAATTAAATATAAACATCTCCAATATCATTTACTTTGGAGTTGAATTTTGAATTTCATCACTTTTCTGTTTGGTTAACAGTTCCACCATCACCAAAACCTCCTACGAATTCTCTGAGAATTGATCATTTTCTGCGTCCATTTACCCTAAAAGCTGTGCAAGCACTTCTAGGGAAAACTGGTACCGTCTCCAGTTTCTGGATGGACCACATCAAAACCCACTGCTATGTCACTGTAAGTCTTATTATCTCCATCTCTTACTCTCTCAGCCCCGCTACCCCCATCTGGGTATAATTGCGGATCCAGGATTTTTGTTTGTTAGGGTATCATCAATTTCGAATACTTAGTTCTGCAAAACAGATCGAAACAAACTTTGTGTTACATTGTAATATCAAAAGTAATTCAGACTTACTCGTCAAAGCAAACCCAGGGCATCACTTTGCTTCAAACAAAAGTCTAATTGACGACACATTTCAGAATTGTCTACGATGAGTTTTCATATTTGGAAGGGTGAGTTGGCTGATGCGGACAGGCTATATGTGAGGTCAAGTCTGTTTTGCTAAAAGATGGATTAATATGTAAACTTCTTTCGGGTTAAAATGGTCCAAAACTAGTGTACGAAATAAGTGCAAACATAACCAAGAGGCACATGAATCAATTGCCGAGTTCAAATGATCCAAGCACAGGGCTCAGTTTCTGAAACTTGCAATTATTTGCATAATCCTGCAAAGGTAAACCAAATAAAAAATATCAAATTCTAGTGGGTTCAATTGACCCCAGTTGATTGCATATTGCTTCGCTCATCCTTGTGAGTGTGCTCGTGGCTGTGGCGCTTATAAACAGTTTCTGTTTTTCTTCCTTTTACTTCGTGCGCATTAAAGTGTTTCAATATATTTAAATAAATATTATTGGGGTAATTAAACTATTGTCATTACTTTCTTGATGCAGTATTCTTCTGTGGAAGAAGCCATAGAGACTCGAAATGCAGTCTACAACTTACAATGGCCTACTAACGGGGGACGCTTTCTTGTGGCTGAGTTTGTTGACCCTCAGGAAGTGAAAATACGAGTGGAAGCTCCTCCTCAATCACCCTCAACTCCTGTCACTCCCGGGCCCACTATCCCTCCAGCTCCACCAACATTGCAATTGCAATCCCAACCTTCACCCCGCCAACTTGTTCAGAAGGAGACGCTCCCACCACCACCTCCTCTGTCTAAACCTCCACAGGCAAGGGAACGACTCCCACTTCTGCCCCCACCTCCGCTTCCTGAGAAACTGGACCCACCCATTGTCACTCTGGACGATCTATTCAAAAAGACCAAAGCTACCCCACGTATCTACTTCTTACCGTTGACTGATGAACAAGTTGCAGCAAAGCTGAAGGCGCAGGGAAAGAGCACCAAACAGTAGGGCTATATAAGCTTGTTACTTAAACCAGCTGCTATTCAGATTTTCTAATGGGTTTTCCGAGCAAGTAAGAAAAACGATAAGAAGAAGTATTGTATAATTATCTTTGCAGGTATGCGGGTGTTGCTTTTAGGAAGGAGTTGTTCTGTGCAATGTGGTGCGAGATAAGCAGGTTGGTCGATGCATTAGGGTTTTCCCGAGGACTGGTTCAGGTTAAGGACGAGTTTAAGTTCGGTTTGAAACCCTTTGAATTGAGATTTGTTTCTTTGAGTGGGCAGACTGAGCCATGGTTTCTCCGTGTTTCTTATGTAGCCGGGGGGTTGCCTTTCGGTATGGGATCAGTTTTCCCTTACAAAATGTGGAATTTGAGGATCATTTTCTTGGTTGTGTACTTTTGTGTTATTGCAGGATCTAAAATTAGAGCTATTGATGGAAATAAAATAATATATGTAACGGCACTTCTTTGGGGAATGACTTTTTGTTTTTTCTGAACACGTATCTAACTTAGTAGTATGTGACAAATGCCGCATATGCAAAATTTGCTCTTTTTTTATGTTTATCCTGGCTAAACCTAATTAAAGAGGCTCACAGGAAATAAAATAAGTGAAGATGGGGCATCCTTAACCGACTGAAAGAAAGAAAAGAAACTATTGTCATGGTTTCCATTTTCCAACCTGTATGTATTGAGACCTAGGTCGCATTTTCCTTGTGTATTTCATTCGTAGATTCTCTATTTGGATCTCCTGGAAGCGAGGAAAGAGAATAAAAAATAATTAAGAAAAAAAGAGAATTTTGCACTTTCTCTTCTTTTTTACATGTTCCAAACTAAGCCTGCAAACACAACTTTCACAAAATACCTTAGCCCTTGTTCGGCTAAAAAAGTCGCTCTAGATTATTTTGTCTTTATTTGAATTTTTTTTTTCATTTGTTATTTTTTTGTGAATTATTATTTTGTCAGAACGAGAGAAATTTAAAAAGCAAAAAATTATGACCCAAATACAATTTTTTTGAATAAAGATAAAAACAAGCAAATAAATAAATTTTTTGTTTTTATTCAAAAAAAAATAAATTTTAATGGTAACTTTTTACTTCTCAAATCCCTTTCGTCGTGACGAAATAATAAGTCTTAAAAAATTAATAAATATAATTTTTTAAAAATAAAAAATAAAAAAATAAAAAATAAATTATTTAGCCGAACAAAACTTAAATTCTAAATTCACCTGCGAAATTATACTACTCCTACGTAAATATATGCATCGAATCGAACGGTTTAGGAGGCGATTGGGTTGGGTTTTGTATTTTAAGGCGGGTTTTCTTACATCGCTCTTTCTTCGTTTTCCCTCAAGATTGGGGTTTCGAAAACTCTCTTTCCGACGTATTATTTTTATTATTACAAATCTCCGTTAGTTCATCTCCCACATCCCGCTCTCGTAACCCAAAACTTGCCTCACTCCCTTCCTATCTGTTTTGGAGTATAATCTCTCTCTCTTGGTTCGCCAATTTTACCAGTTTATCGCCGTCCGTTCTTCAGTTCCCACCAGTCATAGGGCTCTGTCTCAACGCAATTCAGCAATTGATTAATCTGATTACATGCCTCATCTTGTTCGAGATTCACGTTAGGGTTTAGTCGCCAAAACTCCCGAGTAATTCACGCGGGGATTTGGAGTTTTTCGTTGTTGTTGTTGTGTTGCTTTGTTTTCTAGGGTTTCGGGTGTTTGTTTTTTGGAGCTGGGATGAATAGCGTTTTCAATGAGCAGATACTCTCAGACAAGCTTTCGAAGCTCAACAAAACTCAGCAATGCATCGAAAGTATCCTCCCCTTATTCTATGTTTAGTTACTGTGCCTGATTTTGCGTTCTTTATCTGCTGGAAGTTAGGGAAAACACTTGAATTGATACCTTGTTGACTTGAGATTATTTCTGCCAATTCTGCATTGGATTTAAGTTGAACAGCTACCCTTTTTGTTGATGTTGTGTTGATGTGCATCTAATATAATCCTTTTACAACTTCTACTTTGAGTGGTGCTGACAATTCGATCTGATGAATGGAATTGCAGTTTTATGAGAGAGGTTGAAACATTTTGCTTACTATCTTTCGAAATGATTGTTTGCATTTTCGATTGTTCAAGCAATGTAGAAAGAATGATAAGTAAGTTTGGATCATGATGTTTTGTTTTTGAATAACAATTTAAGCTGGGCCACTTCTGTAGAGGGGTCTTACCTGCTTAGATATGGCTGTGGCCATACTTTTTGGCTCCTACGTGCATATCTTACATTTTGTAAACCGTGTTTTAGATATTATCATGTGCAATAAGTTCCCACATCCTGCCTATTTGGGTGAGAAAGAAAGCTGTACCTTACCAAATGGAGGAATACACTCTCGCGAGGGAGAGCTGAGGTCCTCGTAATGGGTAAATGTCCTTAATCTGTTGTCCAATATGATTTAGGTAGTCCTATGGAAATCCATATACCTTCTTATTAATGTATATGTATGTACATTTGTATGTAATCCATGTGCTTATTGCCTCTTCTTTCGGCTGCAAGAGTCAGAGATCTAACGATGAATTTCTTGCTGGCTTTGTTCTGGTGGCATATATTTAACTCCCAAGGTTTAGGGGTTTTAAGCCAGAGTTGATCTTCTTTCTTCTCTGGAATCCCTCCCTTTGGAACAATCCATAACTTTAAGCGTTACTTATCAAAAAAAAAAAAAGAAAGGTACCCACAGCAGTTATGTATGGTATATCTGTAGCTGACATTCATCTTACAAAGTATGTCCAAGAATACAACTTTTGGCATATTCTTCTGCATAAATCTCTCAAATTATGGTGCAATGCTCCGTGGCAACATAAAACACCATTTAAAGTAAAGAAAAGAAGCATTTTGTTGTGTTGCTCGGTGTACTTGGAAACATGGTTTAGATGAATCGGCTCCTATACACATTTTTGCATCCCACTCTGACACATGTCCCCGAGTCCATTCACATGAAAGAGGTGTAAACCAATTCATTCAGAGTTCCTCACATTTGAGTTGTTTCATGAGAACTCATTAGATAGCGAGGTAACAACTACCTAATTGTTACACAGTCATGGGTAGAACTCAACTCCAAAAGCTAGCTATCGAAATCAAGGTGCCATCATGCTTATATTCTTCATATTACTTTGGTATCCAAGCGATGTGGGGCTTCTCCAAGCAGACTGTGTAACACTAATCAGATGGCACTGTCTCAAGACTTTATATGTGTAAGTTTGTTGTCTTGACTTCCACCATTAGCGTTGTCGCATTGGTGTATTTTTCACCAGAGCAAAGCAGAGCAGGTTGTTGCAACATGGGATAAAGAGTTCCAAAATTCACAGATGGTTCAAAAAGTTCGCCTTCTGTATCTTGCAAATGACATCTTACAGAATAGCAAGCGCAAAGGAAACGAATTTGTTAATGAATTTTGGAAGGTTCTTCCATCAGCACTCAAAGACGTCATGGAGAAAGGCGATGATCGAGGAAAGAATGTGGTATCCAGATTGGTACGTTCACACGTTTGCTTTGCAGTTTGGACTAATTGACTTAGTTAAACAGTTTTTGCCCCTTCTGATTATTCTCGTAATTTGCCTTTTTCTGCTGCCTTTCAGATTTCAAAGCATTGTTTTTCTGTTGATTTATTTTTATTTGGTGGTAAATTCCTGTTGATTTTTTGATACTTCAGTCTTGTACTTCTGATTTTTTACTTCCCCCTGACGAGTGCAATTTTGTTCACCCTCCTTAAAAGAGGGTGAACGTTACCCTTCTCCATATTGGTTGAAATGGCGTGGATCTCACCACAAAATGATGTCATGCTTACCATGCAATACACTTTTTGGTAAGCATGACATCACTTTTTGGTGGGATCCACACCATTTCAACCAATAGGGAGGAGGGTAATGGTCACCCTCTTAAGTGAAGGGTGAACAAAACTCAACTCCTGCCCTGCCTGTTATCTGTTATTAGAATATATTTGGGTGTAGTAATTTCTCTCTCTCTCTCTCTTGCACGCGGGCGACTGGTTTTGGTTCTTTTTCTTGGATCTTTTCTTATTCAAAAAGAAAGCCCTGTTTTTTCTGTTGTAGATCGCTTCCTACATTTCAGTGGAAGTTTCTGTTTCATTGCACGTGTCATGATCGCAACCCACCAATATCCAACATGAGATTGTGTTTGCTGCAGATCATCATGTGGCTTATTTTGTTGTACTGTTGAGGAAATTGGTTACATTTAATAAATTAGTGGTTGAATAATTGTTAGGTTGGTATATGGGAAGAAAGGAGAGTTTTCGGATCCCGTGCAAGGAGTCTTAAAGATATATTGCTTGGAGAAGAATTACCTCCACCCTTGGAGGTCAGCAAAAAACGTTCGCGTTCTGTCAGAATTGTAAAAAGAGATTCACGCTCCATTAAAACGGTGAGAATCAGTTTCTAAATCAAACTACTTTAGTGCCTTTTTCATCTTCATGGTTAATATATGTCCTGTAATTTCTTTGGAAATCAGAAATTGACAGTTGGAGGCACAGCAGAAAGAATAGTTTCCGGATACCATTTGGTCTTCAGTGAACATTCAACTGAAAATTTGGAGATGAGTAAATGCAAGTCAGCTATCCAACACGTTAGGAAGATAGAGGAAGATGTGGATCTGGCCTGTCGCAAAGGTAGGCTTACAACAACTTGCAGTCAACGTTACCATGTTTCTACAAATTTTTATCATTCGAATTGACTGTTTTATGCTCATACGATAATGTCGTATTGTTGGGTGTTTAACCTCTGGTTTATTTGTCATTTAGCAAAGGATCCTAAGCGAAAAACTTTGTCCAAAGAATTGGAGGAGGAAGAAAATGTTTTGAAGCAGTGTATCGAGAAGCTTAAAGTAGTTGAAGCAAATAGGATAGCTTTGGTGTCTCAGTTACGAGAAGCGCTACATGAAGAGGTACTTGGCACATGCATTATTTTTCCTTATATTACTTAATTGCAAATAAGTTTCTGTTGCATTTATAGGAGAAGTAATACAACAACAACATAACATAACCCATCTAGTCCCCAATCATTGGGGGTATTGGCGGGGGATGATTGGAGACAGACCTAACATTTGACAATATATGCACAAAGTGGCTGTTCTCAAAATACCACTTAAATAATGGCCCACCTAAATCTCCAAGAATCGAGGAGCTACAAGGACGTTTTGTTGTAAAATCATGCCTCCAAATTAAAGCCAAATGGCATCAGAGAGGGCTGGCCTAGAGATCCAAATAAATTTATGTGCACATTACCATGCTTTGTTCATTTATAGGAGAAGTAATGATTGGAAAAAAAGTTAACAGCTGCTTTTTTGGTTATGCATTTGAAATTTTCAGGAATCAGAACTGGAGAGTGTTCGCACTCAGATGCAGGTATGTTTTCTGACAAGTCATAATTCTTGTACATTCCTTCTTAACAACAATTGTGGTAATATGATGCTCTACTATATTGTTTCCCCCACTGTTGAGTTGTACTGTAATCCGAGAGTACATAAATCTAATGTAGCCAAACCCCGCGATTCTAACACAGCACATTCGATTGATTTTTCAGGTAGCACATGCTCAAGCAGAGGAAGCCAGCAATATGCGGAAGAGACTCGATGATGAAAATTATGTTGGAAGTTTCAAACAATCACCCGCGACCCCACCATTGACAGATGCAAATTTGAAAAAGGGATTCCAAGTTCCGAAGAAATCTGCCTCAGCTATTGCAGCTGAGGTTGCTGATAAGCTTACAGCTTCGACCTCCTCTCAATCCATCATGACGTCAGTTCTTTCCACATTCGCAGCCGAAGAGGCAAAAAATGCTGGGCTGGCAAAGTCTACTTCAGCACCTACTTCATTGCCATCCGTGCCCATCAACTCGTTCAGTAATGTGCCAGCTCAGCTACAACCTAACACATATCAGTCAATTATGATGCTTCCTAGTCCATCCCAGCAATATATGCAACCATCAGGGGGGATGGTGAGTTCATACTCATATGGGAGCATGCCACCAGTGCAGGCTCCACATCCACCCCATCCCAACATGTATAGTCCAGCGTTCCCTTTGGCTCAACCACAGTTGCAGTCTCAACAACAGCCATTTGTATTAACTCAGCAGAACTCCATGCCATTACCTCAGCCACAGTTGGGACCTCCAGGTTTCAGCCACCTTGGGCTTACTCAGCCTTCTGGGATGGTTTACTATGGGCACCCTAACCATTCTCAGTGACCATTCTTGTAGGTAGATAGTCCAATTATTATATTTTGTTATACAGAATCCTGTTTTCTGGGAATTTGTTTGATTGCGGAAAGTGCCTTGGTTGGATGATTAGGTCTGAAGAACTCTGACAATTATCATAATAACATTTGGAAAGTAACTGGTGGTGCCTGTAGCGGTGTTTTTCTTATTTCGACTTCAGGCTGGGTTACAAGGACCAGTGGATAATCTTATTGTCCAGCTACCTGTAAAATGATGGTTCTGAAATCACAATTTTGTTTTTGTAAATCAAAACTGTTGAAGTAATGCTTCCTTCTTGGATATTGTCAAATATATTTGTGAATCATCTTATCTTCCGTCTGTAGTTTGCAACTAAACTACTTTGTCCACTTTCAACATTCCCCTGGCTTTTAGATTCTTGCTCAATTGCTTTGTCTGATAAAAATCGGATACTTTGGATATGCAAAGCAAGAACCATGGTGAAATTTAAGCCTATTTCAGAGTTGAGAAGCATTTCGCTTTTCTGGCTTAAGCTCATCTGGTGGTGCGCTGAGCCAGAGTGGTCTGATCACCTGAGACAAACATGACGTGAACAGGATATAAGGTAAGTTGGCATACTGCATTTTATTTATAGATGCTTATTTATCAGATGGCTGACCACTAATTCAGTTGTAAAAAAAAACTCAGCCCACTAATCTTTAAGTGGTGGGTCTGAATCTGAGGTTGACTTTGTGCTTTTAACGTCGAAGGTTAGGTTTGTACCCGATTTACCTCTCCCAGAAATCAATTAATTGGTTGTACAAAGTGGGCATACTTAAAGCATGTATGCATGCGAACATATATATTTCGCTAGCAATGAAAAGCACACCTTATAAATCGAAGGAGATGGAAAGCTTTAACAGGAAGGAAGATTGCATTGCTGTATCATACTCCCTCCGCCCCTTTTTTAGAGTCCGGTATTCCATTTTGGGCTGTCCCTTAATAAGTGTCCATTTTGTAAAGTTAGAGGGTAAAAGTTGGTGCATTGTCTATTTTGTCCCTAAAAGTAGGTTTCATTTTAAAAAGTTAGTGAGTAAAAGTATAATGATGATGGGTAAGTAGGGAAAGTGGAGGAAAAAGTTGATGTGAAAGGTATAATGATGATGTCTTTTTAATAAGTTGGAATTACGAAGCAGGACACTTAAAAAGGGACGGAGGGAGTATGAGAGTACACAGACACATGTGGGTGGAGAGAGAGAGAGAGATGTGTTGTGCGCACTCTAGGACCCCGTACCAAGCGCGCATACACGATAGAATTCAAAGAAAATTTCACCCTACATAAATTACATATACAAAATTACAAAAAACTCTCCGAGCACCAAAACCAGCACACCACTGGGAGCCACACCGGCTCCCCACTCTACCTCACCCTCGCAGCTCTCACATTGCTACACCACCACCCCTAACTCTAGACAATATCCAATTATATAGAAAACAAAGGGAGCTTTGTCCAACGCCAAACAAGGATATGGCACACAAAAAAACCAAGGCTCCTCTTCAATGCACTGCAATCTGATACTTAAAGACTTCAGCTACAACTGAATTCCACAGCTTTCAGAAAGCCATTTTTGTGAGCCAATCCTTAACAATCTGAAAGGTTAAAAATGTGTCCTCCGACACCCAGTGATTTTTCAACTACACTTGCAACTCATTCCACTTGGGTAGAATTAAACAAGATGAACGGACAGACGTGGATATGTAGAGAGAGATGGACATTTATTCATGGAATAAACAAACAAACCTCAATCATATGTCAAAGCTCGATGCTTATTGCGCTTAGATTCAACGGCCTCTCTGCACACAAGGATAAGGCAGCGATGCTGCATTGGTTCTCATTATCATGGAGTTGAACATGAATTACATACCTGTCCAGCATAGTTTGTTGTTTGAAACCCACAAAGTAAACAAAACATGAATTTTTTTATGATTGTATTCCATCATCTCTTAGTACTTTACAAACTCTAATTATTAGTATATAATGAGTCTCGATCCGATTTAAAATGAGGGACATATGGCCGTTTTACCGAAATAAAATTTTTTCGACCCACTGAGGATAAAATGGTCAAATCTCTTGATATACGAATGATTTTTTTTATCCAAACTACTTGGGTTAGAAAGCAAATTGAACATGCTTTCCAACGGTTCAAACCGCATGAAAAAATGATTTCAGGAGCGTGTGTATCATGCTCTAAACGCTTTACTAGTTTTGGATTGTGGGATGCGCCTTGGGCGCATTTGAAGTGCGCCTGGGCGCACGGGATTGCGCCTTAGGCGCAATAATGCTTCAAAAGACATCAAACTTTGAAGGGTTGCCCTTGACACTCTTGAACTCCAATTTGCGCGTGGTTTGAACCGTTGAAAAGCTTGTTCAATTTTCTTTCTAACGCAAGCAGTTCGGATAAAAATATCATTTGTATATCAAGAGATGTAACCATTTTACCCTCAATGGTTCAAAAAAATTATTCATTTCGGTAAAAAGCTCGTATGTCCCTCACTTTAAATCGGATCAAAACCCATTATATATCAAAAGAAAGAGTTCAGGAGGTACAAAGAGATGATGGAATCCAACCGTAAAAGAAAAAAACAAGTTTCGCTTATGAAAATTCAGTAGAAAGAAGACCACTACAAAAATCGTCAAAGCCACCAAGACTAAAACACGTTCTAGATTCCATTAGATGATCAAATCCCAAGTTCATACGTATTTCTTCATTGCATATGTGTTTTAAAGTTTTCATAGAGCGTCTACATTTGATCGAAGCATAGGAAAAATCGTTTCAAAGAGTTATTACGTTGTGTTGGAAGTCGTAACTTCTGAAATTTGGCTTTGAAACTATAGGAGCCCTGCTTTCAGTGAATGACGAAACAGTTTTTCCCACGGTTCGATGAAGTGTAAATTACTTATAAACTCTTTGAAGTTCACTTAACCAATGAAGAAATATCTACGAACTAAGGATTTGATCCCCGAATGAAACTTAGAACATATTTTTGCCTTAGTTGCCTTGACGATTTTGTAGTTGTTTATTTCTACCCAATTTTCATGAACGGCATTTAAATATTTTTATGGGTCGATTGGATCATCTCTTATGGCTTTGAAAACTCTATTTATTTATATATAATTGGATCGATTCGATTAAAAATGAGGGACATATGAGCGTTTTTTGAAATGGATTATTTTTTTGAACCACTGAGGGTAAAATAGTTATATTTCTTGATATACAAAATTATTTTTTAACCAAACTACTCGGGTTAGAAAGAAAATTGATCAAGTTTTCAAATGGTTCAAGCTATGCGTAAATTGGAGTTCGAGAGTGTCCAGGGCACCCACACGATAGAATACATAGAAAATTTCACTCTTTATAAATTGCATATACAAGGTTACGAAAAACTCTCCGGGCACCAAAACCGGCACACCAACGGGAGCGACATCGGCTCCCCACTCTACCTCACCCTCTCACATTGCCACACCACGACCCCTAACTCTAGACAATATCAGATTATATAGAAAACAAGGGGAGCTTTGTCCGACACCAAATAAGGATATGGCACACAAAATAACCGACGCTCCTCTTCAATGCACTGCAATCTGATCCTTACAGGCTCAAGGTGCAATTGAATTCCACAGTTTTTAGAAAGCCTTTTTCGTGAGCCAATCCGTAACACTCTGAGAGGTTTAAAATGTGTCCTCCGACACCCCGTGATTTTTCCCCTATACTCGCAACTCATTCCCCTCGGGTAGAATTCAACAAGATGGACGGATAGACGTTGATATGTAGATAGAGATGCACATTTATTCATGGAATAAACAAATAAACCTCGATCATATGTCGAAGCTCGATGCTTATTGTGCTTAGATTAAACGGCCTCTCTGCACACAGGGATAATGCAGCGATGCTGCATTGGTGACCCAAAATCCACAGTGGTAGGAGCCTTGTGCACTATGCTGCCCTTTCGTTTATTCCTTCTGTGAATGACCAACGTTCACGACTTGCTCGAGATAGACTTGCTAGATGTGGTTGTGTTTTGGTTCTCATTATCATGGAGTTGAACATGAATTACGTACCTATCCAGCTTACTTTGTAGTTTGAAACCCACAAAGTAAAGGAAACTTGAATTTTTTCATGATTGCATTCCATCATCTCTTGGTACTTTAAAAACACTAATTATTGATATATAATGGGTCTTGATCTGATTTAAAATGAGGAACATGTGCATTTTTCCGAAATAAATTTTTTTCGACCCAATGAGGGTAAAATGGTCACATCTCTTGATACACAAATGATTTTTTTTATCCGAACTACTTGGGTTAGAAAGCAAATTGAACATGCTTTCCAACGGTTCAAACCACACGAAAATTGGATTTCGGGAGAGTGTGTATCATGCTCTAAACGCTTGACTTGTTTTAGATTGTGGGATGCGCCTTGGGCGCATTTGAAGTGCGCCTGGGCGCAAGGGATCACGCCTTAGACGCAATAATGCTTCAAAAGATGTCAAACTTTGAAGAGTTGCCCTAGATATTTCCGAACTCCAATTTACGCGAGGTTTGAACCGTTGAAAAGCTTGTTCAATTTTCTTTCTAACCCAAGCAGTTCGGATAAAATATCATTTGTATATCAAGAGATGTGACCATTTTAACCTCAGTGGTACAAAAAAATAATTCAATTCGGTAAAACGCTCGTATGTCCCTCACTTTAAATAGGATCAAAATCCATTATATATCATTACAAAGAGTTTTAGAGGTACAAAGAGATGATGGAATCCAACCATAAAATAAAAATACAAGTTTCGCATAAGAAATTTGGTAGAAAGAAGACCACTACAAAAATCGTCAAGGCCACCAAGACTAAAACACGTTTTAGGTTCCATTCGATGATCAAATCCCAAGTCTGTACGTATTTCTTCATTGCTTATGTGTTTTAAAGTTTTCATAGAGCGTCTACATTTCATCGAAGCATAGGAGAAATCGTTTCAAAGAGTTTTTATGTTGTGTTGGTAGTCGTAACTTCCGAAATTTGGCTTCGAAACTATAGGAGCCCTACTTTGAGCGAATGACGAAACAGTTTTTCCCACGGTTTGATGAAGTGTAAATTACTTATAAACTCTTTGAAGTTCACTTAACCAATGAAAAAATACCTACGAACTAGGATTTGATCACCGAATGAAACTTAGAACATATTTTAGCCTTAGTTGCGTTGACCATTTTTGTAGTTGTTTATTTCTATCCAATTTTCATGAGCGAATTTAAATATTTTTATAGTTGGATTGGACCATCTCTTATGGCTTTAAAAGCTCTAATTATTTATATATAATGGGATCAATTCGATTAAAAATGAGGGACATATGAGCATTTTTTGAAATGGATTATTTTTTTGAACCACTGAGGCTAAAATAGTCATATTTCTAGATATATGAATGATTTTTTAATCAAACTACTTGGGTTAGAAAGAAAATTGAACAAGTTTTCAAATGGAGTTGGTTCTCATTATCATGGAGTTGAACATGAATTACGTACCTATCCAGCTTACTTTGTAGTTTGAAACCTACAAAATAAACGAAACTTGAATTTTTTCATAATTGTATTCCATCATCTCTTAGTACTTTAAAAACACCAATTATTGGTATATAATGGGTCTTAATCTGATTTAAAATGAGAGGCATATGTGCATTTTACGGAAATAAATTTTTTTCGACCCACTGCGGGTAAAATGGTCACAACACTTGATATACGAATGATTTTTTTTAAAATCCAAACTACTTGGGTTAGAAAGCAAATTGAACAAGCTTTCCAACGGTTCAAACCACACCAAAATTTGATTTTGGGAGCGTGTGTATCAATCTCTAAAGTTTGACTTGTTTTGGATTGTGGGATGTGCCTGGGGGGCATTTGAAGTGCGCCTGGGCGCATGAAATTGTGCCTTAGGCGCAATAATGCTTTAAAAGACGTCAAACTTTGAAGGGTTGCCCTGGACACTTCCGAACTTCAATTTGTGCGTGGTTTGAACCGTTGAAAAGCTTGTTCAATTTTCTTTCTGACCCAAGTAGTTCGGATAAAATATCGTTTGTATATCAAGAGATGTGACCATTTTACCCTCAGTGGTTCAAACAAATAATTCATTTCGGTAAAAAGTTCGTACGTCCCTCGCTTTAAATCGGATCAAGACCCATTATGTATCAATAGAAAGAGTTTTGGAGGTAAAAAAAGATGATGAAATCCAACCATAAAAAAAAAAAAAAAAAAATTCAAGTTTGGCTTAAGAAAATTTGGTAGAAAGAAGACCACAACAAAAATTGTTAAGGCCACCAAGACTAAAACACGTTCTAGGTTCCATTCATTGATCAAATCCCTAGTTCGTACGTATTTCATCATTGCTCAAGTGTTTCAAAGTTTTCACAGAGCGTCCACATTTCATCGAAACATAGGAGAAATCGTTTCAAAGTGTTTTTACATTGTCTTGGTTCGTAACTTCCAAATTTTTGCTTCGAAACTAAGCCCCACTTTCGGCGAATGACGAAATA
The DNA here is from genome assembly GCA_019656295.1 of Rhododendron mucronatum var. ripense. NCBI lineage: Eukaryota > Viridiplantae > Streptophyta > Magnoliopsida > Ericales > Ericaceae > Rhododendron > Rhododendron mucronatum. Next base: position 1,354,797 of record BPLT01000081.1, read on the forward strand.
GTTTTTCCCAGAATTCGATGAAGTGTAAATTATTTATAAACTCTTTGAAATTCATTTAACCAACGAAGAAATACCTACGAACTAAGGATTTGATCACCGAATGAAACTTAGAACATGTTTTAGCCTTAGTCGCCTTGACGATTTTTATAGTTATTTATTTCTACCCAATTTTGTTGAATGGAATTTAAATATTTTTATGGTTTGATTGGATCATATATATCGTTGAAAAGTTTGTTCAATTTACTTTCTAACCCAATTATATCGGATAAACAATAATTTGTATGTCTCTCAGTGGGTCAAAAAATAATTTATTTCAGTAAAATACTCGTATGTCTCTCATTTTAAAACGGATCAAGACCCATTATATATCAATAGATAGAGTTTTTGAAGTACTAAGAGATGATGGAGCACAATCATAAAAAAATTCAAATTTCGTTTATGAAAATTGGATAGAAAGAAGACCACTTCAAAAATCTTCATGGCAACCAAGGATATAACATGTTCTATGTTTCATTCGGTAATCAAATCCCTTGTTCGTACGTATAACTTCATTGCTTTAAGTGTTTCAAAGAGTTCAAAGAGCATCTACATTTCATCTAAGTATAGGAGAAACTATTTCAAAGAGTTTTTTACATTGTGCTGGTGGTTGTAACTTCCAAAATTTGGCTTCAAAATTATTTAAGCCACGTTTTCGGCGAATGATGAAACAATTTTTCGTATGATTCTATGAAGTGTAAATGCTTTATAAACTCTTTGATATTCACTTAACCAGTGAAACTATACCTACAAACTAAGGATTTGATGACCGAATGAAACTTAGAACGTGTTTTAGCCTTAGTCACCTTGACAATTTTTGTAGTGGTTCTACCCAATTTTCATAAACGAAACTTTTTTTTTTTATGGTTGGATTGCACCATCTCTTAATAATTTAAAAACTCAAATTATTGATATATAATAAGTCTTGATCTGATTTAAAATGAGGGACATATAAGTGTTTTACCGAAATGAATTTATTTTTTGAACCACTGGGAGTAAAATGGTCGCGTCTCTTGATATAAAAATTATTTTTTATCCAAAATACTAGGGTTAGAAAGTAAATTGAACAAACTTTTCAATGATTCAAACGACGCACAAATCGGAGTTCGGGAGTGTCCAGAGCAACCCTTCAAAGCTTGACCTCTTTTGCAACTTTATTGCGCCTAAGACACAATTCTGTCTGCCCCAGGCGCACTTCAATGTGTCCCAAGCACATCCTCCACATTCCAAAACAAGTAAAACTTTGCGAGCTTGATATGGACACTTTCGGAATCCAATTAGAGTGTGGTTTGAACTGTTAAAAAAGTTGTTAAATCTGATTATTAACGGAAGAAGTTTTTATTCAAACTATTTTGCACATCAAATTACATGGCCATTTTACCTTTAGTGGGTCGCAAAACAAATTTTTTGGTAACAGGCTCGTATCTTTCTCATTTTTTTAAATTAGATCAAGACCAATTATGCAATGATAAATAAGGTTTTCAAAGTATTAAATGATGATCGAGACGAAGGATGAAAATAAAGAAGTTCAATTTGAGAAAAGTTAGTCCAAATGAGACCCATTCCAAGATCATTGAAGCGACAAAGTCTAAAATATGTTTTCGCGCCCACCTATACATTCTAAGGTCCATTCGACCCGCACATCCTTAGTCTAGGGTATTTGTTCATTTCGTAAGATTCAACTGCATAACAAATATGCCTAATTTCCGGGCCAGTTTGAGCACACCTTGACTAATTCGGGAACCCTAAAGGTAACGATCAGGTAGATCTTAGAAAAATCAAGTTGTTTGAGCTGGAACTGTATTTTGCTAAAATTAAGCTCCTTTGAGACTGGTTTTGTACTTCAACAAACGAAGTTTATAACGACTCTTAAGTTGATTTGTCCAAATTTACCTTGAACAATCAGCTAATCGGCGCAATAAACTTATATTTATCTCCTTGAGATTATAAGGTACTTGAGTACCACTTGTGATTGGATCCTCTCGTGCTCTTTAATTTGGATTGGACGAGACAATTCAAATCTGGATCATACATTGGTATAAACCAAACCCAACTATTTGTTTCTATTCCTGTTTTGCATCAGCAGCGTCTAGAGGTGCGCGCAAAAGCTTGTGAACAGCCAGGGAACATTGCTAAATAATAATTTACTGAAGGCCATGTTTGAATCTCAATACATTGAGGGAATTCGTGAAAAGAGATATGTGAAGCTAATTCGCTCTCTTCTTCCGTTGTATTTTATTTCTTTTTCCTACGTAAATCCAAGATCGAAACAAAGCCTAACAAAATACTGCATCGAGAAGTTTATAGGCTAGCTCAACAAAACCAAACAAATCGGGCCCAATAAATTCCCATATCGAGTTTTGTATTACAAAAATTTCCTGCATGATTTTGTGACTGCTGAACTTAAATCCCGGAGCTGCCGTGTGAGGACGACAATATATCCAGCAGGGAATTCTGTGGCTCCAGCTCCTCATGCCGCGGTGGAAGAGAATCTCCATGGTAGAAGTTCCTCGTCACCCCCTCAGAGCTTATAGTGACGGTCTGAACAACGCCACCGCTAGCACTATCGCGCCCAACGGCGAGAGATACTGCCTTCACCACCAACCTCTCCGCCTCATCTTTGGTCATGTCTTCCTGTTGATCGAAGAAGCCATGCAAATAACTGGAGCCAGATCCTCCAATAGCATAAGGCTGCTGCTCTATAATAGCTCCTCCAAGAGGCACCTCGTATATTTTACCTCCTTCATGAATCATACTTGTCCCATCCTCCCAAAATCATGCCCGTTCGTAGCATGTTCTTGTTGTTGTGTGATATTTGCCTGGCAAGATGTGCACCAAGCTCCACCGTAGCCGGCTGCCCAAGGCTTTGGAGATGGTAGCGCACATGATCTGAAACAAATTGCGAATCGGCAGCCGATCCAGAGCCACAGAGGTAAACATTATCAGCCATTTTTGTGATCGCCTTATCTGATGCCCTATTTGCCACACACATACCAGTGTTGGTGCGAGAATCAGTGCCGAGGACGACACCGCCACAGTACTTGACGCCAATGATGGTGTTTCCCATCAAATGTGGCGAGCTCAGGTCTGCCATGCTCGGATCGATTCTGCTCAGATTTGAGTATTCACACAGATAATAAACGCTAGAACTTAGTGACGGAAAGGGGGAGAGGAAGAGTGTAAGCTTTGCTTTTGTTGAAAACATTGGTCTACCAAGTCTTCATATAGGCTACAAGACTTGATAGGTAAGAAACCTAAACGAATAAGGAATACACGGATAATAAGGAAACCAAAACTAACTAGGACACATAAATAATAACCTAAACTAAATAAGAAACATAGTTACATTCCTGATGTTCTTGACATGTACGAGAAATCTTAACATACAAATGAAGTTTTCAACATTTCATTGCCTTTCTAAGAACGAAATCTTTAACAAATATTGGCATATGGTGCAAAATTGCAAATACGGTGGAATAATGGCCATAAGTGAACCAACATGGTGGATTCTTTTTCAACAACGCTGCCACTGTCTTCTTTGCAAACTCTTCCGAAGGGGTGGACTTCGACCGCTGTGAGAAGTAAGCTCTTGCTCGAATTGCTTCCTCAAAGTTCTTGTACAATTTCCATTCAGGCATACGATCGTGGCTAGCAATAGCAGAATTTCCTATGTTTGACTTAATTGCTCCTGGGACAACATTCACAACATCGATCCCAAAAGGCGCAAGTTCCAATCTGCACACAGTGGTGGATATGCTAGAAGATCAAACATAAGTGTTGAGTGTGTGTTTCCAACTTGTAGACACAGAGAAAAAATCAACTTTCCTTCGTTGCTTGGTTCGTGATATGAGAACGAAACAAGACGGGAAAGACAACACCCTGGGGATAACCAGTGTAAAGTTATTTTCCATCTTAATTTCCTGTTATTCTCGTCCCTCTTCAATTCCATATTTCTTCACCTTTTTTAAGTTGTTTCAGGAAATTCTTGCCTTCTATTTATAATCGAACAACGTGAAGTTATTGTCCTTCTCACTTCCATTCTCTTTCACCACAAAAACCAAACAGGAAAAAACTTATGGTTTCCTATGATTCCTCCCTCACATATGTTCGCTTCTTCTATACCCCTTTCTCTTTCTTTCACAAGTTCCAAACATAGGCATACATGGGCGCTCAATACCAATAACCAAATCAAAATCTTCAGAAAAAGGCAATCCTTTCACAAAGGCAGATATGAGATCCAAACCACCTGCCACTTTGACTCCACCAACTAACCACGGTTCATAGAAATAATCACGCCTATAAGATATTACATTCCAATAAACCATCCAGTTTTTCGTTTGGATGAATTGCAAGTAAGAAGAATGCTATTAACTGTTTCTTGAGTTCATCATTGTTTCTTGAGCTCATCATTATATGTATAACCACAAAATCCATGGCGCAGATGAAAAACAAACGATCAATAATAAACAACAGGAACTACTGATGTACAAACCTCAAGGTATCAGTTAGTGCATGTATAGTAGCTTTAGATGCAGTATAAGCACCTCCCCATGGTCCAGGGGCCAAAGCAGCAACACTTCCCATGTTTACGATCATCCCCTTCCTCCTATTGACCATGTGAGGAACCACAGCTTGTATCAACCTCAGAGAACCTATAAGCATCCATATGATATGATAGGAACTTAATTATTTTTAGAAGGAAAAAAATAAAAATCTGTCAGAAAAGTTAGACGGTGGAGCAGCAACGAATAGGAAGTCCGCCAATGGAATCTGACAATGTGAGCCCCAAATTTCTAGCTTTTAAAATGAGGGATTGATTTTCACACGGACCTTTTTTTTATAACCCTTTCATGAGTGGATTTTCTTAAACTTGTACGGGTAGTATTGTAAGTACACATTAAAATATGACAACATAAAGAGTGCAATTTTAAAGAGAGGGGAGTGTAAATCAATTGCCTCCAAAATAGCATTGTTTGTACAATCCTACAATCTTGATTGAAATCGCGATAACCATGCCTACCACTTTTCATAGATGAAAGATGACCAGGCATACACATTGGAATATAGATGTTCATTACGAAGCTCTGTTATCATAAAATAAGGAGAGGGGGGGAAAATTGGATCCATGATGAAAACAACACTTCACCACGCAGGGGTAAAACTGCCTGAGGCCAGTCTGAGAGGGTGAGAGCACACCACTCAGCTAGAAAACCTCCAGAACCAAGAGATAGTCTTAGAGACCTAAGTGGATCCTGACATAGCCTGAGTAGTGTAGCTGCACTTATCGGTAGTCTAACAGGAAAGGAGTTTATGAACAAGGCAGCAGGTTTATGTGCAAAATCTGGTGTTCACTGGATCACAGAGGAGATAATTTTGGTCCACGTCCCGTTTCTGGAGAGAACAAGTGCATTTACTGCTGTGAGTCGCACATTTTAGCAGACAAACAGAGTTTGAACCTTGTAACAATCATCTAACAACCTATTAATTTCATATTCAGTTGCAGCTTAAGTTTACCATGGTCTCCTAAGTTCTTTCTGTCATTCACAAGTTTAATAAGAAGATAGAAGATGACAGGGTCATTAGGGAACTTCAGCAAAATACAATCGATCTTACTTTCCCAGCACTACTGCAGCTATCCCATGCCTACGCAATTGAAGTATATCATGGACACCAAACAGAAACTTTTATGACATCCAACCCAATTCCACATTTTGTAATTCTATCAGATTCACTCATGACATTTTTCCTTTCTTAGTAAAGCTCTCAGATACCCCCAAAAGAAAAGGAAAAACCCAAAAAAGCAAGTCCATCCGTTGGCGTCAAAATGACATTGCCAAAGCTATTTTTGGCTTGCTACCGAGTCAAAAGGCAAAAAAATAGCAATGTTGCTACACCAGTTGGGCAATATTTTGGCACAATCTCAAACCCAGACCATTATATTTAAGCAGATCTCATTTTTCAATGCAAATCAAATGGCTTGGATGAGATGGAATTGTCATGTTTTGGTGTCAACCGAATAGCAATTGGGACATGGGTGGACATAGATTTTGCCAAAACACATGCCAAATTATGGCAATAGCAATACAAATGGCTATGTTTGGACTTGCTCTAAGTGGGTAATGATCATTCACCACTCACAGCAGCATCTAACAAGAGATACAAACAAAGCTACAACAAAGCATAATTCACTGAAAAAAAAGGCCAAAACCAAACACCAAACGGTCAGAGGGAAACCCAATACAACACTTGATAAAGAAATTTCAACAAATTAAGAACTGACCGTAAATATTGGTATTGAAAGTAGTTTCAATGGCAGAGAGCGGAATCTCGGCAAGTGGACCCACGCAATGGACGCCGGCGTTATTAACGAGTATATCAATCCGTCCAAAATTTTTAAGGACATTAGAGACAGCCTTTTTCACACTATGGTCGGAAGAAACGTCGAGCTCTTCAAGGAAGAACCTCTTGTCGTGTTCCAAGTTCGCCATGGACGGCAGCGACCGACTGGTGGCAACCACCAGACAGTTCTCGGCGGCGAAGGCCCGTGCCAGGGCGTGGCCTATCCCGCCGGCGGAGCAGCCCGTTATCAGAACCACCTGTTTGTCCGACATCCTACGAGAGAGAGAGAGAGAGAGAGAGACAGAGAGACAGAAGCCCCACGTGCGATGTACTCATTTGACAAGAATTAAGAAAGTTAGAAACGTCCAACAAATACGTAACGCGGGTTCAGGAAAACGCGAGTTCGGTAAGGAATACCTCGCATGTTAAACCTGCGAAGTGCTGAGAAGTATGCTGCTCCCTCTCATTTTGAACATTTTCGAACTTATTTTGGAATCATTTAATGATCCGATTCGTGCACATTGTAGATGTTGTCAATTAAAATAACTATGTAATATATTAGGACAATCGGATACCTAATGTATTTAATCAGAGAGGATTTATTTTGAAAAACAATGAAAAAAAGTGAGGTGGGCGCACTGGATAAAAACTTGGAAAACTTTTTCCATTCAACGGCTTTTGGTCGACGTTTTGATTAGTCCGTTCTGGCCGTTGGAAATCCCCGCTCAAAAACCTGAGATTTCAATCAAACCTACTCTTGGCTTTCTACATCTCCTCCACCGCTACCGATGCTCGCGATGAGTAGTCAAAACCGAGTGGAGCTCCACCACCTCCGATAGAGGTGTGTTTGTTGTTCACTGAGTCAGCCGGTAGAGGTCTGTTCGCGACTCGGCAACACGATGCCGAACATATTGTCTCTCACCCTTCGCTCACCGACAGGAAGTTTCGGCCTATGGTTTGTGTGAAGTCTTGATTCGAAACTAAGTGGCACAATCAGGATCCATAGGCTTTGAGTCATTCCCCTGGCCAACTTTGTTCGTTTGAAGGACTCAAATTCCATGGCCACGCGCGGATTCCAATTAACTCTTCTTATCTATCTCTTTCTACTCATATATTCCTCTCAAAACTCCCGAACGAATAAGGCTAACTCAAGCACATTGTCTTCATGAAAAGCCATCCGGCACTTAAAGGATTCCATCCAAAATACAGTGATAACAGTCGAGGAAAATGACCCACGAAACAAGAGATAAACAACGGACTAAAGTAAGAAAGTAAGAAGGCTGTCTCAATCGTCTAGACATTAGCAACCTACTCTCTAACACATACTGCATTTTGCAAACGGAATCAAAGTCGGGTTTAAGTGAGTCGTCAAGGAAGGAGAATGAACCCCGTACGGATCGTGTAGACTGAGACCAAATAATTAACAAGGAACACTGATGGGATCTGTACTAAAAAAAAGCAAAAAATTGTCGAAACTTATTTATTCACCACCGTCACCCACTGAATCTGGGGAAACTAGACTAGTGCAGTCACACACCGGACTTGGAACTTCATGGACCACTGGCAAAGTTTTTGTTGATCAATACATTACTGCAGAATTCTATTATTGAAACAATTCAGTCCATCCCTCATGCTTCGCATGATGTGAGAGTCTCCTTTGAAGGTCTTACAGAAAAAGTTAAGGATAAAGAAAGGCTGATAAATTCTAAAAGACAAAATAAATAATCAAGTTATATAAATCCTAGCCTGAACAAAAGAATCTGCTTTGTAATGAGAATAAAATCTTTACACTGTCGATGTAAACATTTGTTTTCTCTAAATCGATTATATTGTACCACGTTGCAAAACGGTAGTCTCAATGAATAAAACATGGCGACGTGGCGCAATATATTGATTTAGAGAAAACAAATGTTTACACCGGCGAAGTAAAAAATTTAATCTCCATTGTAATATCATTATCTACTACTTCTTGTTCTTCATGGAGTATAATTAATTGTGCTCTTGTTTGCTTTTGGTTCTTTTGGTTCACATAATGGTCGTAATTAACCCCATTTCTGGAGCTCCTTCCATTTTATTGGTCCATGCATCAATCTCTAGTATTTTGCATGCATGGATAGAACCGATTACTACTTGATATTTTCAAAGGAATTGTGAACCATCACATTGCTTAAGAAAATGTTCTTCCAGTGATATCACAGCTCTTAACTCTCAATCAAGGACGGAACCAGGATGTCGTAAATGTGGGGCCGAACCATGAACAACAAGATTTTAAATTTTTAAATTTTGAAAATCTAATAGTTTGTTTGATTTGAGTTTTGAGGAAGGTTTTTTGGTTAATGAGTAAAGAGATAGAGAGACAAAAAAAAATGAGATTAATAATAGAAGAAAAACTTATGAGAAACCGTATGCTTGAGAAAGAAATTGAGTTTTGGGATCAAAACGAACACATTTTTAAAGCATTTAATATGTCTAAACAATACTCCATACAAAATACAAGATCTAGGTGTTCTTAACAAATACTAATATTTAAATTTAATTTTTGAAAAAACCCTAAAACAACGTGGGGGCCGTGGCCCCCATATGCCCCAACATATATTTGTATCTGCACTCATCTATGTAGAAGATGGCTCGTCGTTTCTGTTGGGAAAAATTCGGCAAAAACATAATTCCAAAAAACAATTTTTATTGATAGTCACGTATTTACAGATTACATAAACAAAATAGATTAAAATGAACGGAAATACAAATAGATCTACGGGAATATGAACCAAGTCCTGTGTGATATCACTGTCTTCTTAAAAAAGATTCACCGCCTATCGAGGGTGTTGTAGGATGCGTCAAGGTCTTCCTCCCAAGGTTGGCTCGGCTAAACCACAAGCCTCCGGAACACCATGGTGGCCACCGTCGACTGCCTTGGCGAACTGACTATTACCGTCCGCCTCTCTCTCACACATAAACGAATATCATAGTGACTTTAGGAATTCGTGAAATTCGTAGAGAATGGAAAACGGACTGCCCACTATATACCCCTCTGGTAGCCTACTGTAACAACCAGGAATTGAATTCGGGGTGTTGAATTCATAGCAATCAATAGGGGAAAACTGTTGTACGTATTGAATAGGAGCTTCAATTGTGCCATAAACCATATATTATGGGAGTATTAAGCAGCTAAAAACTGCTGGAAATTCATAAACCTCGTTCAGACACAATGAATTAAGGGGAGGCCTTTTGGTTGCCTCGAGAGACCCTTCGAAAGCCCCAATTTTCATTCACAAAATTTGGAAATTTTCCAACAATTTCATAATCATAGCCGGGTTGGAAGAAAAAAGAAACTTCACTGTTTGTTGCACTGTATGATAACGTAAAGACCCTTTGCGATTTGTTCCTCCACAGTCACATGTTTTGTGGGTTCCAACCCCCCAAATTGCTTAAGCAGATCACACAAATCTTGAAATGCATGCAGCCCTAAACGAAAAATACTTCCTCTGTTCCATTTTGATAGTTCCCTATGAAAATATGTGCAATTTTTTAATTAAAAAAATAAAGTACACTTTTGAAAAATAAATTAAAGTACTTTTGTACATGATTTTTGGAGTTTCTTGCAGCAAATTAAATATCTCGATTAGTTCTTTCAGTAGATGAGAAGAAAATCAAAAAATTATGATCGGAAGTAATACTTTATTTTTTGGATCAAAAAATGAAACTATCAAAGAGTATCACAATTAGACTTGTTACTTTTAAGTTGGTTCATCAAGTCATCTCAAAAAAATTCTCTGTTCATGCCTGGTATATGAGGTGTTGACGATACTTTTGCCGCTGCTTTCGATGCAAATTCCTGTATACTACCACATAGCCAAGAGCTTGAACAGCAGCTAGGTCCTTTCGATGCAAACTCCAATATACACCACATAGCCAAGAGCTTGAACACCGGCTTATTGTCGCCGTCGATCTCATGCACTAAATGGTACGTATTTTTAGTGGAAATGAATGGTATCTTAGCATTAGTTTGAACATAAAGATGTAGTGCAATATATGAGTAACTTAAGGGTGAGTTCACGCTAAATTTTTCTTCAGATAAATGCCAAAATACTACTTGTTTCCCGCTAAGAATATCAAATTAATTACCATTTAGCTAGTGGAAATTAGTTGTCTTAAATAGTCGAGAATTTTTTACTAAATATCAAAAATACCATCTAGTCAATAGCATGAACTTACCCTTTTTGGTTTACTTAAACATTAGTCGTTAAGTACAGTCAAAGTTTTGATCAGCTCGAAACTTCCCTCTATGTCTACTCAATATTCAAAAGAGAGAATCCATGGAGAAGAAGTGCTCAAGACTCTACCATACTTGCACAAAACCCACACAATTTTTTAGCTAATTAACCAAACATAAAGAGTTGTACAAATCACTTGAAAGGGGAACTAAGGGGAAATTAACATGGGCAAGTAGTATTGGAACCTACTCACTGAAACACACATCCAAGCACGCAACTTGACAAACTCACAACATGACCTAATTCTTCACATAGATAATCCTGCTATTCATATGCGAAACTTTTAGCAGGATTTAAAAGTCCGAATGCAGAAAGATGAAGAAACATTAACCCTCTAACCCAACTTCTTTTCCGAGCTCCCGACGGTATTCAACGACTTTGGTGAACCGCCAGGGTGAATTTTTTTGGTCTTCCCACCTTTGAAGCTGCCTGTTTTTTCACCGCCACCTTCTCCGCTTTTCCTCTCTCTTCCCTCCTCTGCTCTCTTCAATTTATCCTCCAGGCGCTTTTGTTGCACGTAAACTGCTGCAGAACTGGCTCCAATGGAAGACATGAATGGCAAGGGTTAACTAGTGAAAGCAAGAAAGGTTTTACTACGGAATTAAGTTCAAATTCGATTTAATTTGGTGATGAGATTGGACAAGCTTAGCTGCTTAGGGGTATGGGATTTATAGGGGGACAATGGTGCCTTTGGTGGCCAATGGGTGACGATCGTGGTTACATATCATATTCACATAAGGCGAATTTAGAACACAAACAAGTGGAGGTACAAACAAAGTACAGGAAAAGATACGAACTACACAACAAAATTGCAAAGAAATTGCACAATGAACAATGTTAAAAAAAAAAAAAAAAAAAAAGCGAAATGATATATTATTGATTGTATATGATATATAACCCTCACATGCCTTCATATAAGCTACAAAACTTGACCACCAAGAACTCTAAACAAATTAGGAAATATATATAATTTGTGAACTTAGACTAAACAGGGAACACAAATAATGGCCCAGACAAAACGGGAAACATGTATAATAATACAACCAAGAAACTATGGTAACTTGTCTTGTTTGGTTTTTGAAAAATTGTAAGGGTAATAAGTGGAGAGAGATAGAGAGAGAAATGTTGGAAGTAGGGGGAATCTAGGTGGAATCTATGAGGAATTTTTTGAAAAATTCTTTTTGAGAATGGAAGAGAACAAGGCATAATATATTTTGTTAACATGCCCCCTCAAACTCAAGTAGATCTACTAGCTTGAGTTTAAGAAAAACCAAGAGCAGCTAAGCCTAGTTAAGCCAAGAGAAACTAGAAAAAGCCATGGAACCAAGAGGTGAAATCCGAATGAGCGAACCAGTAATTACTATGGTAAGATAATATTTAAATCTCAGTCTCCTCAATTTGTATCTCCACATGCATCTGGGCTGCACATGAGGAATAGTGTTAGATTTTATCTTACATCGCTCATATAAGTTATCCAAAACTTGATTAATGAAATCTAAAGGTTACTCCATCTATGACTATGAAATCTAACAAACGAAAATGTCGCGGACACAAACAAAGTCACAGGAACCGCCTGATGGGTATGGGTTCACCGCTATCGAGCGGGATACATAAACCTAACGAGAAGGCATTACAACAAGCGAAAATGAAGAATCATGATAATAAAAAATAATAAAAAACACATCGTCAACTAGATTGACACATACCGCTCGACCAATCATTTGCATACAGCATACCACACGCCACAGTGCCAGTGTCTTGATATTATGGAGATGAGGAATGCTAAGTACAACCAAATATATCCGAAAATCACTCAGAACAGGGATTTTTCTTACTGCTAATGAAAGTCTATTAACGGTTATAAATACCTCTAAAAATGTGTTCTGAATAATTTTCGAATACACTTTCTTTGTACCTAGCACTTTTGTTCTATGGAGATAAGTTGAAAACCCTTAATAAGACCAAAAACAAAAAAAAAGATTAAAAAATGGGACCCATTGATCCAAGCACATCGTTTGGGATTGGTTCAACTCAAAGGTCCATACGCAATGGTTTTAAATCATTTCGAACCCCATTATTAATGCACTTTTATTAGGGTAGCATAGGGTTGAACTTTAGCTTATAAAAATACATTTTTTTGGTAATTGGGTGGATTAACAAATTAATATAATCTGCACAATGGATAAGAATGGAGGATTTTTGTGCTAATAAACGAACAAAGTTGGGGGATGTTCCAACTAAAAAAAGAAGGTTTTTGGAAAAAGAAGGTAATTTTAAACTCAAATATAACGAAATTGAAAAATAATTTTTCATTTTTTTTTGCACCGTTTAAAAGATTTCAATGAGATCTATCAAACAATATCCATATTAGTAGGAAAATTATTTGCGTCAACACATGATTTTTTACCTTGAAATTACCTTCTTTTTCCAAAACCTTCCTTTTGTTTTAGTTGAAACACCACCTAATACTCAATTTTGAGCTCGTATGTGAGTTTTAAAAAGCTTGTTTAAGATCCATTTGTTACATACGCAATTCGAACTCGAACATTTCATTTGGAACTTGTTAAGCTTTTAAACAAAGCTTCCTACTTAACAGGCTTGTTCGGCTTATGATGTAGAAACCATTGAAGTTATTCGAGATCGGCTCATGGCTCTATTAAAATTGTACATTTTGAAATTAACTTGTCTTTTAAGAAGTTATAATTTGAACATATTCCTAAGGGAAATTGATTTTAGCACTCCAAAAATTGATGGAGAGACACCAAAATAACGTCGTTTTGTATATTAGCACAGATCAATTTTGAAGTCTCTCCATCAATTTTTGAAGTAGCAAAATCACAATCCAATCCTAAAACATGTTTTTAAATTAAAATTAAAGGAGTATGCTCGGTTTGTTTATCAACCCAAGAAGATTCTATTGGCAAAGATTTTGGTCTAAAAGTTAATCCATTGGTTACTCTTCTAGCTTTGAAAATTCTGTTTTCCACATCCATCAAAAAGTCCGGATCAAAAATAACACATCCACCTTCGGGTTGATGCTGTGTAGTGAGGTACATAGCACCGTGTTACGAATGTTGCGCACTTTCGAGTCGTCGGATCCGACGGCTCGGATCTCATCTCGACAACCAACGATCGAGAGCCGTTCATTTCTGGGATGAGATCCGAGTTGTCGGATGCACGATCTGATGGCTCGAAAGTGTGTAGCATGGTGCTGCTCACACCACTACATAGCACCATCCCCAATTGTCAAGATGGGACAACCCCATGGTCAAGCACAATATCATAGCTCAAAGCACCGATTTCCTGTGTATAATTTTGTGTGTATAATTTTTGAATTTCATGTCGCCAATTTAATGATTTGGTTCTTTAATTGGTGTGAAGAAATTCAAAAAATATGCACGAAGGCGCTTTTTTCTTTTTTCAAAAATTTTACTCTCTCTGTCCTAATTTATTTGTTCGGAAAATTCTCCAAATTTAATGAGTCAAAGTCAAAGCATTTGAAATTGTACAAATCTCAAAATTTATTACCCTTCAAAAGTGAAAATGAGTACTTATTCAATTCAAGAGTGAAAAAGGAGTGGAAAGCAAGGTTCTGAATACCCTACTGGTCATGGTATTGGTTTTGCTACTGGTACGGTATGTACCGATATCGGGATAATCCCGAATACCGTTTTGAATTTCTCGCTACTAATAAATATGTGTTATGACAACTATATGTCTAGTTATAAACTTGAACTTCATATCTATAACCCAACAAAATTAATGTTTGAAACTTGGAAAAATATATTTGGCAAGATAAATTAAAAGAATTTGGCTAAAAAAAGGACTAGAAAGACTAGAAGTAGGATAAAGAAAATGCTATATTATACTTTACACACTATTCCACTTCTTTTTCGATCTTTTTAAAATATATTGGAAACACCTCCACTTCAATGCAAATAATCCAAAACAGTGCGCAATACCACTGGTTTTGTTTCTTTCCAGGTACAACTTTACTCTTTGTTTCTGCTGATAAATTCTCTCCGGCAATCCTCTCTTTTCTATCCGATCAATCTTCTCCCATTGATTATATCTCAGTTGGTTATATTGCTGGAGAAACTAGAGTTGTCGGAGACCTCGAAGAAACTGTCGGCGGTGATTTTGATAGGTAGTGACTGAAAATTCAGCCGGTGCAACTTACCGGACGAAATTCCCGGTAACGACATCTCGGCCGAGATTCGCCGAATTTTCCCGTACTGACCGGTAAGCGCCGGTATTGGCGTCGGAACGGTATCAGATGGTCAACTTCGTGGTTTCTAAAAAATCCAGTACGTACTGGCTGGTACGGAACGAGATTCACAACATTGGTGGAAAGTGTAAAATTGGTAGTTTGACAAGTCTTTGTGGTTAATTTTAGGAGGTGAGCAAAGATTTTGAAACAGCCCAAAATAGAATATTGAGCAAACAATTTGAGAAGGAGGAAATATCTAAAATGTGGTTCCTTGTAGGAGGGAGCCTAGATTATTTATATAACTAGCTAGATAACAATCTAAAAGCAAGTAGTAAGAGCATCTCCAATGATTCTCGCCATTTTTAAAGAGCCAAAGTCATTTTTTTTGCTTGCTACGGTGTGTCTAGTTAAAAATTGGCAAAAGAGCTCCAATGGTGCCAAAGGCATTATTTGGCCACGACCACTTGCAGCCGTTGGATCATACTCACATATTACAGTCATCGGATTGCTCCTAAGAGCCATTAGATCACAACCATTGCAGAGAAATGGCCAAGCCATCTTTTGGCTCCCAAAATGACTTCCAGAAGAGTGAATCTTAATCTTGAAGCGCAAATAGGGCTTTGGCTTCCAACGTGGCTCTCCATTGGAGATCTCCAATCCATCTCTATTTTGAAGAAATAGAGAATAAATGTGACATATTGACAGAAGATTTTGTAATTTACTCTCTTTTCTTCACTTTTTGTGCTTTCTGAGAAAATTTTGGAATGGCCCATTGTACGTTTTTACAGATTTGTGCCTTGTTTGGATGGCTACTTGGGAAAAAAAAATTAACTCCAAAAATACTCATTATTCCTACTTTCAATTATTATTCTCATTTCTCTTTTCACTCATTACCCCTATCTTCAATCATTATTCTCAGGGGAATTTTCAAAAAACTCCCTCCATCTACCAAATGAATCAAGGACCCTCCTCCATCTTTTTTCAATTTGCAATGTCCCACATTTCAACAGATCTGATGAACGAAAACCGTAAAAGGTCAATATTACCCCATTAACCCTAAAATCCAAAGTCCTCCTGGCGCTGGCAATATCATCAATTGTTCACCAGACGAAGACACGCTCGCTTCTCAGAAACTGAACTCTTGAATTCCACCATGATTTCTCTTCTTCGAAAACCCCTAAACTTCCTTCGAAATCGAATCAACTTGTCACCACATAAACTTCCTACCTAGCTCTCTCCAGCTACCGACAAGGCGACAATCAGAAGTAAACAAAACTCAGCTAGCCTTTGCTTGCTCGACAAGGACTCGAGTGTAGATCGTAGATTTTTTCCAATAATCACAGTACACAGATCGACTACTATGTATGTTTGGTTGCAAAATCAGGATTTTCCAAGAAAGCGCCCAACATTTTCGTGGGAAAAAATAGCAGAAACCTGTGCTACGACACGGAGGCTAGGGTTGACTTGAGCTGAGAGAGAACGGTGTCGGCGTCAGTGTAGCGAGTCAAGGCCCATTAACAGAAAAAACTATGACTGTTGGCTTTTGTGATTGGATCTGAATCAGAGAACGTACAATGTTATGACTGTCATCTTTTGTTTAATGGCGGCACCTAGCTTTAATCTTTAGTTTGGATTTTGTTTAATGGTAGCCATTGCTTTTGAGCTAGTCCTAATATTCCGAGAAACTTGTGCAGAATGGCTTTTGGGCTAGATTTTCTTTGTTCAGTTGATGTCAGGGAGGAGGAAGAAGACGTGGGGGAGGGGAGTAGGAGAATAGATATATTTGTTTTACCAAACATAAGAATAATGGGGGAGAGGGGCATTTAAGGGAGTTAAAATGTGAATTTTTTTTTAAACAAATAGCGACTATTGAAGTACTGGCCGGAAAGCATATGAGCTTTAATAATACTCCATAGTCTATATGGTACTGTATCGTCCTTCACGTGAAAATGAAATCACTACCCATTTACTCCACAATCATATGATAGTGGCTCTACCAAATTTGGAAATCTCAATGGCCTCTTGATCACTTGATCACAGATAGATGCGTTTGAACTAACTTTTAATTAGGTTATCTCAATTGTTCATCCACTCCACTATTGTCGAACTACAGCATTTTAAACGAAAATTATCTGCCCACCGAAAAAGAAATTATATTCATTAATGGCTTATTGGTTTTCGTATACTTTCCACCCCAAAGCTACTTCAATTTTTATTTTATTTTTTTCCAATTCATATGATTGTGGTCGTACGACTTACCTAACTTCCATTTTAAATAGAGTAAGTTTACTAGAACAGAAATATGTGTAACAATGTACACAAGAAGGTGATGAGGCGCTCCATAATTGACAGTCGGAGAAATAACGACTTCGCAACGGCAGTAGATCCTCTGTCCGACTGCCTCTGTCCCACTCCCTGTCTGATTGTCCCACGTCATCGTTTTGTATAGAAACGGCAAACACATTATAAGACATGCACTCCAATTAGTTTTAGGGCTGGCTTTCATTGAAAGTCTTAGAGTTAAAAATTAATTATGACCCTTTAGAATAAAATGATTAGAAAAATAAGATTTTCACACCGGTTCAAACGGATTAAAAATTGGAGCACTCAATTTTCTAATCATATTATTTAATATATAAACATTCTTAAAAAATTAAGCGCTCTAATTTTTAGCCCGTTTGAACAGGTGCGAAGATCTTATTTTTTTAATCATTTTATGCTAAAGGTCATAAATAATTTTTGGCTCTAGTATTCTCGTAATTAAGTATATGCTCTTTAATTAGTTCTAGAGCTCTCTTAGGGCTTTCGTTGACAGCCTTAGAGCCAAAAATTATTTATGACTCTTTAGCCTAAAATGATTAAAAAAATAAGATCTTCGCACAGGTTCAAACGGATTAAAAATTAGAACACTTAATTTTCTAATCATATTATTTAATATAAAAAAAATTCTTAAAAAATTAAGTGCTCCAATTTTTAATCCGTTTGAACCGGTGCAAAGATCTTATTTTTCAAATCATTTTATTCTATAAGGTCATAATTATTTTTTGGCTCTAAGACTTTCGTTGAAAGCCTTAAGAGAACCCTAAAACTAATTGGAGTGCACGTCTTATAATGTGTTTGCCGTTTCTATACAAAACAACGACGTGGGACAGTCGGACAGGAGAGTGGGACAGAGGCAGTCGAACAGAGGATCTGTTGCCCTTCGCAACCACCTATTATGCAGTACCATAGTCACATTTGTGTAAATTGTTGTTCACATTGTTGCATTGGTAAAATTGATGTTTCACAATATGCTTGTTTACAAATTAATGCTTGTGGTGACTTAATTATCTTATTTCTATTCAACCCACATACGACGACTCCGGAAACATTAATATTGGCTAATGACATCATGCTCCCGTTGAATTGCCAAATACTCCTATAAGTTTGTTTGATTGGTTTAATCTTGTGCTCAATCTTATCTTCTAAGTTATATAAAGGGAGAATAAATTAAGCAGCTCCAGATAATTGGAACCATGTCAATGCTAGCTCATGCTCATCGCAATTCATTATTCAAAATATTTCTCATGGCCAGAAAGAGGGTGTGGAGCCTTACTTAATTTCCACTATGGACGAACTAACTTTGTACGTACGTTTTCCTTAATATATACTCTCTCCGTCCATTTTTAAGTGTCCCGCTTCGTAACTCCAACTTATTAAGAAAATATCATCATTACACCTTTCACATCAACTTTTACCTCCACTTTCCCTACTTACCCTCTATAGAGACATCATCATTACACTTTTACTCATTAACTTTTCAAAATGGAATTTACTTTTAGGGGCAAAATGGAAAATGTACCAACTTTTACCCACTAACTTTACAAAATGGACACTTATTAAGGAATAACCCAAAATGTAATACTGGACATTAAAAATGGGACAGAGGGAGTGTGTATTATATATATATATATATATATATAGAGAGAGAGAGAGAGAGAGAGAGAGAGAGAGAACTTTGTTTTGTGGAGTTTTCCTTTCTTAAAATGGAACCCAACATGATTGTTGGAGGTTTTTCAAAATAAAAGGTGCGGGAGGTTATTTGTGAAAAGGTGCGACACCTTTTCACATGGGGTATGACTTTACGTGAATAGTTATAACACCTATTCACTTAGGGTGTGACTATTAGAATGGGGTGTGATTGTTAGGAAGGGATGTGATACATGGGGGTGCCTCTAAGAGGCATGACCCTTCCTAATTAATTATTTTCTTGAAAGGGTGCCTACGAAAAGGCATGATCCTTTCTATTGATTAATTGTCTTCAAAAGACATACCCTTTCTAATGTGTGTTTACAAAAGACACAACCTTTCACGTAAGGGTGCCTATAAGTCTATAAATAGGCCAGTGGTTAAGTCATTCGATACACCAAAAATATCCAGAAACTCTCCCTCTCGCTGTCTCGTTATTTTATATGTTGTTATTCCGTTATTCTGCAGAAACAGAATTAACAGTCCTTGGTTCAATTGATTCTCTTTGGCTCGGTATTCTGTCTGTCCTTCGTTTGTGCGGACGCAGGCAGAAGATCATTGATCGGGCTTCGTTTTATCCTCAGAACAGATTCGCTGTAACCCGGTGCACACCAATTGGTGGGGGCGAATACTGTTTTCGGAAAGCGACGACGTAACGTGACTCGAAGCGGTTTCCATCAGTTTGTTCAAGTTTCAGAAGGCTCTAGATTTTGAAGGTTCCAATTTTTGCACCAACACAACTATGTAATGCTTGTTTCTTCATATCTTTACCTAACTAATAGAAATTGTTAGTTAATCTCACTAATAACTAGGGGTGTCAAACGGATGGATTTGGATCAAATTGGGTAAGTTGGAAGTTTTTAATGAGTCATTGACCCATTTAGAATTCATTTATTATGAGGCCAATTACCCATACCCAACCCAAGCTATTTATTAAAAATCAAATTTAACCCGCTCATTAACTCAATTGCATACTAAAATTTAAAATGATTAAAATACCAATGTACACTAAAATGACAATATTACCGTTGTAAATCTAAATGACTAAAACACCCCTATACACTAAAATTGTTGTACTATCCCTATACTACTAAAATGACCAAATTACCCCTAGACACTTAATTACCAAATTCAACGAACATTTTAAACACCCAAACAAACCTTTGGCCACCCACTCCCCCAACTCACTGTTCCAACACTCTCCCTCCAGAAACAAAGGAAACACACACACACAGAGAGAGAGAGAGAGAAGAACATGGGTTGACCCAAATCTTTCAACCCAATCCTCGTTGTCCTACTCCTCACAATGAAGAGGGGTTTAATTGCAAAGTAATAACCAACTAACTGCAATCGCAAGTTTTTTTTTTTTTTTCTAAGTAAATGGTGGATTGGATTGAACCAGCGTAGCAACTCCCGATCAATCAAGAAACCCATCCCACGTAAAATGTTCAGATTACGGTCATAGTTGACCGAACCGGGGATGAAATAAAATGTTAAAATCCCAGTCACAATTGACCCGGCCGGGGATGAAATAATGATCCATCACCACCACCGATCAACTGAAATAGTTAATCTCACTAATAACCAACATTCTTTTTCTCATGCTTTCCTTTATTAACTTTGTGTATGTGCTTTTTCATACAGTTTTCGGGCTTCTCACCCTCACCTAAGATACACTTCAGCTTGCTCGTTGAAGTGTTCTGCATTAATCACTGCATTAGCACAAATCCGATTTGACGCAGAAGGAAAACGCTGGTAAGAAGAACCAACAAATGGAAGCAAAATGATGTCAACTCGAAGAATTTCAACGAAGACCTTTGATGTTGGCATGTATTGGAGATCCGGCGAGGTTTCAAACCCGGGGGCTGTTTTTGTAATTCTTGCTGATAAAGGTTTCTGAGGTGAGTTTAATTGTCTTCGTATTGGGTGAGAAATGAAAAACAATCCAATAATTCTCCTCATACGTGATCGACATGAGTAAAAAGAATATCAAAATAATGGTGTTTGTCTCACTATAATGTGAGGACGTGTGCGTACACAGAAGATATAGATGTGAGGATGCCTGTACACAGAAGATATAGATGAGATTTCTTGTTCTTTACCATGTTATGATACTGAGTTTCGGCAATTGACTGAATGATTCCAAACATTATAGAGAGATTCATGAAGTTACTCATAGCGAAAACATAAATCAACAATCACAATCCTGGAGCACTCTCATAGAGGAAGTTGGATGTTCAAACTCCTTCCTTTCATTCATCACAATGGCCAAATTCATGTCATCCCATTTTCATAATCGCAACATTGCCGCAGCTCAAAGTTTTGAAAGTTCTCTAATCATACGAAAGAAGATCCAACAATTACTGAAACTTTATCCTAAATAAGCCTTCTCATAAGCTAAACAATAACATACAGTTAGAACAAGTCACAAAGAGCAGTTCTTCTCAAGAGTTTCCACCATTCCCACTAATTTACTTCTTCCTCTTCTTTGGGGGCTGAAGTGCTTCCTCTTCCTCATCCTCCTCTTCCTCTTCCTCTTCTTCCTCCTCAACAACTCCTTCCTCACCCGCATCCCCACCATCATCATCATCATCGTCATCGTCATCATCATCGTCGTCGTCGTCATCGTCGTCCTCATCATCGTCGTCGTCGTGGCCATCGCCATCATCATCATCTTCTTCTCCCTCTTCACCATTCTCTTCTGCTCCACCACCAGCTCCTCCCCCGGGGCCTTTCTTTGGGTTGCTTTTGTTGTTGTCATTGGGGTTGTTGCCAATATCCCCTCCGTCTTCTTCTGACAAGTCTTCTTCACCTTCTCCAAAGTCACCGTCATCGTCATCGTCGTCATCATCATCATTTGCATCAGCATCTATTGGCTTGGAATGGCATTGGACATGATGCTCTCCTTTAAGTCCAGGGATGATGGTTGGCGATCCGAATAAATCCTGATACCATTTTAAATTTGGGCATTCCATGGAAGGTCAAGCAAAGGAAACAACAGGATAGATTTCATTGATGGCAAAAGAAAGTTGGACATAAACAAGCAAGGCAAGTACCCATATGCTAAAAGTGCGTGCAAGCAAGCATACAGAGATACGAACCATAAGTGGGGTGGCTATGACACAAAAGACTCCCTCACCCACGGTGATTGAAACAAGGTATTTTGAAAATCAAAATAATCTATATCTGCCTGCTCAAATCACTAAGTTCCATGAGCATCTTCAGCAAGGTAATCTGGATCTAGCAAAAGCTTTTATTGGCATAGCGCTTTTAGCATTGTGTACACCACCTTTTGATTATTTTTGTCACCAGCCGAATGGGGTGTGCAACCAAGCTCCGGCATTTGAGTCAAAATGGAGTGAGAACAATGACCCAGATATGAGGCATGATCCTCTTTCCCCATTTTCCCTACCTACCCCTTTGTCCCAAAACCACCTCTCCCCCATACTATAAAACCCAAAGAGACCCATCGTATAGAAAGGATGTAATTTGTGACAGGGAGGAAAGGTAAGGTGGGGACATATGATGTTTTGTTCTTTGATAGCTTTATTAAGTTGAAAATGTGCTTTAAAGAACACTTTTACACCCAACCTCTCCCCCATACTATAAAACCCAAAGAGACCCATCGTATAGAAAGGATGTAATTTGTGACAGGGAGGAAAGGTAAGGTGGGGACATATGATGTTTTGTTCTTTGATAGCTTTATTAAGTTGAAAATGTGCTTTAAAGAACACTTTTACACTCAACTCAAATTTCGAGACATGATACTATCTTCAACAACAAATCCTTCAGTAATAAACTTTACTTTCTTAGAAACTAATGTTTTCAAATTTTTTAAAAAAACAAGTTATAACATTCTCATGTGTTTCCTCCTACTCATGTAAACACCCTCCTCCAGCAATCCTTTCATAGCCCCTTCCAGCCCCAGGCACTTCCCTCTCCCAATTTCGAGCCACCCAGAAACCCCTCCTAGCCCCTCCGACAGAAGTTACATGTTCACAACTATCAACATGTTATTTGTTTTTGATCTCTTAAAAGAACAAAAAACCTGTTTTCAATATGACTTCCCAACAAAGTCTCTCACAAAAGTTTTTAACGCACGCTTCATTTCGAGCACATGCGCATGAAAGTATCTTCTCCAATTTCTCAAGCTCAAAGAACATAAAGGAGACTACTACAACTCACACATTCTCCTAAGCCTCTCTAATCCCAATAAACAATAATTACGCACACAAAAACCAACTAACAAAGCATAGAACATGGGTGTGAGCCCCACATAGCTCGGAACAACTCGAAAATGTGGGACCCACACTCATGTCTCCTCATGAATGAATTTTGAGTACGTCGCCGTTGCCTTCACAGGATGGGAACCGATTTTCAACAGCCTTTCTTACTTACATGCCCCCCTTTTTCTGTCCGAAAAATGTAGGAATATAGAATAATTCTCTACCATGCATGAAAAATTGACCAACAAAAGGGTTATTTTGTGAATCAAATGACTTAAGACAAAATAGTAGAAAAGAGTGCCAATTACTGCCCAGCCCACATATACAATTGCCGGAACAATTTTTTCCTAGTACGAGTGATGTTCAAAGAATAGTGGTTAGTTTGTTAGCTATAGACTCTCTTTTCTTTTTCTTGTTTTTGAAGAAGGATGCTACCCCACCTTTTTTTATCCGCGGATGCTACCCCATTTGGTATATATAAATATAAAAACGAACAAATGTCATTTTTGTCCTTTCATCAACTTATCTTTGACTTCCTCGCCACTGAAGGAATCACGACACGTGGCCATAGTTAGCGTAGATTGTGCAAAGCATCAACAAGGCGAATATTCCGAAACATGTACCGCACAAACAAAAGGAAATTGCCAAATGGGCCCCACCAACGCACTCAGAAATTCTACTAAAAAATACTCCACTAAACCCACCACATGCGCAAGTTAGTGAAGAAATCTTTAACCATTCCGGGCATAATAGCAAGATATATAATCCAAAAAATGTAACAACACGACAGAAAACATAATCAGCCAAACCTAGGACGTTAACGATTAATCCTAAGATTTAACCAGAGTTTAGTAAGAACTAGAGAAAACAACGGAAAAACCATTCGATCAAAAAGGCAAAAAGATTTAACCCAAAAAGCACCAAATAGTCCAAGTTATGCCGCAGATCCAGTAACGCAGCGCACGTTAGCATACAAGAGAGCAATAAATGCAACGGAATCCCGAAAGGAAACAAAATTCGCGAAAAAACTGACAAAGAAAAACCGAAAAATAGAGGAGAATAAAGGAATAACAGGAAGGAAAAAAAGAAAAAAGGAACGATCTTAAAAGCGATTTAGAAAAAATCTAAAGCAAGCGACATGGCTTACGTGAGTTTGGGCCAAAACTTGAGTGCTGACCAGCGCCGAGAACAGCATAGCGGCTAAAGCTTCTCCGGTGCACGTTAGCATAGACTGCTTAACTGAGACTGAACCACAATTATTAATCTCCATCTGTACGGTACGGCACGACACAACCTGCAAACATCCACAACGACCGTCAGATCCATCCACTCTTCCCGTCCCAGCCATCGGATCTAAGTCAACTCACTCAAAAACACTAAAAATAACAAATTTTGCAGCAAAAACACAGGGAACACAGACAGAGAACGAAGAAAAAACATTAAAAAAACGTCAAAGCATTACCAGTTGAAATAAGACAAAAGACTCCTTTTTTACGCGAATTTCAGCCAACGAAGGGAAATATTTCACGATTTATCCAAGGCAACATACTCAAAAACAGTAAAAATACATAAATTTTGCAGCAATCGTAGTCCGAAAATGGAGAGCAGGACATTAAAAATACAAAAGTTATTGCCAGCTGAAATATAAGAAACAAGACTCATTTTAACGCGAATTTCAGCCGGCGGAGAGAGTGTTTTTACAGGAAAAAAACAGTGAAAACACTGGAAAAGGCGAAAATCAGGCAAATCGTGCATTAACCTGAACAAAACAAACGTAAAAATAAAGAAAAAATCACTTTCTTACTACAAGAGCAGAAAATTAGGCAGAAAATTCGTAATACATGATCGAAACTCGAAGAAATCCGAAAGTGAAGCGAATCGGGTGGAAAGAAACGTACCACAGGTGAGATCTGAGGTCGGATGGAGCAGATCTGGGGGTTAGGGGGGCTAAAACCTCAAGAACAAGAGAGCGGAGGCTGCGTTCATTGTGGACCGTCCGATGGAGATGGTAGAGAGAGCGAAGACCGAGAGGTAGATATAATCAGAGGGAAGAGAGAGAGAGCGTGCGTGTATGTGTGTGCGTTTGTGTTGGTGATTCGGTGAAGAAAGCTGCCCGTATTCTCAGAGAGGGTTCCGGGCAGGTTGGGCAGACCCGTATCAGGAGAAAATATCGTGGGTTTGGAACTGCCCCAGAAACGACTTTGGATTAGTCTTTTTATTTTTTTTTATTTTTATTTTTTTCTCTTTTGCAGGAATTTTTAGGCCTTTAGACTAGTTGGTGGTGTGGTTTCTTGGGTTAATTTTCTACTCGCCATTTTCCCGATATTTTATTACCTTTGATTTATTGAGTCATAACCTAAATTATCTTAATACGGTACTTTTAATTTAAATATGTTTGGAAAAAAACAGAGAGTTTAAGCATATCAAATGAATCTTAAGACCAAACGACTTGCAATTGGCTCAATACAATTGAATTCGTGCTAATATTTTTTATTTTGTGTATTTTTGTCGTCTTTTTTGAAGTTTTGTTGAATTCATGTTTTATTTTTTGGACTAATCATCCTTCTCAACGAGAGGAGTTTAAAAAGGAAAACAAAATACGAAAAAAACGCCAATGAAAAAATACCAAACTGTTGGTACCTTTATGTCTATAATGTCGTTTTATATGGATTTTTTTCAATTTCGGACCATATTTTTATATTTTTTCAATTTTTCTCGTTGAGAGTAGAGATTAGTTTCAAAAATTACAACGAAAGGCTAAACAAAAATTATGAAAAATAAATTTTAGTTTAAAAATACAAAAGACAAAAATATAAAGTTGAACTCCCATAATCTTCATATGTTAATTTGAAAAAGATATACAACCTAATTTGTTGAGTTCTTAGAGAATCTCCAGCCTTCACCCATTGTTTTTCCCATATTTGAATCAAGTTTTCAATTTTGGATAAAAATCCATTATGGGTGAGTACATCTCCAATCATCAAACTCAAATTTCCTACCCCCAAACCCAAATCCCCCAAGGCTCCCTCTTCAAACGTCTGCACCAACTTTGAAGCCCTCATTGAAGTCCCACAGACCGGCCTACCACCACTGGAGACCCCATTGACGACATCTCACCACCATCGAAGCCCCCTTCCCTCCCCCCTCTCTCCTCTCCTCTCCCTCCCTCTCTCTCTCTAACCCCTAACCTTAGGGAGACTCTACAACTCCGGCAAAGCTCTGCAACGTTTTCCGATGAAGCTCTACGACCAGCTCTTTCCATAGTTCATACCAGGTACGTCTCTCTCTCTCTCTCTAACTAGCCATTGAGAAAATGGGTCAAGAAAAAAGTTATCTCAGATTTAGGAGAAAGAATGGGTAAAACCCAAAAATAGGGAAGAGTTTGGATCATGATTGGAGATGAGTTTTTAAGGTTTTTGACCAAATTTTGAATTTGGGAAAGAATTAGGATCAAAATTGGAGATGATCTAAATAAGACTTCATTTAGGGTGACCCCCGTTTCAGATTCTCAAATAAATACTTAAAAAATAAGTACTTATTTTTTAACTTAAAAATAATGGGTTTACAAAAATAATTTTTTATTTTTTTTTTAGAATTTGATAGATTTTATCGAAATCTATCAAATAAGATTCATATTTCATATTTTTTTATTTTACTAAGCATATTATTTTTAAACTTAAAAATTATAAATAAATACTAAAGGGAAAGCGGAACACAAACGGTCAACTTTTCCTGATAAAGCGTGACCATTTTTTATTATTTATAGCCTCATTTTTAAAAGGCTCTCGTAAAACCCGTCAAAAAGATTATTTATTAAGAAATTTAGGTTTCATAATTTTTGATGGACCAGAACTTGTACCAAGAATGGGTTGTTGAGTCGTCAGGAGTCCAAACTAGTCAGGCTCGAATTTCGGCCCATATTCAACCCACAGGTTTGGATTTGACAATCTTCACGTGGAATGGCCATGTTTCGAATCCTTAGTCACGTAATTTCTCAAAAGTCATTCGCTCGAGCTCTCAATACACGTTATCGTGAATATTAGTTCTCCATTATGGGATAGTTTTAGAAGAGGCTTTCGCTCGCTCATA
The DNA here is from genome assembly GCA_019656295.1 of Rhododendron mucronatum var. ripense. Lineage (NCBI taxonomy): Eukaryota > Viridiplantae > Streptophyta > Magnoliopsida > Ericales > Ericaceae > Rhododendron > Rhododendron mucronatum. Next base: position 1,381,979 of record BPLT01000081.1, read on the forward strand.
GAGATTGTCTAGTAAAGGTTTTAAAGAAGATTTTTGGGATAATAAATTAAGAGAGACAGATAGAGAGATACATGTAAGTAAAGAGAAAATAAATTGAAAGGTTGTACTTCCACAACCTTGGGCTTGTAGAAACACCTTATATCTCTCAGCACGGTTTTTAATAAGTTTTTTCTCTAATTATTACTTTCATTTTTGTATTATTATCAAATCTCTCTCGAAACCTAAATCACATTTATACTTTGACAACCCTTGGGCCTTGTCTCGGGCTTGAAAGATGGAAAGGTCAATTAAATGGACAAAATATTTGGTGTGATAGCACGAGACGTTATCGCCAATCAATGGAAGTTTCTATACTAGTACTTAGGCCTCGTTTTTTTTTTCTAAGAGAAATAAGTATTTATTTTTCAAATAAGTATTTGTTTTTTGAATTAAAGATAATGTAGGAATATAAGAGAATGAGTTGTCTCATAAAACAAAAAATAAATATTTAAAAAATAAGAACGTTAGCAAAACGGGGCCTAATATAATTACGTGATTGTACTAATGAGAGATAAAAGGGGTATCACGAAGTCTCATTATAGTTTTTACACCATTAGTTAGTGAAACAATCCAAAATCATGAACTTGTAGTGGAATTTAAAGAAAGAGATCATAACACGTTCAACTGGAGAAGTATAGAATGACCAATTTTTTTCATGAGTTGAAAATTCTTGTGTTGTCACCAAAAAGGCAAAAACAAGAATGTGCCGGACTTTTTTTTTCTGTGCATAATGATGTGGTTTAATATTGGTCTTCCACTTTATGACAAAAAAGTTATCGGATATTTGTTCACAAAAGTACATCGCCAAATCATTTTGTGGAGAGATTATTGAGTACTCTTGGAGTAATACTCTACACCAATCACATCACACGACGTGTTATTTTGCCTCCTAATTTACCAACACAAAAGTCATAGATCTCACTGTATTTTACCAGTCACAATATATGTGAAACTGAAGCACCACATGTCCTTGCTCCGAGACCAAAGAATAATTTCTCCATTTTTGTCACTTTACCTCAAGACATGTGTCTTTTTTTGGGGTGTGTGACTACTGTTTTTAAACATAACTCTCTTTTATTACATGTGGTAAAGAATACAAGTATTTGAATGAAAGAAACATAACAAAAGGAAAATAACAAACTCATCGAAGAAACAAATTGCAAAATGAAAGTAACTTTTTCACTCCACAATCTTGTAAAAGCACTCCGCAGCTGCCTTCTAGTGCTTGTCTTGTGTGTAATTCTGAGCACTAAATGACGAATTTTAAAGCATTTATAAAAAAAAAAAAATGAACTACAAAATCATTAATAATTAGTTTTCGATCAATGGAAGAAATAAGCCCAAGTGATAGCTCAGCCAAGGTTAGAAGCTGCCAAACGGAATTGACTTTTCAACTGTACTGTACTGGAAACAGAATAATCCAAGCTCTTGGGGGAGAATCTGAATTCCCATAATCTTGTAAGAATCTCCACCAATTTGTGATGACCACTCCTAGTGGCAATTACCCACATTAGAATAATGCAGTGGTGTACTTTGGTATGGCACCGCAACTGGGGCAACAAAATCCCAAGTGCTTTTTTGGGTGACGCATCTTTCTCCTCATTCAAACACATACACAGAAAATATAAAAAAGGCATCGGATCGCAAACATTCTGAGTTTGAAACTTAAATTATTTTTTGAGGTCAGATCTCAAGAGAAAAATATCTTGTGAATTCACATACTCTTGGCGTAGATGGTCTGCTTTTGACCGGACCGGAGAAGGGAATAGTCGAGGTGCGTACAAACTAGCTCGAACATCCCTAACTGAAAAAAGGGAAGAAAAAAAAAAAGCATCTGACCAAACATTTGAGGTTATAGGTATACATGTCATCCGCACCATTACGGGATTAATTAAACTTAATCGTATTTTAAATTCCCTTAATCTTTCTTTCTTATAGTTTATAAAGGCCCTACAATCTACCTTCCCCACTTAATTAGAATTAGGGGGTGTTTGGGAGCTTGTGTTTGGCGTTTTGAAGCTTTTGTACAATGATGACGAAGAGAAACATGTATATTAATGTTATTAGTATTAAACAATCTCTAATGCCAGCAGTAGCTAAATTGGAAGCTTTTAGACAGAAGGAAGGAAGGATGCCTAGTGGATTGACGAGACGAGATGTGGTTTACCACTTAGCGGTGCTTACTGTGCATGCATTAAAGGTGTTTCTCCTTAGAGCAACTTGCATGAGCAGCACCACCCATGAAAGGGATATCAAAAAAAGAGCATTATATATTTATGCTATTTTTTAACTTTAAAATCTTGGATTTCTCAAGACAGAGGAAAAGAAATGCTTTTTTTTTAAATCGGCAAAAGTAATATTTTATTAAAGAAAAAAATGGGATAGAGATTTCAACCAAAGGTTGAAAAATACAGTCATATGAAAACAAATCACAAACACATCTCAAGGGACAAAGCTCAAAACACCTAGGGGCCTAAAATACGGCCGCCACCACCAACAAACAGACAGACCACCACCAGACCGCCACCTCCAAAACCAACCAGGTCATCACACGCCACCACCACCACCACCACCACCAGAGGAAAACAAGCCGTTGATGCGAAACCCAAAACCTGTCGCGAGCGCTCAACCAAACTGTTAGGCGAAAACCGAGACACCCAGCAGTGAGCTCAGCGGGAGACCACGCCGGCCAAGCATCCCAAATACCACAGATCTACCACGCCTTTAGGCAAAAAAAAAAAAAAAAAAAACCGTCGGTCATCCAGGAGCAAACCAACAGGAAGATCAGCCGGAGAGGAAAACTCGGCCGAGAAGGGTGCCGCGAGGGATGGGAACAACAAAGAGAAGAAATAGCACAGCTCAACCAGGGGAGGGTGTCAGAAAAAAAAAAGGAGAGGAGAAGGAATGTTTATTGAAGTTACTAAAGACATGTTCAACTTTCATATGATGTATATAATTGCAAGTTCATTTTCATCATATTTAAGCAGGCGAATGGAAACACGTTTATTTTCCGTTTGACCAAAAAAAAAAGAATGGAAACACGTTTTCCTAGCTTCTTTCAATTTCTTTTCTCTGTTATATATATATTTCGTCTACTAATTCAAGAGCCAAACAGAATGTTAAATAATATGCGTGCAATGTATTTGGGTAACGTGGAATCAAAATGGACGGACAACCATGTATAAATTCTTTTTATCAACAGCAAAGAAAGAAACATTTTATAAGTGATAACAACCAGATACAATTTGATAATAAATAAAAAGACAGTTAAGCACTCTGTATATAGTAGTGGTTCTCAAGAAATCTCTCGTACTATTGGCTTGGCGACTTAAATTATTACTAAAAAGAAAAAAACAGAGATAGACAAAACTCTTTTGCTATTTGCCCCATTTGGGGTTGAGCATTGTCTCTCTAGTGGAAAAATCCAAGGCCATAATAAGTTTTCAAAAAGTCGACAGTTTCCTCTAAAATTCCAACTACTGCAGTGATTGGTTGAAAAAGTAAAAATTCTAATTGCATTTTCTAGTTTTACAGCACCACCACTGGTTAAGCAAATGGGATGTAGCGTAGGATCCTTGTTCCTATCTTTTTCAATTCCCACCTCTTTTTTCCACTTACGTGACACAAAAGCTGCTCTGTTTTTTTCCCATCTACTCTGTTTCTTTCCCCCTCTTTATGGACAGGCAATAGTGGAGTATTTGTTAGTAGTAGTTAGTAAAAGTAGTAGTTAAGTTAGTAAAGTCCAAGTTCACCCAAAAAAGAAAAAATTTTAAAATGGCGCCTGAACTTTGCACCAAATGTCACAGAGACACCTTAACTTAAGTTTATTTCAATTAAACACCTGTACTAACAAAATCCCCAAATTTAGACACCTAAACTTAAGTTTATTTTAATTAAACACCTGTACTAACAAAAATTCTCAAATTTAGACCCCTGCCGTTATACTCCGTCCCAAAAATTGCTGACATGACATCTCCAACCTGTTTAAGTTGCCCCATTGCATATGTTTCCAACAGAGGACGATGCACCCAAACGAAACCAATAGGCAGATTTCAGGTCTAGGGTTGAAAATATGTGCAATGGGGCACAACTTAAATGGGGTGGTGATGCCATGTTAGCAATTTTTGGGATGGAGTATAACGACGGGGGTCAAAATTTAGGAATTTTGTTAGTACAGGTGTTTAATTGAAATAAACTTAAATTCAGGTGTCTAAATTTAGAGATTTTGTTAGTACAAGTGTTTAATTAAAATAAACTTAAGTTCAGTTGTCTATATGACATTTGATGCAAAATTCATGTGTCATTTTAGAATTTTCCCCCAAAAAAATTAGCCAAGTATAAAGTGATGAAGAGGCAATCTAGTCTAGTATGTAAAAAGGGCCTTTTGAACCAAACTTTACATTCCCGTTAACAAATGACAATCTTAATAGTAGCAATCTACCAAGCTATTGGCCTCTCTCCAACCCTAGGCAGCTTTAGGAGTAATAGAAACAAGCTAACCTTTTAGCTATACCATTTTGAAGGCATATGGTTTTTTGGATTGTGCAGGGATCATGAATTTGTGCAGGGTTTTAGTAAAGGAAAGGAAAGAAAATAAGAGAGAAATTAATATCCTCAATGTGGGACTTGGGGTAGCTGCTATGCAGCTTCGTGCTGCGCAGCCGCTGGCAGGCGTTGCCAGCATCGGTCCGGCGATCGGAGACGTTCAACGCGTAGAGCTCGTCGAGTTTTAGGTGTGCGCCAAAAATCAGTTTGATCAAATATCCATAAGTGCTTCATCCGAACACATATAACTTGAAAAAAATGGATTCAGTGGTTTTGATCCAATGTTTTGTATCCATTTGGATTTTATTTTTTTCAAGTTATATGTGTTCGGATGAGGCACTTAACAATATTTGATCGAGCTGATTTTTGGCGCACACGTAAAACTCGACGAGCTCTACGCGTTGAACGTCTCCGATCGCCGGACCAATGCCGGCAACGTTCGCCGGCGGCTGCGCAGGACGTTGTGCAGCACGAAGCTGCACAGCAGCTACCCCAAGTCCCTCAATGTGGCAGAACTTCCTCCCTCAAAGAGCAAATGGGTTTTAGAGCAAATGGGTAATCACTAATAGAACACAAAACAAAGAGCGATAGTTGATATGTTAATTTATTAGTTTTACTTTACAGAATCAATTTTATAAACTTAAAAAAATAGTTATAACATGGCCTAATGATATCTTATTATCTTTTGCTTTGTGGATTAGGGTTGCAGTAAGCTATTTTATTTGTTTCGTGCTGGAATTACGGTTTCCGGCCTCCTTCCCTGGTCCTCTTTCCAGACTGTAAAAAAAGAGAACTTTCTTTACACAAGGACCACCTGATTAAACAGTAATCAACGAGCCAAATGAAGCGAGCGATAGATTATTTAGGTGTAAATTAATTTTAAAAACTTAACGAATTAAGAAATATGTTCAAGCTCGAATTGTTTATCATGCAAGCAAATCTCAGACAAACTCTGGAATCGATCCAATTCGATTTTCGAATAAGTTAGAATATTTCACAATCATTCTACCCTTGCCGAATTGAGCAGTATATTGTTGAAATTTAAAAAATTAACAAGCTTTAAAAGAATAATCAAAACTCATTCGTGTGGAAGGTTTATATCCAACACAAAAGAATCTGACTCCTCTCCCGTCCATATTTTGGACAACAAATAGTCATGACCGTCTATTGGTAGATTCAATGAGGATTCTCTCATAAACTCTTACCGTCAAAGTTTAAAAATACATTCAAATCATTAATTGCAGCAAACGAACGGTCACGATTAGGACCGTCTCGTCCAGTCCTAAACATGAAATAAAGGGGATCCAGATCCAACACAAAACTAATTGGCAATGAGTGAAGAGGTCTCGGCATTATATTAAGTGACCACTTATTTCACTCCCAAGCAACGTGAGACTCTTTTTTCGTAACATCCCCTCACGTGCAGCCACTTTTTTGGGTCTATCATCGTTCAGCCTGTTTGCTATCTGTCATTATGGGGTGTGGATTGTGAAATTTTAAAATGTGGATGGAATGTGCCTTGCTCTGTACCATGTGAAAATTTTATATCCAACTCATAACCAATTAAGTGGAGATAAATTCCGTTTGACTGAAAAAAAAGCAATGAGTGAAGATATCCTAACATTATATTAAGTAATCATCTATTTCACCCTCCAGCAACATGGGGCTCTATTTTCTTAACAATTCAATCTTAAACAAATTTTTCGAAGAGCTAAGCGCGAACTTGAGCCTTGGTCACATAATTCTTGGGCCTTCCCTCCTTCTCTCAATTAGTTAATCCTCAACCTCGTAAATTCTAGTAATTTGAAATATTTCTAAAAGACATTAACACACATTTGTGTGGAGTGGAGAATGAGTTTGGAGTATCACATGACGGTACCCCATGGACATTGAATAATTTTTTCGCACGCATATTTTATGGCTTAGACTTGAGCTCGAGTATATTTGCTTACTTAGAGCAACTCCAACTAAGCTCTATAATGCTCCAAATCTCTATATTGAGGAATTTTTTTGTAATTTATCTCATTTTTTCATAAACTTTTTGGATTTTACAGGAGAATTTTAGAGGAATCCATCATCTTTTTCACGGATTTAGTCTCTAAATTTACTTTTGAGCCTCCAAAAATGGAGACCTCACCTCCATTTTAGAAGCCAAATCTCTAAAGCTTGCAAGAACCCTTTATAAAAGTGCAAAAAAAAAAAAGGAAGAATAAATTACGAAATCTCCTTAGATTTGAATCATTATTGAGTTTGGTTGGAGTGGCTCCTAGTCTTATTGGTCCTAATAATTGGAGTAGCCTGAAAGTTGCAAACAAACAGGCCCCAAGCAGAAGCCCTTTCCGCCATTCAACTTCCCGCGAACTCAAACCGCACAATCCGAATCCCTGAAACCACGCTCCGACGTCGCGCGTGCATTCCTCATTCCCTCCAAATATAGCAAGGTTCACACTCACATGATCCTTCAAGATCCATCCGGCTCTCAATTCTCGCACTACTGTTCTCCTTTCAATCCGCACTCGTGGATTTTAATATAGTCAAAAGATGTGCTTGAAGAACGCGACCTCGCTCTCGATTCCGCCCCCCACGCGCACGCGAATAACTTGACTCAGGTTCCCGCCCTATCCCCATTCCCAACCGCAGCAACCCCCGGCACCGTTAAATGACGTCACACAGTTAGGGTGAACGTTAAGGACCTGCGAGGGTGCGCAGGTTAAGACTATGGAAGTGACCTGGTGCGCATATAATTTATAATGTTGTTGTTTGCTAGTGGAGATGTGACGACGAATTGATCTGTTTGACTGTAGCTCACGATCGCATACGAGAAAAAAAACAATAATACATACATACATACATGCACACAACATATTTCTATATTCAATTCTGTATCAGATTGGAGGATTATATTTTTTTGTCCCAACGGGGCGTCGTTTGGCGTTGGATTATTCTCTGTTGTTATCTGTGAACGGGGTTCTAGGGTTTTGCAGTGGTCAGCTTCTCTGTTTCGTGTTTGGATAGCTGGAAATTGAACGGGGGAAATCCTCAAAGAAGGTTCGGTTTCAGTTTCTGTGTGTTATTGTGTTTGGTTATTGAGAAACTTGAGAGGAAATAAAGAAATGAGCGAAATTAAGCCAAAAAAAAACAGCTGCGTTTCATTGGATAATGGATATATATAGTTGAACATGTTTGCTTTTGTGCGGTGATGAGAAAAGATGTTTGCTTTTGTACTGTCTTTGAAGTTTGTTTTCAACGATAAAGCGAGTGTTAGGGAAAAAGAATGAGGTAAACCAACTTTAGTTTCTACTAGTCTGTTCCTGCTTTCTGAGGAACCAAACAGGGGTGGTGTTGCTGCTGTTTCTATTATTGGTTGCTGGATTTAACTTGTTCAGGGTAGTTTTCGCTAGTTAAAGGGCTAATCGGCTTGTTGAATAAGTGAGTTGTCAATGGAGTAGAGTCTAGAGAGTTAATTTGAAGAGAGAGTGATTAGAGCATGGGGTCTTGAAAGTAGTGATTTCGCAAGAACACCCGAATACTTCCTCCCACGCATTTGGAATCTAAGAGTACCAAAGCCAGCTGTCTATGGTAATTGAATCAACAGGGTTAAGACCGCTTTCCTGAACTAATTCACTTCATAGACTTCGTTGATTTGGTTTTTGTTGGTTTAGTTCTGTTGGATGCAATCTGGGATGGGAAGAAGCCCACATTCAGTTGCTTCGAGTTTCTGGGTATTTTGCTGTTCTTGAGTCCTCGAAATTTTAATAATAGTGCATTGTGCGCCTTCTGCCTCTTGTACTGACGAAAAGACCTTGGCTTCATGTTGATTTAAGTCTCCAATGGAATGATTCTTTTTTTTTTAATCTCATCCAGTGGATAAACAAGAAATGGCTTTTGTTTCTCTGAAGAAGTCATCTACTATTGGAATTTGGATTTTGTACACTCTGACAATATGTCATACTCCTCGTAAAATTTTCCTGAGTCCTGTGCTTTACATTGCAGCTTGTCAGTTCAAAGTTCAGTTTATTATTCTGCAAGTAATCTCATAATGCGCAGTTCATTCCCTCTCTTTTAGTTAGCCTTGCAAGATCAGACTACGTTTCTTGTATGATTTTCCATTTTTCATTTAGCTTGCTAACTTCATTTCCTAGCTTTGATTATGTAGCGCTATTGAAATCTCATTAAGTTGCCTCCATTACCAGTTCCAAGAACATGAACTCTCCTACCACCCATTTTGTCACCTCAAGAAGGATGGGCATATACGAACCAATGCACCAGATTAGCATGTGGGGAGATTTTGAAGTTAATGGCTGTCAAAAAACTTCTGCTACTATGATTGTGGAGGTGGACCCAAAGCTAGACAGCCAGGTGCCACATTTGTAGTGCAGTGTACTTGATCTTTTATTTGCGCCCTATAATTTCTGCCTCCAAGCTAACCTTTTTTACATGTCTCTAGTCAGAGGATACTTCTCACGAAACACAAGGACAATTGTACAAGTTTGACCAAGAGACAAGCAAACATTCAGATAAGGTGAAAGTGACCACATCGTGTATTTACTTCTTCTTTCTATAGTATGTACATCGTTATATTGATGCTCCTTAGTCACTCACATGCTAAAGAGAGTTAAACCAAACAAACATACCATACAGGGACCAAATGTGAATAGAAGACTTGAATGCCAGACCCCCAGAATGAAAACTCTGTATGCTAGATCACGAATTGTCCCAAAAGATTAAGCTATTATTTGTCCAATGACATGATCATAATTATAACATTTCCATTGTTTGACACTTGCATATTGTGTATGAAATTATAAATCATTCTATATCTCATATGACAATTTTATCCTAAATAAATTGCCAAGACCACCATATCCTTGTCGTAGCTTGCTGTTTTTATGTGAGAATTTTTTTTTTTTTTTTTTTTTACCGTTATTCACTTTCTCTGAGGGAAATAGTTTCCACTGTTTCGAACAATCATGGTAATTTTCTCAACAATGAAGTTATTTCTTGTATAGTCTCAACTTTTTCTCAACACTAGTCTGTAAAACCTGATTTTGCATATCGATTTTCAGAAACTTAGACGTCTTGCACAAAACCGGGAGGCTGCTCGCAAAAGCCGTTTGCGGAAAAAGGTCAGTATTGGATATATGGATGTGCATTGTCATATTGAAGTTCTCATTGATTTTGCTTACTGAGTCCTTAGTACATGAAGCTCAGCTTAATTTTACTTGATAGGCCCATCAATGTTAGTACATTAAGCTCGGCTGAATTTTGCTTTATAGGCTCATGTTCAGCAGTTAGAAGCAAGTCGTCTGAAATTAATACAATTGGAACAAGAGCTTGAACGAGCTAGGCATCAGGTAAGAGGAATATTGACTTGTTGCATTGCATCTGTTCATTGCTATGCTGATAAAGAGAATACTTCCCTTTTGTATTTCCATATGAGAGAAATTATAGTAAACCTGTAAATGCTTTATTGCAGGGTCTGTATCTAGGTGGTGGTGGATTGGATACTAGTCCTATAGAATACTCTGGAAGTGTAAACTCAGGTTTGTCAGTTGATTTGCGTCCACCATTATGATTACTTTGAACCTCTTAACTCTCAAATATTGCTGCCAATGTTAAGTGTAGCAAACCCATGGTAGGTTTTCAGGGGCGCTGGAGTTCTTTCAAATGGGATACTGATAGGGAAAACTACAGTTAATGAAGTTCCTATGTTGATTTCCTAGTTATTTGTATGTTTAAAGAGATTTAGTATATCTTGTCTAGATTTTTTTTGTGGCAACAAGCTTAAAGTTCCAGAATGTTAATTTTATGCTTCGGAAAATTACTCCACAATTCCAGTTTGCTTATCAGCACTATTTTCCATTTAAATCAAATCTTTTTGAAGCCTTGGATGCTCGGTAAGCTCCTTTGCCACCAAAAAACGTATGATACCTGCTATTATGTAAATAAGGCAGACATTAAGTATATGTTCTCATAAAAATTATACGATTATATTAGATTCTGTGTGATGATGTTTCACCTTGTTTTGGATATGGACCATTGGTGGACAAAAATTCCCGAGAGACTTGTAACTGCACTCAAGGCAACTTATTGCACTCACCAAAATATGTCTTTAACCTGAAAAGTCATTTTAGCATTTTTAGAAAATCCTATAATGTATCTATATGGCCCTTATGCAGTTATTACCTGCAATACACTTCACTTTCAACCTAGGTTTCGATATTCAGTCTTTCAAGTTGGTTTATCCGGTAATATTCATGTTAAAGTACCTTTGCAGGTATTGCCGTATTTGAGATGGCGTATGGACAATGGGTGGAAAAACACAAGAGACAAATTTCCGACTTAAGGACCGCTTTGACTTCTCATATGCTTGATAATGACCTTCGCATCCTGGTTGAGGGTAGCATGAACCACTATGGTGATCTCTTCCGCATGAAAGCAACTGCTGCAAAAGCTGATGTCTTCTATCTTATGTCTGGCATCTGGAAGACATCTGCTGAACGCTTTTTCTTGTGGATCGGAGGGTTTCGCCCTTCAGAGCTTCTAAAGGTAATGCATTGTTCAGTGTTTTTTTTGAAAAGCGCATTGTTCAGTTAAATAGGATTATTTGCAATCTTACACTAAGGCAATCAAGAGGTTGAACTGGTGAATTTTCTTCTTTTGCCCCGTTGATGAATACACTTTCCAGTTTTAACTGATAGGAGTTTGACGCTGATAGTATCTATGACTGAAATGAGCCTGAATAGAACCTAGTAACGAAAACTGGTGATCTTACACCTCTACCTAAGCATTGAAGTTTAAATGTATGTTGGTGGATACAACTGTTTGTGGTTGGATTGTATATTGCAACTTTTGCCCCATTGCCATGTTTGATTTGGAACAGGTGAACTGGTTTTGATTTTTACACAGATGGTTGCTGGAAAAGTGGAAACTAACTGAGATTTGAATTATCAGGAAAATGTTTTTTTTCTGGTTGATAAACAAAAAGCTAATGGGCCTAAGAACTTCCTTCTGATTTTTCTTTTTGGAATTCCGGTGCACTCCTTGTACAGAAAGGAAAGCTCGTCTAATTGCTCCTGTTCTCAAATGTGTAGTAACGCTTCCTTGAAATCTTCTATCTTCATCACAGGTTCTCGTCCCACAGCTTGACCTAATATTGACAGAGGAACAAGTTTTTGATATCTATAACCTTAAACAATCATGTCAGCAAGCAGAAGATGCTCTTTCACAAGGAATGGAGAAACTTCGGCAAATTCTGGCTGAAGCTGTAGCAAGTGGTCAACTTGGTGAAGGAAGTTACATCCCACAGATGACCATGGAGAAGTTAGAAGCCCTTGTGAGGTTTGTAAATCAGGTAATGATATTACTTCTAATTGAGTTTTCCATAGGTTCATATATCGTTATACACAGACAAATAATAAAAGTATATTATTTGTCTATAATAAAAGTTATACATAGACACACGTGTGTGAGAGAGAGACGGATTTATTTTATTTTATTTTATTTTATTTTGATCGAGGGCTCCAGGTGTTTACCAAGCAGAGTATCGAATTCTTTAACATTGTCGATTTGCATTGAGCACTTCCATGCTTTAAAATCAGGAATAGCGTGGTCGTTTTGATCCATATAGCAGTCGGAACTGGAACGTGCATTTAGAAGTGAATTTGATTGCAGAAAAGGGCACAGAGTTCGATGAAGGTGAAAGAACCTTCAGTTGTCTCTAAGGAAACTTCAGTTGATACCTGTTCTTGTGTGTCTTGAAGATACCATTACCGATTGTTCAAAACAATAAGAAGTTTCAGGACTTGGTTTTGGAAATTACTTTCTAATTACCGACTTGTTTTGGTCAAAGGCCAATTACTCAAAGAAGGTTTAATGAAACAAAGTTAAGAGTTCATATTGTTAGACTTGTCATGTGGGTTACCGTTAAATCCAGATAACGGATCTGGTCATCTGGGCAAACCCTTTTATGATGTTTGAGAGTCGTGTTTTCCATTATTATAAGACTCATTGTCGGGTTTCTTGGTGATAAGGTTTAGGCGGTTTCAGTTCTTCTATCCTTTTCTGGAAAAAGGAAGAAACTGATAAACTGGCTGGTTCAATCTTTCATTTGTAAAAGAACTTTCATTTGTTTTACGAGAAAAACCTATCTGATAGCATAGGTTCGATATTTTCTAGTAAGCGTCATCAGAAGGTATTAATTATTCCCACAATGAGTTGAGGGGATTTCTCCCTTATTGTACGTTTCCCTGTTAGAAGTTTGTATGTGCATATAGTGCACATGTGTATTTGTGCGTGTAAAATTATGGAGTCTGATGTACGATCCCTTTCAGGTTTATCCAAATGCAAGTCACCCGGTTTTGGTGGTTATTTTTTGTTACCATTCTGTTGCGCAATGAACATTGAGTAAATCATGATCTGGGCTCCATAAACTCTTTACCTTTGTGTTTATCTCTTAGCTAACAGTTATGCTTATTCGGTTATTCCAAGTCGATCTGAGAGCCACCCACTTTTTTTTCTGTTCTGTCCATAGAAACTTTCCTCTCAGGAAATTCTCCTCAAATTCCACATTGCTGTTCGTTGGAGTTTTTCCACATCGGTTAATTATCTCCTCCAAAACTAGTATATGAGCCAGGGCAGCCTTTCCACTCCTAGCCAATTGGTTTGGAGTTGGATGCTTTAACATGGTATTAGAGTTAGATTTTCGAAGGTTTTTCTCCTTTGTTTGTGCCATAGTTGCACTCTGTTTCATTGTGATTCGTGTATTCCAGATCCTTTGTTGACCTCTCCACATGCGAGTCAGGGGTCGCACGTGCGGGGGAGTGTTGGAGTTTGTCCCACATCGGTTAATTATCTCGTCCAAAGTATATGAACCTGGGCGGCCTCTCCACTCCTAGCCAATTGGTTTGGAGTTGGATGCTTTAACACTGTTGTATATTTCACTTGGCCACTACTTAAACCTCAACTGTCTACACAGTATAAAGGGATAAATGGTTCTGAGTCTTGTCATCTTTTCCTACCATACAGGTGATGGTTAGCATTGGGGCCACATGAATCATTAGAGATTATAACTCATAGATGTAGAAATACATATACACATAAATGCATATGTGCATGTCAAAACAGCCTATTGATATACATTTATGTTTGAAGTTTCTTAATGTGTTTCTTCCTCATTCTTTTCTTTTTGTTTCTCAAAACAGGCAGATCATCTAAGGCAGGAAACCCTGCAACAAATGTATCGCATCCTAAGAACCCGCCAAGCAGCCCAGGGCCTACTTGCCTTGGGAGAGTACATTCAGCGTCTTCGGGATCTGAGTTCACTCTGGTCTAATCATCAACCCGATCCTTCCTAGTCGTACAGTGGAAGAAGCTAGATATTATCTCCAGCAGAAATCATGCTTCAGCGGCATGTACCTCTTGCTAAACTTCATTGGAGTGAGGGACAGAATCCCAGCTGCTGACCTTTTACAAGCAGGCTCCCATATTCGAGAAGTACACGTGGATGACTGTTTTTATCAAGAGGGTACTAGTTTCTGTTTCAGTGCTTGTACATTATTACCTTATAGTGAGAGGCAGTTTTAGGTTCATCGGAGTCTCTATCCAGAACTTATCATGTAAAATGGCAGTTACAGTGATTTCTTTGTACTTTGAGGTTTTGTGGTAATGTATTCATGTAATGCCCTACATTGATTTTCAGTGGTTGTAAATTACATCATGGAACATGCTTCGGAATGAGGAATAAGTTATTGAATCTCCACAAACTTGTGGAGGATATGTGTATTGTTTGCATTACAAATGCCTAGGTACAATGTTTATAAGCTGGCTTAATGCCTTAATGGGTTTCTATTCTATCCAGATTTGCTGTTTTCGTTCTCCTTTCCATTTCTTCCATTTTCCTTTTGAAGTTGCTGGTTAGCTGTATCTCGCTTGTAAACTTGAAAGAATTCTCAATTCTAGATAGGTCAAACATCAGAGTAGATAGGTCAAACATCAGAGTTCTTTGATTCTAACTACACTTTCCCTCTACTCAGTCATTTGTGATCTGTTAATCATAAGAAAATTGAGTTTCGTAGCTTGTTACGTCATCGTTTGGAACATATAAAAAAGGCCAATTTTTCGAGGACTTTTGACGTCCGAAATTTTCTCATCACTTGATTAAAATTTGTCCTTCTTAAAGCTCATCTCTAGTGGTGAAACGCATTAAAAATAGACCAAATCGGTTTTAAGAAAGTGAAAAAGTATGCCAAATCTTTCTTTTTTATTCCATTCAAAACAAAAATAAGACCAATGTCGATACTTTTATTTTTGAGATTGAGAATAGACCATTTTCCCCCATTATTTGATTCGGAACGTCTCACGGCTTTTACCATAGTAGTTAAGCTTAATCATGTCTCCCTTGTGATTTATAGAAAACTGCAACCCTTACCAGCAATATCACATTACGTGCTAACATGATCCCTCTGTTCTACTCATGAGGTGTTTGGGCAGCTTAACCTCAAGCCTCATCCTTTGCACACACAACCTGACCATAAGTAGAACCGTGACACCATATCAGCACACACACAACTAGTGTCACACTTGGTCTAAAATAAGGAGTCCCCTTCTCATAAGGACCACCTCATTTTAATAAAATGCAGACCTCCCTTTTCCAACTGAATTTCGATGATCCGAGCCGCTCAATGTGCTCAGAACGTGATTTTAAGGGTACCATAGGGAATCAGCAAAAAAAAAGACCGGGAAGGGCTTCATCCGAGCGGTTTTTGTTTGTTTTTTTATCGAACGGTACAAATAAAAACTGCTCAAATCAAGCCCTTCCTGGTCATTTTTTTTGCCGATTTTCTGAGGGTACTCTTAAAATCACGTTCTAAACACATTGAGCGGCTCGGATCATCGAAATCCGAAAGGGAAAGGTGAGAAATGCGAATGTCCGTATATAAGATCCCCATTTTAAGATGCTTACCGGAAGATTTCTCCTAAAATAAATATTGTTTGATCTCCACATTAACCCCGTCTTTTTGCTTCAGCACAATCGCTGTTTCTAAATCCACTCCCCACAAACATGCCCCTAAATCTCTCTCCTTGCTCGCTTCAATTCTCATCTACACCCATTTCCACTTTGAAATCAACCCGACCCACTTCCTCAGGTCCGCATCTATGTCTTCCTCGGAAACCCAATTCCAGTACTGTCCGCGCTCCGACCCGACCCAGGAGGAAAACGGGCTCGATGGCGGAGAACAGGACAGAGACGGAGGAGCTGGTTCGTGTGCTTCTGAGGAATTTTGACGACAAGAGGCCGTTGGTATCGACGCTGAGTAAGTACGTTAAGGTTGTCAGAGTGGAACACTGTTTTCTCCTGTTTGAAGAGCTTGGGAAGAGTGACAAGTGGCTTCAATGCCTTGAGGTTAGCACACCTCTATCTCTGTCACACACAGTTGTTATGCATTTTGATTTTCTGGATGCTTTCAATTTGTTCATTTTGTGCTGGAACTTGGGATCTTCTAATGTTGTTTATAGTGGTTATTTGATTTTGTGAGACCCTTCACTTACCACACGAGCATAACGTTGGGTTTGTGAAGCCTGATTCGGTTTAATTTGCACTTTGGCGAAAGGGTGTTGTGATAGATTACAGGGTACTATGTACGATAATTGGCGATGGAAACCTTAGCTTATAAATACATGTTATAAGCAATGGATGTAACTGTACTTCATTCTTCATTCAATATACGTAGATGAATTCACCTATACAGTTGGGAATCACGTAAAAAACTGAGTCTTGCGTTCTTTGTTTCTTGCTTGATTGTTCTTATTGGTTTGGCCGATTTCTCAACACATAAATCACCGTAACGTACCCACTTGTGGTTTTAAGTAGATGGATATAGTTGAAACTGAACTTCTTGTCGTCAACCCATCTGTAAATTTCAGCTACTGCACCTCATGTTGTCAACAATAATTACCTTTGGGCCGTTATGTACAATGTTTTGTCAGATTGGTTGTCTGGCGATTATGTAGTTCTTTTTGATTGTTGCATTCAAATGCTGAAAATGCGGTCCTCTTGGACTTGTTGTCCAATCACCTGTATGACCAATCAAAAGGGACTTTAGTTCACAGTTTCAAGGCTGAATTGCTTTGGTTACACTCGCAATAACTGGTAATTATAGCAGGGTCATTTCATAGGTATATGGTTTACTGTGTTGGTGAATTACTTGTGTAGATAATATGGTTTGTTTCTCGTGGATGGGCTGCCAACCTCAAGTGAGGAAATTTAGAGGTGCTTCTTGTTGTTGACTTAGTGGCATGAACAGTCAATTCTTTCACTTATATATCTCATATTTAGGTCTACAGGTGGATGCAAAAACAAAGGTGGTACATAGCTGACAATGGGGTCTACTCAAAGTTAATATCTGTGATGGGAAAGAAAGGCCAAACCCGGATGGCCATGTGGCTCTTCTCTGAGATGCGTAATAGTGGGTGCCGCCCGGACACGTCAGTTTATAATGCTCTCATCACTGCCCACCTCCACTCGCGAGACAAATCCAGGGCCTTGGACAAAGCTATTGGCTACTTTGACAAGATGAAGGGAATGGAAAAGTGTAGACCCAACATTGTAACGTATAATATTCTGCTGAGAGCTTTTGCTCAGGCACGAAACGTCGATAAAGTTGTTACTTTGTTCAAGGATCTTGATGAGAGCATCGTTAGCCCTGATATCTTCACATTTAATGGTGTAATGGATGCCTATGGGAAAAATGGAATGATTAGAGAAATGGAGTCGGTCCTTTCCCGCATGAAGAGTAATCAGTGTAAGCCAGATGTCATCACTTTTAATTTGCTAATTGATGCATATGGGAAGAAACAAGAATTTGAGAAGATGGAACAAGTTTTCAAGAGTTTGTTGCGTTCTAAGGAGAAACCAACACTTCCCACCTTCAATTCTATGATCACAAACTACGGGAAAGCACGACTTAGGGAGAAAGCAGAGCTTGTTTTTAAGAGAATGAATGAAATGGGATACACCCCAAGCTTCATTACTTATGAATGCATGATTATGATGTATGGCTACTGTGATTGTGTTTCAAAGGCTAGGGGCATATTTGATGGGATAATGGCATCTGGGCAGGAGACTAGGGTTTCTACCCTAAATGCCATGCTTGACGTTTACTGCATGAATGGTTTACAATTTGAAGCAGACACGTTGTTTGAGAGCTCACGTAATACCAGGGTTTCCTCAGATTCCTCCACTTACAAGCTTCTATATAAAGCCTACACTAAAGCCAACATGAAGGAGCTTCTAAAAAAATTGCTGGCGCACATGGACAAAGATGGTGTAATCCCTAATAAGAGGTTCTTCCTTGATGCTTTGGGAGCCTTTGGATCTTCTACAGCAACCAAAGTTGGTTAAGTGGGCTAAAAGATGTTGGGAACAAGTGCAAGTAGTGGACATTTTTGCTTGGTGAGTCTTCTCTTTCTTTCAACTAACCTAAGATTTAGGGGGTTTTCATACTGGCCTCTTAAGTCTTGTGTATTTTGTTTTTGGTATGTATGTCTTTCTTCTCTGTGAGCTCTGTCACTAACTGTTTTTGTTTTGCTGCCAACCCTGTGAATCTTGATAAAGTTTTGTTTCTATATCATTCAATTTTTTTTGGGCTCTATTTAAGGCCTCACAGCTTGATTTGGGTCTTAAATGTGGAGTCTAATTCAACAAATCCTTTTATTGCTATGACTTCATGAGTAATGGGCTCTAAAATAGAGTGTGCTATATTTGCTGTAACAAACAATCAGTATCAGCCCTATATCCTGAAAACTGACCCAGGATTATCCTTTACTGAGTATTGAACGAAATTTGGAACTTTGTTAGAGGATTACTCTGAACAAGAATTCCAATTGCAACTAAGAAACACACTAGAAACATCATATAATTATACTGAGTTTGGTGAATGAACGTTGAGCCAGGGCTGTACAAAGCAATGCAATTCCCACTTAGCCCTTGGTTTCTCGGTTAGAGAAATTGTTGCCTTGCAATTCAGATGTTCTTATTGCATACAAAGAAGTATATTGTGGATTGGGCTGTGTAACGTTTTTCATTTTAAGTAGCTCGGTTTTGTCCCGCAACATGTTGTAGAGCACCATGCGATAATCGAGGGGGGAAATGTTAAGTCTGAGCCATCCTCAGTTCTAGTTGGTATTGATATCGACCAGTGAAGAGAATCTGAAGGAGAACATTACAGGGTAACTGAATGATGAGAATTCCGGAAACATGGGAGGATTTAGGATACCCTGCAGAATGCAGAATCCTTGTGAAAATAATAGCACAACGATAAGATATTGATAACGGAGTAGCTTGAAAACTCTCCTACGCAAACTTCATGGGTCATCAGAAAACATCATTGGTTCGGCCTTCTGGGTCAATAGGGCAAACTCAGATGACTTTTTTTTTTTGATCGGCCAAACTCATATAACTTGGTATATAGTAATGACTGCATTTGACCAAGAACATTCAACCAAGACAGTCTCATGCTCAAGTATGAGTTTGTGAAAACAATTCAACTACAGTTCAATACTACAAACATAAAAAGGTTATTGCCATTGTGTTGAAACCTTCTTATTCTACTCCCTTAACTTGAGACACAGCTGTTTCAAGGGTTTTCTTGTCAATCACGTCACGTCAGACATCAAGATTGATCTTCGACTTCAACAGTGGTTCTTCTTCTTTTTGGTTTTTTAATTTTTCTAAATCAAGAATGGAAGCACAGAAATAGAAGGTTCTTTGATAATAAGATGTCTCCTGTTCAAGTAGCAATCTCAGAAGCAGGTTTCAATCGGATCAACAAAGCTAGGTATCAGTTCTGTCCATTTGTACAGTTTCACATACTTTTCGTCACTCCATTGAAAGTGCTCTTAACTATGAGGGGATCATCTCATCAGCATTACAAATAAATCTTGCCGTGTGGGGGCAAGGTGAACAAAAAATACAAGGTAAACTACATTGACCTCCCCTCCAATAAACTACCCTAACTAGATAACATAGCAAAAGATATAAGTGACTATTGCACATTTAAGCAACCTTGCATCAGCAGTGCTACCGAAACTTCAATCCGCAGGTTGCATTGAATTGGCAGCAGTTCATCCTTCTTCTGACTCTGCAAATTAAGAGTTACGAAATCAGTTCAATAAAAGAGCGGCGATTCTCCATTGGAGGAAAAATTACTGTGATTTTCCACACTACTTGTAGGAAAACATATGAGATTCCCACTGGAAAAAAGAAACAGCATCAATGCTGAAGTTACTGGATTTGTTTCTCTTTTTATTCACTTGACGCGCAGATGCTAAATGTGATAATGGAAAAGGACATAGAAATCACAAGTAAAACATACCACGAATGCATTCCATGTTGTCTTCTTTATAGACACCAAGGGGTGAACCATGGACAGATAAAAGCATCTCACCGTGCTTTGGAAGCCTTAACGTTTTAGGAGTCATTCCAACAGACATCCTATGACTAGTCACCTGCAATTACAGTTATATAAATAAGAAAGGTGCTCAAGGCATTGTCAAGTTCTACAAATAGAGAACAACAGCTTGTCCAACATTGCTTTAGCTTCCAAGGGCCAAGAAGAAACGGCAGGACCTCTTAAAAGAAACTAATATTATTATGCATTTTCGTAGTTTGTAGGTTAAAAAGTGCTTTGGCTAAATGTGTCTATTTAACTATACTTGGGTTACATATTTTCTTTTTCTTACTCCAATTGAACGATAGATGAAAAAATATTTATTTTCAAACTCAGTTGTGCAGTCAAGTTGGTGGTTTGAAGTCCTCTTTACATCTGCAAATTCACATGGATTTGAACTCTCAAGTTTAAATGAAACCAAAGCTCAGATATAAACAAAAGACCGAGTACTACAGTCAAGAAGCTACAAACCCCTGGTGTTTGGAGGCCGTTGTTCAGACCAAACATTTGAGTATCAGATGGCTCCTCCAAAACCTACAAAATACAAATCCAAAGAAGAATATAAGATAGATCATGAGAATAACACCATTCTTGGATAACTTTTACACCTAGGATATATTGCCAGGGCAAGGAAACACCCAGAAAAATTACTGAATAGCTTCAAGTGATGATTGAAAACCATTATAACTTTTCTTGTCAGTCACCAAGAAAACATTTCAGAAGAAAATATTGATCAGTAAGGAAAAGAGGCTACAAAATACACACACACACAGAGAGAGAATTGCATTTAAACACAACTGTGGCTAACCCAAAAGAAATCAGAAGAGAACATACGAAATCCTTGGTCTGGAGATTATCCGCACCAAGAAGGCTCACTCTGGCTGTCAAAGTGTCACCAATAAAAAGGATCACATAAGCTCCAATTGAAGCACAAAATTCAAATTCAAGACCCATGAAATAAATTATTCATACCAGCTAGGCTAGAAAATTCAAAGCCGCCAGAGGATGGAAATGCAGTAGAGCAGTCAGGATAAGCCGCCGACATCTGACATAAAAGAGAAGCCTGTATGTCTATTCCATTAGCCCGGTTCATCGGCATAGTACCGTCTTTATCCTTCCACTGCACTTCATATTGTCCATCTTTTCTATTTTTAACAACTGAAAGATCCGGAAGGTTTTCCCTGAAAAATTGCAGTACAGGAATCTGCCGTTGTTCCTTATTGAATTTTGACCGAAGCAGATGCAACCCAGTTAACAAATGGTCAATCTCCACATCACGAATGGCCCTGATTGCAGCACTTTCACGATCAACTGTAAAAGGATAGAACCTAAAACTAAAGCGAAGAAGTATACTTTGATGCAGTCTATAAAACGAGGAAGGAAATGTAAATTCACAGAAGCAGCTAAAATCAGAAGAAACATCAACCTAGAAAAATATATTTCCAAAATTGGATTCAAGCAAAAAAGCAGTAAAAAGATCAGAATAATAATTGAGAGAAATTCATACCATCTTGGTCTATGAATGTATCTTCTTTCTTTTCAAATTTGGGATCCTCTGGACTAGCACCATCTATGTTGCCTGAGGGAGATGACGCAGATTGTTTAACAGTCCTCTTAGCTCTTCGTTTTGGCATTGAAAATCGTAGCCCTACAAAGATGGCTTGACCGATTCGCCGCCTTCCCCGGGACAATGGTATAAGCAAATCCCTAGCAATCCTAACACCTAACCTGACATATAAAATTGGATAATTACTCGACTGACAACCTTGACATATAAATGTGAAGGAAAATGGTTTTAAATGACCGGAATAGCGGACAAATTAATAAGTTGTTCCAATCATGTAACTGTATCTGTGAGATGCCCTACAAAGGAATCAAGGCCCATCTCAAAAACTCGTCGTCAAATCAATCAAGTTATGGTATTTTCAAAAAAAAATCACATAATCCTGCAAACAGATTCGCACAAAAAATGCAGTTTCTCGTATATCTGGATAACCAAAAGCATTTGCAAAATGAAAATCCTCCAAAAACTATCAAACCCAGTTCAGGGAAGACTCTCTAAAGCAACATTATCTGTTTATAACTTCAAAATTCTGATATATTTGTACTCGAAGCCCCAACTAAATGACGAATCTCAACAATACATTCATGCGCAAAAAAAAGAAAGCCCTTGTTCGACACATTCCATCAAACAATTGGAATACAAAAACGAAAATATTCCAACCGAAACTAAACATCCGTAGAGACAACTAAATAGATTTCAAACCATTAAACAAGCAAATAAAGCTCAAATATGCTAAATTATTTCCAATTTTGTCAAGAAAGAAGCCAAAAAACATCTTGAATCGATCTTCCATAGGACCATAAGAGCAAGTCCAATGGGGATGGATAGTCATTTTCCATCCCCAAATGCCAAAACCTGGTCTCCAATGGGGAATGGAAAAGGAGATGCAATGGATATATCCATCCCTAGATGCAAAGATGGATAATTGACAGCTCACCAAAACAACTACTTGTACCAAAAAGTGGAAGGCCGGAGTTACCTGAAATTCGCCGGGAAATGTCCGGGAAACTTGAACCCGTCGGAAATCGAAAAATCTGGAAATCTAGAAATCTGGAAAACTGGTCGGAGAGAGGGATCGCGGCCGGGGATCGAGAGAGGGGTCACGGCCGGAGCTTCAACCTTGCCGGAGCATCTCCAATCTGGAAGCCTAGGGTTTCCGGGTTTGAGGATTCGCGGTTTGTGGTTTCAACACGGAGAGAGAGAGAGAGGGGGGGGGGGGGGTTGTGGAATCCTCTTTGGATTTGTATTTTGTAGGTTTCGATCGATCGAGAGAGAGAGAGAGAGAGAGTTCGCCGGACTGGTTCGTTGTTTGGAGCTCTGGTTTGAGTGTTTGAGAGAGAAATGGCTCCTTTGTTTTTTGAGAGAGAAAGAGCCTATGTTGAAACGGCTAACGCCCAAATGGCTCCTTTTCTTTTTTTTCAAGCCTATAAATCTAAGTGTAGAGAAAAAATTAAAAAAATTATACTCCGTACCAGTTTATTGATTTTATTTTTTAACGGAAGAGTAGTACTTATATTAATTTGGAGAAAAATAAAGTGGAGGAAAAGTTAGTTACCTATAAGACTTATTGGTTCTATTAAAAACTCACCGTTAGGTATGGGTGAGTCTTATTTTCTATTCAACTAATTTTTAACTACTTTTTCATACTTAAATAAATATTCATTCCCTCATTTTCCATCTAGGGATGGCAATGGGGACGGGTCGGGGACGGGGGTACTACCTCCACCCCCTACCCATTACCCCTTGCCTCATCCCCATCCCCGACCCGATCCCCAACGGGGATTTGTTTTTTTCCTCCATCCCCGACCCGAACGGGGAACGGGGATTCGGGGATTCGGGATTCGGGCACTTGTATTTCTCAATTTCAGCACCTAACAGCATATACTAGCATTTGAAAGCCGAAATGACTTGGATTGTTTTGTATTTTTTTTTCTAGGGAAAAGGGCTAAGGAAACAAACTTCTCTGGTGAAAATTATTAATCCCCTCCCGCCACAGTATCACGGGATGAAAAAATTGACTGTGCCAAAAAGTTAGTCGAAAAAAACAAACAACATGAATGGAAAAGAATGAGATTATAAGAACCCTAAAAAAACATACTACTGAAGAGGTATATATAATATAGTATATATTTATTTATTTTTATATATAAATATGTATATTTCGGGGATTCGGGGACGGGGAGGGGCGGGTAACGAACGGGGACGGGTAGGGTTCGGGGCGGGGACATACCTATCCCCGACTCCTACCCGATCCCCGAATTTTTAAAAAAAAATTCCTCATACCCTACCCAATCCCCAAACGGGTCCCCGAAGTTCGGGGATTCGGGGCGGGGAACGGGGAGGGTTCAAACGGAGCGGCCGAGATTGCCATCCCTATTTCCATCCCACCATTAGACTTGCTCTAAGTCTCTTACGGCTAAATCTAATCCCCTCAAATCCTTACCGAGAAATTAGTGCTCCTTTATTCCAGTGTATTTTAGGTAGTTAGATTGTGCGGGAATCTATTTGTGTTTTAAAAATGTTTATGCGATCCAAAAGCCGAAAATGCTCAAGAAGAATTGAACTCAACATAATAATAGGGGTTCTGTTCCGTAGTGAGCAAATGGTACCGTGCTTGAGCTTGTCCCAAGTCGCTGTCTATGGCGCCTAATCGAGAAACGAACGCACACTCGATTAGTGTTGGGTGTGAATTTGAAATTCAAGTTGGCGGGATCAGTATTTTACTAAGAATTAAGTGCCCCGAAATGGAGTAGGGAATACTGTAATACAGTAAACAAATACGATTCAAAAATATTACGAAACAGCCATTTGGCATATTTAACAGAACAACCACCTCATAACACGGTTCCTCATAAATTTTCTACTTCCTCCCATTCCTAAATAATGTTCCCGCGTGTAAATTTAGGCCTTCAAAAATATGAATTTTTTTCATAAAAGAATGAAATTTGTCACAAATCAATAGATATTAATGAATTCTTTTACACTGTGAAAAAAATTTAAAAATTTTGCATCTTTTTAAATGCCTAAATTTACGCACTGGACATTTATTTACGAACAGAGGGAGATTATTCTCATTTCTCCATCTATCTCTCTCCACTCATTACCCCAAAATCCTCCATCAAGAGTCAAAACCATATAAAGCCAAGTGTTTATGAATTATTTTTAACTTTTCATTTATAGTACTAATAATAATGAAAAAAATGGTAATCAATTTAAAACCACCTATCATGACCATCACCTCACTATCCCATCAATTGTAAAAATGTGCATACACAGTATGTCCTCACCTTCTAGCATACAATTTTTTTTATCAACAAAAGTAAAATTAAAATAATTAGATTAACACATTTGACGAGAATTAAACTTCGAACTTGTTTTTTCCTAGCACTTAAGTGCACCCCGCCGTTGGGGCATCAAGTGTTTGACTGTAGGAAAAATGCATTGTGTTGAATTGACCTAGGGATCATGTTAGATAAAAAATAAAAATAAAAATAAAAAAACCTTCAACGGGATCCACCAAAATAGAACTTCTTGGAATCTTGGGGTTTAGGGCCTAAATTAAAGACAAGGAAAACAGACAGAATTTCGAAACACACCACTACAAGCTCTAAAATCTAGGAGTAAGAACTGCAAGTCTGATAATTGATCTGCAAAACTACAGGCACAAGTTTACCGTTCTTCTTCAATTTATCAAGATATTATTCGAACCCTGTTCGTTCATGGCGACGCTGGCCACGAACCCGACGTTCGTTTCGGATGGCGACATGATCCAACCCCTCTTGGAAATAAGTTTCCGACAACCTTCTAGCGTGTTCTTGCAGATTCCGGCTTCTTTTTGACAAAAAAAAGGAATTCTGATTGTTCAAAATTCTAGTAGAATCAGTTGGAGTGATGAGCTGTCCATTATAGCTATAGTGGAATGCGGATGGAAATATCCATCTCCTTTTCCATCTCTGCTATTTTACCACCCAATTTTTTTCATTTTACATCTCCATTGGAGGGGATTTTTTATTTTTTATTTTTGCATCTAGTTGTATTTTAAGTATAGCAACTTACAGTCCGGATCCAATGAGGGAGCACCGTGCGGGACTCCCCTTTCCCGATCGAATTGCGACGATCCGAGCCACTCAAAGTGATCAGAACGTGATTTTAAGGGTACCCTTGAGAAATCAGCAAAAAAATGATCGGAAAGGGCTTGATCCGAAAGTTTTTTATTGAACGGTTCAATAAAAAACTGCTCGGATCAAGCCATTTCCGATCATTTTTTTTTCTGATTTCTCGCGATTACCCTTAAAATCACGTTCTGCACATTTTGAGCGGCTCGAATCGTCGCAATTCAATTGGGAAAGGGGAGTCCCGCACTATAAGACCGTAAGGGATCCCTTATTGGATCCGGACCGTAGCAACTTATTTCCATCACCCATTGGGATGCTCTAAGGTACCCCTCGCTTGTACCAAATAATAGAAACAGTGATAGCAGGAGCGAAAAAATACGGGATTCTTTCTTTTTTTCGTCAAACGGAATATTAAAAATAAAATAGAATACGGGATTCTCTCCTTCTCGATCGACTTAAACCGTGTGGCACGTGCCTTCCCTAACGGCTTAAACCGTTTTATCCCGCCTGAATGCTGACTCAGCAAGATTCTCTCTCTCTCCTGCCTCACCTCACTCTAACCGCTTCAGTACCCCGAGTAACCCATAATACAGAGCTCTCCCCCCGACCAATTTTCTGAACGGAGGGACACTACCATGCACACTCTGCTTAGCACCTTAAAACGAAGCCATTTTGACCAAAAACGGGGCATCATTAATACTATGCAAAACTACGTCGTTTTGAGTGGGAAAAATAGCACCATCTTTGGACCAAAAAAAGAGCTACTGTGTTGGTTTTAATTCCTTGTTTATTTGGTTGGCATTCCATAACAAGTGTGATTTTTTGTGTGGGCCTCATTACGAATTCTAAAAAATTGATTCAAACCACAAGTTCTTAAAATATTTCCTATGGGTTCCTGAAAAAATAGCTCAATCCGATATCTGTAAGGGTTGTTTTAGAATTTGTAGGAAGTTTCAGAATTTGTAGGGTACCCTATGAAAACTTTAGAGTCAAAAATTAATTATGACCTTTTAGAATAAATATGATTAGAAAAATAAGATCTTCGCACCGGTCCAAACGAATTGAAAATTAGAGTATTAAATTTGTTCACTATATTTTTTAATATATAACGGTCTAAAAAATATGGTGAAAAAATTTAGTGCTCCAATTTTTAAGATTGTTATATAGTATTAAAAAATATGGTGAAAAAATTTAGTGTTCTAATTTTCGATTCTTTTGAAGCGGTGTAAAAATCTTATTTTTGTGATCATATTATTCTAAAATGTCATAATTAGTTTTTGGCTCTAGGGCTTTCATATGGCGCCCTACGAATTTTGAAACTTCCTGTGAATTCTGAAACAGTCCAAACCAATATTGGATTGAGTTATTTTTTTTCAAGAACCCATAAAAAATTATTTTAAGAGTAAGTTACTACTTGAATCATATTTGTAGTACCCGTAATGAGCCCCATAGAAATAAAAAATAAGTATAATGTGTTGAGGCAAACCAAACAAGCAATAAAACCAACACCCAACAGCAATCCCAGTGTCCCTTTTGCATGATCAAACGGTGCCGTTTGCCGCTTGGCAGTGTGTTTGGCAAGGGACGCTTGGTAGCGTCCCCGGATCCCAATTTTCTCTCTCTCTCTCTCTCGTGATCAGCAGAGCAAAGCTTCTCCCAAAAAGTATTCACAAATCCTAATTCAGTAATTCTCGAGTTAAATCTATACAAACACGGCTCTTGCACATGGAGTACATGTTGGGTTTTGCCAGGGGCGGAGCCAGAAATTCCTGGTAGTGGGGTCAATTTCTTATAGCACAAAAAAATTTTATTTCATACTACTTGATAGTAAAAAAAAACGTTGAAATGGTAAACAAAAAGGAGTTAAGTAGATATTTTTGAGGTTTTTTTTGGGGGAGAGAAATGAGTATTTTATTTTGTCCCCTTTTTTTTCTCAAGTTTCAAACTTTTAAACGGACTGGGGCAAATTGTAATGTAAAAGTGGGGTCAAATAAGCAATTTTGAAGTGAAAACTATAACTATCTCCATTGTAATTTGGAAGGCAGCGGGGTCGGACGCCCCTCTTGTCTCAAGGTGGCTCCGCCCCTAGGTATTGCCCATGTGGTGTTAATGTTGTTTGAAAAAAGAATAAAAAAAAGAAAAAGAAAAATAGTTAGTTGGCTGGTTATGCATTTATTGGCTCATGTTATTGTGCTCTTTGGAAGTGGTGCTGGGCTGTGCATGAAGAGCAATTATGGCATTGGGCTCCAGATTCTTCTAGGAAGTTCAAGAGGTTTTTGTGCTAACCTTGAGTCATGCCTATTTATAGGAACTATTGTGCCGTGTGTGAGTAGTGTGAAAAAACAAAGGCAGAGATCACCAAGAAAAGTCAATTTGTTTTGTGAAAGTGTGAGACAAAGTAAAGTGATATACAGTGTGTGAGAGAGAGAATATTGTGTGAGTTTGAGGGAGATGAAAATACCGAGAGCTTGAGAGTTAGAGTATGGTATTTTGTATCTCATTGTATTTATTCAATATTAGTGAAAGTTGTTCTCTCCGTGGACATACCCGAGTTTAGGGAACCCCGTAATCTTGTGTCTCTTTCATGTGTGATTGTTTTTCATTACGCTTTCGTTGTGCGGGTGATCGAGTATTTTTACCCAACATTACATACAGTGCAATAATTGTTTCTTGATCACTGTTTTTCGTTCATTCCTATGGATCACTATTTAGCCGTCCATTTCATCACATTTTTCAACTCGAATTTGTCTGTAACATTTTTCCAGCAAAATTCTCCTCTCTCCCTCTCTCTCTCTCTCTCTCTGTTTCTGTTTGTTTTCCATACCGTTCTCAACTACAGTTCTTGATTTAGGTTTCAATGGAGGAACCGAAAGGAATGTTGGAACTGATAGCACACAGCACCAAATGTCCCGTTTGCCAATCGCTATTTGCGCACAGCGAACATGTTGCGACTTTGTTTTGCGCTCATTTCGATCACCTGGAATGTATGGACAGAATGGTAACATGCAGAATGTTCAATTGCGTTGTGTGCATGGACGATTTTAACGAATTATTAAACTTTGACGATATCATCCACCAACCGGATCCGTTACCCAATCCAGATCCGGATTGGGCTGCGGATCCGGTTGGGGGATGATATCCGGATTGGGCTGCGGATCTAGCTGGGGGATGATATCGTCAAAGATTCCGGATTGGGCTGTGGATCCAGCTGGGGATGATATCGTGAAAGATTAATAATTCGTTAAAATCGTCCCTGCACAGCGCAATTGAACATCTTGCGTGCTACCATTCCGTCCATACATTCCAGGTGATAGAAATGAGCTCAAAACAAAGTGGCAACATGTTCGCCGTGCGCAAACGGCAATTGGCAAACGGTACATTTGGTGCCGTCTGCTACCAGTTTCAACATTCCTTCTTGTTCCTCCATTGAACCTAAATCAAGAACTGTAGTTGAGAACGGTACTAAAAACAAACAGAAATAGAGAGAGAGAGAGAGAGAGAGAGAGAGAGAGAGAGAGAGAGAGAGAATTTTGCTGGAAAAAGTTACAGAAAAATTCGAGTTGAAAAAGAGCTCTTGGAGCCCCCCGGTCCCCTCCACCTCCTCCGCCTGAGCCCGACGGTAGTTAAACCAACTCACTCCTTTCTCCTTCCTGAAATTCTTGCCGTTCTTTAAATCCATTTTGCCTGGGAATCGTTTTAATTTATTTCAAAGCTATGTTTCGGATATAAAGTAAGGAAAAGACTATAATACACCTCTTATTTGAGTGTGTATCATATGCATCCCCAAAATGTTATGAATTATAGAGAAAATGTTACAAATCGTATTCCTAAAAAGTTATGAATCGTATAACGTTACAAGATACACCAAAATGTTATGAATCATAATGAAAATGTTATAAATCGTATTGCTGAAAGGTTATGAATTCTAGAACAAAAGTTACGAAACACATTAAAATATTATGAATGAATCATAATAGGTACATATGGTACACCTTTCTAAGGGGTGCGTATTGTAAATTTTCCCATAAAGTAATGATGAACGAGGAGTTGATAATCTTTTACAATATATACTTTGGTGAAAAAGATGCTATGTTCAGTGAATTGGGGTTATGACCATTCTGAATGCTATTTCAGTTTTTTTTTTTTTTTTAAATCTTCGATTTCCAATCGTTGATTTTGGGAAAACAACTGTTTTTGTTGATTTAGGGTAGGTAAATTGATATTAGGAATTAGTTTCACAATTCTATTTTGTTCAAAATCCTTTGTTTGTTTCCAAGATTTGTTCTTGGAAAGTAAAGGATAACGAAAAAGAGAAGTTACATAACACCTTTTTTTTGTTCGGTTGGACTGAGAAAATTGATAGACTTTTCAAAAAATTCAGAAATTTTGTTTGGTGACTTTTAGCAAAAAGAGGACGAATAATTTCCTTTCCTCATCCGTGTCATCAATAAACCCTAAACCCTTATAAACATGACATTGCTGTTAATGGACTTAGGTACACTACACAAATCAGAGCCTCATTTTCATTTACCCTTCTGTCAGTTATAGCTTAGCTGTCTAACCAGGATAATCACTACACAAGTGAACCAAGAGAAATAGTTGTTGGGTGAAAATCGACCAGTTCATTGGATTAAAGTGGCCATTCATGAAAGCTGGGTTACACAATCACAAGTTTGTTTTGCTAATATTTGTCCGTGATAAGTTGATTAATTAGTTGGTCCACTAGCCTATTGGCCCTAGAATGTTGCTGTTGTGACCTCTTTACTTTTAAGGAAGATTTGTTTCTTTTGCATGACTCTAAATTCTATGAACATAAACAAAACAAACTGGGTTCGCTTCTTCATGCAGTCCTGGCTCTTCAAGATCTTTACACCTCTCTGAACAGAGCACCCCAACTGAAGGGATGGAGACTGAGTGATGCGGACCTATGTGAAGAATCATGGACAGGAGTTTCGTGTTTTGGATCATCGGTCATACACATGTAAGTACACTTTAAGTCCTATAATTAACGTAGATGTCAATTTGCCAAAAATAATTAATGCGTTTCACTTACTTCTACAGTGAACTACATGGGCTGGAGCTTACTGGAAATCTAGGTTTCTACCTCACCAACCTCCTTAGTCTAAAACAACTGTAAGGATTCCTGTAAAATCTTCCATTAATGAAAGTACTGAAGGGTTAATCATATGTAATGTATCTCATATGCTTCTTTATATTAGGGATGCTAGCTCCTATAACATTAGCGGCAAAATTCCATCCAACCTACCTTTTAATGCCACACGCATGTAAGATATCTGTTTTCAACGAAGTGTATTGTACTACATGCAGTTAACTTCAATTCAATGTGATTGATTTGCATTATGTTTGTTTTCTCTTTCCACCCTTTTTCTTTTCATGTACTGGTTCTGTAAATGCAGAAATTTGGCTTGTAACAACTTTACAGCAAATATCCCATCCACCTTGACGACCTCCATGAGGAATCTTAATCATCTGTGAGTTGTTTATCCAATGATTGTCTAATTTGCCAGTTTTATTTCGATCATCCTTAGTAACAAATGTTTTGTTGCAGGAATTTGAGCCACAACTCATTATCTGGGCCCATAGGAAATTTATTTGATGGGCTTCTGAATCTAAGAGAAATGTATGATATTTTACTTAATTTTTTTCCTTTGCACTTGAAGTGAAGAACTTGTATTGATGTCTGAATTGTAGGTAGTTATGATGGTAATTAGACATCTATTGTCATTTAATCATTACCGAACTGTACTTAGGGGGACGCCAAAACAAAGATCAGGCATTCATGTATATTAAAGGCTCTTTATGGTCAATTTTCTAAATTTCTAAACCACTTTTACTCGTTGAATTGATCCCAAACAGTTTGTTAAGAAGGCTAGAATTCAGTAAGACTGGCGCACAGATCAATCTGGAATGCAGCCATGGAAGAATATATATTTGTTTGTGTTGTCCGCTTTACCCAGGGATCTATCAAACAACTTCTTTAATGGAGATCTACCTAGTTCCTTTGGGACGCTGATGAATAGATTGTGAGTCTTATTTCACTTGGTTTGTTAGCAAATTCTCTTTCAGCTGTTCTTTCTTTCCTGTTATTTATTTCGCGTTCAATGCAGGTTCTTGCAGAATAATGGATTCACTGGATCAGTAATCCTATTGTCTGGTCTTCCTCTCACTGACCTGTAGGTTTCCTTGACAAGTTTTGGACCTTCTTTCCATTTCCTTTGTTTGGTTGCTTACCTGCATATATCTGTTGCCAGGGACATACAAGACAATCATTTCAGTGGTCTTATCTCTAATCAATATCAACGCATACTTAATCTTTGGTAAGCTAACAAAGCACTGTCATTATTTCTTTCATGGCATGCATTCAGCAGCGGAGCCAATAAGGCCCGGCACTAAATTACTGCACTTTGACAGTGTGACTTATTTGGTCCTTCTGAGTTATGTATAGGTCGAACTAAAATCATTTTTAGCCCTTAATGGGTGATAAATGGATGAGAGATAGCATGAATGCATACATAGAAAGAGATCTTTAATAGCAATGCTGATCATGCAAGATTTAGAAAACATGAAAACTCGTCAGTTGTCATGGTTTACTCCAAAATCTTTATGCTAAAGACTACATTAACGAGTATATAAATGTTTCACTCGGATTTAGAGTGCAAAAGTGAATACTATCTATTTTTGCTCATTGCACTTTTTCCGTTATTTCCAGTTGAGTTTGAGTTTATTAGTTGTCCGGAATGATGTAAATAATAGGCTCCGCCTTTAAGTTATAACTGCCAAACCATGTTATTAACTGATGATTTTGCCTCTTGATTCGTGTTTAGGTTGGACGGAAATAGTCTCAAGGCAGGAGCAAACGATCTGCCGTGGGGTTTCCCACTGCTAAATGTAACAGCTGGGCAGAATGTCAAAAGTCCTCCAACTACGGAGTCGAGCGCCATCGAGAGAAATCCTTCTCATAAAGCAGGTGGACACAAGAAGAAAGGTCTAGGTCCTGGGGGTTTAGCCTTTAACGATTGGTGGTGTAACCCTAATGGCAACATGTGCAGCACTCATCATTGTTATCCGCATTCATCGATCTCATGCCAAAAAGCACTTAATGATGGAAATCTGCGGCGACTGCTCAAACCACTCTCTTCCAATCAGTACAACCAGAGGTTTGGTGCTGCTGACAAGCCTATTTACTTTCTGTGCTTTATATTGATACTGTCTGTGTCCTCATAGTTTTCAACAGTTAGATACTCGTGTACAATTAAACCAAAGATGAGTTTGCAAATTATTTAAACTATGATGTCATCCTTTGTGAGTTGTGACTTTTTCAGCTTAATTTGATTTTTAACAGATACAATGCCACAAATTTTTAGTTACTGTTCTTGTTCTAAATTTAATTGGTAAGATCGAATTGCATATACATCTCTATAATAACATTTGAAGTGGTTTGGGATGAGCAAATGCTTTTCATATATAAACTGCTTTTAGTACCTGTACTGAAACTGTCGGTTCATCCATCAAATGTTGCATTATAGAATTCCTCTGGACTATTTTCCAATGCTTGTGTGCTTCCACTTTCATGATCTTTCATCATATCAAGAACAAATCTAAAAAATTTTCCAAGGGGGCAAACACTAAGAAAAATGGCTCTCCTTCTCACTTTTCTTCCTTCTCCCCACCCAACTTTAAGTTTGAAATCCAGCCTAGACTTTGTAACTGGATATGATGTAGAAACTGACAGAAATTGAGTTAGTTGTGATTCGTATTCCTGAGATTTCACATGAACACTGCTTGACCTGCTTATATGAATAAAGTAAAATGTATTTCTTGGAAACCACCTTTGCTTGTCTTGATAAGGAAAAACTGATCATTCCACCTTTTCTTACTGCGTCAGGAATTTGTGACAGCATGAGAAGGAATTCCGACCGCCAATGGATGAAATAGTGGAATCACTCTCCTCTCTGATAAATAAGGTGGGGACAGGGGAAACATCTGCAGCAGATAACAACGAAGTTACAAAGGTGATCCATTCAATAAGTCTTTCCATTCGACACGTACCCACTTTTTTAGCTCACCTGTTAGCTATTGACTCATCTATGAGTTCTTTCATCCTAGTATGGTGTTGTAAAACTAGCTTCTGCTAGCAAAGAGGAACATAATGCATAGCGTGCTTTTCCACTGGTGCAGTTCTCGATTCTTTGTATGAAAGTTCTTCTGCAAAAACAGTCGTGGTAGTTCTTGGAGAACAATAAAAGTCTTCCAATTCACTTACGCCTTCACTTGGGGTTTCCTTTCTTCTTTCTGTTAATCATGATTCATTTACAAACCTGTCTTGAGATTCCAGCTGAGACATATTGGAATGCAGGAGCCGCTGGTGGTTAGAGCGGTGAATTGGGCTCCAGGAGGGCCCAAATTTACCTCTAACAGGACCGTCCAGTCCAGTTCCTTTTCGGGACTGGAGAGGATCATGTACAAAAGCCTTGGGACGGCAAGGTTGCGTTTAGAGCTGAATTCTTTGTTTTTGCTCATTAGTTATGTCCAACTTCTCAGAACAAGAGACCGAGGTCTGTATGGGCTTGGCTTTGAACTGTTTCCAAATGTGCAAGTAATTTTCTTTAAATTACTTGCACATATTTATCATCAAATTACCATGATTCCTTAGGGATTATCATGAAATCCTCCCAGTTTTGGAACGTACATGCATTCCAGGTCCGTAATATGGACTCCAAAATGTAAATTGCTAGGCAGCTATGCTATAGTATTATCAAGTATCGTCGCATTTTGTGCCATCACCAATTAATCTTGGGATGAGTCATTCTAAATTCTTGAAGTTTATTTTGCCTGCTAATATGTAATTTGAAGCCCTTAACCATTCCCATTATGTAACTGAATTTTATTTTTTTTGATAGCTTCTAATAGGTGCTAGAGGGTGCACATCGTAAACTAGATTACTTTACTCTCTCATAGTTTCAGTAAAATCTTACGTCGATCAGATTAGTTTCAATTTTATGAATTTAAAATATGTGCTCCAGATTGCATTTTCTGTCAATAGTTAAAACATAAATAAAGCGTATTTAATGGAATGTTGCTACAACTTGATTCCTAGTATACACTCTTGTAAATAATTTGTGCTCGGGTACGGGAGACAAAAGTAGCTCATTCCTTTTATGCTTGAACATAATTTAGCATGCAAAGGATAAAAAATGATTTGATTAGCATGTTTTCTTCACTTATTGATGGGTTTTTTTGGTGGTTTTGGATAAAGAAGTTTAAGTTTCTCTGTCTTTATTTAATTTTTTGTCATTTGTTTGTTTTGTGTCAAACTTTTGTGACTAATTGATCTAATTGATTCATCTCAACGATAGAAATCAAAAAAGTAAAAAAAAAAATTAATCGAAACTCATAATTTTTTTCATTAAAGAAGACAAAAATAACACTAGGGTCCTTGTGGCTTTCTCAGAAACTTAAAGGGGGTTGGTGTAGTTTACCCTTAGACTTTCACCACCGTTTTGGGGTCGGGGTTCCAATTGGTCAGGCCGATAGCTTCAACCTCCTTGCTATCTCTCTCTCTCTCTACTCCGATCTCTCATCGTCACCAACGCAGTGCAGTTCCTCTACTGCCTTCTCATCTTTTTCTCTTTTGGAGACTCTTATTCTACTCCAATATACTTTCATGTCCGATATTTTCTAATTCGATTGATGTAAAAAAAAAAAAAAAACACTCCCCATGTCGAGAGGTAACCATAATATGTGAATTTGATGTGGAAGTAATCCTTAATCATTGCCTAACTCGTATTACACTCAAAATATGGTTTTAACTTGACATTTATAAGGATTTGGGGTATTACGAATTTGGAATTTAGTTGTATTATTTAAATATGAGAAGTCATTTTTGCACTCTCTTTTAAACTTTTTTCACTCATTTTTTTTTCCTTAACATGAAATTATCAGACTATCTTTACTTGTTAAATCACTATATAGTTTGAACATATAAATGACAATTTGGTTTATTTTATGTGAACAAAAACAAGAAAAATAATGCAAATGGATAAAAGGAAAGTGAAAATGTCCTACGCTTATATATCCTTTTTATTTTTGGATAGTTAGATTCGATACATTTTTTGCATAACATATATGGTACAAAAGTGTAATTATTTTTGAAATGGAATAACTTTTCTGGAAGTAATGGGAATTACCTACAAAATCCTGGGTCATTCCCCTGGAGAAGACTCACGACTGAGATCAGGGCGAAAACGCGACAGGCACGGTGGAAGAAAAACGACGACAAAGTCTGGAGTCTAAAAAATAGGGGAGAGAGGGAGAGAATATAGAGGGAACAAAGAGACCATACCCGACGCCGATCTCGTTGGACGACCGATACCCCAACAAATGGCCACCATAAAGCACTGCATGCCAGCTCCCAAAAACGACCAGGGGAAAATAGACACTGAGATTCCTTACGCTAGAATCATCCACCGGAGCCACCATCGCCAACCATCTCCAAGCCGTTGCCTTTCAATTATGAGAATAAGAAAGAAAAGAGAGAAAAAAAAGGTGGAGGGAAAAACCGAAGATGGTGAAAACAGAGGATAAGGAGAGAAAGGGGGAGCAGAGATAGACCAAGGGAAGTTAGTAGTTGCTTATCTTTCCTGTTTAAGATCATTAGACTTGAATTGTGGTCAGCACTTCCGCGAAGGGTATGGACAGGTATTGGTTGAGAATTTTTCCGAAAATGTGGGAGTGATGTTAGTAGTTATGTTGGAATGCTGTAAACAATATTACTACTAGTTCTTAGCACAATCCGATGAAGCTCCCATTCCATGTATCAATATCTTGTTCCTTTTCCTTCAAATAATACTCTGCAGTTTTTTTTGGGTAAATATAATACTCTGCAGTTATGAACAATTTCGATCAAAATTCGTCACTTATCTTCTGAAACCTTACCCTAGAAGGAGACTCCTACACTGGGGGTTCGTCTTTTTACCGTCAAAACAGGGTGTGAACTCTTTTGAGTTGAGTCGAGCCTCGTATTTGTGATGTGTTTGCTTTACAACTCAAAAAGAATTTTTCAAAAAATTCCCCTTAGATTCTTCATATTCCAACATTTCTATCTCTCTCTACTTATTACCCCTACTATTTTTCAAAAAAAAAATTCAAAAACCAATCTGAACATAGCATTGATTTTCTAAATTCTCAAGCGTATGATTTTTTAAGTTGTGAGTTGATTTCAAATAAGCATCAGTTTTGCCTGATCACAAGTTGAGCCCGATTATAACTCAAAGCAATTAGGTGTTTTATGTGAAGTTCAACTTACATGCTTTAAGTTGGTTGGCTAGTTTTGCTTGTCAATCTTGAACAAGCTATTAGACCTTATACCAAATAAACTTTGAGTAGCTTGGCTCGCTCTGCCACCATAACTCTAATGAAAAATATGAGCTTGTAAACATGTGTATTTCGTTCTAGTTTTATTGGATGCTCCCAAGGGACTCATAAGAACATCGAAAAGTATTTTTTTTGCCTGATATTAGCAATACCGAATTAGTATGAACGCAATTACAAGAGGAAGGACATTGACGAGGATGCGATGCACGGAGAATAAACAATTGTTTCATCAAAACATTCCCCAGAGTTCCATTTATGATTACATACAGATTCCCCTGAAATCTATTGTACAGTTTACAAGCATCGAACCCCCTCAAAGCAGGTTGGAAGCCTTAAAAAACCGGGATGACATAAGAATTTACAGTGAATTATCTACAATAGGACTCTAACAAGGAAAATGACCAGCTCAGTGCAAAAAGAACAAGAAAAAAAAATGAAAAAGAAATACAACAAGAGATAACTCATTCTGCGGATGTACCCATGCAAAGGTCATTAGGGTTGAAAAGATCATCTAGCCTAACATATACGCATATCCAGATTAGAAAATAAAGATGATACTTTTACTATACAACATTGCAGACAAGATATAAAGGCTTAATTTATATCTTTGGAGTTCAAAGTATTGGCCTGCATCAAGTCCGGAGAACTTTGAATCGAGCTCTTCCGCTTATGTGTAACGAGATGGTCTCTCCTCTATATCTGCAATTGCAGCATACCGGAAGCAAAAGAGTACTGCACATCTGCAAAGTGCGGAAAATACTAGAGATGATCAAAAAAAATTCACAGCAAAACAAAGATAATGAAATATGGTTTACGTGTGCAAACATAGTAGACAGACATGTCATTTGCTAAGTAATCGCGAAGTTTAGGCTCCATTTGTTTCAATGTAAAATATTTTTTCAGAAAACAAATTTCAAACTTCTACTTTTCAATGTTTGGTTGGCATTTGATAAATATTTTTAGAAATTGACAAAACAATGTATAGAGAGAGAGGGGGCTTCAACAGTGGAAAGATCTGAGAACATTAAACTTGAATGTGGGTCAGGACTGACGATCAAGAAAACTGGATAGTGAAAAATGCAATAGAATGCAGCGGGTTCATTTCAAAAAATAACTTACAAAAGATTTAAGGGTAAGTTATTTTCATCCAATTAATGGAAAATATTTTACATGTAAAATGTTTTTCTCATTTTTTACACAACCAAACACCAGAAAATAGATTAAATATTTTACGCCCAAACAAATGGAGCCTTAGTCAATGCAAAACTTTCTAATCAAATGATATGTTCCTTGCCTTCACCTAAGGGCTAAGGGGCAAGGCCCAAGTTACATCTGACGATTTTATGCGTACAAAACATATGTAAGGATACTTGACACTAGGGCGAACAATAACCCAGGAAACATAGTTAATTGATCTAGTTTACTACATAAGAGTGGATAAGGTTCCCATATTACACGTGAAAAACTCTATGATGCATTTTAATTATCTTATCCAAGGAAACAAAACAAGTTTATAAAGAATATAATGAATATGTTGCCTTGTCCCAGAGTGGATTAGAAGAATGCGAAAATTTGAAAACTGGATTCAAATTCCAAGGAGAAAGTCCTGAGTTGCATAAGATTGCCAACTGAGGACTAAAAGTGAGTCAATGGGTTGAATCTCAAGCCATTCACATTCAATTTCCTCCAGGGGATTATTCCATGATCCCTTGGTTGGTAAGAAGACCCTTGAAGTCTTGTAGCTAATCTACTACTCCAATCATCCTTTTACACCAGATATTTGGACCGACTTCCTTGTCAAACTTGGCACATGGGTAACAACTTCAAAGGTCAGTGCTATGTCATACAATGTTGGCATCGAACCTTAGTGACTCAATCTAGTTACTTGATGAAAAGTTCATTTACAAAATCTAACACCATTTGGAAGGATATTAAAAGCCCAGCTTTCAAGATTTGGAGGGATAAACAATAATAACAGAAGCATACAGTAGAACAACTGAAAAAGGAAGCTACATATTAGATCAAATGGGGAAAAAAACAAGTTGTACTTACTATTAACTTAAGCAGTTGCCGTTTCAAAAAACTTAAGCAGTTCCTGTTATCAACCTCTCCTGTTGATCTAACTTCTTAACCTTGAAAATGCCAAAAAGTAATTGGAAGCCAAAACAAGCACAGAGCGTATATGCCACCATAGAAGGAACCTGAAAAACAAGGCCAATTGAGCAAAGAAGTTACTAAAATTTAAGGAAAATGAGACAACAGGCAGTTCAAAAGAAGAATCAAATAAGACGCTTACCCGGATCGCATTGACGTATAAAATTGTTCCAAGGTTTATTAGGGTTCCAGCAGCTACTGCCTGTTGATTAGATCAAGAGAAGTTTAATCAGCAGGTTTTCCCACCTTACCAAATAAGTTCAATTTTCTCCTCATAAACTTCATCATTTTAAAACAAGCAAATTATACTCTACTATCCAATCACATACACCGAAAGGTCCAAAACCAATCCTCTAACAAGTACCAACTACAAAGAACTTCCAAAATCAGCCGGTGAAATAACTAGGAACTATATTTTACAAGCCTAAATCTCCGCATAAAGTCCTAATTATGATTGAGCGCAAAGCAATACAACTTAGTACACACAGGCAGCTTACACACATAGATGTAACGACATGCATGCATGCAAAAATCCATGTATGCAAGCAAGCGACCAAGTAACCATCAAGCAAATGCGCACGGTGCAAGGGGTTGGTTGTGTATGAGCATCACTTGAGTGATTGGACCTCAGCTGAGCTGTAAATTTGAATAGCTGCAAGTCTAAGGTTGAAACCTTTCTACACACACACTTGGAGAGAGAGAGAGAGAGAGAGAGAGAGAGAGAGAGCAGCACAACTGGAAAACAACAAATCATATATTCTTTCATCTATCTCAACAAGCTATTCAACATGGAGAGAGGGAGAGAGAGACAGAGACGGCATAACTGAAAAAACAGTGACGTGAATATTTTA
This sequence comes from Rhododendron mucronatum var. ripense, assembly GCA_019656295.1. Classification (NCBI taxonomy): domain Eukaryota; kingdom Viridiplantae; phylum Streptophyta; class Magnoliopsida; order Ericales; family Ericaceae; genus Rhododendron; species Rhododendron mucronatum. The sequence continues at coordinate 1,422,090 of BPLT01000081.1, forward strand.
TCCTCGTTATTTCGATTTTAGTTCGAAAACAGAAAGGAAATATTATGGCTTCTAGGATAACAGATACCAGCTTTTATGCTTCATAACTGACGAGAAAGTGGCAATTGCCAGGAATAATAATTTCTTCGAACAGTTCCTAAGAAATAAGGACACTTGAAGAGATAGCTAAGCTTATAAGCGAGCTAAACTCACACTTCCTATTGTCTTTTGTACAGCAGCAACGCGTTGGAAAGCCCTCTCTGACTCCAAAGCTCGAACTCTGAGCTTCAAATCACCTTGCTCCTGTCGAATTAAATCCATTATGAGACCAATTTAATATGACAAAAGTTGATGAGAATCACGACCATCAAACCACAGGTTGGAAAAGAGCCTGATCACTACCAATCGTTGCATAATTTCAGCAAGCCTTTCAACTCTATCGGCCTGTCTGAATAAGTTGTAAAAAGCACGGGACTGGCGGTCCCATCTCTTCCTGAAGTCCTGAGCCATTATAACATAAAGCATGAAATAGGTAATCATACGATTTTGCTGTATAAAGTCCAGAAAGGGGAATAGTTCACTAAGCTTGCCTTTAAGATAACTTCAACACCAGCTTCGCGAAACCTTAGCAATTCTAGAGCATAACTAGATATTTGACAAGCAAAATATGTTAGTATAAAAGTGGCAGTTATCCCCTATATCTGAGAGTTCAATAATAAATTTTGAAGGGATTATGCCAGCTTCAATTAGACTCACGGTTTAGCAATCTCAGTAATATCAAAACGAGGGTCAAGGCCTTTCCCAATGCCATCCAACACTGCAAAGATGACATCTCAGCGTTAAGACATTACTGTTGGAAGGACCACATAAAGCAATGACGAAACTAGATTTCTCAAGGAATACCTGAAAAAGCTCTCACAACAAAGGTAAATGTTGCAGGAAATCTGAAGGGTTGATCTGCAGCGATTGCTAATAAATCTTCTCCTGTTCAGAGAATGAAACAGCCTGTAGGGTTAGTGTGTTATTCATTAATGTTGAGGGTGTTATTGTGAACTAACGCTAACATAGATAAATGTTGCGGTTAAGGGACAAAGCAATCCATAAAGCTATTCTCTCAAATTTCACTGTACTCCGTTGTCTCATTCCTTGCTTCTCTTCTCACCTACTTTTCGCTATGTAACCAATAGAAAACATCTTATCTTTGAAGAGAGCAAGAGAAATCATAATTGCAGCCAAAGGTAAAACTGTAAAAGGTAAACCACAGAAAGCATGAGCTGACAAGGACAGTGAGTCCAAAAAGAAAAACACTTGGTCAATGTAATTTTCTAGTGTATGACCTTCAATCAAGTAAACCAACCTTCTAGAGGTGAAACCCCCCCCCCCCAAAATGGATGGGGCTACAAAGTACGAAGATGAGAAAAAGTCTTACTACCATCATTATTGGTGCACAATAAGAACTAATATTCTCATCAGCAGAAGAATTTAAAGGTTTCTGCAAATATAGACTAATCAAATCAAATCAAATCCCCTTAAAAGGAGGAGAGTCTGAAGCCCAAAAAGAAGATAAACGACATAGTATCCTTTAATATCCATCTAAATAAACAACTTGAGAGATACGCCAAAAAATGGGAACAAGCAGCCAGGGCCACCCAACAATTATTGACCATTTGAAAGAGTTGATGCTGAAAAGACAAAAGATGAACACAAAAATGTATTGTCAACTGGGCAAAGCCACGGGGCTCAGAAAATTGATCCTCAACATAATAAGCTGAATTGAACAAAATGTATCAACTCCAAGCAAGAGACGAATTCCTAAACATATAGATTGGTTATTTCAATTTAGTGAACCTAGTCAATTCAGAAGTTAACAGCCTAATCAACTGACTAAAAAATATAAACAAATTACCTATTGCGGCTAAGCGCTGCTTCTTTTTCTCTATTCTTTCCTCCTTGCTCAGCGGCTTTTTAAATCCAAGTTCTGCTGTTGCAATCTCTCTCTCTTTTCTTTGTGCAGCTAGACGCTCTTCAAAGCTACAAACATTACAAATATTAGTTCTAAAGATTAAAGGATGATACAGAAAACATTTTTAAAACCCTTTTCCAGGTTCTTTGCTTTCCTTCGAGCATTGGTAGTGGTTACAAATTTACTCCAAAGGTCAATATTTCCAATTGAGTTAGCTACATTGCCAAATAAGGATGTCAAGACTGTGAAGATGAACTATTCTTCAGTTAAAGATAAACCAAAACCAAAGCTTAACTTCAAAACTCAAAGAGTTATGGACAAAGAGGATCCCTTTTTGCATTATATCACACAGCCTCGAAAACCAAAGTGCAGGGAATGCCATGTAGAAGAATTCAGGAGTGGCGAACAAGAAAGGAACATTAAAAGAAAGCACAAACTAATGAAGAACTGATACTAGAAAATGAAAAGGAATCGAGAAGTTATTTTTGAACTGAGGAAGCACCTATTAAGGAAGAACTGTGCTGTTCGTCTGACAGCTGTCATATCCCCTGTAGGCACAAGAACACCCATCTGAATCATTGCTTGAATAACCTGCACGAAAGATTTAGCTTTCAAAGTAATGAACAGCAAATGACATAGAAATGAAGAGGAATTCATCAACCACCTTAGACAAATATTCACAAAACAGGGTTTAGTGCATTCATGGAAGAAATTAACCTTGTTTGGATCCTTCTCATAAACACCGTAGAATACATCCAGCAGCCCCTCTCTGATGTTGGGGCTGATACTGAAAACATCAAAAGTGTTCATTTGGTGAAGATATCACCACAATGGTGCACAGATACTTATTTTCAAGGGGCACAAAATAGTTTAGAAAAAGAACCTTCCCATCATTCCAAAATCATAAAAGATCAGTCTTCCACCATTAACATCATCAACAGCTATATTACCAGGATGCTGTAAAAGAAAATTAAGCGTCTGATTAATCCTGCAAGAATAATCAAAATAGGAACGAAATCCTAATTTCCAATCCTCTTATGCATGTTGTGTAGTACTAGCACGGCACAACAAGAAGAAACAGAGAGGGAAGAAAATATACGAAGAGCGCAGTAACAGGTGTCCTCTAATTCAATATTATGCAGCCAATATACCGTAATTCATTACACATCCTTATACGTAAATATAGACTTGGTTCTGAAAAGGAAAAAATAAATAAAATCCAAAATAATATAGAACTCTAAGTAAACAAAAGTATTGATTATTGCCGCCTCCACATAAAGTATGTAGAGACCTCCCATCACAGATTGTAGGTCATAGGAAGAGGAAAATTTGAACATATTTATGTACTGTCAGGGCTCTGTCATATCCATGTTCAACCTTTTTAGGATTTGCTGTGTTAGTACGTCCACATCATATCTATCTGGGTCCAGTAGTGCTATGCAAGCTACTTAGAGTTTACCAATAGAATACATGTGCCAGGATATTAAATCATAGGCTAGGAGGTTTAAAACTTGTAAACAAATCTCACAATAATGCAAGACATCAATCAAATAAGGAAATCTTTTGATACTTGTGATGCATTAGTAATAAAGTGGGGATAACAGGATTGTTGTCCTAGACCACTGAGCTTTTACCAAGACTACGAAACAAAATAAAGTTCTTGTTTCCGTAGTTTCAATCGATGGTAGCTCATGGGACATTTCCTGAAGTTAAGAACATAGAAGCAAGATTCACGAGGACTTGGGGCATAAATGTATGTTCCATGGTGTTTCCTCAAGCCTCTCACCAAGGCAAGCCTACAGGTGTGGACTCTGTGAGCTCTTTAAAATCTGCCAAAGTAAGCTCATCCATTAAGATTCACAGACATTAACATGCATATGTTCCAAAAAATGGCACTGGAATTGGCCGATTAGAAGTCCACAACTATGCTTTGCAGGATAATCTAAATAGTCAATGTTCGTAAACCATCTCTAGGACTAAAATAAACTACGGTATAAGACAACTCACCGGATCAGCATGGAAGAAACCATGCGACAGAATCTGCTCCAAGTAAGACTCAACAGCATACCGGCTCAACCTAGAGAGCATGTCACAACCGAAACTCATTTAGGCCCTAGCAATTACTCAAATATCAAAAACTCAAAGACAAGGATTGATGTCACAAGCTGCGCATGATAAAATCAAGGCAAATAGTGGAGAATTACATTTACCTCTGACGATCAACACCCAACTGATCTAATGCTTGTATTCTGTTTATTTTGATCCCTGGGACATACTCCATTGTGAGAACCTGCCATCAAAAGGAAAACCTATTCAAACAAGGACATTTAAACAAAAAGAATCAAAGTACACCCGGCATTATTTTCAGGATTCCTAAAAGGATAAACCTGTGGTGTGGTGTATTCCCATGATATTGTTGGTACTTTCACATAATCCATGTTTCTGAAGTTCTCTGCAAATAGTTCTGCATTAGCAGCTTCCTTGGTGTAATCGATCTCCTGAAGAAAACGCTTCGTTGTTACTAACTTCAGTTAACATTGAACTATCAAACAGAAAACTGTGCGCTAATACAAAGAGTTGCAATAGAAAAGTGAAGCTTGAGAATAATCTAAACATGACTAACCAGAGAAGCAAACTGATGTAATGATATTACATTATTACAGCACAATTACTGCAAGCACCTGGTTAATTTATCCACATCTTCAGCTCTAGGTGCATAGGTCTCAGCAGTTTCCACGTTGTCTTACCATTAGCGCTCGATATCTGGCCAGCTCGATATATGGCCAGCTCAATATCTAGAAAAATGCAAAATTGGCTACCTAGTTCTATTCTAAGATTCAACATTTTTGCTTATTTCTTACCAGTCCCAAGAAAACCTGCCATTATATCCTCCGCAAACCCAAGGATAGAAAGATTGGTTGGTGACTGGACCAGATCTTTTAACTCAAAGATGGCCTTGCACCAAGTTACCGACTACAAGAAGTCCACACCCATTCCCTCTTAACCTTTCTGCCTACTTCGTCTAGGGTATATCTATTCCATAAAGTGCATGATCTCATTCGACCTTAATACCTTTTCTTCAGTCCTCCTGTCTCTTTGTGGCACAATTAAAGATTTCAGTTGACTTCCTTTAAGCATCTCCATAAGAGGCTACCTTTAGCTTCTTATAGATGCCATTTCACCAGAATCTGTATTTGCTTCACTTGGATGCTGAAATAATGAATCTTCTAGACAGCCTTTACACCACATCCATCTCGGTATCATCATTCCACCCATACTTGGTGTTATGTACCTCATGATCCAAAACATCACAGTTTCTTCTCAATAGTCAATACCCTACATGATGCATACGAATATTGTGCATTGAAAATCTAAAAGCTCAGTAAGGAACCAGATGCATCATCAAACATAAACACCTTTGACTAAGTCTTACTAAAACATGACCTTAAGGGAGGTCATACCTGGTATAACACATTTGCACACTCATCGTAGATAGCAACCCAATCCCTCTTTGCACCATCTGATTTGGGGTCAACCTTCTGAAGGTATTCTGCTATGACCTGGAATGAACAAATCAGCAAAGAATATATGCACATCACAATTGCCAAACCCATAGGTCAACCATTATGAAAGAAATTACGTGACTTTCAGGGAGAATGTTTTCTTCAAGAAAACATTTATTACAGGATCCACACTTCCCAGCAACCAGTGAATATTACATACTATGACGAAAATGGTTTTTGTTTCCCTTTACTTTCCTAACCAGTCAATTTAGGGCGCCCTAAACCTAACAAGAAAAAAAATGGAAAGCATTTCTGCTATCAAATAAGTTTGCCTAAACTATGTAAGAACACAAGGAATGATATTTCACCCTTGGAGCCAAAAGAAGACAAACACGGGATAACATAAATATTACTCCAACAAAGTAAGCATAGGAGCACCAACTTCAATAGATCTGCAAACTAACCCTCAGGTTTTTTAGATCAATATCAAAAAGATCCTTGAGACCGGGCCTTTGTACTTTAACAACAACTTCCTTCCCCTTCAATTTTGCACGGTGAACCTGACCTGTATGAAGAGAACATAGAAATCTGGTTTCCCTTTCCTATAAGATAAAAAAAGCACAACCAAGAAAACTTACCAAGACTAGCAGCAGCTATGGGTTCATAATCAAACCGCTCAAAAATATTATTTAAGGGGGCTCCAAGCTCCTCTTCAACTATGGATATAGCAGTGTCAGATGGGAACGGGGGAACTTGATCCTGCATAGAAACAGGGGGATAGTTGGTGGTTTGGAAAGCACGAGACCAGTCACTAGCTTATATGGATGGTCACTAAAAAACTTTTCTTAGGAATAGTTAGCAAAACAAACACGTTCCTAGTTAATTTTGAAAAATCAGGGTAAAGGAAGCCAAAATGTATTATGAAGACAATATGTCAACATCGTTTCCTTTTGCTGCATAGCTTCATTTTACAAATTGTCGAGCCCATGGCTAAAAGCTTAAGCCTGTAGAACATTGTTTCTGAAAAGTCTGGTGTTCAATTTTGTTCAATCTTTCCATCTACCTTTGTTCATCGCACTTTGCTTCTCCTCTCATTCTTTGACGTGATTCTTCTTGACCATGCATGGTATTTTATCTCCAAACGCAAGATAGGATTGCACGAGATGGAGGGTGTTGGCGTGGTACACATTGTTGGATCGTTGCCTTAAATCTTAAGCTTTCAGGACAAATGCTGTTCTAACACCTTTTCCCCCCAGTAGCCACATTTCTCTCTTAACCTCTATAATTCATTAAATACTAGGAAAACACTAAACAGAAAAAGGCTCTACATTATTGCTAAAGTTTCTTACATGCATCTGCATAATAATGAATGAAAACGGGGAGTAGTCCATTATTTGTCCACATATCCTACATATAGGCACAGCTGCACAGTTCATGTATTTGAACCCATAGCCGCATCAAAGGGAAATGCAGCGGCAAAGCTTGAAGCTTTGATGTGCAAAAACCGAAGATAATACTGAAAACATTTCACCTTTTTAAAGGTGAAAAAAATTGCTAAGGGAAATGATCATACATTACATACAAGCAGTGCCAGAAATAGGGATGGCAATCTCCCCAAACCACATCGAACCGATCAGGGCGGTTTTTACCCGATTTTTAAACTGTGGGTTTGCTTTTGGTTTTTAATTTGAATAAAACAGCCAATTCAGTTTGGGTTCGGATTTATATGAGAACCGCACCGAAACTCGAACCATAAACATAAACGTAACCGAACCCCAACCGTAATATATTTACAAGATAACTATATATCTTACTTTTCTATTGACTATATTGTGAGTTATTAAGTTTTGTAATTATATGTTCTTGAATGATTGCGAGCCATTTGGGGTAATAGTTCATGCTTTTAGGCTGCTTGAATTCAATGATTTAACCTTCAATGTCAATACATGTTTCGGTCGGTTTCAGATCAGTTCGGTGATTAAGCAGGTTAACCACCGGATTGGGGAAAACCGAAATGAATCGGCTTCCAACGGTTTTGGTTGCGGATTAGATAAAATGAAACCTGACGGTTTCGGCTACGGTTTCAGTTTCAGTTATAAATTTCGGGTTCAGTTTTTGCTTTACCAAAACCTGGAACAAACTGAACCATTGCCATCCCTAGCCAGAAACAGTACATAGTGGAGCAGGAAACAGGAAACGGGAATGTAGGTCCTGGCCCACAATGAAAGGATGATCAAGCTACACCAATAAAACCCATTTTGTACATGTTAATAGCAACAAAAGAGACACGCGGAGGGATGACACTTTGGCCATGCTCATCTAGGAAATGAGAAGCCGGAAGGATATTAAATGAGGAAGCATGCAATGGTATCAATGATTAAAGGGTGCTTGGTACAATATTTCTGACCTGAAGTTCTGATAACTGATCAACATATTCTTGAGCAAGAATGTCCACCCTTGTGGAGAACTGCTGACCAATTTTAATAAATGTAGGACCTAATCTCAAAATATTTTCCTTCAACCATTTGGCAAGGGCTTTCCTCCTTTGAACCTTCTTCCCCTCGGTTATTCCACCTGCTTATTATCATCCCACAGTTCAGATATTGACCAAAGTATTAACAGTCAACACTAACAATGGTGATACCAAAAGCACATTATATTGTTATCTGGTGAGACTTCAAGGTAGGTAGATGAAACAATTAATAATTGTAATTTAAGAAATCACGAAGTATCATACGTTTCAGAACAAAGGTCCCAAATAAGTAAGCATAAAAACAGCATAATTATGCAATCAGTTACTGATGCATGACATCCACCAGAAATAATCCTCTTGCATTGTTGACTTTGCCAGATGATTCCTTTAACTTGCATGGTTACATGGATAGTCATCTCATGTGAAATTAGCAATCAAACTCTATAAGGTGACATCTTTGTGGTAGCCAAAACCATTTCTTTAACTCATCACCATTCCAAATCTTATGGAAGTAACTAACCTCGATAAGAAAATTTCTGATTGTTCAACCAAGCCTTAAAGACGAAAGAGATAACAAAACCCCAAATTTCCAAAGTCCTTTGTATGGTTGAATAGGTTTTGAATCTACTCCAACGGCCCCCAGGAGCAACAGACACCTGAAAAAGTGGTTTGTTCTCATTAATGGGATAGTTAGGCATACAAAGGCCAAAAAAAAAAAAATAGAACCATATAACCACATATCCAGGTATACGTGCACAAACACACTCTTGGTCACATTTCAATTTCCAGTTATGTGCTTGACTTGGTAAATACAGGTGAGAGTAGGTCCTTCAAAGAAGAGAGGTGCTGATGCATAGAGTCCCTGATTCTCCTCTCATCCTCGAATGGGCCACTTTTCAAAACCAGAAACATAAACTTCATTCTTCGCTGAACACTACTTTTCCCCCCTCTCTTGGCCTTCACTCAACACTCAAAACCCAAAAAACAGTAGCCCTCTAGAAAATTTGAAAAGCTTTGAAAGAAGAAGATGCCCTAAAAATTCTGATATATAGCCACGTAAGTAGGCTTGTTGTATCCTGTTGTCTTGCTTTCAGACAAGGAAACTGTATTTCAGCTTAATTTAGGTATCCCTACATCACCCTTCTTATCTACAATCAACTCGCATTTAGAACCCCGTACAAAGTACCCCTTGTCCCAATTCCCACCAAATTCAACATCTGTTGGACTACTACACAATCCAGTTGGTATACCATACTACTATTTTTACATCACACTAAGTTGCAAAACCATGACAACACAACCAATATCAACAAAAGATATCCATTCCACGACATCGATCAAAGTACTTGCTAGACGATCAAAATCGAGTCTAGTACATCTATCTAACACGTTGCCAAGGTTAAACTTACACAAGAAAATGTAAATTATATCATCTTCACACTATACTAAATCAATTCAGTGTACTAAAAGAGATTTAACTAGCCAAAGATATCCCCTGCACATAGCACAATATTAAACTAGAATCAATATCCAATTTAAAACTCTACAGGCTTTTGCATTCTTTTTTTTTTATAGCTCATGTGTCCAGGCCAGCTTATGCACATTTTGAATAATCCTAGGGCAGGACCCAATTAAACTCGGGACAAAGACCTTACGGTTGATACTTGCATTCTTTACCCACAAATTCTACAGGCATTTGAATTATGATCACACTCCATAACCACTGGCCCACACAGGTTCCAGTTAAGACATTACAACGAACTGCTAAATAGCTGCATCCCTAGCTCATTGTTTTTCCCCCGTGTATGCCAATGTTTATAAAACAGTGATTTTCAGTTGCATGCTACTAATAAACACAAAATTCTGCACAACCAAACGGGCCCTACGTAACCGCATTAATCGAAACCAAAATTCATGTACCTCTACTCGTTCTTTTCCCTTCCTCTTAAACCAAGCCTCCTCCTGCCCAATCTCCTCTATAGTTTTCTTCCCCCGAACCTCCTCCTCCTTCGATTCCAAAACCTTCTCATCAATCCTCGGCGCAGCCGCACCGTTTCCATTAACGTACTTCACTAACCTCCCATTAACCGCTCCATTACCGCTCTCAATCACTCCAACACCTCCATTATAACCATAACTACTTCCACTACCATTCCCATTCCCATTCAGGTTAATACCGTTAACTTCACTCTCACTCTCTTCGACTATAAATTCCTCTCTCTGAACTCGAGCACGGAACAGCAGAGTAGATTTACTGCGCTTGGAGAGAGGAATTCTAGAGACGGAAACTCGGAGAAGTTTTCTAGTGCAGTGTGGGCGGAGAAAGGTAGTAGGTTCAGGTAAAGTGTAGGTAGTGAGAGAAGTGGAGGCCATTTTTGGAATTGGGAATGAAATCAAACCCTAACCCCAACCCCAATTCTCATCATGTTAGAGAGAGAGAGAGAGAGAGAAGGAGTGGAGGAGAGTGTCGCGGGAGAAGAAGAGGAAGAGTGAGAGAAGTGTTTAGTTGAAATTGGGACAAAAATTTCAGAGTGAAGAGAGAAAGGGGTGGTGATGGGGGAGGACACGTGGCAAGAGGAGATGAGAGTGTTGGGATATCTGAGGATTCTGATTGGATGCGAGATTGTACTGTTCCTGCAGACGACGCTTTTTCTCTGGATTACGTGTCAATGCAAGTCTATTTTATATTCCCTCTGGTAAGAAATGAATTTCGTGTTCTATTTCTTTTGACAACCAAATGTCCGATTGCTCGACTACTTTGAAGATCCTGAAATTAATGTCCAAGCAAACCTCAAAAGCTTCGACATTATTTTTTATTTTTAAACTTCAAACGTTTTGAATTGTTTGACTTCCGTGAGATTCGATAATACGATCTCTTAAGGACGAAATTTTATAATTGTTTTTGTCATCCTCAATTGGTCAATCCCTTATGTTAATGAATTTCGTGTTTCTGTAAGAGAAGGTAGATTTAGAAATTTCCTAAGCTGACTGGTGTCTGTTGAATCAGTCAAGTTTTGCTTAGAAAGGTTTAAAAAACACATAGAAAATATAAAAAGAGTAGGAAAATGACTAAAGTTCTGAAGTTCAGAACGATTTTTTATTTATGTTAGACTTTAACCCACATTGCTCATCTAAACCACATAAGCTTAGTTAATAAAATCTAGATGCTATTCCACCTAATGCCAATTGGTTTTAGGTTGGAATCCAGAGCTAGTGACCGCAATGCTTGCTTTTAGCTCAGAGCCGGATCTGGATTCCAACCTTAAACCAAAGAAATAGGGGCTCCAAGCATGGTTAACAAAATCTACTCAAAGAAATCTAACAGTTCAACTTCATTGAAGAAGTCAAAAATCTAATTAAGAATGGATTTTATGAATGGGAATTGATTTTGCCACTCCCATTTTGTTAATGTCACTCTCCTTCTCTCACAAAATAAATCATCTAATAAAGACACAAAGGGGAGTGGCATTAACAAAAAAAAGAGCAACAAAATCACTCCCCTTACGAATATAACATTTTTAGCGAATGAACGTATTGCAGTTGATTCGCTGCCATTGCTACACTTTTTCTACTTAGATTGTGAAATGAAAACTTTAAAGAAAAATGAACTGAAAACTTGTTTTCACCTAGCCTAGTCTCAACTTTGGGTAGAACACAATCCAGGCCCATCCCATTCTACCGAACCAATACATTTTGGGTAGTCCAAAACTTTGTGGTGGGCAGGTTTTGTTTGGACATAAGTACCTAACCTCGAATAAGTGCTCTTAAGCATTGTGACGTGATACTTCAAGGCCCTTAAATGAATGCGTGGCAATGGAGACCATAGACTAACCAACTACAATTAAGAGAAGTGGAAAGTTATGGCTGGACCTAACCTACTACAATTTCATATCATAATTTATAAAGTAGCAAATTTGGCTTGGTTCAGTTTCTATAGCATTATTTTCTGGTAATCTTACGTGATCAAGCATATTTGTAATAAGAGTTCTAGTGATTTAGTGTGCGTGAGTCAGCCCGAACAACTTGAAGTACATGAAAAAATCATTGTAACTAATTGGCCATGTTAGTGTTTACACACTAAACCTGACTAAATTGCAATAGTAGTTAATGTTTGGACACTATTAATATCTGCCAGCAAACCATATAGCAATTCGAATACAGGTAGGTAGCTTACCTAACCAAAATACTAGAGATTATAATAAAATCAATTCCTAAGAGAGATTAACAAAGACGAAAAAAATCCTGAAACAAGAGTAATCGAATTTCACACTTTCGTTTTAACTATTTGCAATCCTATTTTTTTTATCATAATTTATGAGAATGTACTACAATAACTTTTTGTATAGGTACAAGTGAGAAAGAGTAACATGGTAATTCCACCTAAATAAAAGACCAGAAAAGAAGTGCGAGATTAAGGGAGTGTAAAAATAATTGTGCAAATCAAGATAGTATTTTTGTCCCCAAATTTTTAGAATAACCTGTCAAATTTCTTGTTGGAAAGCATGAAGATTATACAATTCATTTTCCTCCACCAGCACAGCAGCCACCCAAGGCATGAGAAAATAATAAGGTAAGACCAACAAATCAATTGACAACAGATCACAATCTAATACATATTCGTCCAAGATTTTGATTAAACCTGATTCTTGGATTGACCTACAAGCATCCACCTTTCTTTTTTACCCTAGCTTCTGACCGTATCAATTGATAAAATATATTTATTTATTTGGTTCTAATATGAGTCATTAGAGGAGAAACGCATAAATAATATATACCAAATTTGTTTATTAATCTGTTGGTTTTAGTTCTTATTTTATTTGGACGACAAGGCACTTCAGTTTTTGAAATGGGAATTGCTATAATAGACACTCCTCTTCTCTTCTAAATTGCCCTAAATTCATATATATTTGGTAAAAAAAATTCAAGATATTTGAAATGGGAATTGATATATCAAAATTTAAGATATTTGCTGAATTCAAGATTGAAGTTCCACATTTACATCTAAATATTATAGGTACCTAACTATATAATCAAAAGGATGCATATTGCGCACTTACAAAATATAATGTATTGTCGTACTTTGATTTTCAATCAAATTGCTAAAAAGTAAACTCTCCACCTCTCACAAGACTCACATTTCGCACGTCACCGAATACTCCATCTAAGTTCCATATAAACTTAATGAATCACCATGACACCACATCATTTCTTCGCTTATTTTTCTTCACAGCTCCAAATGAGGAGTACTACTCTTTCTAGCCCCCTCCAGATTCCACACTTTTCCCACGCCATCCTTTGCCAATGGTTTCCCATTACCAAGTGATATTTTCTTTCTTTCCTTTTGTGTCCACATCAAACCGCCCCTCCACTTTTTCTACTCTTTCCTTTTTCTCCTCTTTCACAAAGCTTAAAAACCCAACCCCTCTCTCATTAGATTCCACAAACACTTCTCCAAACATTTCATTTCATTTCTCCTCACCTCTTTTCTTTTCCTCTCTTTCCATTTCAACTCCTTTCCCCATGGCAGCGGAAAAAATTCTAACAAGCCCCATTGGAAGTCCTTCAAGGGACAAAGAGCTAGACCAATTCCTCCCCATTGCCAACGTGAGTTGGATCATGAAAAAGTCCCTCCCCACGAATGCAAAGATATCGAAAGAAGCAAAGGAAACGGTCCAGACATGCGTTTCCGAGTTCATAAGCTTCATAACAGGTGAAGCATCCGATAAGTGCCACAGAGAGAAGAGGAAGACGATCAACGGCGACGATCTTCTGTGGGCTATGAGAATCCTGGGGTTTGAAAACTATGTGGGACCTTTAATGGTTTACCTAAGCAAGTGCAGAGAGACTGATGAGATCATCTCAAGAACCCCAATATGAGTAGACAAGAAGAGCAGCCCCTTAGTGGCATTAATGATACTATCATCAACCATGAAGTTATTGGGTATGAGGAAAATTGGGTGATGGTGGTTTTACTATGGGAAATTTCCATCAACTTGGATAGGAAAAAGCTAAAAGGGCTATGCAAAGCCAACTCATCACCATGGGGTTAAATGTTAAGGTGGTAGATTTTAGTAACATATAAAATGTTAATCTCTATAGTTTGCTTCGGCCCCGTTTCCGAAAGAGAAATAAGTACTTATTTTTTAAAGAAGCAATTTCAAGCTCAAAAATCATGTACTTATGCAAATAATTTTTCTATCAATATGAATCTTGTTTGATAGATCTCATTGAATTGAAAAAAAAATAAATAAATTATTTTTCATTTACATTATTTTTTAGTATGAAATATGAAATCAATACTTATTTTTTTAAAAGGTGTTCTGGAAACGGGACCTAACTACAATAACATGATGTAAAATTGCATTAGCTATGGTGATGTGTGAATATATGGAGAATTATTCAATGCTTCGGGAGCATGACTCAACCCCATTACAGATGTGTGGATATGGACCCTCACATTCACGAGGGTTGAATAGTGCCCTCGAATAACTTCATAGTTAATGGTATTAACTCTCCACCCAGAAACAAAAAACAAAAATGAATCCAAAAGTCATACCGTAACTTATCAAAGCTTAAGCTTCTCAAAGATTATATGATCACCCACAAAACAGTGCTATAATTTGCCAATTTCTATCATCAATTTATTTCACCATATACACAACCAGATTAAAAGTTAACTTCCATTGAAAATGATGGGGGATTCGAACTCCCAGAACTAATGAATTACTACTACATAACCAAAATTATTTCACATTTTCAAACTACTACATAACCAAGGGTCTCCTCTTTCTGCTGGGCAGAAGGAGAAGTTCAAAATGACGTCAGTGCAAACCAAACTAAGACTGAAGTAAACAGTTTCCAAAATCATAACCTCAGCATTGTATTCATGAACTACATCCGATGGTGTACAAAGCACCTCATTATTGTATCTCTCTTTTTCCGCTTTCCTCCAACATGGTAGAACTACAAGCTTACATTTGAGATGACAAGCCAACAAATGGCCAGTGAGGAGGCCTCAGTAACCTGGCCAAATGGTTTGAAACAATGCCCCATGAGGGTTTGGCTCACGACTTGGTAAAAGCTAAATGGTCCCGATATACTGTTCGGTTTATCGCTCGGTGACAAGACCTCTGCGCCTGCTTCGGTGATTATCAACAGCACGGAGTGTATCTGCTCCGATGTTCCCAAAGTCACCTAAGAGAAGTAGTTACGCCAGATGGGGCCCATGAGGATTGTGCGGCAAGCGTAATCATTGGGATCAGATTTGGCCATGTGCTCTGTAACCGTCTTGCTTCACTCATCACATATGACGTCACCCGAGGTGGTTACCCGAGCGTATCCTCCACGCGCTAGCTTGGAGGCCAAGTAAGCTTAGGTCTATAAATACAAAGGGACTCTAACATAGAAAGGTATGCCATTCTTCTTTAACCCTAGACCTACATTCTTCCCTTGAGATCTAACTTGATCGTCGGAGGGTCACTGGGCTACTCCAGCCCTAGTGACTTGTTGTAGGTCCAGCAGCAGGAGCGCGGAGCTGCAGAGGAAGGAACCTAACCTGAACCATGGTCAAGGTCCTGACAAATCGAACCCCTACAGCCAGCAAATTTCTAAAAAGGAAATGAATCTTTAACCCTTGGCTAGGTTTTTTGTGGCAGCCAAAATGAACAAATTAAGCATTCGATTCACCGCCTGGATACAACAATTCAGTCCTCGGCATGAAGTCAAAGAACCATATGTGCCTTCCCGTAATACCTGTTTATAAATGGAGACTGCACAGCAAAATACAGAAAACAAAAAGCCCAAAATATTAGCGAAATTTCCTTTGCATCAGAAAAGATTGGCTGAGGCGCTAATTTTATTTAGTTCTATTTATTGATACAGAAATTAGATTTTCCTGAAGCAGTTGAATAACAGATTACAGACAGCAATTCAGCAAACAGTCGTCTAATCCCTTTGGAATGAATCCCATGTTCCAACACTTGAAAGGTTTCCAGACCTGCTCAAATTTCTGATTGATTTAATAACAAGAAAGGACACACTCGCACAAACACTTTTACACACACAGTCACATTCATGTTGGGACCCACAAACACTACACCTCTGGTGTGTGTGGAACCCCACATGAATGTGAGTGTGTGTATTGTGTCTATGTTAAGTGTGTGTGATTGTAGAAGAGTTGTTCTTAAGCCTTGACTATCAGAAAGGTAGTTCACAATGAAGAAAGTTTGAGTTTGAAAACTTGAATTTGCAGATATGGGAAACCAACTAGATTTTTTTTCCTAGGTTAAAAAGATGTTCATGCTGGTCCATCAACTCAAACCCAGAACCTTGAGCATTTAAATGCTACACATGACAGTTGGGCAGGAAGACCTGCCTAAGTCAACCTACACGATTATTAAGTTGGAACTTGGAACCCATAGGCAGCTATAAACTAAAGACGACATATACCATGCAAACACAACAATAAATACAAGTAAACTGTTAGTATGCGGCAACAGATACCACATGTTATGTCTTGGCCACTATCATTCTTCTAAAATCCAAATTTCTGGACCCAAAAAAACAAGGAATTGAGGCTGACAGGACTGAAAATAGCAATTTTTTTTTGTCATCCAACCATATAGTGACAACAAACACAAACATCAGAAAATAAAAGTCGTGTCCCAATCTAAAGTAGAACGAATACATAAACATATATATATAAATATATGCGCATATCCATACATACATGTGTGTGTATTTGAAAATAGACCAGCACTAACTAAAACGAAACCTTTGAAATTAACACAATGCATACTGCACAATACACACAACTGGCAGCTTGTGGCAAATCCGTATGAAGTGCACTTCTGTTTAGCACAAATAGCACCAAAATACCACACCAATTTATTGCTGCTTCTTTAAACAAGAAATTTCTGAGTGAGTGAGAAGGGAGGATTTTATAATAAGCTCTATAACTTCAATTATCTCTCTTAGACTAACTTCGTGTAAAGTTAAAGTTTCCCCTCTACTATCCCCTAATCTATGTTACATGGACTCGGGGTGAGTATCGGGTGCGGGTGCAAGTCCAAGCGTTGGACCTTCATAACTTAAATCTTACGATACGTGCATATGTGTCCCCAACTTGGGTACGGGTACGGAGACACGTCTTGAACCCTTATTTGTATTATATATTGCATAATTTTCCACGATTATGTAAACTATGTTTACAAATGTATTTAAACAAGAAAGGATTAAGAAAATTATGTTTTTGCTATTTCCCTATTTCCTCTCTATGTGAAATACTCAGAAATATCGTTTTTCTAGCTAATTTGATATTCTTTTTTGTAAATATCTTAACAATTAGAGGATCCGAGTGTCCAAAAGGATACGGGTGTCGGACACATCGATACGGGTACTTGACCCGAAATGAAGGATTCATGTAACATAGCCCCTAATCATATTAGTAGTTGAAGATTCAACTAACTATGAAGTGAGCATCAGTCTTCAAGATAAGCATCACAACAAAGCAACAATCCTCCGGGGGGAAGTTAAACTAGACATCGGCATACTTCCTCCTCAAAGTAAATAAAAGATAATGTCAGAATTGGCGAATGGTTAGTGCAATGGTGAGTGGTCAGTGGTGGTGGTCTGATCACCGAAATGAGCTTTGCAAAAATGTAAGACTAATTTTTGTGAATAATATGCGTAGTGCAGTGGTGGTGTTCTGATTACCCAAATGAGCTCTGCAAAAATGTCAGACTAACTTTCGCGAATAATAAATGTACACTTCTAAAAGCTTCTCTATTTGAGAATAAAAAACAACAGTAACAACTAACAAGAGTAGCAAAAGAGCACAACTACAAAGTTATAGAGGATCTATTAACGGCCTCTAAATTTCAGGCCTAGTTGAATACCCGCTGGACTTGGTCTCACAATTCAATGAGGACTAATCATGGCATGGATCAAACCCAAATCAAGAAGCCATATCAACAAGCTCGCAAAGATTACCTTGACATTGGACACATCAGGAGAATCAGGAGTTGGCACAGGATAGAACTTGTAAAACTTTATATTTTGGAATGCTGCCTTCGTTTCCTCACTCATTTCTTCTAAAGCTTTCTTCCGTGCTTGCCTTGCCTGGAAGAGAAAAGTTGCAACAATGCCTAACATTCCATCACAGTACTTTTAACAGAAAAAGTTGCTTTCAATAAAATACCTCGCGGTTGGCTTTTTTTCCTTCATGGACCTTCTCCCTCACAAAATCCTGAGACAAATAACCCAAAAGGTGATCACATTTACAGACTCTAGTTTCGTCACATGGAAGATATAAGTTGGTTACTATTATTTAGTGAAAGTTCACCTTGAAAGCGTCCTTTTGATCTGCAGATAACTCTTCCTCCTCAATGAGCTTATCAGTAAATTCCTACATACCATTGGAAGCAAGTTTAAACAGCAATTCTATCACAAAACCCTGAAATCAGGTCTGTCATTAATGGTGAGGAAAACCTAAGCCTCATAACAGAAACTAATACTATTCAAGAATCATAGCCAAAGAAGAGAAGTGGCACTTGCAGATGGCAAGAAGTGTTGACAATTGGCTCACTTTGCCACAGAAACATGTTTGATTCAAGTTGCCAACCAACCATTATAATTCCAATTTCAATGAGAACAATAAAGACATGGGAATGTAAATAAAGAGTCATGCATACCTCAAGTTCATCAAGTTCCCAATCAAACTCACAAAATACCTGAAGAGAATAAGCGAAAATGAAATCAGTTTATAAAACATATTATAGTTGACCAAAAAAAGAAATTATTCGAAGCACTTGACAGCAGCTAATAAGTCAACCCATTTGAGGAGTTCCCATTAACTATATGCATGATTTAGAATTCATACCAAACAAACTTCCAAGTGTTCACTCTAAGACTCTTATTTAATCATCTAATATACTCTAGATCCATATCATCGCTAAAATTTAGGACCTCATCCTCAACTACAAACAAAAACCTTACCGGCTTTTCTTCAGCTGGAAATATGATTTGCACAATGGTGCTCTGTTCAAGTTCATCTTCCTGAAGGGGCTGGTAGAAATCTGCAAAAGGACATCTCGTGACAAAAGATTCTCCGCGGTGTAGCCAAAAGCAGCATCAAGATAGGTGATCAACAAAATTCACAAAGCTAGACATCCTCTACAATACTCAATTATTTCCCCAACTCTAGATAGACAATTCTCGAGGAATGAACATGCTTAGTTTCTTACATTCGATTCTTGAAGAAACATGCCAATGAAGAAGCCCATGAAGTTTCAAGTTCACAGCATGAAGATTTAATATATGACAGATTGAAATCGTAATATTATTTGCCAGTTTGGTTTCAACTTAACAAAGATATCTTCAAACTACTTAGGGCCGGCCACATTAATAGATTTCCTTCAGTTTTCTGTATTAAATGCCATGTCCGCAGTTGATGCCAAAGTGGTTTCAACACAAACACAACTCGCAGTAGTAAATTTCGAAGAGACCACCTTAAGAATAAATAACCAGAGTCATTTGTTTCATCTAGTACAGGGATAGGGAAATAACAGTTTCAACCCCATCTCAAACATATTAATAGTTCAAAAGTTTTCAGTCTCACGTTAGCCATATGAATTTTTTTTTTTTTTGAATTACTACAGGTTTGAGGTCAAGAATTGGATTTGGGCACACAGGTAATTGCCAAATGGACCTAGCAACCTACCAATAATATGAGAAATGACCCTAGCATGGCATCCAGAAGTCAGATCAGACAATAGAAAATAAAATAGGACTCACAAGGTAAACAGTACTCAAATTTCTTCACACGCTCTAACTTCAAGTGTCTTAAACCAGCCCTGCAACAAGCAAGTTCAAGATATTATTATATAAACCAAGTAAAAGAACATAAACGTTAATGAAATACACAGAACTCAATCAAAAAATACTTGATTTGCAAAATGCCAACCATAATTTGGTTGGATGGTTTAAATTCCATAACCTAACCTTGAGGTCCCCACTACAACCACCCTAATGTGGCCTTTCCAAGAAAGGCGGCTAGGGAGGCTATTGCCATGATTTACACATAAGTGGAGAAGAAGGGCAAATTAATGTGTCGGAGTGACTAAGGGAAAAAGAGGGACAACTATGAACCAACTCCTATTACATGGCTCAGTGGCAAGGGAGATGTGGATGGGGTGTAATCGATTGCTGGTAGAGTGGGTAATGCCTTATTTGCTACATCATTGTTAACTCATTGGAGCAGAGGTTGTCTCAAGGAAAGCTTCCAGAAAGCAAGGAAGGCTCTTGCAATTTACTTTATGTGGTGTTTGTGGAACAGGAGAGATAGAAAGCTTTTGGAAATATTGATAGTTCCATAATGTGTTTGAAAGGTGCAATGCTTGTCTCCTTGTTTTGTTGGCTTAGGGAAGTTTTCCTTCAGATTTTGTGACTGTTTAGGGCTTACTTAACCAAATAGGCAATGGATTTCCAAATTTAATCTTTGTACCATGGTTGGTCAATTCTAGATTGCGTTACCAAAAAATTCTCTGGATCTAGTAGATGTTCAACAAACCCAGATTGCTTTCCGAAGTAGTGTTATAAACTAGCTAAAACCAAATAGTTAACAGATGAACAGACTCCAAAGCAGCTGGACACAAAAAACACAAAGGAAAATATAAGGCAAGAGGATGCAATGATACCTTCTTTGCGTACAGCTCAGAATAAAAATTTGAGACTTCAGTCTTTCAACTCGAGAATCTCTGTGGGCAAATGAAATTGGAGAATGCCATAAGGTGCTTGACTAAGAACTTTGACATGGTGAGCAATGAGAAACATTGCATAGATGAGCCAGGAAAAACCAAAATAAGAAACCAAATAATGTAAATCAAGCTTGGTACCTATCTTCCAATGGTATGTAAGGAACCCAATCCATCTTCATCTGTTTCATGGGCACAATTTCCTCTGCCTCCCTTTGGACCGAATTAATCCCAATCTTATCAGAAGGTGGAAAAGGGGAAACAACCTATTCCACAAGAAGGAACAACTGGAATAAGGTATAAAATAGGAAATGCCTGCAGAGAGAGAGAGAGAGAGCGCATGTTTCAATGTGTTTCAAATGGTTAGAGAACTCATTTCTGCATCCATTTGGTGATCGTCAAGAAAGGCTAATACCTAAATATGGATTTGTTAAACTAATACTCCTTCAAAATACCATTATCCATAGGTCAATAATGTTGGAGCTTCTGAAGATCCAATAATAGTGAATATGTCACAATCGTGAAAGTAAAAGGCTAAGTGTAATTCTAACAAAAAATAGTAATATTTCCTTCGTAAGTACTGGAAATAGCTATTTAAAGATCCTGTTAGCATCCACATGGATAGGTTGAATGAAGAAAATTTCACACCCAAAATCTAGAAGTTAGGACTTAAACTCTATATTTCTTAGTTACGGAGTGCATGTCAAGGGAGCAGCAACAAAAGGTAGCAACAGGCATCGGAATTTTGTAGAGAGAAAAGGTGGGCCACTGATTAAAAAACCTTCAGATTAACAAAGCTAATAATTTTGTAACTTACAGCAACCACAACAGGTATGCAGGTTACTTTTCCTTCATCCTTGAAAAAGACTAATTGAGCTGCAAAACAGAACAAATATCCAAAAAAACGAAACGTCAAGAAAAAGGGAAGGCACATCACCACTTATGGATTAAATCATGACTAGTACAAGAACAACACTAAAAATGATGTCTAGTGAATTGGCATTGTGTCTTGGAGACAATATATAACAGATGGTAACAACACCACAACAAGAAAAAACCTCTGTGAATTCTTTTTTAAGAAAAAATGATCTTCTATTCCTCTCATGTCCACCGTAGAGTTACCAGATTAACCTTCTGACCCTCTCTCTGGAGGGTGATTCTTCACACAAGCTCATCAACTACAAGTGTGATGAGAATTTGATATTCCTTGCATTCGGCAAAGCATGAAAGGTAAAGGCCTCCCAATATAATTGAAGGCCTCCAAGATATCTTCAGATTTGCAACAGCTGCAAAACAAAGGTGGTGGATGCCTCCAAGGCTCCAAGTATAGTGGAGGGCTCTAAGATATCATTTTCACATCGACCCATTCTTGCTTAGAAAGAGCCCCAAATGGGTATTCACATAAAAAGGAATAGAGTGCGGCTACAAGCATGCCCATCTGCAACGAGGATGTAAGCTATGCAACACAAATTCTTATGGAGAATATCTAAGGTGCAATGCCATGAATGATCCTTGGAAGAATGAACACGGTTTATTCCCAGAAGTTTAGCAGCCATCTTCTTGCCTTTCCATATCAATTTACAAGGTTCTATCATGGTACTAAAAGATTAGAAGAACGAGCCATCGCTAGGAGATTGTCACATCGGAAAAAAGAGGTACTGTTTGTTGAAGATATAAATAATAAAGTTGCCCCTCTCTCTAACAGCATAAGCTTTTAGATGAGTTGGTGGTTAATAATATAATATTGATATCAGAGCAGGCAATAGATCTTGTGTTCGAACGTCATCGCCTACCTCATGTTAAAATATTTACATGTGTTTAGCCCGCTTATGGAGGAGAGCATGGCTACACATGAAGGGGCGTGTTGAAGATATAAATAATAAAGTTGCCCCTCCCTCTAATAGCTTAAGTTTTTAGATGAGTTGGTGGTTAACAATCTAATACTGTTGTAAGAGAACATGCAAATCGCAAAGTAACATTGTCATCCAAGATATCTTAGCCAGAGAGCTATTATCAACCACTGTGGAGGAGCCAGCAATTGTGGGTTCCATCATGCCAAACAAAGATACCATATTAGAACTAATGAACACACATACTACAATCCTTGGTGGTTGAGCAAAGGGAAACAAGGGCTCGTTGAGCCCAATATGACAAAAGATATAAATATAATAGTAATGGGGTCTAAACAATAGTATTCTTTGATGGAAAGGCGATATTCACTCATTCATTGAAGAGTGAAGACGCATGGAATTGATCTAGGTTGTAGTTTGTGAGATGACTAGGGTCATTGATCAACACCAAAGAACATTAGATCTAACCAGGTGCAATGGAGGTTAAATGTTGTCTTTTTGTCAAACATGATGAAAAGTTATCAAATGGTGCTAGATTCAAAGACAAACCTGGTAAAAAAGTTTTCAATGGTACTAGTAAAAAGAGAAAGTAACAGTGGCAATACATTTTGCATAAAGAGGATTGATCAAGCAACAGTGGCTTAATAGTTACTCAACTCGGTTGTGCTATGTGCTAACCAAAGCACATCCAATACCATCTTAACACCGTTTGCTCAATTGGAAGGTAACATCACATACTCCTCATAAGAAACTAAACAAGAAAATAAAGGATTACATAACTTAGAGAAAAAGATGCAAGGATTCCAAATTATGGTCGTCACTTACGCTCAGTACAGCCAAAAAGGTAGACTTTTTGCCCATACAGCTCTCCACCCTCTTCAAATGCATTCTGGGCACAATAAACCGCAGTTAACATTAAATTCTTTTTTTTAGTAAGTAGTAAGCATTAAATATTGTTCTTGCACTTGAACTTTTCCTTAATATACTCATAATTGTCTTTCTTATTTAACTTCAACGGTAATCAGAAACCAAAGAAAATAACAAAACCATTAAATCAGCCTATCATATTGACAGAAAATGCAACAATACTCATGCAACTCACCTCCAGATTAGAGAAATTCCAATTGTATTGATAAACCTGGTCTAACTGATCCCACTGCCATGAGGAAAAAAATTATTAAGGGGTACGGAATTAAAAACAGGGAAACTAATAGTATGAAAAAACAGCATCATTGCCAAACCTCTGTTCCGACAGGGAAAACCTTTTTCCATAGATCTTCCTGCAAAACATAACATGACATGTGATTTCAAAGCATTAGGCTGCCACAGAAGATTGTGCGAACACTTACAAGATATAAAACAGTTCTTCCATTCAGACACCGAATAGGAGCTTTCAACGGGAAACTACTTTCAGGCATTGAGAGCAAATTATCGGTAAGGCAGAATTGCAGCATCAAAAAAACAGGAGAAAAGATACCTGATGAGCAAATGTCTAATAGAAAAGGCAGGATGCTTACTAAGAACCATAGCAAATAGAAATATAGAATTGCTTATCTCCATCTCAATGGATAGCAACATAGTTTTCATTTGGATCCATAAGTAACTACTTCATGTTTCATAAGCCAACACAACAAGTACGACTGGATTCCATCATTATATTATTTTCCCTCAAGCGTCTCCAATAATTAATTTCCTTCATCCGAAATACAAAAAAGAAAAAATGAAATTCGGAAATAAAAACAAAGCAACATAGCTAAACCTAATCCTATTCCTGAATTTTCTCAGCAAGGATGCAAGCAAGACAGTGAGTACAGTTTTTCGTATGTTTCACCTAAACATTCAAATTAATTGAACATCCACACATACATACATATACACGCAATATATTTTCGTAGGAGAAACAAAAAAACAGAAAAACCGAAATTCACAAAACAAAAACAAAGCGACGTAGCTAAACCTAATCAGATTCCTGAATTTTCTCAGCAAGCAAGCAAGATTGCAAGTACAGTTTTCGAAAGGCAAAGAAGTTGAAAAACAATGCTACCAACTGTATAAAGATGTATACAATATGTGTATACCAAATTACGCCTGTCAGGGAAGAACTCGGGCTCCGACTCAGGCTTGAATGGTTTGACTTTCTTACGTCTTCCCCCAGCTTTGCTGGACTCGGTTTTGGTGGTTTTCTCCTCCGTTGATTTGCTCGAGTCCTCCTTGGCAGTAGTGGTGTTCTCTTCTTCTGTGGATTTAATAGCTTCCTCCTTTTTGCTCGCCTTTCTCTTCGCACCTTTCCTCATTTCAAATCCTATCGGCTCTTTCAGAGAGAGAGAGAGAGAGCGAAGCGAGAAGAAATTGAGGAGGGAGAGAGAAAAGAGGGAGCGAGAAATATAGGGTTTTGAAAAGGGGCGTGGAAAGGACGCGCGGAAAGGACGCGCGTGAAATGTAAGCGGGCAGAGTCTGAGGCCCCGTTCCAGAACACATTTTTAAAAAATAAGTACTTATTTCACATTTTCAAACTCAAAAATAATGTATATGAAAAATAAATTTTTAATTTTTTTTGCACTGTATTAAAGATCTCAATGAGATCTATCAAATAAGATCCATATTGATAGGAAAATTATTTGCATAAACACATGATTTTTGAACTTGAAATTGTCTTCTTAAAAAATAAGTACTTATTTCCTTTTCCGGAACGGAGCCTGAATTTGAAGAGAGGTGTAGTCTACATAGACAGATGTGGCTTGGGAAGGGAGGTAGGGTTCTAGAGAGAGAGAGAGAGACGCGGGGATGGGTAAAACTCAAAATTTTGGTCGGAGGAGAGTGAAATATTTCAAATTTTGGAAGATGGGGGAGTGGCGGCCTTTTTCAAGCTACGTAGTTTACTTAGAGCATCTCCAATGGGAGATGTCAAATCCTACGTGGACGTGTTAACGGTTACATTTGACACTAAAATTCAATCCAACCTAATAGCCTTCTTTGATGCCAATTCCTACGTGGATTTGAAGGGAATGACAAAATTGTCAAAGTTGACAACCACCCTCCTCCATGCCAAATTTCAAAAAATAACCATTTGTATTTTGACATAAGGATTGGAGAGGGATAATTTGATATCAAATAAATAGAATTTGATATCAAGGGTTGGAAAGGAAAGCTTTGATGTCAAATTGGAGATGCCAAAATGCCACGTCAGCCTTCAAAAAATGTTTGACATCTCTAATATGAAGCCATGGGTTGGAGATGCTCTTACTAGGGCCCCATTTTACTGGTTTTACATGGGTCAGGGCTAGGCTTAAGCCTGACTTTACCTGGGGCTTACTCGGATTGGGTCCGTCTAGTCCTTTTCCTTTTACGTTTAGACCTAGGTCGGTTTAATAAAAAAGACCGATTCCTGTGTTTGGTTGTCAATTTTGAAATATATATTTTAAATAAAAATATTTTATAGATTTGTATTTTTTTTGTCTTTAGCCAATTTTTTTAACATTTTAACAAATTTTTTGAATTTTCTAATAGAAAGCTTTATATAGTCAAAAATAAATAAATAAGTATAAAATTTAATAAAAATATCATTAAAAATGAAAAAACACGGATGACAAAACAATAAAAAAATTGGAGAAAATATTTCTAAGATGTGAGATTATTATTTTTTTATCTTTATTCAATTTTTTCTGCATTTTTTAATATTACATTTTTTTTTTATAGATTATCAGTTAGTCTCAACAAGAGGAATTTTAGAAAGTAACAAAAAATTGAGATCAAAGTCTTTAAAAAGTTCAACAAAGACAAATAATCCACACCAGACAGACTTCTTTTGGATTATTTTCGTTGCAAAAAAATTTACTTTGGTTTCATAAATTTTTGTCTCTTAGATTACTCTTGTCGAGACAAACTATAATCAACAAAAAATGAACGCAAACTAATAAATACAAATATATAGAAAACTTCTTGTAAGGACCTTAAGTGAGCTCTTTAAGTGCGGACCTCCTATTCCCAATCAAATTTTGATAATCCGAACTGTTCAATGTGTGCAGAAAAAAGAAAAGAAATAAACATTGTTCGGAAAATAGAAGAATCGACCCTAGTTAAAGCACAGAAACTTCCATAAGATCACTTGTCTATTTTATATCCCGTCACCTTTAAAGTTTCAACTCCATTCTTGTTCACACCGGGAGAGCTACAACCAGCTGAGAAAATGTGATTGAACGGCTCCATGATCAAGTTTCCTTGCATGCAAAAATTCGAGTAAATAATTGCCACTATAAATTAGACACATGAAATCGTAACATAACCAACACATTTCATGACTCTTCCAAGGTTTCCGGTGGTTAGCCCATCTGTGGTTCCGAGAGAGCTGTGGTTTTCAGCTTCAAATTGAAATCGACAGCACCACCTTTATGAGAAACAGTCCTCTTTCACAGTGACAGCCAAGAATAAAAAGGGGGACACACCCATTATTCACAATGGCATCAAACTTGGCAGAAATCAACTACAACAAAATTAATGACTAAGAAGCGCAAAAATGATGAGGATCTTCGACAAGTTAGGAGAGTCGGGCCAGCAATGTGAGGACAGATTGTTGTCTTTCAGAATAACACGAAGGGACTGTTTTAGGAAATCCAAAATACAGTGAATACCAGGGGAACTCACATAACTTAGGGTGCGCACTAGTATGACATTCCCGTCCATATGCATAGGTCCTATTATAGTTATCCAAAAAATCATAAATGAAAGACATTCCTACGATATACAACTCTTCTAGAACAACATTTCGGCGCTTGGAGTAACTTTTTCGACAAACTAGATATTCTGTACGTATGCATCAATGATCAAACTGACGAGCTAGAGAGCCGAATACATTATTCTTTTCTGTGACGTGAGTTGGAAGAATCTTTAGAGGTGAGATCAAAGCCCAAGCACTTGAGAAAAGCTTGTTTAGCGAGACCAAAATAATGGCAAGGGTGGTAAGCGATGCATTCCCTCTCTTGGGTGTCTTCTCTTCTTATTCTTCTTCTTCTTGTGCTTGTTCCCATATCGTCCTCAATACTGTGGCCCTCACCCACCTACAAGTATAGTAGCAGCAGAACTGTAAAGATTAACAAAATCCTCCTCTAACCAAAATTCTGTTAACCAAAATATTCTTCTTCAAAAATGTACTTCAATGAACTATATTAGAATGAGATCCTAGATTACATCTTCAGTTTCATAATGTCATAGATACAGGAAAAGAAATTCTACTTAGGCCATGCTCGAACTTAGAAGACTTGTCACAACTCACAAGAAAATAAAAGCACACCCACAGTACTTCCATTTCCCATTTCATTTCCTTGACCCTATCAAGTCCTCTATCCAACGGTAGCATAAAATGAGATGGCTTTGTCCAAATAAGGTTAGGAAATTATGCAACTCAACATAATGTGGTATCAAATGGGATTGAAAACATCTTAGGCAGATGCATATTATTCTGAGGATGAAGAAGGAAAATGTCCAGCCTTGAGTAGTCAATACCAAGAAGGGGACATAAGGGGCTTCTTCCTATTGTGCCTGAATTGTTCTCATAAAAAATATATAGTTCTACATCCAGGGTTAAATGATCTGACAAATGCAGGAGAAATGCTAGAAACAATAAACTCAACTCTGCTGAGTCCCAACAAGAGGCTCTCTCACCCTCTTTCCAATTATTTGAGTTAGTTAAAAGAACTGAAGATGATCACAACAGAACAAATACAGACTTGACAAATTGGTCGGTAGAGGATAATGTGGATATATAATAGTGCAACCGCGACATGCCACTGTTTGAGACCATCTATGCCATTTTTTCTTTTGTTTTGTTATGTTTTTCTTTCTCTAATGGGTAATGGCTTGGACAGGCAGAAAGGTTGCTTTGAGGGCTGTATACTTTAACAGTTAACATATTCTAATAACTTCTCTAGCCAAAAACTGTCGTGCCATATTCAAGTAGGACTTCTATGTTGTGTGAGGTACTGGTTATATGAGGATGGATCACCTAACAATTTACAGTAAAAACATTCAATTTACAGCACTAATCAGATGAGCAGAAAAATGATGAACAATCTTGGTATTCGTGATTTCTTCACATATTTTGCATTTGTGGCCTGTCTAACGCTAAAGAAAAGCATCGAACCTTTGGTTCATCTATAACAGTTAAATTAATTGGGTATTTAAGTGTTAGCTTAACGGAGATTTGACCCAGTTGCCAAAACTTTATAAGTTTGACAATAATACAAGACCAGAAGGAAAACAGAGAATTTCAAACGAGATACGAGTCAATTGAATTTCTTCCCCCTAAAACACGGCACCATCCTGAATAACCATTAATAGCCAATCCAATTTTCCCTGCCTCGTGGTTTAATGAGGTTGTCAGGGGAAATTGTCATCAGGTGCCCCATTTGGAAGTCGACAAGTCTTCCATGTGCAAAAAATTCTCTCATGGTTTAATCAGGAGATGAGTTGACACACTCGTAAAGACATAAGTAGTCCATTGAATTTCTTCCCTTGGTCGATTAACTGTGTCTTATATCAATCTCTAATTTGTCCTAATTTGTCACGGAGGAATTATCTTTTGGTCTGAATATAAGGAATTCTTTGCCTACCCAACAAGGCAACAATGGATACCAACCTTTATCTTTACTCAAGCAAACGGTCCCCCTGACAAACAATTTGGAGTCGTTTGGAATCAATTTGGAGTGATTCACACTTCAAAGTAGTGAAACACCCAAAAAGACTGAATACTTCACCGAAGGGAAACTTATGAAACAGAGCATCAAAATATGTAAATCTGACCAACAATACAACACAAGAATCATTGTCCGCTAACTACCCAGAAATAGCTCATGGATAGGGTAAAGTTCACATTACACCGATTTTGAATGTAGACCGTGGAATTCATTTTCATGGCAACTATCTTTAGTAAACTTTCTGAGTACGAAACAGTTACGCTAACTGATAGATACTATTTGTTCTAACTATGCAAAACCAAAAGAAAAAAAATTCAAAAGCTAGCACCAGCCACAAATTCATTCACAACATGGCTACCAGCCTACCACTGTCCCACAACTCCTCTAGCATTCTCATTCTTCTCCCTCAACGAGTTTCTATCTTTCCAATTTAGCAAATTCAAAATTATGACTTTGATTTTGAGATAAAACTACATTCAATTCAATATAACCAGTTGCGCAATACTTTTTTCAGAATAAAGGTTGCTTTAATCCTTCTCATAAGCTAAAAATAGAGGAGTTTGCTCCCCTTAAAGATTTCAGGATTCGAAACTCTCAGGTACTGCGCTGAATTTTTTAGTTTGGTTTTTGGAATAAAGAGTGGAGAGAGAAATTGGGATAATAATTAGAGATATGGGTAATGACCGGAAAGAGACAGTGAGAGAAATGAGAATAATGATTGGATAGAGGGGCAATGAACGGAAAAAATGAATGGAAAGATAGATGAAAGTAATAATTGGAAGCAGATGTAATGAGTATTTTTTGAGTTTTGAAATTTTTAAAAAAAAAACAAACCAAACAAAGCAAAATTGATCTTTTGAAGTCAATTCATAGGAGAAGTTCTCTCACTTTAATTGGGCCAACTAGACTAATACCAGAAATGATTGATATGCGCATAAATTGGGCCGGATACTGTCAAAAGGAAAAAAAAAGTTGGCAACTGATCACGCACCTTGATATTGTGTAATCGGCTTGTACTGGCGGCGTCAGCGCTACCGGAGCCGTGGAGAACAGTGGAAGTAGAAGCTGCAGCGGTGGTGACAGTGGCGGAGGGGGAAGGATCTAAGCCTAGAGCGGAGACGGTGAAGTAATAGAGGAGAATTATGAGGAGGAGCATTACGAGGAGTTGGATCCATATTAGCCATGGTATTCTTTGGCTACCGATTATGAGTTCGTCCCCCAAATCAAACATTATGAAGTACTGCTCCTAGCCAAGACAAGAGAGAGAGAGAGAGAGAGAGAGAGAGAAGAATGGTAGGCGGAGGAGCAAGTACAAATCTAGCGAGAGAGCGAAAAGGGTGAGAATAGACTTGACGGCGAAGGACTTTTAGGCTTCCTTTTGTTGCAACGGGTTGGGAAGTTTTTGGTGCTGCCCCTGGCAGTCGGTAATAGTCCAATAGAGATGGGGGGCCTAACGTTTTCGAAATTACTATACGCCCCCTATAATTATAAATAATAGTCCAAAGTTATTATGAGAAAAATGATTTGTGGGGCTGGATTTGATTGGACCACTTTTTTATCTTCTAGAAATTTCATTACTTTCGCACTTATAATTTTTTTTGGAATTTCTATTGCCAGAGGAATTTGAATAATTATTGAAAAAGTTATAAACTAAGTTATTGAGAAATCTTTTTGCAGTTCGACTATGGGCGCAGATTTTTTGTACACGGATCTGTGCGTGGGGCTAATTTCGGAGTCAAAAAAATAATCTGAATCGTTTATTAAATTTAAACTACTTTTTTTTAGCATATTCGAATAAAATCAGCTCAATCGGATAACTGTAAATACTAAATCCAATTTTTAAACTTTTCGTTTAGATTTCAAGATTAAAAAATATATTCTAAATTTAATAAACTGCTCGGATTGTTCTTGTGAGATCCGGAAAGGACCCTACACACAAATCTTTGCACGACCTATGCACATAAAAGCTGTGTCAGAAGACTTTTTGATCTTTTTCATTGCTGCTATATACGCAAGAATTTCTTTCAAAATGTGATACGACCTCCTCTTATTCGGAAATGAGAGAATTATCCCAATGCTCATGTATGAACTTATTGTATTTTAAAAGCACTTTTTTCTTGGATGCACTAGTTTTGGCTATTCAAAATCCAATTCCTAACTTCCTCCTTGATCCAAATGAATTTGGGTTTTACCCATTTTATATATTAGTATAGTATATCGAGTCATACAACGGTCATTCATTTCGAGTATATGCCACAATTTACTTACAACACAATTTAACTCTACTTCAAGAAAAAGAATTAGAAGTGTCGAAACTGAATTTATTAAATTATCAAGTTTTCCAAAAAATTTGAACTTATTTTTGTATAATTAGATGGTGAAAACCAAATCGATCGAGGGCTTTAGACCCCACATCCTATCCCACCCCAATCTTAGCCGAATCTCTAATCGACCTTGACACATAAAAGATTCTTGGCATTGAGAGATTTGAGAATTTAGGTCCCAAAATTGGCTAGGACTGAACCATGCTTGAAAAAAAAGGACCCTTTGAAGGAAAGTGACCAATGGACAACATCGGTATTTATCAAATTTTGAGGCTTATTTTGCTGAGAAGTTTTGCAAGAAATAAAAACATTCAGACACACGTGTTTGAGGCCATTTGGTGCATGGGAATCTTGCCGTACAATCATAAAATCCATGTGCATCAAACGTTTTCGAACGTAGATGTGTGCAGATTTATATCATAACCACTATTGTTCTGCGTTTGACTAGTATTCAATGGATTAACCAAGCCCGAACAAAGTAATTCTCAATCTGCCATCTTGAAAACGAAAAGAATATTATCAATTTCTTTATTTTATAAGTTCCAAATACACACTTATCGTGACCATGACCCAAACTGTAAAACTTAATTCCTCAATTCCAGGGTCCATTTTTAGACCTAACAAAAAAAAACCCTCAAAATTATAGTCTTCACAACCACAATTGCAACACCAAACCTCAAACCAGCGTTTACGCGATAACCAAGCCTTCCCTCTCTCTCCTCCTGCAATCTCCCATCGCTGTGGTTCTGAAAAATCCAGTGATGGGAGAACCAAAACTTCCTCCACAACCACCAAACCACCCATCTTCCCTTGTTCAACCATCCAACAAGAAGAAACAAAAACCCATCAAAGTATTTCGAGCTCTTCGATCCATTCTCCGGTCATTCCCCATCATTAATACCCCCGCCTGCAAGTTTTCATCGCTCCCAGACGGAGTTTTACCGGAAGGTCACCAGAGCAGCGGTTCTAGCAACCGCGTCACGGGCACATTGTTTGGATACCGCAAAGGAAGGGTAAGTTTGTCCATACAAGAAAATCCTAGGACCCTTCCAACCATGGTGGTGGAGCTGGCCATGCAAATGAACGTGTTGCAAAAGGAAATGAGTTTGGGATTGGTCAGAATTGCCCTTGAATGCGATAAAAGGCTGGAAAAGGAGAAGATGAAGCTTTTAGAAGAGCCTATGTGGGCCATGTATTGTAATGGGAAGAAGAATGGGTATGGGGTCAAAAGGGAGGCTTCAGAAGAGGATTTACAGGCAAGGCAGAAATATTAATTTCATACAACTCCATTTTTGTGGAGAGGAAATTATTATTTTCGATAGGTAAAAGAAAATCGCATTATCACAAAGAGAAAATATCAAATCGCTACAACTGAAAAAGAAGAGCATAGAGGAAAATTATTTAAATTATATTGTATGATGATACATAGAGTGCAACTTTTCTGCAAGACCATAGCAATTATATCTGAATTAATTCAACATTGGTTCAAAATTTTCAACTTCTCCAAAAAATAAGGGAAAATTTCATGGAGGCACCCGACCTTTCACACAAATCACACATAAGCACCTGACCTTTCTTAAATTTCATATAAATACCTGAACTTTCTAAAAATTCATCAATTCAACACCTGACCTTTATTAAATTTCATATAAATACCTGAACTTTCTAAAAACTCATCAATTTAACACCTGACCTTTATTAAATTTCATATAAACACCTGAGCTTTCTAAAAACTCATCAATTCAACATCTACCATCACCATTTCGTCTAAAACCAAACAGGAAAAAAGTTAAGTGCTCCAATTTTTTATTTGTTTGAACCAGTGCGAAGATCTTATTTTTCTGATCATTTTATTTAAAGAATCATAATTAATTTTTTACTCTAAAGCTCTTGTTAGTCTGCCTTAAGAAAGTCATAGAATCAAATATCTCTTAGGGCTAACTAACGAAAGCCTTAGAGTCAAAAATTAATTATGATTTTTTAGGATAAAATGATCAGAGAAATAAGATTTTTGCACCGGTTTAAACAGATTAAAAATTAGAGCAATTAATTTTTTAACCATATTTTTTAATATATAAACGATCTATACATGGTTGAAAAATTAATTACTCTAATTTTCAATTCGTTTGAACCGATATGAAGATCTTATTTCTTTGATCATTTTATTTGGCTCTCGTTAGTTGACCCTAAAAAATATTTGATTCTACGACTTTCTTAGGGCTGACTAACGAGAGTTTTAGAGTCAAAAATTAATTATGATTTTTTAAGATAAAATAATCAGAAAAATAAGATCTTCACACCGGTTTAAACAAATTGAAAATTGGAGCACTTAATTTTTTTAACCATATATTTTTAATATATAAATGATCTATACATGGTTGAAAAATTAATTACTCCAATTTTCAATCCGTTTAAACCAGTGCGAAGATCTTATTTTTCTGATCATTTTATTCTAAAGAATCATAATTAATTTTTGATTCTAAGGCTTTCGTTAGTTAGCCCTAAGAGATATTTGATTATACGTCTTTCTTAATGCTAACTAATGAGAGCTTTATAGTCAAAAATTAATTATGATTCTTTAGGATAAAATAATTAGAAAAATAAGATCTTAGCACTGTTTCAAACAAATAAAAAATCGAAGCACTTAATTTTTTTTCCGTTTGGTTTTAGACGAAATGGTGATGGCAGATGTTGAATTGATGAGTTTTTAGAAAGCTCAGGTGTTTATATGAAATTTAATAAAGGTCAGGTGTTAAATTGATGAGTTTTTAGAAAGTTCAGGTGTTTATATGAAATTTAATAAAGGTCAGGTGTTTATGTGTGATTTGTGTGAAAGGTCGGGTGCCTACGTGAAATTTTCCCGTCAAGCAGCAATTTTGAACTATGTTTCTAAAATTCAAGGTACGTAAGATTTTGTCACTGGTTAAATATAAATCCCATCTTCGTCCTTATGTACTTACAGGTTATGGAGCTTCTTAAGGCGATATCAATGGGTGCCGGAGTCTTGCCGGGAAAATCTGACATGAATGGACCGGACGGCGAATTGGCATACATCCGAGCCCACTTTGAACGAATGGTGGGATCAAAGGACTCGGAGACCTTTTACATGTTAAGCCCCGATGGAAACAACGGACCTGAATTGAGCATTTTCTTTGTAAGGGTATGATATATTGAGTATATGTGAGTGGATTCATTATCGTACGTGGTGATTTATATGTACAGCTGAATAGTGTTTGCAGATATATATATAGGTGATGTTTATTTCCTCAATTGAAACATTGCTCTTTCATTTTCGTTTTTGCTTTTGTTTTTCGAGTACTTGTTATTCTTTGTCAACATTTCAAACCAGAGAAAGAGACTTATTCACGGCGGAACAATGAATAAGCTATTTACAACGGGGGTGAATCCAGACCGTCTAAAAGTGTTTTCAACGGTTCAAATTTTAAACAAACTTTTTCCGGGTTAAGAGTTCCGTAAAACTTGTCTATGAAACCCTCCATAAATAATTTTTTCTCCAAATGAAAGAGAACATATCTTGTGCAACTCACATGACCAAGTTTTCAAAATACTAACTTTTTTGCAACAACTCAAGTCCAAAAGAAACAAAGAAGAGATCAAATGTGTGTGTATAGACACCTCCGAGCTAAGGCTGTTCAACAGAGTTTAGGAGTTTGATTATAGATTTTGAATTCTAATTATGAAATTTTCAAGTGCTTATACTTTACTCCTTCCGGCTTCAAACCAAGATGAAAGAAACTATGAGTAAATTGAAACGACAAGAAAAGATCAAGGTCCAAATCGATAAAATCAAAACTATGGGGCACCACCTTACCTTCCGAAAATTCCAAGCTCGTGAGGAATGGCGCATGCGCATAGCATCTCCAACTAGGGCTGTCCAGAAATCCGACCCGACCGACAACCCGACCCGACCCGACCCGAAATTTGGCAACGGGTGGTTTCTGATTTCCTCTTTCGGTCGGGTTCGGGTTGACCTTGTCGGATTTAAAATTCCGTCGGTCGGGTTTCGGGTGCCCATATAATTTGTCGGGTGAACCCGACCCGACCGAAACTTACACATATAAAAGGAAAAAAAAAACCCTACAACCCTTTTTCATTTCATTTCCCGTAGCCCTCCCCAGATCTGCTCTCGCCTCTCGCCTCTCAACCCTCACCAGTACCCACCACCGACGTCCATGCCCACCGGCCACCGCCATCAAATCAACGCCGAGCCCCAAGTTTCCCGACGCAACTAGTCCGGTAGTCCCCCTTTTCTCTCTTAATTGATCAGTCCCCGACTCCCCGTTGTCTCTCAAGTCTGAATCGATCACTGAGGGCGAGGAGGAAGAATTGAAGAAGGCAAGAAGCCAAGAACCCTAAATCGAAACTGAGTCACTGATACAACAGTCCGGTACGTCTCCCTCTCTCTCTCTCTCTCTCTCTCTCTCTCTCTCTGTCTCTCTGTGAATTTCTCGACAAGAGTCGAGAATAAACCCCCTTGTTTAATTTTTCCTCCCTTTTTGGCTGTAGATCTGTGAGTTTTCGGCTGGTTTTTTTCTGACTGATGTAGCAAATTTTTTGGTTGACTGATAAAGGCGTAAAACCAAAAAAAAAAAATTAACAAGGACCTGGCCCCTGGGTATTGTGTTTTCCTGAAGCCAATGGATCATACGGGTGCCTGATATATAACATGTTAACTGTCAAAAATACAGACTATATAGATGCCAAAGATGTGAAGTTTTAACTGTCAAAAAAAAATTAACTGTCAAATACATGTTAACATCACCATTTAGCTACTAGATGCATTTTGATGTGAAGTTTTACGATTCTATTTTGATGTTCGACTGGTGTAGCACTTAATTTTCCCCCCCTTTTGGCTGTAATCAGTGAGTTTTTGGCTAAGTTTTTGCGAGTGGTGTTGCTAATTTTTCAACTGATAAAGGCGTAAAGAAAAAAAAACAGTTTGTGCTTCTATTTTCAACTGGTGTAGCTCTAAAGCTAATTTTATGATTCTATTTGGACTGGTAAAGCAAAAGAAAACAGTAAAGCTAATTTTTTTCTCTTATTTCGATTGGTTTAGCACTATATCTATATGCATTGCAGACTTGCAGTTTATTGATCTTGATTACACTTGTTTGTAGGTGATGGATTCAAGCATTTTTGATTTCACGCTTTGTGGGGAACCTGAGGATGACGTTGTAGATGTTGAAGAAGTTGAACTTGGAGGTAATTCTAATCCTCCTGTGTCTACGAACGCCGATGTTATTGATGTTCAAGATGATACAATAGTTGAAGTTGGACAAAATACTGAAAATAGATTGAAAAGAAAGGTTCCACCACAAGGGCCTAAACCTAAAAAAGAGCCTGGAAAAAGATATAGATCTCCTTATTGGGATCATTTCAACGAGATTAAAGAGAATGAGATAACCAAATGGGCTGAGTGTAAGTATTGCAATAAACGATATGCGGCTGAAAGTAAAAAACACGGCGTTAGTAATTTGAAAGCTCACCTCCCAGCTTGCCCACTATATCCTAATAGAGACCAACATGGGCAACAAAACCTTTCATTTCGACCCACAGACGGGGGCGGTGTCGACGTAGTGACTCATGTCTTTTCTTTTGACGATTGTAAGAGAGCTCTTGCCGAAATGGTCATCATTGATGAACTACCCTTTAGGTTCGTTGAGGGAATTGGGTTCAGAAGGTTTTGTAAGGTCATGCAACCTAAGTTCTCATCAGTTTCTCGCCAAACGATAACTAGAGAGGTTGGTGCAATTCATCAAAATGAGAGGGGAAAACTGAAAAAATTCTTGAAGGGTCGTAGGATTTGCCTCACGACCGATACATGGACATCAATTCAAAATCTTAACTACATGTGTCTCACTGCACACTTCATTGATGATGATTGGAAGTTGCAAAAGAGAATCTTAAACTTTTGTCAAATTGAAGATCACAAGGTGTAGACACCCCATTCTGGACTGTCCAGATTAGTCCTTTTACTTTCTTTGTCGACCCGATGATGATAAACGGTCGAGAATAGTTCAGAGTCGATGGATGGATTTGAGCTTTGGATGTTGGACCCTCCACCTTCAAAGCCCACTTTCAAAGCCCACTTCAAAACCTTCAAATCTCGAGCCCAATGAACCTCAGCAAAGCCATACCTTGCTTACGCCACCCTCTCCTTGGCGTGCGCCAGGTATTTGCCACGTGTCGATCATCGACCGTTGACTAAGTTTGACCTAGCGCACGGTAGGTCTGAGGTGGCGTACGGAGGTTTAGGACCGGTCAAATCACCGCTTTTACAGCACGCGACCGAAGCTTTTACGGCTCCAAAGTACAGGGAACAGTGCCCCTGATGATTGCTTTCGTCTGGCCCGTCCCTCTTTCACTCCTACCACCTAATCCCATGCATTTAATGCATGGGAGGCTCCTCACTCAACCCAACCAGCCCTAACCAGCCCTCAACCCTGCTGATCAGCCCTGGTTCCAGCCCCTCTCTCCACCATAAATACCCCCCCTTGCATTCATTTGCAAGGGGTTAACACACTTAACTCTCTAAGTCCACTCTCCTTCTTCTCTCTTTCTCTTGCTCTCTTGTTGTAAGAAGTGAGAGATAGAACAGCTTCATACCCTATCTCCCTACTGATCAGTTGCCTCCATCTTCAACCAAAGCTCATCACCATCCTTTCTCTCTTGCACCAAAGGTATACCACCTTTGTGTTGCGTTCTGTTTTCAAGTTCTGAGGGGAACCAGAAGGGTTCTGGCTAGCAACTGATACTAGTCCAGGCCCCTTTCTGGTAAAATAAATCAGTCGTAAGAGTCAATACATGGCGCACGCCAACTTCTAGAAGCCGTACGCCACCTTTGGCTGTATGTGCACAGTTGGCGTGGGGATCATGTAAGGCTCATTTATTGCTTGTTTTCTTTATGTCATCACCTTACAGCATGCTAAAAACCAGTCTATTGCTTTCTGTATTTTAGAGCTGTTCGGATGTAGCTTTAAATACTTGTACTATTTCCTGCTTTCAAGGCCTCTGGGGTACTTCTGGTCTTGTTCCAGAGCCCAGATGATGTAAAGCCAAACACTGGTCAACATACGAACCTGGCGTACGGACCCTATGGGTGGCGTACGGCACGCTTGTTAAAGGCCAGTGCCTGGCCCTTACATCACAGCTCAATCCTGGCCTCTTGCTTCTCCCCACTCTGTTTATGGGGCCTGTCTTGCTATTTTCCTGGCTACTGGCCATCCCTTATGTCTGTACATGTACATAATCCATATTACAAACTGCGTGGTTGGCCCTGGGTGTGCACTGGTCCCTTCCAGAGCCCAGGGGATTGAGAGTAGGAGCTGTAAGAAACCATTGTGGTAGTGTACGCCAGCCTGAAGGTGGCGTGCGCAGGGTGTGTTGGCGAGCAATGGTTCTGCCATGGCGTGCCAGTACGACTCCTGCTCACGTGCCCGACGAGCAGCGTACATCATCCTGTTGAGCTTCTGGCAGCGCTTGTTCTCAATCTATGCTCTTACATCTACTTTAATTCAAGCAAGCAAATCAGCATCCATAAACATTTTGTCATATAAAATTGCAACGTGTTACAGTATTAATCCCTATTAACTGTTCCCCCGCCCTAACTGGCCAAAAATGATCAAATGAGAGAAAAATGCAAACGCTTTAATAAAATGCCCGAGTAGAGACCGATCTTCGGATTGGGCGAGAGGGGTGCCATAAAACCCTTCCCCTCTCGTAACCTGGCTCCCGAACCTCAGATATCGAAGGTGACGACGGACCAGTCTACGTCTTTTTAAATCAAATCAAACACTTTTCAAATCAAAGTAAAACGTAGCAAACGTTCTCGAGTTCGGTTCCTTGGGTGTTCTTCCGCTAAAACCCGAGTGGCGACTCTGAATCGAAGCGTTTCGCCGCGCTATTTTCCAAATGGGCCGCCTCCCGAACAGTATCCATTCCAAACCAAAATCGGGCGATTTTCGGGGCGTGTGCCCACAGTGGCGACTCCGCTGGGGATCATTGCATTGATTAATATCTTGGCATTAATACATGAATGAACAATCTTCAAAAGTCTGGCAAAACAGTACGCTCCGCGCTGCTGAAGAACGGAATGGTAACGTAACAGGATCTCAGCATCCGACCAATCCGAACTGGGGCTTTATTATTGTTCACTTGTGTAGTTTTGTCCAAATATTGATTAATAAAAGTGAGCCAAGCTTCAAAAGGCATTTCCAAAATTTTGCATTTCTCTCTCATTCGATCAATCTTTGGCATTCTTCATGTGCATCGATGTTGGATAAGCCCCGTTGAGGTGTTTTGGGTAACCGGCACAGTTTACTGGAGCCCGGGGTCCTCGAACGCCCAACAACCTTGGACGATGATGAGTCGTAATACCGTTCGACCATTGCTTTGCTGCACGCATTGCAGTGGGAGGTATACCGCGGCTCTAGTCAGAGGAACCCCTTTTAGCCAAAACCGGCCTCGTCATGCGTACAAAGCACTAGAACCTTTCAACCTAAGACAGGAACCTACAGGGTAGGATTACTTGCATCCAACCCCCATAAACTGCCTATGTGTTACTGCTTTCCTTATCGCATGCCTGTACATACATACATCCCGCTTTGCGTAGGAGCATGCTAGGGCGGCTTTTAGGTCTGTCTCGAGTTCGTCTCTTGACTGTTAGGACCCTGCCATGGACCGATGACGAGTCGTGCATCCCGATGTTGCACGTTATCAATTTCCAAAATCCTTGGGTCAGCGAGACTTTGGGAAATCAGGACTGTTTAAATCTCTTGTCTAAACCTAATCGAAGTTTCAAACAGAAAACTAGGAACAACGGAGAGAATGCCGTGATACTTACACCATCCAGGTTAAAGTGCTAATCACTTACACCATCAAGGCTGCTTACGCCACCCCGGTTCCGGTATCACGTCATCTACACCGAGTTGTTCCGACCTCCAAAGTTGAAACTTCGAGAGCGGAATAGTCAAAGGCTTAGACTATTTTGACATCTCTTAGTGATAGTCGATTCAATCAAGGATACACCATCGAAAAGAAATCCGAGGATTCAGGCAGCATCCGAACGTCATGAGACAAACTCGTTTCTAGAGTCTAGGAGGACACTGACGATGATGACATGCGCATTGCATTTCTTCGAATTCTTTCAAAATCTTGTTGCAGGAACGCCACTGAGTTCTCATTTACTTTGCTGTCCAAAGCTATAGGCCATCACTCTCATCGATCATCAATCCAAAATGGCAGCACAAACAGAACTGGCTGAGCTGAAAAGGGCTATACAGGAACTGAACCAGAAAATGGACAAGCAAATGGTTATGGTCCAGGGGCTGGTTGACCTTTTTACCTCCGTCATGTCAAAGCTGGATCAGGGACTAATCAAGGAATCCTCTCAAGTCTGCCACACTCCTGCGATCGGAATCAAGCAATGCTCAAAGGACATGTTCAAAGTTCTGGCTGAGTTTCATGAAGCCAGGACTTACCCGAAGGAGAATGTTGGATCCTTTTTCAAAGCCCATGCTGAAAGGGAGGATATGCGCAACAAAGAAATCAATCCCAAGGGCAAAAGAGTGCCTTCTGCTCCTCAATCCAGTCGTCGGAGCCCACCAAGGACCTTCTCCCACTTCTCCATACCTTTGTCCTCGGTTTATGAGAAGCTCCTCGAAGCTGGCTTCCTCAAGCCACTCCTTCCAACTCCTTCGCCTCGAACATTCCCGGCATCCTACAATTCAAATGCCTATTGTGCTTTCCATCAAATGCCTGGCCATCTCACTGATGCCTGCTTCCGCCTTCGACATGCCATTCAAGATCTCATCGATAATGGCACCATTCAAGCTCCACCCCCATCAAAACCCAATGTCATGTCCAAATTTCTGCCTCAACACGGTTCCAACCCACGTGTTAGCCAGCTATCCATTACCTCCACTCAAATCAACCCAACCTCCACCATATTCAATCCTAGCCTCCACATCATCCCAGAAAATCAATCCAAGCCAATCTTGTCTCTCCCGTCTGAACCCGAGGTCGACCTGACGGCCATAGGTGAAATCGAGATCCTTACTGCCGATACCTGGGTTGACAGTGATCAGGAGCCTGCAAAGGAGGAATTCAAGAGGAAGCTTGATCAATCAAAGGAGAAGGCGGACAAGCTGTGGTCTTGTGATCATGAGGATTTTGAGGCTGTTGTTCAAGAAGTTCTCCCCAGTGGGTCTGGCCGAAGAAGCTAAAGAAGCCGAAGTGTTGTTGCTTGGGCTTGTTGTCCTCTAACTCCCACCTCTCTGCAAGGAAGTCAAGGGTAAATATAAAAGTTGCATTTTCAAATCGCGTCTAATTTGCATTGACACTTTTTGAGTCTGGGTCTGACACAGTGTCTGTCAAGTCGTCTAAGTCTAGCTCTGAGTCGGAGTTTGTGCCTCTTGGCCCTCCACGTCGTAGTTTTTATTCAAGTCTTTTTGTTGTACTTGGCAACCCCGAGGGTTTTATGATATGCTTTATCTTGCTTCTAAGTATTTTGCTGGCTTTTGAATAAACTGTGTCGACCCTGACGACGAAGGGATAGATTTCGATGGGATCATCCCCAAGGAAATGTGTTCCCTCGCCGAAAGGGAAGACGAAAGGCATGCTCAGCCTTTTAAAAGGAAGAAGTAATTTCAAATAAGCTTGAAAGATGAGGTAGACCCCCAGAAGCTTCAAATTGTTTCAGCACTGTCCCCAGAAGAGCATTGCTCCCATTCAGACTTGTTCAAAGAATTCAACAACATCTTGGCATGGATCTCACAAAGACACGCTTGGCGATGATCAGAAGATAAAGAAGTATCGAATCCCCTGGTACCGGATGCCAATCCAGAAAGCAGAAACTCAGACGGCTCCAGGCCTTGTACCATGTTCAAAACAGTAACAACATCATTCCTATCAAGTGCACATTAAAAAGGTGCAAAAAGTGGCCTAGAGCGAGGCATTTCAAACCGAAGCAGTCAGAACCCTTTCATTATCAAAGCCATTCTATCTGGGGCTGCAGTCAAAAATCATCAACCTCGACGGTGACAAATCAATACCGTGGTCAGCGTAGATCAATTCAAGTATTGCTTACCCCTAAGAGAAGCTCGTTGGGCTGAAAACCACAAGGGTGGGCAGTTCCAAGCAAAAGTTAGAGCAGCCTGCTAGACCGAAAACCTAAAGAGGCGGTCTAGGCAAAAATAAATAGGCAAAAAGTCGAAAGCTCGCTAGACCGAAGACCCAAGTGGGCGGTACTAGGCAAAAGTCAGAGCGTAAAAAGGAGAGGTAAAATACACGAGTGAACCTTGGCCTGAACTACGTTTTGACCTGATTCCCCAAAAGGGGATACGTAGGCAGTCTCTCTCTTCGAGACTCGGTCATAATCTATCAACTGGATCTCAAATTTTGGGCTTTGGTGCACCACGTTGGCCGCCTGAACTATGTTTTGACAAATCCTTCCCTGAGGTTCGGTCGCAATCTATCAATTGGATCAAAGGCTGCGGTACGTCGCCATAGTCAAGAAGAAGACAAGCTTCATTTGTGCAGAAGGGGGAAAACCTTTCGTCTTTCAATTTTATTTCAAACTACTTCTTTAATTTCAAAGCTGAGCAAAAGTCTTAAAATATCTGAAGCATAAAAAACAGAACGAAATGCTTGCGAGGCCTAACGGCTCACAGTTTATTCTAAGTTCAGCGAAGTCTGGTAGCCTCAGCGGATTTGTAGCCATGCGCGCTAATCTAAAGTTTACGCGCTTTTGTTCAAAGTTATGCACATTGGTCTCAAACCCGTGCGCTTCTTCGATCCAGCAGCAGTCAGCTACTACTGCCGACTCGTCTTTTTCCATCTCAAGTTCAAAGCACCTCGAATACCATTCAAGGGGCTTTTGCCAAGTTTTCCATACCATGCAAGTCATGCGGACCTAATGTGACTGCATGGAGGTGTCGGTTTCAGTCCGGGCCTATATCGAGTCATCCCTTTGCGTCTTTTTGTCCATCTTTGCGGCATTTTTCGTTTGTTTCAGTCTGTCTCCCATTCTGGGGCTTTCTTCTCAATTTTGTTTGTTCGTACAGGTCATTGTACATCTATTTGACCTTACGTAAGTGTCAGTTTCATCTGTCTACGGGATATTTGAATTTTGGCTCATCGATGCCTAAAATTTCATTTTTTCGCAAATCTAAGAGTTTGCATCGCATCCTGGGGCTCTTTATCCCTTTTTCAGTCGAGCTAGGCAAGTCTGTACATATACGTGTGTCTGTGTGTCGACTCAGCTCACTTGTCAATGCAAATTAGATATTAGTGGTGGGTTTATGCACTCTGTCTCAAAGGAGAGTCAATAAACTGAAAAATGTAACTTTTACATTGCTACCCTAGCTTCTATCTTCTATCCAAGCAGTGGAATCGTGTGAACAACAAGAGTATGTCAGCCCATGGCAAAACAAAACATATCTATGGGGCACATCTGCCTAAGCATCAAGGAAGGGGCAACCAGGCCCAATGTCGTCACTATGTCAACTGAGGCACACCAGCCCACTCAATGCCCCTCTATTTTGGCACGCAAACCCGAAACTCAAAAGCAGCTGGCAGTGAAGTAAAGAGACTCAGTGGTAGTCCTCAGGCGTCATCGTCCTCTTAGGAGCCGCCGTTAGCTTGCATCTGCATTTTCAATTTGTGCATACAATTGAATACATATCATTGCATATTGTATATCAACTGTTGAAAACAGGAAAAGTCTATCAAGTGCCAAAGCATGCTTATCCAACAGCGAAGGCAGCAAGTAATCAGACTTTTAGGGTTCATACCTGGGATCAAGTCACTGCTGGAACTAGAGCCGAAACCACTACCCAGAATCAAATCAATCAACGACGGTCAGCCATATCGTCCTTCTAATCAATTCAAATCAATGACGGTCAGCCATATCGTCCTTCAAATCAAATCAATCCAATTCAACGACGGTCAGTCATATCGTCCTTCTCAAATCAACGACGGTCAGTCATATCGTCCTTCTCAAATCAACGACGGTCAGTCATATCGTCCTTTTCAAATCAACGACGGTCAGTCATATCGTCCTTCTCAAATCAACGACGGTCAGCCATATCGTCCTTCTAATCAATTCAATCAACGACGGTCAGCCATGTCGTCCTTCTCAAATCAACGACGGTCAGTCATATCGTCCTTTTCAAATCAACGACGGTCAGTCATATCGTCCTTCTCAAATCAACGACGGTCAGCCATATCGTCCTTCTAATCAATTCAATCAACGACGGTCAGCCATGTCGTCCTTCTCAAATCAACGACGGTCAGTCATATCGTCCTTCTCAAATCAACGACGGTCAGTCATATCGTCCTT
Organism: Rhododendron mucronatum var. ripense; assembly: GCA_019656295.1. Taxonomy (NCBI): domain Eukaryota; kingdom Viridiplantae; phylum Streptophyta; class Magnoliopsida; order Ericales; family Ericaceae; genus Rhododendron; species Rhododendron mucronatum. The sequence goes on from BPLT01000081.1 coordinate 1,466,983, forward strand.
TTCAAATCAACGACGGTCAGTCATATCGTCCTTCTCAAATCAACGACGGTCAGCCATATCGTCCTTCTAATCAATTCAATCAACGACGGTCAGCCATGTCGTCCTTCTCAAATCAACGACGGTCAGTCATATCGTCCTTCTCAATTCAACGACGGCCAGCCATGTCGTCCTCAAAGTCAATTCAATGCAACGACGATCAGAATGTCGTCCACTTCAATCCATCAACGGCGATCAGCCATATCGCCCGTTTCCAACCCTTCACGGCATTCAGAATATCGCCCGCCGTTCAACTCAGCGGCCGCCCATCCAATCAATCACCACAACGGCGGTCTGCCCTTCCAATCAATCTATAACAACCGTCCGCCTATCCTGATCCATATCTATGTATAGCAAGTGCAACTTCCAACAGTCTTATTGCTCTGTCTCGGATGGTCTTTGATAAGGAGATTGGCTCTGGTTCCCAACAGATGGAATTTAACCTACCTGACACGACTTACCCGTGGCTGTTGAAGTTTCTGTAGGCCGAAGAAGGTTCGATCCCCCAGGTTAATGATTTGTCCGCAACTGATTAATCCCCAGGAGAGTCCGCCTCGGCATTCAATGATGGTCTGCCCATCCCCGTTTCCCAACAAAGTTCAAACCCTCTTTCAATCAAATCAACGATGGTTCAACGAGTCGTCCTCAGCGATGACCCACCGTCCCGAATCAACGATGGTTTAACGAGTCGTCCTCAGCGATGACCCACCGTCCCGAATCAACGATGGTTTAACGAGTCGTCCTCAGCGATGACCCACCGTCTCAAATCAACGATGGTTTAACGAGTCGTCCTCAGCGATGACCCACCGTCACAAGTCAACGATGGTTTAACGAGTCATCCCTTAAAAATGACCCACCGTCTCAAATCAACGATGGTTTAACGAGTCATCCCTCAAGGATGACCCACCGTCACAAGTCAACGATGGTTTAACGAGTCATCCCTTAAAAATGACCCACCGTCACAAGTCAACGATGGTTTAACGAGTCATCCCTTAAAAAATGACCCACCGTCACAAGTCAACGATGGTTTAACGAGTCATCCCTTAAAAATGACCCACCGTCACAAGTCAACGATGGTTTAACGAGTCATCCCTTAAAAATGACCCACCGTCACAAGTCAACGATGGTTTAACGAGTCGTCCCTTAAAAATGACCCACCGTCACAAGTCAACGATGGTTTAACGAGTCATCCCTTAAAAATGACCCACCGTCACAAGTCAACGATGGTTTAACGAGTCGTCCCTCAACGATGACCCACCGTCACAAGTCAACGGCGATCAGAACATCGTCGCGTTCAATTCATCAACGGCGATCAGAACATCGTCCGGTTCAATTCATCAACGGCGACCAGAACATTGTCTTGCTCAATTCGTCAACGACGATCAGAATACCATTCGATAGGTCCGTCCGTCTGCAACTAAGTGTTCCCCAGGAGAGTCTGCCTCGGCCTGCCCTGAACAGATACCTTTACTTCAGTCTCGCTTCAAATGCATTTTCCAGCAGCCTTATTGCTTTGTCTCGGATGGTCTTTGATAAGGAGATTGGCTCTGATTCCCAACAGATGGAATTTAACCTACCTGACACGACTTACCCGTGGATGTTGGAGTTCTTTGTATCGAGGACGGTTTGGTCCCCATCAACGACGGTCCACCCGTCCAATTTCAAATCAACGACGGTCCAACCGTCCAATTTCAATTCAACGACGGTCCAACCGTCCAATTTCAAATCAACGACGGTCCACCCGTCCAATTTCAAATCAACGACGGTCCACCCGTCCAATTTCAATTCAACGACGGTTCACCCGTCCAATTTCAAATCACCGACGGTCCGCCCGTCCAATTTCAAATCAACGACGGTCCGCCCGTCCAATTTCAAATCAGCGACGGTCCACCCGTCCAATTTCTGCCCTCCACGAGCAGCGATCTTTCTCAAATAATTTGTCTGGCTGAACTCACCGATCAGGTTCTTTAAAATTCGTGTCTTCTTTATCTTGCTCAGGATAGTCAAGAGTAGGGTGTCTAGACAACCTTTGACGTTACTTGTCTCCACTCAAACAAATGGTGCTCCAAGTGCCGTCAAAGGGGGGCTTCTGTAGACACCCCATTCTGGACTGTCCAGATTAGTCCTTTTACTTTCTTTGTCGACCCGATGATGATAAACGGTCGAGAATAGTTCAGAGTCGATGGATGGATTTGAGCTTTGGATGTTGGACCCTCCACCTTCAAAGCCCACTTTCAAAGCCCACTTCAAAACCTTCAAATCTCGAGCCCAATGAACCTCAGCAAAGCCATACCTTGCTTACGCCACCCTCTCCTTGGCGTGCGCCAGGTATTTGCCACGTGTCGATCATCGACCGTTGACTAAGTTTGACCTAGCGCACGGTAGGTCTGAGGTGGCGTACGGAGGTTTAGGACCGGTCAAATCACCGCTTTTACAGCACGCGACCGAAGCTTTTACGGCTCCAAAGTACAGGGAACAGTGCCCCTGATGATTGCTTTCGTCTGGCCCGTCCCTCTTTCACTCCTACCACCTAATCCCATGCATTTAATGCATGGGAGGCTCCTCACTCAACCCAACCAGCCCTAACCAGCCCTCAACCCTGCTGATCAGCCCTGGTTCCAGCCCCTCTCTCCACCATAAATACCCCCCCTTGCATTCATTTGCAAGGGGTTAACACACTTAACTCTCTAAGTCCACTCTCCTTCTTCTCTCTTTCTCTTGCTCTCTTGTTGTAAGAAGTGAGAGATAGAACAGCTTCATACCCTATCTCCCTACTGATCAGTTGCCTCCATCTTCAACCAAAGCTCATCACCATCCTTTCTCTCTTGCACCAAAGGTATACCACCTTTGTGTTGCGTTCTGTTTTCAAGTTCTGAGGGGAACCAGAAGGGTTCTGGCTAGCAACTGATACTAGTCCAGGCCCCTTTCTGGTAAAATAAATCAGTCGTAAGAGTCAATACATGGCGCACGCCAACTTCTAGAAGCCGTACGCCACCTTTGGCTGTATGTGCACAGTTGGCGTGGGGATCATGTAAGGCTCATTTATTGCTTGTTTTCTTTATGTCATCACCTTACAGCATGCTAAAAACCAGTCTATTGCTTTCTGTATTTTAGAGCTGTTCGGATGTAGCTTTAAATACTTGTACTATTTCCTGCTTTCAAGGCCTCTGGGGTACTTCTGGTCTTGTTCCAGAGCCCAGATGATGTAAAGCCAAACACTGGTCAACATACGAACCTGGCGTACGGACCCTATGGGTGGCGTACGGCACGCTTGTTAAAGGCCAGTGCCTGGCCCTTACATCACAGCTCAATCCTGGCCTCTTGCTTCTCCCCACTCTGTTTATGGGGCCTGTCTTGCTATTTTCCTGGCTACTGGCCATCCCTTATGTCTGTACATGTACATAATCCATATTACAAACTGCGTGGTTGGCCCTGGGTGTGCACTGGTCCCTTCCAGAGCCCAGGGGATTGAGAGTAGGAGCTGTAAGAAACCATTGTGGTAGTGTACGCCAGCCTGAAGGTGGCGTGCGCAGGGTGTGTTGGCGAGCAATGGTTCTGCCATGGCGTGCCAGTACGACTCCTGCTCACGTGCCCGACGAGCAGCGTACATCATCCTGTTGAGCTTCTGGCAGCGCTTGTTCTCAATCTATGCTCTTACATCTACTTTAATTCAAGCAAGCAAATCAGCATCCATAAACATTTTGTCATATAAAATTGCAACGTGTTACAGTATTAATCCCTATTAACTGTTCCCCCGCCCTAACTGGCCAAAAATGATCAAATGAGAGAAAAATGCAAACGCTTTAATAAAATGCCCGAGTAGAGACCGATCTTCGGATTGGGCGAGAGGGGTGCCATAAAACCCTTCCCCTCTCGTAACCTGGCTCCCGAACCTCAGATATCGAAGGTGACGACGGACCAGTCTACGTCTTTTTAAATCAAATCAAACACTTTTCAAATCAAAGTAAAACGTAGCAAACGTTCTCGAGTTCGGTTCCTTGGGTGTTCTTCCGCTAAAACCCGAGTGGCGACTCTGAATCGAAGCGTTTCGCCGCGCTATTTTCCAAATGGGCCGCCTCCCGAACAGTATCCATTCCAAACCAAAATCGGGCGATTTTCGGGGCGTGTGCCCACACAAGGGAGTTACCATAGGCAAGAAAATTGAGTCATTGTTGCTTGAGTGGAATGTTGATGGTATTTTTACTTTAACGGTAGATAATGCAAGTTCGAACGCCACGGCGATTGAGTATTTGAAAAGAAAAACAATGGATTGGAAAAGAACTGTCTTGGAGCCTGAGTATATACATATGCGATGTTGTGCACATATTTTGAATCTTATTGTTGTTGAGGGGTTGAAAGATACAAGTGAGTCTATTCTCCGTGTTCGTGATATCGTGAGATATGTGAGATCTTCTCCACAAAGAATGGAGACTTTCAACAAGTGTGTGGAGAAGGAGAAAATTAAGTCCAAACAAACTATGTGTCTTGATGTGTGTACTCGGTGGAATTCCACTTACTTAATGTTAGAAGTAGCCATCAAGTTTGAGAAGGCATTCCAAAGAATGGGGGAGGAAGATAGTAGTTTCATAAAATTTTTTGGCATAAAGGAAGGCGAGGAGGATTTGTCATTGGAGTTGGAGGGCCTAGGTGGGAGCCATAGGATTAGTGTCGCAACTCCAAGACAACCAACTGTCCCAAATAAGCTTGATTGGAAGAAGTGTGGGTTATTTGTTATATTCTTGAAACTTTTTTATGATGCAACCAAGAAATTTTCGGCTTCTTTATTTGTCACATCCAATATGTTCTTTCATGAGTTGTGTGCTGTTCAAGTGAAGATAGATGAATTAATTGCCAACCGAGATCCTCATATGTCTTCAATGGCAATTGAAATGAAAAGAAAATTTGAGAGGTATTGGGGGGATCAAGAGAAATTCAATCCCCTACTTTATGTGGCAGTGACAATGGATCCGCGGTATAAGTTAAGGTTCGTGAAGTTTTGCTATACAAAATCCAAAGGGAAGGCGGAGGGTGAGAAAATGGAGAAAAAAGTGAAGGATGTTTTGAACCGGTTGTATGATTCTTATGCAAAAGAGGGTGAAGTTAGACAAAATGTGTCTAGTTCAAGTCCAATGCCGAGGGTGGAGAATGAGGATTGTGATTCTCGCTTGAATTTAGCTATGGAATTTGACACTTACTTGGAGGAGGAGTATTCTAGTGTTTGTTCCTCGGAGGTAGACAAGTACTTGGGGGATTTGTGTGAACGTAGGGACAATCTGGATTTTGATATCTTGATGTGGTGGAAGAACAATTCCAACAAGTATCCAATCTTGTCAAAAATAGCGCGTGATGTATTAGCTGTGCCCGTGTCTACTGTTGCTTCTGAGTCAGCTTTTAGTACGGGTGGTCGCGTACTTGATCCATTTCGGAGTTCACTCTCACCGTCAATGGTTGAGACTCTTGTATGCACCCAAAATTGGCTTTTAAGCACGGTTCCAATCTCTCTTCGACAGGCTATGGATAAAGTTGAAGATTTTGAACGAGGTAATTTAATTTAGTTGATCCGGATTCCGGACAATCTGGTCTACAATTTAATTGATTTGGTCTATTCAATCAAAACATTTTCTAGTATTGTATTGAATTAAGTGTGTTTTTTTTTTCCAGAACTCTTACAAACTGATGATGCAAGTTCTTAGGGATTGATGGGGCTTTGGACCTTGGTAAAACATAACAACAGAATCAGCAGATGTTATTTGATGATCTTTGAAGTTTTTACTTATCAAAAAAAATTCTATGAAGTTTTTAATTGTCTTCTAATTTTTCTTTCTATGTAACAGGTTTGAACTTTGAACACACATGGGAATTATGGGGTTGGGAGCAGCAGCACTATGCAGTACTATGGACTATTGGCTAATTTTGAACTATTATGGACTTTTTTAATCATTTTAGACTTGTTTGGTTGTTGTCTGAACTTGTAATATGGTGGTAGGAAACTGAAAATCTTTTGACTTCTTGATGATTGGTTGTGTTTGTGTATGGCTGCTGAAAAAACAGGGGAGTAGAGACTAGAGAGCAGCTCTTTGTAATTTTTTTGAATTGTTTTTTGCATGTGTGGTGGACCGGTGGTGCTGGAAGAAACTATAAATGTTTGTGACTGCAGAGTGTAGACTGCTCAGTGCTCACTGGCTGAGAAAACAGGGGAGGGTTGGCTGCTCTCTGGAAAACTGGAAAACATTTCCAGTTGAAATGTTGGGTTTATTTTTTTGTTATGTGGTTGACTGGTTGTTCTTTTATGTCATGTAGTTGTGTAACTTGTGTTTGGAATTTGGATTGACAAATGTGGAAAACTGAAAAACAGGGCTTGGGGCCTTGAATTGAGCAATTGGGCATGGCCCAAAATATTTATATTAATCCTTGGGCCATTTGGCCTGCTAAAATGGTGGAAAACTAGCCCGAAATAACTAAAGAAGTTAAAAAATTAAATGGCCCAGAAAAATAAAACCGGCCCAAATAATGGCCCAACAAAACTGGCCCAATCCGATAATCCGACCGAACCCGACCAACTCAATCCGACAACAGTTCGGTCGGAACCCGACAAAGTGCACGGTCGGGTTCGGGTGGCATTTATTCAACCCGACAACAGTCGGGTCGGGTCCAACCCGACCCGAACCCGAAAAAAAATCCGCCCGTGGACAGCCCTATCTCCAACCTTTTCTTTAATTTGAAGATGTCAACAAATTATGAAGGTTAATATGACAATTTGACCCATGTAAAAAAAAAAAGAAGACGACAATTTGACACATTTAAGTTTGACACCTAACATTCCTACAATCCAATGATAATGTCAAATTTGCTCTCATAATTTAAACAAACTTTTTTTTTTGTTTGGCCAAAATGGTACTCCCTCCGTTCCAAATTGAGAGTTCCTCTTGGGAATTTCAACTATTTAAAGGGACATGCAATCATTACACCTATAATACCTATCATTTTCACCATTACCCCTATATTCTACCTACTTTACAACACTTATATTCACCTATAAGGGACATTTTTGGAAAATCACCAAATTTTTCCTTCCATTTTTGGAAAAGGACCATCATTTTGGAACAACTCAAAAAGGAAAGATGGACTCTCATTTTGGAACGGATGGAGTATGAACAATCTAAACGAACTCATATTACACTTCAAATAGTCAATTTTGTATTTGACTCCTGATGTCAATTTTGAAGCAAATTAGTTGATGCCAAATTCCCATAGAAGAATTTCGCAATACATTTGACCAAAAAATTTGAGACAGGGCTATGTTCGCTTTGGGTTTAAGTTTTCTTTCAAATCATTATTCTCATTTATTTATCCGTCCCTCCTCACTTATTACTCTAAAGCGTTGTGCTACAGTCATCACATGGTTTCACTTTCATTGCACATGTCCACCGCACGCGTGTGGGCCTCACTTCGGGTCCCAAAAAAAATACATAAAAATATCTATAAATATTAAAACAAATTTTTATGGATAAATCAACTCTAACATATATCGGTAAGTATTTTTTTTTCTGAATTTACAGGGACAAACTGAGCAGTTGATGAATTTTTGAGAGGATCCGGCCTCTTTGCAGTCCAACTACAGAGAATCTATGCAGTTGTATTACAACCGTTCATCTTTGCATTCAATGATTGAGATTTAAAAAAAAAAATTAAAGAAATTATTTTAATCTCAACCGTTAAAAATACCATCCAACGATTGCAAATACTCCAATCGCACCTTTGTAATCCAATAGTAGACAGCAGACAAGCCTAGTTCTTATTGAGATGACTCCTCCCATTTGAGAGAATCTTCCAAAAAAATAGTTGCACAAACCCAATTTTGTTTTCAGGAAACAAACATATCGGTGACAATTACTCTCCCCCACGAAAGCCACGTTAACCACCTGTGAAAGTGCCACGTCAAGACAAGGTCCCCACGCAATGGCGTCCCAAAGCAAATCTCTCAAGTCTCAAAACTTTTCTACAGACGTGGACTCCTCACTCACCGCGAAAAGTCGTACTTCCGCAACAGATTCCTTCTTCCACTTTGAATCCTCCACAGATTCTCTCTCTCTCTCTCTCATGGCGACGGCGTCTCGGCTAGTATTCTGCGAGCTGAAGTCTACTAAACCGGCGACTCCGGTTCAGGTTCAGAAAGTGATGAGAGGTTCTGACACGTCGCCGGTAACGGATAACGTGAAGATAGTTTTGCAGCCGCGCCTGTGCACCCTCAGATCGTACGGATCAACTGATCGAGTCGGAGTGATCAAGTCGAGGAAGGACGGGGGCGATGACGATAACGGTGGTGCAGTGACGTCGTTTTTCGCGACGTTGTCGGATTATATTGAGAGCTCGAAGAATAGTCAGGATTTCGAGACCATCTCTGGTCGTCTTGCTATGGTAAAGTTTCCGAATTTTCGATCCCCGTTTGTCATGCGATAAACTTATACTCCTAGAATAAATCGAAGATATTTCAACCTAGTTATTGTGCATGGATCTTGTATATTAATTATGTTAGACTTTACCCGCATCGCTGATGCCACCAAGCTTGGTTTATATATTTTACAGGGTTTTTTGGAGGTAAATATGTATTTTACAGGTTATTCCGCCTATTGCCAATTGAATTTAAGTTGGGACCCAAATCGAACATGGTATCGAGCTTATATTTTGGGTGGCCTCACCTCATGTGATCGAATCTCTATCGCCCGAGTCAAATTTCCTTGCCTCCTCATTTCGTACCCCCCACAATCCACATGCATCCGGGCCCGTGAGGGGAATATTAGACTTTATCCTGCATCGTTTGCTTGGTTAGTGTATTCTAGAGGCTACTCCACTCATTTTCAATTTGTTTTAGGTTGGAAGCTTTAAGAAATCTAACAAATTATACGATACTGCATATTGTTGATGTTTAGAGATTTCTTGGTTAGTTTTTAGTCATAAAGTTACTCCATGGATAGTATGTTTCAGATCTCTTAATTTTGTTTAGCGAATTAGAACAAACGAAGTCACTTTAAATCAGCTATTCTGTGCAGATGGTGTTTGCGGCTACAGTGACGACGGAGGAAGTGACGGGGAACTCGTTATTCAGGAAGATGGACTTGGAAAGGATTGCCGAAGCATTAGGGGTGTGTCTGGCAGCCGTGACTTGTGCTGCCATTTTCGCTTACTTTTCCTCTGCTCGGAACAGAGTGGGTAAAATTTTCACCCTAAGTTGTAACACGTTCATCGACTCGCTGATCGATCAAATTGTTGATGGCTTGTTCTACGAGGGTGAACCAAGCGATTGGTCTGATGATATGTAAAAGCATGATCAGAAATTGTATATGTAGTTTGAGTGGCGCGGTTTATACGAATAACAGATTTACCAGTTTGTTACCTCGTCAAGACTATGTGCAGATAGGCTTTGAATCGGGTTTCAGAGGTGGATAAGGCTTGCGTACTTAAATCTCTATTTTTCCTTCATGCTATTTGAGGGCTTTGGTGGCTTTTGGGTTTGCAAATTAGCTTATGGGATCGTTTGTTTGACAGAATTGATAGTGGGAAAAAAATACTAAATTCATAAGATGTAAAACTCCCATTGAATTAATAGTGAGTTGACTAATGGTATGACATCCTTTGTGATATTGTCTATTTTTGTTTGTAAGATGTTTCAACAAATATGTGGTCTCTTTATATGTCTAATATTAGCTGACGTTCATATTCGGTTGGTCGAACACACAGATCCACGAACGCTACATGTATTTGGGACGGGAGATATAAAAATTAGTCGGAGGAAGCTTCAGACACCCCATCTGGTATCTTAGAACGACAAAGGAGCAGATATCTAAAATGGGCTATTTTGCACGAGGATCTGGCCATTGCCGGATAGGTGCTAGTTGGGATGCCGGATAGGTGCTAGTTGGGATACCGGATACGGGAAACCACAACGCAATTTGCTAATGCATCCTCACTTTCATTCCGTTGCACTTTCAGAGAGAGCCTAACCCAGAGACCTCCAGAAAAAGCAATTTGGGAATGCATCAACTCTTTCATATGTTTTCCGCATCATCTCTTACAAGTTCACAGTAGGCGCCAGAGTTCATAGGTCTTACCATCTTTTGTGAGAGAGAATATACAAATAGATGTCTTTAATATTTATCTACAGATAATTTAGGTAACTGAAAAAAATCTGTATTTGCACAAGGTGTCGTACTATCTGCATATTTGTATCTCTCTTCCACAAATACAATCATTCAAGGTTCATTCACTATGATTCTTGTTTGTTTCTGGTGTGCATGCATATTTGTATCTCTCTTCCACAAATACAATCATTCAAGGTTCATTCACTATGATTCTTGTTTGTTTCTGGTGTGCATAAACAATGGCGGAAAGTGTAACGATAGTATTCACAGGCCAAAATTAAAGAAAGAATGTTCCTGTCCAATACACTCATTTAGAGCTCCAGAGATGTTTTAATCAGTTATGCAGCCTTCTCAATTGCGTCGATGCACTCCAACACAGTTGCCTTCCTCGCCATTGCTGACATTAGGCTCTCGTGAATTACCTTGTTATTCTTTAGGAGGGAAGCCGCGAACAGAACCTGCATTAATTCCCCAGAGCCATCAGCATTCCACAGATACAAACATTCCTTGATATGATCGATCAAATTTACCTGACACTTCCTCTTTTCCTAAGCTTGTTTTTGGGTAAATGAATTTTCATTGGAAACAACACATCAAACCAGGACAAGGGCGGCATTCCTTTTACATTATAGGGGAAAAACAAAAGCAAAGAAGAGAGTAACATATCCTACCGAGACTACACGAAAACTGGCAACGAGTGACAAAATCAGTTTTTGACATAATTGTCATTGAAACTCAGTATTCTAAGACCAGGTTCAAATGCAATACTCACAGCCCATCTGGTAAGATTTTGCTGCTGTTCTTTGCTAATCTGCGGCTTGCTCCTGTTTATGAGTCTCTGCGAAGATAGAAGGAAATGAGTGAAAGATCAGACGCCTACGAAGTTCGATAGAAAGATTTGACTTTGGGGAAATTTTAATGTAACAAACCTGAAGAGTGAAAAGATCGGCAGATTGGCCGACCACTTTATCGTACTGAAGACCTTCAGCTGCCAGTCCAGCCATAGCTACAACTGCCAACCTGAGAAAAAGAAATAGCGGTGACATCGTCTCTCAACAAAATGGGATACCTATCTCTCATCCATGTGAGATTAGTCATTATAATATAATCAATGTGACTTCTTCCTCTTCAAATATCATTGAGATTTAGAGGATCCAAATGTCTAATTTGGTACGGCCGCTGGATACATTTCCCATACCCTACCTTGCCCTATCCTGTGGACATGGGTTCTTAGGGGAGAAACGTAAAGACAAGCAACTCTGGGAATGGCTTCAACTTAATACATTGACATCATAGCATGCAGATGCAGCACTATCACTGTAAACTGAAAGCTGATAGAACTAAGGAGAAAGGAAAAAGGATAAAAGAGAGATTGTTTGGGGATAAAGACAAAAAATAGAAGCAGAAATATGCTGTTGTGGAAACTACAGCTTTCGTACCTGTCTAATTCCTTTGCATCAAGCTGTCCACTGTATATAAGCTTTTCCAGCTTTTCATCAATGAGATTAACATGCTCTTTTCCAATATCCAAAGAATATCCCAATATAGGAAGGCCAAGCAAGTAGGCAACTGAAATCACCGGCCCAGTTTCATCAAGGAATGCTTCCCAAATTGGAGAAAAGACAAAAATACTAAAATGACTAGGACAAAACTCAGATTAGCAACTTGTTAAAATAAGCAAGGTGATCTTCCACGAGATTCATCCAACCATATACTTACCATATGGTGTGCATGCAATGGAACTGAAAGGGCAGATCCATCATCCACATGGGATTAACAGGAGTTTGTGTGCTAACAATAACTCTGGACATGTTGTCTCTCAAGGGCACCAAAAGACATGGTGAATAAACAGAAAGCCAGCACTTAGTGAGAGGATCATGATTCACCATTGGCAATATCATCACATCAGTTTCTTCTTTCTTTTTGCTGAATGTAGGGACGGTAGAAGCTAGGTAACCACAAAACCAGTGAAGGTGGAGAGAGAGAGAGAGAGAGAGAGAGAGAGAGAGAGAGATATGCTCTGGAGGTCTTCTCTTTATATCTTACATGGGTGTGTAGCCCCATATATGTAGCGAGGTGAGTGAGGATAAGTAGCATCCTCACACTGGTGATCACTCAATGATACGAATAGTGGTGCTCACAGTGTTCATAGACATGTCTCTGAGACTCATGGATCATGTTCTTAGTTGTCTGAGGTAGGGCCTGCTAGGTGGCCGCCACGCATCCATCACCTGGTAGGTCTGGACAGATATACCTACGCTTGTAAGACTTAAGATGTATCTCATATGTTATGTGTTCGTTAAGGCAAGAACATATCTGTAAGTTGGAGAATGGAGATCCTGCAACATAGGCCTGAAGAAATCACCAAGATTTTAGAATTATCACTCCATTTCTAAGACAGTTGACTACCATTTCATGATAGTTGCAACTTGAAAAGCACAAAGTTAATAAATCGGACAAAGAGGATCCCATCCCATCTGCATCCAAAACTGCACATGCATGAACACTAGCATTCACGTCTACAGAATAAATATGCATCTAAAATCAAATCTCATCATGTTCATATATAAGAGGCACGTGAACACAAACAAACAGCACTCACATCTGCAGAGTGGATGTGCATTTTATGTCATAATGTCAAATTAAAAGAGGCATTGCCCCCTCACATTTCAGAGATGGAAGTATGCACTTGTACGAACAGGGTTATTTTGAAAAAATAAATAAATACATAACACGAAAGATGCATTTAATTACCCATTATGCTATTGTGGTTCACAATGTTTTTATGCCATACTAGCCGTTGCTTGCATTTTAAATCCATACAAAATTACCTAAGAAATGAGCTGCTTCATGCCTAGAAATCCTCTCTTGGTAATCAGGGAAAAAGGATGCAAATCCACCAATGGCAGCCTGAAGAAGCCTACAATGAAGAAGAATCGTCTTTAAACAAGATCCATAAATTCATGGTCAGATCTCATTTGTTCTCTTATTCAATGACTATTGTACCATATAAAACCTCATTGACAATCTTCTGGTTTAAAACCTCATATATCCATAACAGATTTGTTTTCTGTTTTTTGGCTCAATCTTTGACGAACAACTTACCCAGGTGAAATGCTTCCCACAGCCAAAACTACTAAAGAAATACTCCCAACCAAGTATGGCACGAAGAATCCCCAATCCTAACAAGTAAATGTGGAGGAAAATGTAAGTAAATGTGGCTTTATTTGTTCATTCACTTCAAAAACAATTGCAGTTGCCAGCCTAGCTATAACAAAAAACCTTTTTTTTTTGGTAAGTAAGCTATAATAAATATTAGGCTACTACGATAAAGAATTGTACAAATTAGGTCAAGAAAAACCTCATTGCAATACCTAGACAGGCTGAAATATTAAAGACATGGAACATATGCTCGCATTGAAGAATCTATAATATGGTAATCATACAAATAGAGGAAACAGACAAAGAGAGAGTGAGATTGCAGGACAGAGAGCATAACCATGCGTAGAATGAAAGCAAATAGGTCATTGACCAATGTTCAGGGTACAGCTATAAGAGCTAATGGATGTAATTAGTCTACCAATGGGCCCACAGCACCGTATATGTGGGATGAGCAGATGACAAAGTAAAATAAAAAGCAAAATCATGGTGACTTGGGAAATTGAGAGCATCATGTAGCTTGAGTTTTATATAGTTCATCGAGTGTTCAAAACATTACAGAAGTCATTGAAGCAGCCAACTGATAAGAAAGGCATGAAAAATGAAGCTTTTTTAGAGAGAGAGAGAGAGAGAGAGCAATCTGCATGGTAGATTTATTATCTTTAACATGTTTTGAAATTGCTGTAAAATGAATCCACAAAACCTTCTGGTCATCCTATCTTAACAACTACCACACAGATCAACTATGCTTCAGAAATCAACAGAGAGCTGCATTTAGAGTTTCTCAGCTGTTATACACTTAAAGCGGACAACCACAGGTTAAGAATATGATTTTCCTATACACCTTGAAGTATAAAGTCAAGGTGAGATTGCAAGACTCTCACCAAATGCTTCACCTAAGTCAGATATTATGCAGCACACAGGAGAGATGTAGCCTACTGATTACATTTCCAAAATGCCTTTCCAGGAGGTGTATCTATCTGTTTCAATTACTACTTCCCTGTAAGAACGTCTCTAGGATAAACTATCAAGAGCTTCCACAGCTGTTATCAACTTAAATGGACACCAGCAGGGTGAGAATATGCAATGTTTATACTTTATGAAGAAGAGGGGGAAGAACAGTGGGATATCGTTTACATTTACAAACCCCTATACAAGAAGTGTGGTCAATCAGTTTGACCTTTAAGTACTGCTCTCCAGTGAGTGCTTAGGATGTCTTGGACTAAACTAAAACATAAAAACTGAGCAGAATAACTCCCGCTCATCAGGAAGCTTCTATGAAATAACGTTTGAAAATACACTCTCAATGGACCAATACAGAAGAAACTAAAACTAACCAGGAAATGTACAGTATGACTATGTCCGCTTAAACAGAAGGAAAGGTGAAAAAGGCCTCCAGTCCTATGATTAGTCAGTTCTGGTAGCCAATATTCTGAATAGCACTTGTGCTTATGTGATTCATACCAAATTGGCATCCACAACAAAATTCCATTACCATGGTCCAGGTAAAAAGTTAAAAGAACCAAACACATATGACAATATTTAGGAGCCTCTCTACCCAAGTGAACTGTATTCCAGCAATAAGCAAAAGACAAAAACAGTGAAATACGGATTAACAATATATTGCAAAATAAATGAAACCTGCTAAATAATTTACCAGAGAGGATCTTAAGAAAAGTTACCCCAGGAAGCTGGCCAGCAAGAACACCCACAAAGCCTGTTGTCCCTACCACTGTAAAGAGAAAAGCTGCCTGCATCACCGAATGAAATCAAATTCATGGAGAATAATTCAGTTACCAATGTTTACAACTGCAAGTCTCACAGAAAGAAAAGAACAAATCAACAAAAACAAAACTCCGGATGAAATGCACGGCAACGCGGCCACCATATGGAAAATTTGAATGGCGAAAGCAGGTACAAGATACTGACATCCCAATACAAATGAAACAGACCTACTGATCCTGGAACAAGGTAAGGAAAAGGAGGGGAACAAAATCCTGTTGAGGATTTATGCCCACAAACTGATCTTTCACACAAAATTATCAAGGTTAGTCAAAGAGTTACAGAATGATGTCAGTGCGGGATTAATATGCTCTTCTACTGTATCAGGAGATTCAGGACCAGCAATAATATCAGTGCAAAGGAACTTACATCATTTCTAACACTTGGGATTGCAAGGTTCTCTGCATTCTTAATTCCAAGAGTGGTCAACTCCCGAAGAGAGGTCTGTCACATAAAATTTTGAACCAGTTATACTGCATACCTTCTTTCCCAGACAGTAAATCGATAAAAGTTTTAAAAGCTAACAGATATACATTATTCATGTACATTTATGCTTAGGTTTGTAGGTGTGGCTAATGTTTGAGTAGCACTTTCCCAGAACTTCACATTTGTTATGGAGACTGACCATACGACGTGAAACATATGGTTGAGAACTCCACTTTTTGGCCCAGCCTACTTCGGTCAGCTGATCAAGTGCCTCTTTAACAGCATCACTGTCTTTCTGCAGCAAATCATAGAGCTACCTTAGCAATAGGTCGACAGAATCTTATTCTTACCATTCTCCAAACTGTAGTAAATCACAACAATGAACACTGCAACCACCAATTCTTGACTCATACAAACGAATTTTCAATCAGCTCACAACTACCACTAGGGCAGAGCATACTCTACAAGTCAATTACTAAAATAAATCCAGTGAGTAATAATAAACAAAAAATCAGTTCAATTGATGCTTTAAGAATGACAAAAAATTCCAGCTTCCAATAAACTGCAACAGTTTGGCATTTAACTGTGTAGTTTTGGGAAGCTTTTACTTTGCCGCATTTGCTATATCATAGTGACCTTTTACATCTCTCGCCTTACGACTAGAGCACCTTTTGTTAGTTTAAGACTTCACCTACAGACAATCTCAGTCGTAGTTTAGACCCATACATTGAACCAAAGCCCACCCAACACATACATATGTGGCTGCGTGTAAAGTTGTCTTTCCCACCCTAGAACCTTGTTATGCCGGTAATTATGATAAAATTAACAGAACTTTCCTGCAACCTTGAGTTGTCAAAATGAAACATACTCCTACACTCTGTGCTAATAGCTCCCAAACATTTATTAACAAAGAGGTCAAATTCCTAATTACAAGCATGAAAATTCAAATTACAATTGATACGCTACGCTCTGCGCCTGTATGTGAAGAGTTCTTTTAGTCTGGTAAGTTGGTACTTCGTAGGAAAGAACATTTGATTAGAAATTCTACAGGCTTTTTTGAAAGGAACAAGAAGAAATTCAAGAGGAAGAGAATTCTACCTTGGCAATAGCGGATTCGAGTGTAGTCAAGTCGACGCCAGGAGCGGCAGAGGAAGCTCTGGTCCTCCATTTTCTTGCGACGCAGTTTTGGTGGAATTCGAAGGTCGAATGTGCAGTAGGCGTAGATAGAGAAGCGGAGAGCGACGCGGCGATGGACATTGATGATCTCTCTCTCTCTCTCTCTCTCTCTTGTTTTGGTCGATCGATCGACTGTCGATGGTCGGATAAAGTCGATAAGGTTGCGCGGGAGTCTTTAACTGGTTTTAGAACTGGAGGATTTCCGAAAACCACGTCGGCCGTGTTTCACTGAGACTTCACATTTTGAACCTGCGAGGTCTCTTGAAACGGACATTTATGCAAAATTGTGAGTTGATTCCGGGTAATATCTGTAATCGAAACCGCTCATGCTGTAGCTCTTGCCAAGAAGATAAACCTTGTCATATATTGTATCGACCAAATACTAGTAGCTGATACAAAATCAGAGATGATCGGTGTGAATTTGTTTTCCTAAAAATAGCTTGGGCCACATTGTATCAAACTCCTCCCATCAAAGAATTCACAACGCGAAATTTCTCAAACAACCACGTCACCGGTTTGTCACCAAGACTTCGCATCTTGACCGTGAGAAGTGTATGAAACAACTTCGTTACGTGTTAATATTGGAATTGCAATGTTAATTTGTCGAATTTCGAGCTCATACCGGTTTATGTCCATCATCTAAACTGTTCATTTTATAGATCTTGTCGAGAGGATAAACTAGGTTGAATATCATATCAATCGGATTCTGTTTGATACGTAATCTAAGATGATTAAAGAGGATTCCTTTTCATGAAAATAGGTTGGGCTATACTGGATCGGACCCATTTTACCGACGAAGAATAAACGCTTTCTGAACTCGTGCATTGGAGTCGCGAGGTTAAAGAGCCCCGCCCTGATGATACGTACCCCCGCACGCCTGTTCTATTACACTTCTCCACCATAGCCATAGGCTCTTCCTTCTTCAATCTTCATCGCACAACCCAAATTCGCAGTTCCTACAATCCAAAGCCTGTAGTGTAGTACCAATTACTAGTCTAAGCAGTCGGTACTTCGTGATCGAGTGAAGCGCACTCTCTCCTCGAGCTTCCCGCTTCAACAATGGCTACTGTTATGCAAAAAATCAAAGACATCGAGGATGAGGTCTCATCCCCCTTCTCTCTCCCTCTCTCTCTGCATATATCTACATCTGTGTCCATATATGTAAACTGTATGCATGTGTTCTTTCAACCGTCTCCCTGAATTTCAAAACCCTAGCTGCTTTGCAGTTTGCATCCATATCGAGACACAGAGAGTTTTTGTTTCCGTCTATTATTATTTCGGGACAAATCTTCTTGGATAGTAGTTCTGCTTTTGTTTTTATGAGTAACCCAGAAAAATGTGGGAGTTTTTCACCTTTATTGCTTTATCTATCATAAGGGAAAAAATTCCTTAGACATTGAAACCAATAACCTATTCCACTAATTGGCCACAAGGTCACGGCAAGTAAGAGTAATTATTTCTGCAGGGATTTTTTCGAGAGAGGTACAGGTAACTCTCTGAAGAAAGTGACGGAATTCATTGAGCGCTGTTAGTCATTTATTATCAACGTGCTGGATTTTTTGGCCCTTGCATGTTTGTAGCACTCTTGTGTAGTGACAGTGAGCCGTTCAAGTTGAATTGCTCGGGTTTTCAACTTTTTAGACTCATCCAAATACATACGCAGAAATTATGTAACCTGGTTTAGTAATTGGTTGAACTTATCAGGTCATGCAGCAATGTTGATAACATCCTAAATGTTAGCCAAATTCTACATGTGAAACTTTAGAGAAAAAAGTAAGTTCACTTGGCTTCCTTTGGAATGGAATAGTGCCATAAAAACCTCGAAAAACCAAATCCCTTATTGTTTCAGTCATCACAATCGAAATGGGAACTATTGGGTGGAGCTAAAGAAGGGTTAACGAAGTAAAAGTGATACGATACCAAATGTCACCCTTTATATACTCGGCACGTATTGACTTTATATAGTACGTACAACATTTTCCTCTCTAATTGCGACGTTCTTGGGTTCGTCTTAACAAGAATCAAGTGGAGTCTCAGTCTTGTTCTGGTGAAATTGCCCCTTTCATTCTAATCACTTCTAGTAGATTGAATCCTTGCTGTTCGTGCGTGTTCTTGTGCATGTGTGTGCTTATGCGTGTGTTTCAGCCAATATTAGATAATTCCTTATGCAATTTTTGATGTCGCATTAGTGAATAGCATATGTTGCTCATGGCATACCAATATTTCTCTATTTGCTCACGGCTTGGTCTGTTTTAAGGATGTGACGTTTCTTTCCTTTTTAACGTAGATGGCCAAGACCCAAAAGAACAAAGCTACTGCCCATCATCTGGGCTTGCTCAAGGTATGCATAATTGTATTTTCTAACATTGCTAATGGTGCTGCTTTTTGTTTTTGTAGGGAGCATTCATTATATAATTACTTAGGACTCTGTTTTAGTACATTCTTTTAAGAAGAGTCTTGCTATTTGGAAAAAGGAAGCAACATTTGTACCAACTTTTCTTTAATACTAAAATGTTGATTAAGATTTAGTGGTAGTATGTCTACTTGCAATTTCTTGCAGTATATGCTCTTCAATCATTTTTAGTCATTGCCTGCAAGCATGTACTGTTAATAGTGTGCTAGTTTATCTATTGCAAGTTGAATATTGAATCTGATTTTCCTTTGGAAGTAGTGAGTGGTCTTGAATCTACCACGGTTTCTTTCATCTTCAATTGATTTCAGTGAACTGGAACTAGTAGTATACTTTCTTGTCCACTTTTGACAATTGTGCCTTTGGATTTTTTAAATCTTTTCCATCTATCAAAAGATCTCAATAAGTTCTTTTAATTGGCTGGGAAAAAATTCTAAAAGCTATTTGCTAACACGACTGCTGAACTACCATTGCCTGATTTCAAAGATCTCAATTGAAGTTGCTGTGGCAGACTGCTAGTCACTTTTCTGAGCTACCATTGCCTGATTTCATGTGCTTTTACTTGATGTTCCGTTAAATACACGCAATCTTCTTTTAGATTTCAAAGATCTCACAGACAAGATTTTTGGCCCTTCGCACTAGTAGCTTTGGAGTTGGAAAATTAGAATTGAATGTGTAGATTTCTTTCTAGTTTTTATTCTTGCTCGTTCCAGTTGGCATTAGTTTGTTTTTTTTTCTTTCTGATGTATAGGTGCCTTGTTCTTTACGGGGGAATGCCCCTTAGAGTTTGTAGTTGGGTTTGAGCTTTTTAATAGAAAGTACTTATCAAAAAAAAAAAAAATCTTCTTTAAGAAATTGTTATTGATACCTTTTTCGTTCTCGCTAATTTTGCATATTCCAATGCTTGTGATACTAGGCTAAGCTTGCGAAGCTACGGAGGGACCTTCTTGCACCTCCATCCAAAGGAGGTGGTGGTGCTGGGGAAGGTTTTGATGTTACGAAAAGCGGAGATGCAAGAGTTGGTCTAGTGGGTTTCCCTTCAGTTGGGAAATCAACGCTTCTGAATAAATTAACTGGGACTTTTTCAGAGGTGTGTAATCAACACACGTGAGTTCATAATTGTTTCTGTTCTTTAACGGGGATATGAGGCAACACTGTATCTTAATATTGCATCAACTTTAACTTTCTGTGGGAAAGATTATTCCTTAATAGCTTACAGTGCATATGATTTTTATATCGACGTTGTAGTTCAACTGAGATCTTAAGCATTTATGTTGTGTTACTTCTAAGTTGGTACTGAAGGGGAAAATTTTCAGTCTCATGTTATCCAATTAAGAGGAACATAGTAGATAGTGTTATACTGAGATCTGGGAGTTAGATCTCTCTTGTCTTGTCTTGTCCTTTGGTTTCCCGTCTTTCCTGTTAGATTTTAAACACAGTGAAGTTCATATGGATAGGGTTCAATAATGTCATCTGTGTGTGTGTGTGTGTCTGTGGGACACACACTGAAAAGAATGGGATGCCTTTAATGAAAGATGTTGCAACATTAGTGGTGTGTGATGTGCGTAACCCACACTACAATTTTGGAGGAGATAAAAGCAGCAATAGAGAGGTGGTCTGCTGTAGTTCTGGGCAAAATTATATTGTAGAAGGCACTATTCGAGTTTGGTGCTTTGAGTAATCTCCTCATCCAGTCATCCTTCTCTTTCTTCTTCTTTGTGTGAATAACCCGAGTACTATTCTCTAGTTTTGAGAGCTTTTGCCTGCGCGTCTTCTACGAAACCAACGGCCACCACGCTGACTTTTTTTTTATTGCTTGAATCCATCAAGTAATGACTAGACTAGGCGCTTCGATTCCCTAATTCCTCAAATCTTATTAGGAGCAGAATTACCGATTTAGATAGTCAAAACGCATTGAGACAGCTTAACTAGAGGTGCCGGTGACCCATATTGTCGGTTACTGTTCCCTACCCAAAACACCACAATTCCTATTGTAGGCTGTTCTGCATGAGTTTATAGATTGGTTTATGGCTGAAATTGGCGTCAGTTAAGGGTTTTGCTGCTCCAAAACACTGCTTAGCATGAGATGTGCGCATGCCTAAAATTCTTAGGCTGAGCTTGGAGGTAATGATTTATGCCTTGTGCTGGGTTGGGCTGCACTTGCACCCTCTTATACCTTAACATTCGTCTGGGTTGGCCTAAATCTTGTGGGACTTGGGGCGACAACCCTTGGATTGGGACCTCAGAGATATGTATGACAGGTAAGAATCTATACATCCTTGATCGACTCCTGATTTACTGGCTCTTTTGTAAGGGGAGGAAGTTTTCTTGCTGGGTTTTTGAACCCAATAGTGCATGCTTGATAACATCGGTGGTATTTTTGATGTGAGGGACCTGTCGAGTCTTGGAATTAATATTTAAACTGCCATGATTGTAATGGATCTTCATTATGAAGCATATTCAAAGCACTCATGGAAATCAAATTGGGAGCATGTAGTGTATAGTCCACATTTCAAATGTCCATAACTTTCACTTTTCATGATTTCGCTCCATTTCTGAGATGAAGCCAAGAGGGGACAAAGATAACAATTCCTGACCTATGTCGAAGAACTTGTTCTAATAACTGAAACAAATTTTCCCGCTTGGAAGTTGAAAGTTTTATTGGTTGGTATCTAATTTTTAACCAATACCAAAAACTATCCAACCGGTTACTTTGTCTAAGAAGCCTTCTTCTCTTTTGGTTTCTTATATTTCTGTGTTGAACATTCAGATTTGGAAAATTGCTTATAGACTTAGGGTTAAGGTTCTTGTTATTGTTTATCAAGACCTTATGTTTTCCATGCTCATAGGTCGCTTCCTATGAATTCACTACATTGACTTGCATCCCTGGCGTGATCGTATATCGAGGAGCTAAAATTCAGGTACTATTACTCTCATGCATGTGTTGAAGGGCTTATCCTGGTCTTTGGTATAGTTTTCTGCATTAGTTGTGGCAATGTACATAAACAACATCAACAGATTGGTCCTTCGTTCTTTTCCCATGTTCACTAGTGATTAGGTACCCCTTGCACCGTATGATTCTCATTTTCCACATGTGATAATTGACTATTTTTTTATTGCTCTACTATCTGGCAGTTGTTGGATCTCCCTGGTATTATCGAGGGTGCTAAGGATGGTAAGGGTAGAGGGAGACAGGTAAACTACGACTATTGTTGTCTATCCGTTGTTTTTTCTTCCATTATTAGATATTAGATATTCATTGCTCTTTCTCACTTGTAACAAAGGAATCTAAAAGACTTATCAGGGTTCTGGTAATCATTGCATATTTGTGTAGTGTACCCACGAAAGTATTGTTTTGTTTCCATTACTTGACCAGTTTAACTTCTGTCAACTGCTTGGGTGATGGTTGTTTCTGGTACTCAATGGAACAGCACTTCTATACTCTACCGAAATGTACCGAATAGACACTGTTTCATGTCCATTGATTAACAAATTCGGCATATGCACAGTATCACAGTTCCATATTCTTAGCCGTTAGGTGCATTATCTAGATGCGTCTAACCCAAAAGAAGGCCAGCAGCAATGCTGAGTTTTTGGAAGATATGTTTCTTGAACCTGTTTATGGTACTAAAATGTTTGGCAATTGGTTGCTATAGCTCGAAAAAAAAAAAAAAAAGGGTTTGTCAATCTTCTAATTGTCACGTATGGAAATCAATTGCAATCATTATCTTAGCATTATACAATGGTTATCTGGATTTAGAAATCATCCTATCACAAATCCATTAGCATGTTAAAGATAACTTTTTTCAGATATTGTTTATGTACAGTTTCTAATGCTCATTCATTGGATCAGTAACTCAGTATGTTTCATCAAAATCCAGGTCATCAGTACTGCAAGGACATGCAACTGTATTCTAATTGTTCTTGATGCAATAAAGCCAATAACTCACAAACGTTTGATAGAGAAAGAGCTTGAAGGATTTGGCATTAGGTGATTTGAAATCTTCCTTTTAAAATTTGTTAGCTGCTTTGTATTCTAGACATATAATGTATATCGACCCACCAGCTCATCCTATATTTTTGCTTCTGTAAGGTCTTCCTTTATACTTTTGATTCGATCTCTATTATGATACTGATGCATGTCCTGGGAATAGATTCATAAAATCTTGGGGAGAAGGTGGGGAAATGGCTGGGAGGGGAAGATAATGCTCCTTTTTTTCAAATGTTGCCCGTGGCATGGATAAATTTCCTCATGAGTTTATGAGGAACTAATGTCTTCTTAAGTAAACAAAGTCCTGTAATTACTGTGTATAGTGGATGATTCTCTGTTTATGCAGTTTCTACTTCCCTTATTTCTTTATCTAATGGATATTGTTCGATTCTTCCCCCCTTGTTTCCCCTCCTTCTCTACTGCTTCTAATTCCTTCACTATGTTTTGTCGTCTGTTTGCATCACATTTTCAGGGCTGCTGTTTTATTACTGAGTATGAAGTGATAAGTGTATGTTGTTCACTGATTGGTAGTTGTGCCGAAATGAATCAAACTTTGAGATTAATGTTCGAGTGGCATTCCTTTAATACTCAGCAGTTTATGGCCAAAATCTAGTTTTTTGTCACTAAACGCGTTATCAGGAATTCTGGACCATTCATATATAGGCAAAAATGTGTATGTATTTTGGATCAGAAGTATCTTTCCATTTGAATTTTGGTTGTGTTCCTATTAGTAAATTTATCACAACATGCCAAATTATAAAACACGAACTCGCCTCTTTCTTCTCCCCTTTTCTACTACTTCAGAGACTTTCCATACTTGTTGTTCTGTAAAATGTTGTATGGCGTGGTTTAATCTAGTAATGTAAAATTGTATACTTCCCAAGCTACTTCAGTGCGTTAGAGCTGTAGACATTGTACTTACTACCTACAGGCTACAGCTACATTTTTGCTCCTATTTGCTCTGGTTTTGATCATTTTGATCATTTTTCTATCTTCATTCAGGTTAAACAAGGAACCACCTAATCTTTCCTTCAGGAAGAAAGAGAAGGGTGGAATTAATTTCACCTCAACAGTTGCCAACACACATCTGGATCTTGAAACGGTGAAGGCAATATGTAGTGAATACAGAATACACAATGCTGATGTCAATCTTAGGTGTGATGCAACTGCTGATGATCTCATTGATGTTATCGAGGGTAGTAGGATCTATATGCCTTGCATCTATGCAGTAAACAAAATTGATCAGATAACATTGGAAGAGCTGGAGATTTTGGATAAACTTCCTCATTACTGTCCAGTAAGGTAACCCCTTCGGCCCTTCCATAGACTACAGTTTCATGAGTGTTCGGTTTGAATTGGAAAACAGGAATATAAATTGGAGTCTGTGAGTAAATATTTGAGAATTGAGATGGTGTCTATGTAGTGAAACACCATCTTTGGAATGTTGTCTTCAGTTAGATGATTTCCTTTTTGCAGAGAAAGACCATCAGATGATGTTACAATTGATTACTGAATTGTAAATATATACCTTTAATTTTTTTTATTTTGTTTCATTTTCCTGTTATACCAGAAACCTGAATTCTGAAATTGTTTTGCAAAAAAATCTGGTCTGCTTATTCCATCTCTGTTCCAGTTTTTGTTTCTGTAAGGCATGCTTTTGAAAATTTTCACTATAATGAAACTAACTGCAAAGACTGCTAGTTCAAACTTGCAGGTGATTGCAAAACGGCATATTCTCTCTCTCTCTCTCTCTCTCTCTCTCTCTCTCTCTCTCTCTCTCTTAAAAATCTATTTCAGTAACGTTCAGCTAAATAGTCAAACTGAATGCTGCATAAATTTTCCCAAACTAGCTACATTTTTTAAGTAGAGCTGCAGAGATACTTCCAAGACTAAAAACAATTGTGATGCAGTATGCTGTTAGTACGTATGAAAAAAGAAATAGAAGAAGAAAAGGATGTTGTATCCTGTTGAAATTGTGTTAGAGCATTTCTGTATGAGGAAATTGGTAAACCGCAGTCTAACTCACGATGCCCTGGACATATGTTCCGTATTTTTACTTCACTTGCATCATGTTCTGATAACGGGGACATTAAATTTAATGAATATTTGACAGTTGATATCAAAGTGGTGCTTAGCTATACTTCTTGTGCTGTTTCTGAGCATTATACCTTGGTTAAAAAATATTTTTTTCTACCAGCTACATTATTATTTGGATATGTATTTATTTTCCATATTGGAATGACTTGCTGCAGTGCTCACCTGGAATGGAACCTTGATGGTCTGCTTGACAAGATATGGGAATATCTTGCTTTAACTCGCATATACACAAAGCCCAAGGGTATGAATCCGGATTACGAAGACCCTGTAATCCTGTCATCCAAGAAGAAAACAGTTGAGGACTTCTGCGAGCGAATTCACAAGGATATGCTCAAACAATTTAAGTTGTGAGTCCTCTAAAACTATAATTTAACCAGACTTTCCTTAAACTTCAGACTGTGAACATCCATTAATGACAATTTGTGCATGAAGTATATAGGGGTTCTATGTTTCCGAAAGGAAGATTAAGAAAGTGGACTTTATTTTTTGTTGAAAATGTAAAAATTGGCTTTGTGAAAGCAACATCCATACAGAAACGAGAACAAAAAATGGAATTATCTTTGCTTCATGTAGACCGAGAGGTGGCACTATCTTCTGTAATAACCTTCCATCTTTTATGAAGCCAGTTATAAAACTTGTGAAGTGGAGCCTGTGGATGTGATTCAGTTACTGCACATGCAGTAATGGCCACAAATACGAGTGCTGTATTTTAGCTGGATATTCATCTCGGGGTTTTGAACCCTTCCTGGGTATTCACCCTATTTTCCCTTACTAAAACCTAACTTTATTAATTGGTGCATCGTTGCAGCGCGCTGGTTTGGGGTTCAAGTGTGAAACACAAGCCCCAGAGAGTTGGGAAGGTAAACAGTGCATGCTTAGCCCATGTTTACTTGGTTGCTCTTATTTCTTCCGGCATATTGTATTTGTTTATTAACATTCGTGTTTTGCACCTCAAAACAACAGGAGCATGAACTTGAAGATGAAGATGTCGTGCAAATCATCAAAAAGGTGTGATGACAATATTCTGCAGTTTTACATCAGTTGGTAGTGCCCTTTTTGGTGATAGGAATAGGCGGCAGTAAGTAAAGCTTACTTGAGTCGCTAAGCTTGGGCTCATGTCTTGTTTTTGTTGGAGTTCTGTTTGTTTGATCTAAAGTACAGCTTGATGTGTGGCTAAGCCATTTTGTACTAAAGCCTATTTTGTAATCGTTCATCTATTCCCTAGCTTGTTTATCTTTTAAGATAAATTTATGTCACAATGCATTTGGTGAAACTAGATTTAGCTCTTGGTTTGAAGAACTTTGAACTCTGGTAACCTTTGGCTTCTCTTTGCTTTTAACTTTTGGATTCGCATAACATTTTTTGATCTCCTTGAAACTTGGAAGCTCTTACGTGATTGCTTTTTGGTGGTATGGTGTTACTACTTACTGGTGGTGTTTCATTCTAATTAAACTGATAGTTGTCAAATGCAAAAATACGAAGCGATACAAGAGAAAGGATTCGCAAACATATCATCGTTCCTTTTTCATCAAAATTTACCACCGTTGAGAAATACGGTATGTTCACAAGAATCAACAATGCCCTCATAGGATTTGCAAACACATCATCGTTCCTAAAACTAAAAACAAGTGTATAAGATGCATGAATATAATCTTATACCATCCTTCTTTTGCCGTTTCATTGATTTGTTTTCCGTTTGATCAATCCCGGTGAGCGATTCGACATTAATTCAAGAATTTGTCTTTCTCAATTGGGCTGATATATATATATATATATATATATATATATATATATATATATATATATATCGGGGCGGTTCTATGGACAACTATTTAGACACCTAAAAAAACACCTCATAGTTCCCGATCAAATTTTAATGATCCGAGCCGCTCAATGTGATCAGAACGTGATTTTAAGGGTACCCGCGAAAAATCAGCAAAAAAAAAGACCGGGAAGGGCTTGATCTAAGCAGTTTTTATCTTACATTTAATAAACGGTTCAATTAAAAACAGCTCAAAACAAGTACTTCCCGGTTTTTTTTGCTAATTTCTTATATGCACCCTTAAAATCACATTCTGCACACATTGAACGGTTCGGATTATAAAAATTTGATTGGGAATTATGAGATTGAGATTTGGGGTGTTTTTTTAGGTGTCTAAATAGTTGTCCGCGGAACCGTCCCGTATATATATATATATAAACAATACTCATGAAACATACTACCTAATGACAATAAGAGAAGACGACTTCATGAAATATCAAAGGGAAAATGCAATTGGAACACAGCCATACGCAGCCGAGGGCGAGACCTAGTAACTTCTCTATATCTAATTACGATTTTGATCTTTATCTAATTAACCCAAGGAACATAGCCGGGAATAGGATCATAGTTGTTAAAAACCTACGATACACGATACGTATCTTACGATTTGTATCGTCTCCTTCAGGCAGCGATACGTATTCCACGTGTATTTTTTTTGTATAAAAATCCTACGGTACGATTGCGTATCTACGATTTATATGCGTATCCTAATTCTGTATATATCCTACGATTAATTATTCGAAAAAAGTCGGTCATTGTGGGCACGCGCCCCGGAAAATCGCCCGATTTTGTCGTTTTGAAAATTGGGGTGCGGCCCTCTTTGGAAAAGTTGGCGCGGCGAAACGCTTTGATTCAGAGCCGCCACTCGGGTTTTAGCGGAAGAATACCCAAGGAACCGAACTCGAGAATGCTTGCTGCGTTTTGATTTGATTTAAGAAGGTTTGATTTGATTTGAAGAGGCGCAGACTGGTCCGTTGTCACCTTTGATATCTGAGGTTCGGGAGCCAGGTTACGAGAGGGGAAGGGTTTTATGGCACCCCTCTCGCCCAATCCGGAGATCGGTCTCTACTCGGGCATTTTGTAAAACGTTTGCATTTTTCTCTCATTTGATCATTTTTAGCCAGTTAGGGAGGGGGAGCAGTTAATGGGGGTTAAAACTGTAACAAGTTGCAATTTATACGACAAAATGCTTATGGATGATGGTTTGCTTACTTGAATTGAATTAAACGTAAGAACATAGATTGAGAACAGGCACTGTGAATAGTCTCGACGGGATGATGTACGCTGCTTTTCGGACACGTGAGCAGGCAGCATGCTGGCACGCAATGACCAAGCCACTGCACGCCACCATACCCTGCGCACGCCACACCAAAGCTGGCGTACACTAACCTGCTGATTTCTTACAGCTCTTGCTCTCAACCCTCTGGGCTCTGGAATGGACCAGTGCACACCCAGGACAAACCACACAGTTGATAATATAGATCAGGTACATGTACGGGCATAAAGAGTGGCTAATAGCCGGGAAAACAGCAAAGCAAACCCCATAAACAGAGTGGGGAGGAACAAAAGGCCAGGATTGCACTGTGATGTAAGGGCCAGGCACTGGTCTGTGACGAGCGTGCCGTATGCCACCCCATGGGGGCCGTACGCCAGGCTTGTATGATAACCAGTGTTTGGCTTTGCATCAACTGGGCTCTGGAACATGACCAGAATTGTCCCAGGGGCCTTGAAAGCAAGAAATGGTACAAGTATTGAATGCTACATTTGAACAGTTCTAAAATACAGAAAACAATAAACTGATTATTAGCATGCTGGAAAGGTGATGACAGAAAGGAAATAAACAACAAAGGGACACCTCGTGATCCCCACGCCAGCAGTGCTCATACTGCCAAAGGTGGCGTACGGCTTGATAAAGCTGGCGTGCGCCATGGTGTGCCCTCTACGACTGATTTATTTTACCAGAGAGGGATCTGGACTAATATCAGTTACTAGCCAGAACCCTTCTGGTTCCCCTCAGGAGCTGAAAACATAAAGCAACACAAAGGTGGTATACCTTTGTGCAAGAGAGGGAAAGATGGCGGTGAGCTTTGGAGGTTGAAGATGGAGGGTGTATGATGACTGATCAGTAGTGTGAGGTGCCCCTCTCACTCTTACTCTTTCAATGGAGAAGAGAGAACAAGAGAAGGAAGAGAGGGAGAAACTTGGGCTAATGAAATGTGCTAACCCCTTGCAAATGAATGCAAGGGGGGGTATTTATGGTGGAGAGAGGGACTGAGACCAGGGGATCAGCTGGGGTTAAGGGGCTGGTTAGGTTAAAAGGGGAGCCTCCCATGCATTTAATGCATGGGACTTGTTGATGGGGTGTGTAGGAGAGAGAGGGGGACGGCCCTGCAGCATGTAATGATCAGGAGGCTCTGCACTGTACTGGGTTGGTTACAAAGTCTCGAGCACGTGACAGAAAAGCGGTGATTTGACTGGCCTTGACCGTGCGTACGCCACCTACATGCCGCCGTGCGTCAGGTCAAACTCAGTCAACGGTCGATGTCCGACACGTGGCAATTTCCTGGCGCACGCCAAGTAAGAGCTGGCGTAAGCAAGGTAAGGTGTTGCTGAGGCTTATTTAGCTCTGGATTTGAAAGGTTTGAAGGGGTTTGAAATGTTTGAAAGAGGAGGGTCCAACACCCAAAGCTCACGACCTTCCATCGACCTCGGAAAGTTCTCGACCGTTTATCATCATTGGGGTAAAAAAAAAAAAGACCGCAAACGTGCTGATCCGGATAGCCCAGAATAGGGTGTCTACAGTCATTATTTCAAGAAGTGGAATTCCAAATACATTAATCTAAGCCGTTTGATCTAATTATGGCATCTTTCAAACCCTTAATTTGATAGAAATTCAACCTCGATGTAGGTCTTGTATAAAAGAAAGAACCATATTTCAATTGTATTTTGTCATACTTTTCTTATCCTAACAAAGAGAACATAAAGCCTTAATGTAATAGACCCTAGTTGAGAGACTTTGAAATTTTGCATCTTATTTTTTTTAAATGTAAGCATAGTTTGTTGGTGTTATTATGTGTATCTACTTCTTAATTATATTTTAATTATAATTAACGTTGTTAAAATATAAACTAAATTTAGTATTTTGACAAAAGTTCAATTGGCAAAATCCAAATATGATAGATATTATAGAAAAATATAGTATAAATAGTAGTTTTTAGAAACTCTAAAATATCTAGCTCTTGAATATCTTTGTAAAATATCTAGAGCTTTTTTTTTGTGAGAATTGATTTCAAGTGTAATTCTAGAATTACCTCAAAGTTTATCTTGTATGAAAATATCTTTGTGCTAGAGGCTTTCATGGGGTAGTACAGATAGGGATGAGTTCTAACCATTTTGTACCAATCCAAAAAAAGTTTGAGTTCAAGTGCAATACAAACTCTCCTTCCCCACTCTTGTATTTAGTATTCTCCCTCTTCCAAAAATATTGTCCAACTGTTAATACACGATACGTATCTCGATACGAACTACACAGGTGAAAAAATGATACATGATACGTATCCCAATTTAAAAATATTGGATAGTATAACTATTAACAATGATACATGATACGTATCCCAATTTAAAAATATTGGATAGGATAACTATTAACATTCCTGCGTACGTTTTCCCCCTCAGCAAACACTTTATAAAACAATCCTGAAATGAATAGCTATTTGATGGCATATTCAAGCAAACAAGTTAAAAAAAAAAATACAATTCATAAAACTTTATAACTTATTTTAATTTGTTTAAGCGTATAATCTAAAAAGCTATTCGTAAGTGCTAGTATACGGGGCCACGCCACGTGATGCCTTCTCACGACTAATCACCTATTCACCCCATTTGTTTAATATCCATGCAGTATCTAGCTAGTATTTTCATGTTGTACTTGGGAAAATATATGCAAAATTAATGAAATGTTGTACTTGGGAAAATATATGCAAAATTAATGAAATGTGCCCACACTCCTAGATAAGTACGTAGGTCATTTAGATATGTAACTTATCTGATCAATTGTCGTCTGTTCATATCATTTGAATCTATCACAAAAATCCCATTCAATTTTTTTAGTTGTTATCCATTTATACCCCACTTAAGCCTATAAAAAGGTGATCACAAACCTTCTTCTATCACCACAATTAGACCCAATTAGGGAAGAGAAGAGATATCTGAGTGATGATGATGAAGGGAGGTTCAGCTACCATTGTTTTTATGTTAGTACTAGTTTGCATTGGTATGTGGATGACCAATGCCCTAGCCACCGAGGAAACCAAGTCCCTGCCACCATCCAAATCACTCGACGACGCTGGATATGGATGGCCGTACTCGTACTATTCACAACTATACCCATACTATCCACCATTCCACCCATACTATCCACCGTATAACCCATACTATCCACCATCCCCGCCGGCCAGACCGCCACCAGCCGCTCCAAAGCCGACGCCAACGACTCCATCACCACCAGCCACTCCAAAGCCGACACCAACGAATCCATCGCCACCGGCCAAACAAAAGCCGCCACCAGCCAGTCAGAACCCGCCGTCTACTGGATATTTCGATCCAAGGGAATGCGGTGAACTCGTTGGCGATGTGGTTGGTTGCATTGCAACATATTGGGTTGGTGACTTTAACAAGGAGCATTGTTGCAGTATTTTCCAACGAGTGAGTCAATGTCCTGGGGGTAGTTCATTGATTTTGGGTATATATCCTCAGCAATGTTAGTGGCCGGTTACGATTTTTTTTTCGTTTTAATCTCTCCCTAATGAGGTTTCCTCACTATCGTAGCTTGTTGTTGATGAGATCTCTTTTGAATAAGTTAGGTTAGGAGTTTAGTTTCTGGATTTAATTAGTGGGACTTTTTAGCTAGGTGAATGGTAGGATGTAGTATATAATTCGAGAATTCAATATATTAATCAGGATTGTTTTTTATGCTTTATGTATTTATTAATTTATTTTCCGATCGATTGAAGCTTCGTACCTGTTTAATTGTTGATTTCATAATGGTACTTCAGTAGCTAGCTAGGTTCCAATTCGATTATTCAAAAAGAACACCGATCCAGTCATCAAAAATTCAAAATGAACCAAACCAAACCAAACAATGAGAAAGGAAATCTCTGTTTCTGTCCGGGATATGTTGTATTACTGCACTGTATCACAAGGAAAATGCTGTTCGCTGTTACTAATACATTGTATTACTGCACTTTCACTATTGTCTATGAACTTCTTTCCAGCACAAAAAAGAGGGTGATTTGTGCAACTTTTGCCTCAGTTATTCTTCTTCGGAGATTTCCTTCCCTTTTGCCTCAGACTTAGAGCTGTAATCGACCCTAATTGATTGTGTATGATCCTCCTCCCTTCGATTGTGTCTGCAAAAATTCTGATTTATTTGCACAGTTTGGTTAGTCATCTCAACAGTACGTAAACATGCATGGTAAAAGATTTGGCTAAGTCCTGCTAGTTTTTTGTTTACCCCCTTCAAATTTCCAGTTAACTATGGCTAACTGTTCCACCGATTTAATTTCCTTTTTCACCATAATTTACCACCGTTAAGGAATACCGTATGTTCACAAGAATCGACATGCCCTCATAGGATTCACTAACACATCATCGTTCCTAAAACTAAAAACAAGTGTATAATATCATTACACGAAAACTTTTTAATTAGAGTGAAATTGATCCAGGAAGCTCATGCTTTTGCAAAGCAGTTGAAGTAGCTGAAAATGCTCCTCCTCGGCTGTGAGAGAAAGGGAAAAAATCATTAAAACCTCCATGCAAAACTGAACATGAGGTTACCATAACATATAGAGAAAACTGTTGACATGTCTAACCAATGCATTCTTATCATATACTCAAAAAGGAAAAATCTTCACAAAGAACCAAATGGGACTTTTCATGTTTCATAAGAAATGCACCACTTTTTGTAAAAACACTTTCAAATTACTAATAAGTTACTACCACGTGTCCTGGCCCACTCATGAGCACCTCGATTAGTTCCGAACCTGAAAATAATTGGCTAACAGGCAAACGTCTAGTAGCTCCTCGAGTTAGCTATCAGAGTTTTTTGGCTGTGAGCTCAGAGTGCAAAAATCCTTGCTCAAAGTGGAAAGGGTTCCATTGCGGTGGAGACCACTAGATACCTAGTGATCAATGCCTGAGACAAACTTAGAAATTTGTTACCTCCTACGATTTCAGATTTGAAATCTCTTATTTGCTATCAACTCCTTTGAGGTCATTTCATATAGAGTTTTGCCCCGCCTTTAATTGGCCTTAAATGGGCTGTGGGATTGGTTTCTCGTCGAGATGTGCAAAAGCTGGCCGGGACATTGAGTTATAAAATAATGATAATAAAAAAAAACACGATTGGTACAACCAATTGTCACCGCCATCCTACCTCTTGCATCCCACTATCATCAATGTTCTTCATAAAGTTCTAACTACTGACTTCCAGTATTTATTCATGGGCCCATAGTTCTATATTCCCAATTCCCATAATAGGTCTAAAGGATTGTGGGAATTGGAACAAGGGACTCGACCCATTATTAATTTTAAAAAATTGGCCTAGGGTCCACTATAGCATGTTTTCAACCCACTAGGTCCACTGATCAAGTTTCTAACCCACTAGGTCCACTAATATGTATTTAATAAGGCATAAAGTCCACTACATTTAAAAAGGGAAATAGTGGTTGACAAAATTATCTTTTCCATTCAAATCCCATACTTTTAGCCCATTATCCCCCATTATCCCTTATACGTTTCAAATCACGCAAAATTCTCGGAAAATAGCAAAATTCTCGGGCAATAACAATTATGTTGGATCAGTTTCGTATCTAACGTTATTGTACTTATATAACGTTATATAACATTGTATATTCTACTTTGTAGAGTTACATCTTGATCTCAGCTGCTTTGTTGAATTTTTTTGAGTTTTGCTGCACAAAAACTCTCATATAACATTATATTTTCACTTTATTGAATTGGTCCGCGCAGCGGCCTTAATGACTTGCTTCTAGTAACAATAATACACATAAAAAAACGTAATACATGTGACAAAAAATAAACATATAACCATATAACGTTATACATGAGATTTTGTCCTTTCTAACTCTAAAAAAAGAAAAAGAGGAGATCTTGTAACTTCTTTCCATTATATTTTCACTTTATTAAATTGGTCCGCGCAGCGGCTTCAATGACTTGCTTCTAGTAACAATAATACACACAAAAAAACGTTATACATGAGATTTTGTCCTTTCTAACTCTAAAAAAAATAAAAAGAAGAGATCTCGTAACTTCTTTCCCTTCGTCGTTGTTGACTTCTTTACAATCGACTTCACAGGTTAACTTAATACCCTTCACCCCTTGAACAACTGCACAAATAACATCCTTTAACAAAATTAGTATATAATCAATATTGATATAACCATATATACTATCAATCGAATCCCTAACTTAATTCAACCATACCATACTGGATCAAAGATTGATATAACCACATATACTCGCAATTAAAACCCTATCTTAACTACACCAATACGTAACTGATCAGAGTTTTTTGAAAAAATATATAAGGTTATATAACATGTATCGTCATATAACCATATTAAATCACTTATTGATTATATAATCTGATATATTTATTCATAAAACTCCAAATATATCAGAAGCAAGTCGGAGAGGCCGCTGCGCGGACCAAATCAATAAGTGATTTAATATGGTTATATGATGATATAGGTTATATATAAGGTTATATAACCTGTATATTTATAACGTTAGATAAAAAAAATAACGTTAGATAAAAACGTTAGGGTATTACATACTGGACGGAGGAGATTGACTCGCATACAGTTCACATTTGCAACATATAACCCAATATTCGTATATAATACTCTAACTTTACATGCCCGTGTCATTTAGTATAACCATATATACTTGCATCCCTATTGGGTTATTTTTCTTTTTAATTTGTAGGTGTTTTTGAGACCACAGTTTGGTTTCAATTTCAGGGGTAGAAAAAGCTGGTTCATATAACCATATATAGGAGGAGAAACATTCTTATATCAAAATTGATGGGTGACTAGGTCTCTGTCAAGGTATATAATCTTCACAAACTCACGCATTTCTTTTCTTTATTTTGTACAGACGAAGCCTTTTTATAGAACTTATCAGAACATGAAGATAGTTTTCGGGGAATGATATATTCCTGTTCTCCAAGAACGATTGATTTAGTGATTTTGTTATTCCTTTCAGTTCTTGGATTTGACCAAATATACTATCAATAACTTGATATAAGCACATTGAATCTCTCACCCATGTCGGTTACACAATCAAAACCTGCAATTGGATAGTTAATCATATATATAACATTATATCAAAACTAATATGGAACATGTAACATTTGTATGCTGTTGCAATACAATGAAAATGATACGGTATATCATATATAACCATATATATTTACGCTATTGAATTGGTCCGCGCAGCGGCTTATAGACCTGAATATATAACCATATATAAACTTATAAAATAGGCACATATAATGTTATATATTATTAACTGTCCAATTGTGTTTTACTAATGAGTTCCTATATATAACTTGAACTGTACTTAGTTACCAATATTGATATAACCATATATACTATCAATCGAATCCCTAACTTAATTCAACCATACCATACTAGATCAAGGCAGTTACGTTGGAATTCTGCGACAGAGAGAAGGAGCAAGTTTTGCGATAGAAGATCACATATAACGTTATATACTCATTCAACCGTTCACATTTAACGTTATATACTCATTCATCAGCTCACATTTAATGTTTCATACTCATTCATCAGAATAATTGAATATTGATATAACGTTATATACGTTATATCGTATATAACGTTATATATATCAGAGACTATATATACATATATGCAAAAGCGACAGCACATCATATAAAATGTCTTACGAGACAGTAGATCATATATAATGTTATATAAATCAGAAAGCGACGATCGACGACAAAGGGACAAAGGGCGACGATCATATATATATATATATATATATATATATATATATATATATGCAAAAACGACAAAGGGCGACGATCGACGACAAAGGACGATGGCGAGGAAGAGTGCGGTGTCAGCGACGAAGGGCGACGATCGATGACGGATATTTGCAACAGTCGTACCTTGGGCTAGGCCAACGATCGACGACGAAGGAAGTCTGGGACGTGGGTTGATCTCTGCTTTTCGTCTGTTGATCTCGTTGTTGGAGTGATGACGGCAATCGAGTGCTTGATGACGGCGACGGAGACGACGCCGGTATTTGAGTGCTTGAGGACGGCGACGACAATCGAGTGCTTCTCGCCGATTGAGTGGTTGAAGAAGAAACGATTGGCTAGGGTTGGGAACTGGGCTTTTCTTCTGAAAAAGGATGAAACAGATGAAAATGGGGGGGGGGGGGGGGGGGGGGGGGGGGGGGAGCCGGGGGTGGGTTTTATAATTTTTTGAATGGGGAGAAATTTTAGGAATCGGGAGAAATTTCAGGAAATTTCAAATTGATGTTTTTGAAATGGTTGAAAAAATGGACAAAAAGTTTTTAAAAAACAGGGGTATATTAGACCTAACAGGGTTATTATATTTATATCTTTACTAATAGATTAGTGGACTTAGGAGGTTTTAGAATTTAGAAGTGGACTTAGTGGGTTTGAAAATTGCTATAGTGGACTTATGAAAAATTCTCCCACCTATTAATTTTATGGAGCATCAAATCAGCCATTACAATATGGAACACGTAGATACAGATGTGTTCGGAACCGTTAAATCCACGTGAGGGGTTCACATTAACAAGGACCAAAATAATGACAAGTCTTTTTGTTTCTCATTACCAACCATTACCAACACCACCAACCAAGAGCACCAAACGTAATAGACGCTGAAACAAAAATACTGCTATGGCTTAGCACAAAAACTTATTACAAAAAATTGCTAGTTCCTTGATTTGAACTATTCACTGGACTAACTCACTCTCAATGTACAGATTATTCGTGGAAAAATCTGCTTAACTAAGAGATTAACAATCAGACTTCTAACCGTCCATCTTTCTCTATACGTGCATGTCAACAAGACTCTTCCCGAACTCGACCATCAACCTCTATTTTTTATGGAGAATCTAAACATCAGAATTTTCTTATTCTCTTTTTAAATTGCAACATATACGATTCAAACAAGCAAGACTGATTAAATCTCTGCTAATAATGAACAACTTTGTACCTACTTGTAAAGCTGCTTTTATTGTGGTAATACAATTTTGGGATGGAACACCAATTGTATCAATTAGACAAAAACTAGTTCTTTTAACAAAGCAAGCAATGGAATCTTACAGTTGGAGAGTGGTTGTTCTGGTGGTAATGGTGATGATCACTGTGGTGGTTTTGGTGGCGGCAGAGGCGGTTGAGGAGGTGAGCTCTTCTTCATTGCCAAGACTAGCTCTGGACGCATCCCTCTTGTGCTGTTTCCTCATTTCTCTGATTTTTGTGAAGTCCATGGAGTAGTCTGGCATTTCTCCATGTTGTTCCCAGTCTCCAAACTGGGGCACTGATAGCCATGGCTTGTTCTTCTGCACAATAAAGAAGAAAAAACTATACCCTTAAGTAACAAATTTTCAAATTCTCAATACAGAAAAATATATTGAATTGTGCATATATTTTTGTGAAAGGGAGAAAAGAAAGGTAAACACTTCTTAGATCCGTGGAGAGAATTCTGTCACATTTATTTTTAACATTTACAAATCCCCCTCTCGAAGTCAAGATCCAAACAGGGCCGGTCCCAACATTTCGGAGGCCTAAGACGAATTTCGAAAAAGAGGCCTTAATTTTTCCTTTCGACTTATGTGCTGACTGCTGACCATACTATTTTTTCTTCCTGAGCTCATAAGTTGGGTATTAAAAATAGTTGGAGCCCTAATTTCTATATTTTTTTAAAGAGCCTACGGCGGCCACCTCATAAGCCCGAGTCGGGGCCTAACGGAGGGCCGGCGCTGAGAGCCTTAAACAAAGTAAACCTAAGGAATTCATACAAAAAGTTACTATCAAAATGAGAATACGTGCCCCTTCACTCCCAGGCAAGGTCTCGGTTTCGAGCCTTGCCAGTGGCATGGGGGTGTGGGATAAAGCATTATGCCCACTTGTACCTAGGTGGTGCTGTGGTGACGGCCTGTCCTCACGGACAGTAGTTATGGCTCAAACCGGACATTCCACGGCGGGTCGGGAGCCCCTATGGTCACGCCCCAATGGGAGTTGCTACGCTGGTTGTCCCCTCCCACCATTTTGTTTATCAAAAAAAAAAAAAAATGAGAATACGTGCCACATTGAAAGAAACAAATCACATTGATTTGTTAAAAAAAAAATTACTTGTATAAAAAACAAATCACATTGAGCCACGATCATTCTGTGGGTTGCGATCTTCTCTTCATTTGTGGCCCAATACAAATTTAGGGCCGAGCGGTGATGTTTTGTGGGTTGGGATATTCAGATTATGAGCTGGGCTCAGAAAGGATTATCAGCTGGGCTTATGCATTTACAAATGTCTCCTCTCTTATTTCGTTTTTTTTTGGTTCGAAGGATGTCCCGGTCAACTTACGTGCACCTCGACTAATCTACTTTACAGTCCAATCGAAGTCGGACCATCTATGCAAGCAAGGACTAAGAGATCAAGAAGAAATTACTTTGTTGCAGGCTGACTCTAAGAATCAAACATTTACAATTGTGTGGGGAGCAAACTCACTAAACAAAGGGATTCTCCTTTCAACACTTTAGAATGTGTGGACTGTACAACATCTTAAGATTTCAGTACACGTGGCACTTAATGAGTGGATGGAAATTGGAATCAAACTTAAGCAGCTTTCTACACCACAAGACTTCTATGCATTCCAAGGGCGTTATCTAAATCCCCTCGGCTGCAAATATTTTGCTGGCCACAAAAAATAGGATGCGATTAATAGTTTCTTCAATCACTGAAATGTGCGCTGGAAAATGGAGTGCTAATAATACAATTATAAAATCTCAAACTGTTCTTAAATCATCACACATAATCAATGTGCTTCTAAACTCATTAATGTTCAATTAAGATAGTTTAATAAAGAAGGTTATCTAAGTGTGCCATTCAAGCTCAACACTTTGAATCAATCTTCAAACTTTTGTTTTGGACTAGAG
Organism: Rhododendron mucronatum var. ripense; assembly: GCA_019656295.1. Lineage (NCBI taxonomy): Eukaryota > Viridiplantae > Streptophyta > Magnoliopsida > Ericales > Ericaceae > Rhododendron > Rhododendron mucronatum. Next base: position 1,506,259 of record BPLT01000081.1, read on the forward strand.
TAAGCCCAAAAAGATCAAAATTATTCTATAGAATACTTTCTTTTTTCATCGTAGTACTTGACTTAATGTTAGTCTTGATTTCTAATTAATTTTTTTGGGAGAAAGTCGTGAATTTTTCTCTTTGATTTTGCTTATTTTATATGGGTTCGAATTATCCTTTATCCTTATATTGGATGGATGGATTGAATTGTCTAAATTTCGACCGCCTATTTGAATGTAAAAAATTGTTGAGTAAGGGATTAATTTTATCAATAAGTTATTATATTTTTTGATCCACTTTATCAATAAGTTATTACTACTAATAAATTCAGAACATTAGTTCTCGAGCTGCTCGGCCAAAAATAATTGATTTAGGCAATTTCAAAACACGGACCGGAGAAGAATTCATTTTCATTTTATATCAACATTCTTCCTGTAAAATTGATTTTTCTTCTACTTCCAATTTTTGGCTTGACTAAAAGAGTAAAAGTTGCTAACCATAGTTTACCCAGGATTACTTCATCTTCCATGGACTGAGAGAGAGAGAGAGAGAGAGAGAGAGTGAGTTTTCTCTTCAACTCTGTTCTCTCGGTTACCCCCACAGAGAACATCTCACAGTTTCTTTCCATTTCTCAAAATTAACCCCCTTTTCTTTTCTCATCGCTAAAAAAATTATCAATTTCAGTTACTTTCCCGCCATCCAAATATGGACTTCGCAACAAAACTCCAATTCATCGACCTCCGCTCAACCTTCCTCACCGGTTCACCCTCCCGTTTAGACGTTCAGAAACCTAATCTCCGACCACGTTTCAGCCCAATTTCTTCCGCAGGTCGGTCATATCATCATTCTATCAAATACAGAACGAATTTCCTTAACCCTAGAAAATCAATAGAAAACCCTACTAGGGTTTCAGGTAAATTGTCAGAGGCGAACGTCGAAACACCCGTCGCAAAGACTGGTGTCAAGGAGGACGATATCGAATCACTGTTTTCGGATTATTCGACTGATGAAATCAACTATAAGCGTGCAAATAACAAGAAATCAAATACCGGGGCATCGAGTGTATCATCGGGTGTTAGGTTAGAGAATGTGAGTAAGAGCTACAAGGGTGTGACTGTGCTGAAAGACGTGACTTGGGAAGTGAAGAAAGGTGAAAAAGTGGGTTTGGTGGGGGTAAATGGTGCTGGGAAGACAACCCAGTTGAGAATTATTGCTGGGTTAGAAGAACCCGATTCTGGTAATGTTATAAAGGCAAAACACAATATGAAAATTGCGTTTTTGAGTCAAGAATTCGAGGTTTCATTGAGTAGGACTGTGAAGGAGGAGTTGTTTAGTGCTTTTGAAGAGCAGATGGAGGTGGCAAAGAGGTTGGAGAAGGTGCAGAAGGCGATTGAGGGGTCAGTGGACGATTTGGAGTTGATGGGGAGGCTTTTGGATGAGTTTGATTTGCTTCAGAGGAGAGCACAGTCTGTGGATTTGGATCAGGTGGATGTCAAGATTAGTAAGTTGATGCCTGAACTTGGGTTTGCTCTGGAGGATTCAGATAGGTTAGTGGCTTCGTTTAGTGGTGGGTGGCAGATGAGGATGTCACTTGGGAAGATTCTACTTCAGGTATCAGTGCAACTAGATTCATTGTTGGTCTTGAAATTTTGTTACTACCTCAGTCGCCAGTTTTGATGAATTTGAAAACTTTTTCAAATATATTTTGATTGGTGGGAATAAGTCTCAAATTGTTTCCACAAAAAACTGATTATTGTTGACCAGATTAAAGGCACGACTGTTGAAAAAAGACTAAGAATATGGGACGGAGTGAGTAATAGGTTTTGATGCGTAGACTTCAGAATCAAAGATTGTGTTGCAAATATGCTCTTTGCGTTTGCATTTGCATTAGCGGTGTTGGAGATTTAAAATCCAGTATGCTGTAACACAGTAAATTAGTGTCAATAAAGCACTGATACTTCTACTTGGCAGTCTAAACAGTCTTGGATCCTGATGGGTACAATCCTCGTGAAAACTCTGCGAGGTCAATGCCTGCTCTACTTTTAAACTGTACCTCAATTTTTTTTTGTAATTTTGAACAATTATCTGATACTTCTCAAATAATCTAAGAGACATGTCTGGGCAATGAATATTGAATGTGTGAGTGTCTGTATTGCAGCATTGCTGTATAGGTATACTAAGGCTAAATTTAGACTTCCTTTTGTAATCATACCGCGTCTTGCGGCATTCCTTTATTTTACCCATCTATGCTTCAAGGAACTGCTGCTTCCACCATATCATATCATTTCTGCAAAATTGCACTTGCTTAGCATAAGTTAACCAAATTAAGTGAAGTTTTGAAAAGTGTATTCTAAATGGTTTTTTTTTTGGCCTTATTGATTAAATTTTCAATGTGTAAGAACAGTAGTTTCTGATTGATTGGTTAAGTGCTGACATGTGATATAATCTGCAGGACCCAGATTTATTACTATTGGATGAGCCCACTAATCATCTCGATCTTGACACAATTGAGTGGCTGGAAGGATATCTTTATGAGCAAGATGTGCCTTTGGTCATCATATCCCATGACAGGGCTTTCCTTGACCAGCTTTGTACAAAAATTGTGGAAACAGACATGGGTGTATCGAGGACATACATGGGCAATTATTCTGAATATGTTGCTGCAAAGGCAGCCTGGATTGAAGCTCAGTTTGCAGCGTGGGAGAAGCAGCAAAAGGAAATCGAGCATACAAGGGACTTGATAAGCAGATTAAGTGCAGGAGTAAATACTGGCCGAGCATCTTCTGCTGAAAAGGTGTACTATTTTACTCAATTATTCCATTCAGTGAATGCATGTTCTAATCCATAGTGTTATGGCGGAAGTAGGTATGTCTGATTAGTGATGAATCTTTATAATCCTAAGCAATTGCTTGTTGCGAAATCTATCATTTTGCTTTATTTGATACAGTCCAACTTTCTACCAATGGTTATAAATAAGAGGAAGACAGACTCGCTTTGGTATCTCAGGTCCTGCTAAGTTTTATCTGGGGTTACAACTCACATCATCTCCACTACACAGGATAAAGCATTCGTAGTCTTTGCGTTCACAATACGGCATGCAATATGTTTTTTGGAATTGGTGATTTCTACCTGTTTCTTGAAATGCGGCTCTTCTGAAGAGCAGTGAGAAACATGGGTAGCATTATTGTTTTGAGGAGGTGGTGAAGTCTACTTGTTTCTTGAAATGTGGCCCTTTCTAAAAATAAAGTGTGGAATACTCCTTGATGATGCAAAATTGCATCCCTGAGAGTTCTAACATTGATAACGGTGTCTTCAAAACCTAAGGGGCTAAGACATAAATTAGGTAGATTTTGCTCAGAACTCAGACTTGGTGGGGGTATGGATAGGGGAAAAGGAAAAGGGAAACGGAAATGAATGTCGAAGTGTGAAGAAAAATCGTGTTATTTTGGGTTTTCGCTTTTATTGAAATGTTGGAGAAAGAAGAACATTTCGAAATGCTAAGAGATCCTGGTAAAGAGAACGAGGATTGATATTTAGATCTACACATTTCTCCCCTATTTTGATTATTTTGTATCAGTGTCATTGTTCTGTGTGGTAATCATGGATGGTCTTTGCAGAATATATTTGCTCGCTCAGTAGTATGTTAGTGTCCCCATCAGGTTGCAATCATGGTAGATAGCTGCTTCACTTCTGTAATGGGGACCGTGATTTCTATTAACTGTTTCTGTTAGTTATCCTTAAAAAGTAATTTCACTGATTATTGTGGACTCTTTGGACCTTTTCAACAACTGCTATGTGAGACACTGATATGCAGGACTAAAACAAAGTTGCTTTCTACGCGGCTTGATCATGATTTTGTTCACATTCTCTTTTATTATGGGCGGCATCAATAACTGGTGTTTCATTTTTATGAAAATAGAAACTTGAAAAGCTTCAGGAAGGTGAACAAGTTGACAAGCCTTTTATACGGAAACAAATGAAAATAAGATTCCCTGAGCGTGGAAGAAGCGGGAGATCTGTTGTAACTCTCAAGAATCTGGAATTTGGATTTGGGGATGAGGTAAGTAACATAATGAACTGAAAGAGGACAAAGGCTAATGAAGTTTAGCTCCCTGTTTCTGATTATTGTACATGTGATCCATTCTTTGTCAGGTTTTGTTTAAGAAGGCTAATGTGACGATTGAAAGGGGCGAGAAAATTGCCATTATCGGCCCAAATGGGTGCGGAAAGAGTACTTTGCTTAAACTTATTATGGGTTTAGAGAATCCCAGAGGCGGCGAAGTTCTGCTTGGGGAACACAATGTTCTTCCAAATTATTTTGAGCAGAATCAGGTATAAACCTGTGATAATTCTTATAGTTTTGCTTGGGCCATTATTTCTCCCTATGACTAATTATTTAATTTCAGGCTGAGGCACTTGATTTGGATAAAACAGTGCTTGAGACTGTGGCAGAAGATGCAGAAGATTGGCGCATGGATGATGTAAAAGGGCTCCTTGGGCGTTGCAATTTCAAAGCTGATATGCTTGATAGGAAGGTATCCTTCTTGAGCGGTGGTGAGAAGGTTAGTACTCGTGGTTTTTTTTTTTGTCTAGTTTTCGTGGAGCGCTTGCATCACGTTTGTGGTTACATAAGAATCTAGCTTTACGTTTTGGATCTCCTATAGGAAACAACTATCATTAGGGTGTTACTTTTAATGAGTTTAACGCGTTCTATTAGCTTCATCAGGGCTTGTAGTTTGTGTTCTATTTCGCTTCACATTTATCTCATTGCCTGTTGAGTTTAGGCACGTCTCGCCTTTTGCAAGTTCATGGTAAAACCATCAACCTTACTAGTTTTGGATGAGCCGACCAACCACTTGGATATACCGTCAAAAGAGATGCTTGAGGTTTGCTCCCTATTCCATTTATTTTCTTCAGTTAACGTTATTTATTACATCCATCATCACCCTTTTATATTTTTTTGAACTCTATTGTACTTATTATTAGGAGGCGATATCCGAGTATGAGGGCACTGTCATTACTGTTTCTCATGATCGATACTTCATAAAGCAAATAGTTAATCGGGTATTGGAAGTCAAGGATGGCACTTTACAAGACTATGAGGGTGATTACAATGTAAGCTTTTCTTTAACTTATTCGACTTGGAATTTTAGCATACTTATTTTTTGCATTTGCTTCTTGTGTTGCAAATTCCTTGCATCAGAAAATTGGTGTTTTTTCCCCTTACATATGGCTGTGGATGCCAACTCATGAGTTGGAATTACTGGATTACTGAATTCTCACCATTATTCGGCAATTCATGCCCTCAACAGTTATCGTAGCTATGCGCTTTGACAGTAATTTTAATATGGCAGGTCAAGTCTTTTCAGTTCTTAGCCCTAAAAAATTGATTAGTATGAGGAATAATCTATCATTTTTGCATACTGCATATACTCCATCCATTCTATTTTGTTTGTCTATTTTTTAAAAGTTGTTCACTTTAATAAATACTACTCCTATATTTTCTTGATAAAGTATTTCTGTATTTGAAATTTTGTTAACAATAAATCTGAATTAGTTCTTCTAGACAATTTCAAAATCATCTAAGAATCTTTTTTTTTTTTTTAAAAAGCATAGACAATTAAAAAAAAAGGACATATGGAGCATAATTTTGTATATTATGCATATGTTATCAGCTCAAACGTTGTTGAATTCCAAGAATTCGAACTTACTCGTGTATGCTCGCTTTGGTATGAGCACCGTTCAGAAGGGTCTCTTAAACTTGTATTTAGACTCAATGCTTGTGTTAGAGAACTGCTAAGTTTATGAGAATGATGGTGGTTTCTAATTATCCAACAATTACAAAATTGCAGTACTATTTGGAGAAGAACATTGAAGCAAGACAAAAAGCGCTTGAACGGGAGGCAGAGCTCGAGGAAAAATCTCCTAAAGCAAAGGCCAAGTCGAAAATGTCAAAGGTAGTGCTACCCTTGTAGTTATTCTCAAACCATGTAATGAAAATGGAAAGTGGCAATTTTATGTTTACACTGATATCTGGGTAAAATCTGATCAAAGGCTTAATTTTTGCTTTGCATATTCCTTTCAGGCTGAAAGGGAAGTGCGTAAGAAGCAGAAATCACAGGCATTTCAGAATGCAAAAGCAAAATCGAAAGGGTCGAAGAATTCTAAAAGATGGAATTGAGCTATACTTTAGTTGGAAAAAATCTGTATCTTTTAGATGGTCTTACTTTGTCAAAAACCTTGACCATGTATATATAACGGTGAATATAAATAGTTTACTTGGTTAGAATTGAATCAGATGTGACCCAAATTTTTGATAAAGGGTTCATGTCAACGATATATGCCTTATGTTTGTATCTCCTGTAATCGTTTGCAGATCTCATTCTTATGGAGTAGTTGGAGCACGTGACAAAGAAATAGTAGCTTACTTGATCCCAATTGAAAGGTGGACTGCTGGAAAAATCGATTGCATTTTCTACCCAATCCGTAATGAATTATTGTTTTTGTGCAATATAATTTTTTTCCCCAAGGGTGTGCAATATAGATATTAGATGGTGTCATTAAAACCTTGGAAGTGATTTTTATTTTTATTTTTTGGCCGAAACAAATGAGATGCTACCAGGAAGCAAGTTAAAGTGTTTTGTTGAAATCAAACTTCAGTTTCTTTCTGCCACTTGAATTAAACTGGTTGTTCCATAAGCTCAAATCCAAATGCTTACCCTTTAGTCCATTGTTTTGATGCCCCAAAAGTTCTCGTAGAAAGGGAGTGAGGGGCAGGGAATTAATTGTTTAATTACATGTTGTGAAGCCCAACTTTTTGTTTGTAGGTGGCTATTTTTCTTCCTTATGAGTTATATCCCCATCCCACAATTGTTTAGAAAATGATAAGATCAAAAAACAACACAATAATGAACTCTTGGGTGAAACAAAAGACGTACAATATATATTTATATCAAAAAACATAGCAGGCAACTTACAAGTTAGGCCAAGTTGTTGGGTGTTCAAATCCGCTCACCAGGCCTTTTAAATTGTAGTATATTACATTGATGTTCTCACATGAACTTAAAAAAAAAAAAAAAAAAAAAAGGATAAGAAGGCAGGAGAAGTTTTTTTTTGAAGATTGAAAAACGAACAAGTCAACACACCACCTTTGGCACTAGTACTGATCCCACACGAAACATAGGCTTCATGAGCATAAGTAGAAAAAGAGCTTGATTAAATTGAAGCCGGTGAAGACTACTGAGCCCACTAGTCCAAACGACAACCTTGGGATAAAACTGACCAACAAAGATTGTATTGTACCTCTAACAGCAAGCAAGCTATTATTCGCATGCAACAATTCTGTTGCTTAGCAAAGCACATTTGAAAAATCGATTTCGGGTGCCACCGAGATGGAGGTTAGCCTCTCTGAAATGTTGGAAAGATGAAAATTTTTCATTCGCAAACCCTTAAGCATCGACATTCCTCCTTCTTCCACTTCAAGCTCCCCGTCAGAACTTCCAATAACTACTAAGATTTCGAGTTGAGGGAATCCTCCAGCAGAGCAAGCCAATTTAGCTCCACCATAGGTCTTCAACTCCAAAACAGTCAAATTTGAAAGCTTCTCCAACACAGGAAATGGATCTTCAGTGAGATCCGTACGTATCGAGAGGTATTTGAGATTTGGTGGGAATTGGTGGACCTGTGCTGGCAACTTACAAGCTCCTTTGAACCGCAATGTCATTTGGATGAGGTTTTGGCACTGAGAAAGCGGTTGCAATGCAGGGAACGAACCAGAGTCTCCTAAATCAACTTCTAGAAGCAAGAATTGGAGGTTTCTCAATCCACCGATAGAATCTAGCGTGATTCTCCTGTCCCCTCCCAAAAATGCTACCCAGAGCAAACGAAGATTGATCAAAACCGTTGGGTCGAACTCCATCTGATCCCCAACTACAACTTGACCGAGAGTTCGAAGCTTGGTCAAATTGTCCACCGGAAACGGCCACTTGAAAGCTCCAACTAAACGTCTTAGCTGCTTTGCATAGCATATTTCATCAGGTAATTGAGCTGGAACATCAGAATCAGGACTTATCACCAACGTTTGTAGGGCATGCAAGTTACCGATGTACGGCGAGATCTGATTTATTTCTGTGCCACCTAACCCCAAGTACCTCAAGTGAATGAGTTTCCCTATTTCATCAAGTAGCCTTATTTCCTCTGTTTCTGGGGAACTACAGAAAGAAAGCTCCTCAAGATGTAGCACTCTCAGTAATCTCAACTTCATGCATAAAGGTTGTAACTGTGCTATTTCAAACTCATAGGATTCGTTTTCACAATTGAAAAACAAGAGAGTTCGTAAGTGCATATCTGAATGATCCAATGAAACAAACCTCTGAAATCCACAATGTGAAGCCAGTCGTCGACTATTTGGAGTGAGCAGCGAATGATCAGCTCCATCATAGATGTGAAGGAAATTTAGCTCCTTTGACTTTCGGATTGCAAGATCACGGAGCAAATCATGCACTCGGCATTTTGCTATTCTCCTCCAGTTTCTTTCTGAAACTAGAATCAAACTTCTGTCAATTAGTTGTTGCAGATACACCATTTCAAAAGGTTCCTCATCCAGTTTTATGAAACCCTCCGCCTCCCACAACCAACAAAGCATATCAGCATCAATTTCATAGTCTTCTGGAAACAAACCTAAGTAAAGAAAGCACAACTTCAAGTGATGAGGCAAATCGTTGAAGCTTAATTCCAATATGTATTTGACATTATCCGACTCTTCCGTTACATGGCGCCATATTTGGTCTTTCAGCTTGAACCACTCATCGGGATGTTTTCTGTGCAGTACGCCTCCCAATACGACTAATGCTAGGGGCAAGCCGCGACATTTGCTGACCATTTCTCTCGCCAAACCCTCCAAGATTGGGGAACGAAAATTTTTACTGTCTCCAACCTCGTCATAGGTCGGAAATGTTTTTTTACAAAATAATTCCCAACTTTCTTCTTCCTTCAAAAATGGGAGCTCATAGACATACGGTCTCTCGTCGCAATGCTCGGCAACAGTTTTGCTTCGGGTCGTCATAATTACCCTGCTTCCATTTTTGTTGTCTGGGAAAGCTCTCCTTAAGCTTGCCCAAGCATTTACGTCCCATACATCATCAACCACCACCAAGTATTGACGTCCTTCCAAATACTCACGTAGATGAGTCTCCAAATCATCTATTTCTTTCATCTTCTCCAAAATTCAAATTCCTCTTTGCTCGGCCTCTGGAAAGATTTAATTGCTTTTTTAAGAAGATCTTGGATGTTGTAATCTTTGGACACAGAAACCCAAGCATAGCAGTCAAATTTTTCTCTAAGACTATTGTTGTTGTACAGCTTCCGAGCTATAGTTGTCTTACCTAAGCCACCCATGCCCACAATTGATATCACTCTTCGGTGTTTGACTTCATTGACAAGTTCAGACATCAATTTCGTAGCATCCTCCTGAAAGCCTACAACATGCTCATTGTCTTCATATGGTGTCTCTCTTCGTAGTTGATTTAGTCTCTCATTCCTGCGATCTGATCGTTCTCTTCCATCATTTATGTCACTAATGTTGAAAATTTCACGATTTCGTTGGATCTCCTGAAGCCTCTTCTTCAGTTTGTTTATTTCTTTTCCTATACCATAAAGATTTGCCTGTTCGATAAGGCTAGCATGTTTGCTGCAAATGCAAAAATACTTCTGAAAGCAACCTTTTAGCCACATCTTTTTTCGTCCCCCCTCTTCTACTTTGAGTATAAAGTTGTCAATAATATCCTCAGCATCATAAGCCATATCTCTAACATCAGATATCCACTGGCGCACCCGGTGGTCTCCATCCTGTTTTTCTTCGGCATCTTTCAAGAAGCACGACATCATGTTCAATGTCCCTTTCAACCATGTCACTTCATCTCTCACTCCTCTTAAAAAAACAACTTGTTCGATGAGTAGTTCACCAAGTCTTTCCACGACGAAGGAGACAACAGCATCAACCATGGTCCGTCGATCGTGTTCCTTGCTTCTCTTACTCTAATTAACAAGTGAAAAACACCAAACTCAATATGTACTCACCAAAACTTGCTTGATTAATTAAAAATATGTTGGGAAATAAACTTATCCATTAGATGAATGACCTGAAGTACGGTTCACTTAGGAAGAAATGAGATGAATGTGGGATTGGGTGGAGAGCACAGCTCCGCTTGAATGCTAGCAAAGTTTTTTGTTTGGCAATGACTCATAAGAATCTTGTCTGCACATCTATGGCTTTGAATCTCTATAATAACTAAGGAAAAAATAAAAATATATAAGGGGGAATTTAAAATAAGTGGGAGTTATTAGCTAGAGAAAACCTTATCAAATAAGTTGGATACTGTGGTTGGGTTCTTGTAAAACCATTTTTGTTTCTTCGTGTTGTATGTTTTATTCGCATTTTTTGAATTTTCGTTAGATTTGAGTTATATTTTGTGGATTAATCATTCATCTTGATATGAAAATTCTGAAAAGTAAAAAATTATGACAAAAAGCACAAAAAAAAAATTACAAAAGACCAAAAAAATATGAAACAACTATTTTTTGTCAAAAGTATCGGTCTTATGAAAACTTTTTCAATATCGGTTCATATTTTTATACTTTGTCGATTCGAGACGAATGACAAACCCAAAGATTATAACTATGACGAAAAGCTAAACATAAAGTTATGAAAAGTCATATTCGAAAAAAAAAAAAGTTATGAAAAGTAAAAAACATCGAAATAAGTTCTGGACAAATAAATTTACAAGAACACAACTTATAGATCAAAGGCATTGTAATGTGTTCAGTTGCCGGTTCTTTATTTCCCAGAAACAGAAAACTTGTCTACGTTCAATCCGGGAAAAAAAAAAAAAATTTGTTTATGGGCAACTGTGGTCGATCAGCAAATGGAAATAAAAAAACAGGAGTAAAAGTTGAAACATGTTTATTAATGAAAGGAAAAAAGAAGAAGATGTCAGATGACTAGTTCGTGGCAGACAGTAGGGCCAACCCCATGTGCCTATTTCCTATCTGGAAAATATTTTAAAAAACATTCCATTCAATTATTCAAGGAACCTTCATGCTAGCCTACCTACTCTCTTAAGACAGGACTTCGAGTCCCGTGAGAAAGGATTGGGTTCAGGACTATTAACAATTTTTGAATTCTCAGTGAACTAAATGTTTCAGTTTTACTAGCCCTCGTTAATATATAAAATATTAGCAAAAGAATAAAAAAAGGAAATTGATTTTCGCATTCTAATTTTATCGTGAAATTACTAATAACTTCATAAATAAAGTAAAGCGTTGTCAATAAAAAGTGGAGCACGAATATTAATTTCCTTAAAAAATACAAAAACTATTCGAGTATCAAAGCGTCAGTGACTCAGTATTGTTGAATTATGAAGTGCACTTTAGAAATTAGAAGTATGGAAAAATATGTTTTTTTTTTTTTTTTTTGAAACAGATGGAAAAATATGCATACACAATGTAAAAAGGTTTGTTCCCAAGTTGGGTCGGGTTGCCCATGGACCCATGATCCAAACTTTTCGGGTTGAAGAAATTTCCAAGCATTGCTGTCGCTAGGGGTGTTAACGGTTTGGTTTGGTCCGGTTGTTGACATTTTTCAAATCGAAACCGAAGTTATCAGTTTACATAAATCAAAACCAAAATCAAACCGTTTTAACTTTGGTTTGGTTTTGTTTGGTTTCATTTGGTTTCGGCCGGTTTTTTCGGTTTGAAACGGTTTGGGCCGAAAATGAATAATGGGCCTAATTGGAAAAAAAAAAAACACAATCTTAGATAAAAATCTGACTTTCTAGCAATTAAACATACGAAAATCGACACAAACACACACAACATACTGTACATAAAGAACCAGGGTTTATGTTTAGTAGTTTACCTTGTGATTTTAGGGCTACTTTAATTTTTTGGGGATTTTATTAGGTGTAGCACGTGTACCATACACGTGGAAACCATATATTCCTTTCAGTTCGGTTTGAAATCGATTCTTTTCCTTTAAAACCAAAACCAAAATTAGCCTAAAAACAAAATCAAACCAAACCGATTCTTGTTAAAAACTATAAACCAAACCGTTAATTTTTTGGCTTTTTCGGCCGGTTCATTTTTCGGTTTTTATTAACACCCCTAGCTGTCGCTACTAGAGTTCGGGATTTTTTATTATTTTTTAATTATTATTATCTTGGGTGTCCGGATTAACTTTTGCACCCATCAACGAAAAAAGATCAAACTTTAATCAAATCTTTAATAGTATATTTCTGCTCATCGGTCAGCTCGGTGGATTCTACAAGCCATATTAGTTGGTTTCGCGGGTGGGTGCCTGTAGATCTTGCGGGTTCCAAAAATCAAATAGAAAAAAAAAAAACACACGATAAACCAACTTAAGATTTAAGATACTGTTTATACCCAATTTTGGCCGAAATAAAAGAATGACTTTTAAACACCATTTATGGTGTTGAAGGTCGGTAATGAAATTAAATGAAGTGCTTACTCAAATCCGGGGCCTTGGTTTCGCCTCTAAAAAATCCAAAAGTAATACTTATCGATATCCACTGGAGTTGATTTTTTACAGCGCTCCATAAAATAATATTCAAAAATTTATGGATATTTTTCTAGATTTTTTCGGGACCTGAAATGGAACCAAACGCATTTATCTCTGCGTGGTTCTCTGCAGATTGTCTCTGCTATTAGTATTTTTGTTTTGAAATAGAGCATGGCCCAGATTCATGGCCAATATTTGGGAAAGTATGACAAGGCCCAAACCTTTGCAACAAAACCCAACAAGGTCGTTTAGGCCTGGAAGTAGTACGTCCAACCCCTCTTTAGGTCATTTTTTTCGGTAGGTCCACATCAGTTAAAGGCCTATTTCTTAAAGGCCTGCTTTTTAAAGATCTGTTTCTTAAAGGCCTGCTTCAGGGCGACCAGTATTAGGGCAGGCTTGTTCTTAAAGGGCCAGGGGCGATATAGAAGGCCTGGGACCTTCGTGGATTGGGTTTATGAAGGATTCATTACGGGCCCTATGTGTCCTCAAGGCCCAGCGTATCGGGGGCTCCCAAAGGGAGAGTCAAAACTATCAAACTATCAAATGGAGTTATTGGGGGCTCCCAAGACTGAGAACCAATCCCTATGGGTTTATGATGTTGACAGGCATTTGATAGTTTTGACCAAAGTAATCAAATCCGTTCCTTACCGGCCGGTACGTACCGTGCCGGTCATTAAACGGAACGCAAAAAGTCGTGTTCCGTTCCGGTTGAAATATCGGCCTGTTCCGGCCGATACCGGGTGTACCGGCCTGTTCCGGTCTGTTCCGGCCATTTTCCGGTGTTCCGGCCGGTACAAAATTACGTTTTTTTTTTTTTTTTTTTTTTTATAAAGATTTTGTATATGTTTACACTTAAAATTTTAAAAAATGGTAAATATATATTAAATATATATATATAATATTAATTGCGGTAAATCCGGAACGGTACCGGAATACAGCCCGGTACCGGTACGTACCATTCCAGTAGTGAAAACGGTACGCTGACCGGTACGGTATTGACAACTTTGGTTTTGACTCTTCTCGTACCAACAAAATTACTAAAATGCCCTTACATAATAGCCAGGGTATTTTGGTTCTGCTGGGAAGCCAAATAAGACGAATAGTCAAGGTATTTTGGTAATTTTCGTCCTCTGCAGGGGCCTACGTGGGATGCTCTATTCCGTTTTCAATGTGGCTTTTATAGGCTTGCTTTTTTAGCCGAAGCAGGGTGGCTTTTTTGAGCTAAAGTATTTGTCAATTTTGTACCGAGTCCCCAAACGCTGCTGAACTCCAAGAATTCAAACTTACTCGTGTATGCTCGCTCTCGTATGAGCACCGCTCAGAAGGGTTTCTTAAACTTGGATTTGGACTCAAATGCTTGTGTTAGAGAATTGCTAAGTCTATGAGAATGATGGTGGTTTCTGATAATCCGACAATTCAAAATTGCAGTACTATCCAGAGAAGAACATTGAAGCAAGACAAAAAGCACTTGAACGGGAGGCAGATCTCGAGGAAAAGTCTCCTAAAGCAAAACCCAAGTTGAAAAAGTCGAAGGTAGTGCTACACGTGTACTGAGTTATTCTTAAACCATGTAATGAAAATGGAAAGTGGCATATTTTGGTTTACATTGATATATCAGGGTAAAATCTGATCGAAGGCTTAATTTTTGCTTTGTATATTCCTTTCAGGCTGAAAGGGAAGTGCGTAAGAAGCAGAAATCAAAGGCATTTCAGAATGCAAAAGCAAAATCGAAGGATCGAAGAATAATAAAAGATGGAATTGAGCTACTTTAATTGGAAAAAAAAATCTGAGTCTTTTAGATGGGCTTACTTTGTCAAAAACCTTGACCATGTGTATATAACGTGAATATAAATAGTTTACTTGGTTACATTGAATTGAATCAGATGTGACGCAAATTTATGATAGAGGGTTCATGTCAACAATATATGGCGCCTTTTGTTTGTATCTCCCGTAATCGTTTGCAGATCTCATTCTTAAGGACGAGTTGGAGCACACGATAAAGAAATAGTAAGCTTACTTGATCCCAATTGAAAGGTGGAGTGCTGGGGAAATCAATTGCGTTCTTAACGCAATCCATAAAGAATAGTATATCTTCCACCTTAGCATACGCACTAATAGTATAGACAAAGGAAAATACTAACCTCCGCTCTTGGGGTAGAGGACAATAGGTAAAAAGTGTATTAATATCTGCAGAGAGTATTAATATTTGTTAGAGGTGGCAAACAGGCGGGTCGAAAACAGGTCGTGGGTCAAATATGGATGAGTCAAATATGGGTCAAAAGTAAACGGATTGAAACGGGTCGAATCGAATATAGGTCAAGCCAAACCCAAACTGGCCTGACCCGACTCGTTTTCCTCTTCTTTTTTTCTTTTTTTCCCTTCCCCTCTATTCTCCCCCCTTCTCTGATTTGTCGAGGATTCAAAAAAGTAAAATTTTATGATTAAAATTTAATTCTTTTTTTAATAAAAATGACGCAATTAGAGGCAGAAAAAGCTTCAAAATTTTAGGGTTTTTTTTTTTTTCTATTTTCAAACAGTAACGTAACTTCGACGAGGAGTCAAAGGCCGCATTAGAGAATTGTCCAGAGGGGCGATGATTGTACAGTTTCGGTCTTCGTTGCGTTCGCCGAAACCACCGCTTAGGTTTGGATTAAAAATTCAAGTGCCTTTTTTTTTCTATTCAATTTTTTTTTTTGTATTTGTTTGTTTTGCGATAAACTTTTTATCCCTATTAGTTCATCTTGACGAGAGAATTGAAAAAGTAATTTTTTTTACTTTTACCATAATATTTTTTGTAATATTCAAGATAAATCCCAACAACTAGTTTTTTGGGCTTTATCTTGGATGTTTTTAAAAATATTTGGGTGAAAGTCATAATTTTTTACTTTTTTCATTGGAGTAAATCAAAAATCGTAAAATACTTGTTGCAAATCAATAAAAGAAAAAAAGTTGAATAAGGACAAAAAAAAGCCCAAAAGAAGGAGAGGAGCTCAAAGGATTGGTCTTGTAATTATGAGTATAAATTATTTTTGTCTTTTTGTTGCCGAGAGAGAGAGAGAGAGAGAGAGAGAGAGAGAGAGATATGGGTGAATTGGAATGATTGTAGTCAATAAATCAAGAAGTCGGGATATAGTGCGGGCAAGAGAGGAAAAGAAAAAAAGGGGTGTTGGACCATTTTTAATTTAACCCATATTAAACCCACTCTTAATCCATAAAAATATGGGTTGACATGGGTTGAACCCATATCAACTCGTTACACAATATGGGCGGATTAGATTGGGTTACAAGTGGGCAAATTTGAACGGGTTAAAAAATATAGGTTAAAATTACGACCTCTAATATTTGTGAAAGTATATGCGTGATATATGTTTTAACATCCATGACTCTGAATCTCTAGAAAAGGTGAAAAACTACAAGGAGGAATCTCAAATCTCTGGGAGTTAGCTAGAGAAAACCTTATCAAATAAGTCGGATACTGTAGATCATTATGCCTGTTAATACGTTCAGTTGTCAATTCTTTATTTATTTCCCAGAAACAGAAAACATGTCTATGTTCAATGGGGGGGGGGGGGGGCGGCGGTTGGGGTGTTGGGCCAACAGCCATAATCAGAGGGTGTTCCACTAAGCCTTCTTTTTTTAAAAGTATTTTTTCTTCAATTTTCAAATTCAAATATAATGAAAATGAAAAATAATTTTTTGATTTTTTTTGCACCGTATAAAAGATATCAATGAAATCTATCAAACAAGATCCATATTGGTAGAAAAATTATTTATGTAAACACATAATTTTTGAGCTTGAAATTACCTTCCTTTTCCAAAAAGTTCTTTTTTTAGAAACCGGAACACCACCTCAGTTATGTTATGCACCGCAACATTTTAAATACAGAGCTTGAGATAGGATACCATAACTATGAATGAGGCCCCGTTCCGAAAACTTTCTTAAAAAATAAGTACTTATTTTGCCACTTCTCATTTAAAAATAAGAAGGGTCATTCCACAAAATCCAAATAAAAAGTTCCTTTCACATTTTCAAAATAAAAAATAATGTAAATGAAAAAAAAATTAACTTTTTTTCCGCACCGTATTAAAGATCTCAATGAGATCTATCAAATAAGATCTATAGTGGTAGGAAAATTATTTGCGTAAACACATGATTTTTGAGCTTGAAGTTGCCTTATACAAAAAATAAGACTGTTGCTATGATAATGGGCGCTGGCGGAGGGAAATCATACCGGCGGCCACGCCGGGCCATCTCCGGCCACCGGATGGCCGATCCGAGCCGTCCAAAAATTCAAAAAAAAAAAAACCAAGGGGGTTTACGCGGGAATCAACGGCATCCGAGGTGTGTAGGGTGTTTGATCCGAGCACCCATTTTCCGTGTATATATGATCAGGCACCCTACACGGAAAAAGGGTGCTTGGATCAAGCACCTTACACACCTCAGATGCCGTTGATTCCCGTGCAAGCCCCCTCGGTTTTTTTTTTAGAATTTTTGGACGGCTCAGATTGGCCGTCCGGTAGCCGGAGATGGCCCGCGCGTGGCCGCCGGTACAATTTCCCTCTCCGGCGCTCATTGGTACCTATATAAATTCTGAAAAATAAGCACCTCCTCCTTATTTTTTGGGGAACAAGCCTTCTTATTCAACAAAAAATAAGTTCTTATTTGGATTGTGGAACACAACCTAAAGATTGTCTAATTGTAGACTTCATAAAATCCTACAGATAACTAGCAATTGATACAGCAATCTGCAAAAGGAGGTACGATAGATAACTTACCAAACAGTGCAGCTTATGAAAAGGTACTTCGGATTGGTGAAGCTTCAGAGGGATTTCAGTGCCAGATAACAAACCGTGAGATCTAATTAGGAAGCTTGTGGATAATGTATAGAAAACCAATAGCAAATATCCACCATCTCTGCTCATCTTTTATTTATACTCCGTATTTATTACCTGAAGATGAACAGGGAGAAGCTAACAGACCCATGTACTTATCCAACATCACATTTTCTGGTGTACATATATTGGTTACATGTCTACACTCTGCACATATTTCAAAACCATGCAGGTCTAGCATAAAGGTAAGAATACTGTGCAAGGCATGTAGACGCATCACACATATCAGATCAACGACACAAGCAAAAAATTCAACATGATTATACACTTGACATGATTACAAGCCTCAAGAACCATCATTCAATCTCAATCTGTTGTGGGCTTCCTTCTTCTGATTCGGATTTTTCAGTAGCTATTTCTTCAACCGTAATCCCAGAGGCTTCCACAGTCCTAGCAACCCATTCCTTGAGTGGATCTTCATTCAAATCAAGCCTCAGAAGGCCCGCAAATATTCCCCCCATAAAAGCGACAGGCTCCTGAAAGAGTAACCAAAGTTAATAAAAAAATAACAAAGAAATAATACAAGTGATGCAAATAGAGACAACCAATGTCCAAAGCAAACTCCATAACATTTTCACACGATAAGATAGGTTTTCCAAGATGTTATTTCAGGTGGTCAGAATTATTCACAAAGTCCTATACTATAATAATTCCCTATATTAATGAAACTAGACTATCCAAACCGCACTGCAGCGATGAATCACTCGCTCAGAATGCCATGGGAGCAGGGAGGACTTCAGAGTAGTTAGGCCTATACTCACACATTTACTGATTTTGTTATGAATATCTACAACAAGATGTGCAAGATACTAACTAAAACAGAACATTCAGCTCACTACAACAAAGTGTTCATTGCTCTCCCCTCCTGTATGTCATACATAACATCAAGAAGACGAGTATAAATCCAACAGAAGTTCAGCAAATATGCATCAACTGGGCGATCCTTGTGTTTTTTGCTTCCCAAAACTTGTATAGAAAATTTGTTTGGTTGATAAATCGAGTCAAAAAAGTTTTGTAGCAAGTGTTCTGTAAAATAAATTCCGAAACAGAGAAGGAACAGGAAGAATAGCAAATTAGCAAGACAACTTATGAAGGCCATACCTTAGCTTCCGATTTGGTCTGATAATAACCCCTAGTACTATTTTGTTGAGTATGGGGATGTTGTTTAAAACATGAGTATGTCTTTCGGAAAGACTAATATTAGTACCCTTACTAATATTTTGTTGAGGGACACAGGTTATTGGCGAAGCTGTTTAAAACCTAAATACATGTTTGGGAAAGACCAAAACCGGTTCTTAGGGCCACAAGTTAACTGGGTTTAGTAACGTTTGAACCTCTACAGTTTAAGTCAATGGATCCAAAATATGAGGGATCCACCATTGTTTTGGAAAAGAACCAAAAATTTACTCGATTCCAAATCAAGGAGGGGTGTTTTCTGAAAAAAATAATACTCCCTCCGTTCCAAAT
Organism: Rhododendron mucronatum var. ripense; assembly: GCA_019656295.1. NCBI lineage: Eukaryota > Viridiplantae > Streptophyta > Magnoliopsida > Ericales > Ericaceae > Rhododendron > Rhododendron mucronatum. The sequence continues at coordinate 1,525,173 of BPLT01000081.1, forward strand.
TGAAGGTCTCGTTCGGTCTTCAATGCAAAATTTAAATTGTTAATATCTTTCAATCTACAATGATTTTTATGTGCAATATGGATCTTATATGATAGATCTCAATTAGTTCTATTATACAAAGTTTTTAAAATCTTTAAAGACATTGTAGATTGAAAGATATTAACAATTTAAATTTCGCCTTGGAGACCGAACTGGACCATCAATATGGAACGGAGGGAGTAATAAATAAAAAGGTTACTTAAGGGAAGTGGGCTTCACCCAGCTCATTTTCCAGATTATTCACAGAGCCCTTGCTCAAACTTTTGTCAGCTAGCAACTACACTCCACATATCTAAGACTCGCTATCAACATTTCAAACCGTGAGCATTTCATTGACACAAGCTAAAGCAATCCCAATGATGCAGGACGATGTAATAAAACAACAATATCTTAGGTATGCAGGACGATGTAACAAGACGACAATATCTTAGGCATGCACACCTACGAGCAGAGCAGCTCCAATGGGAGCTTCACATCCTACATAGAGGTATGGGCACTTTTGACAAGTAGCACAGCTCAAATTCAGCTGCCTCTCATGAAGCCAAATCCACTTGTGTTGGCATGAGGTTCAGGGCTGTCATTTTTTACGCCAAGAGAGGCGCATGCCAAATGTGCTATGATTTGAATTTATTGACCATCTGTGAGACTTAAAGCTTAGATCATGGGAGCTCTATTTTTGTTCGTTTATAAATACGGACTTGATTTGAACTCTTTTTTCTCATTCACACTACTTGTGTTTGTTGACATGATGTGTTTGAACTCTCAATTTGTAGTAATATATTAGGAGGTCAATTCAAACTGTTGGATGGTGGAAGTTCTATGGAGTTTTTAAAGTCTTTGGACATGCTTTTGCTGATTGGAGAAATTTATAATTTGTCTATTGACAAAGATGACCTCAATCAGTAGAAAGTGTGAGTATAGTGGTTGATCCAAATCTTGTGTAATTGTGAGGATATACTCTACTAGCTAGGACACGATTTAATGAGGTTGAACTCTCTATCATATTATTGTTAAAGGACATCAATTCAATCTGTTGGATGGTGGAAGTTTTCTTGAAGTCCTAGCCTCCATGGGCATGCTATCTGATTGGAGAAGTTTATCATGCAACAAGACTTTTCTGTTTTGCAAGATAGTACATATCATCTGCTAGATTTGGGTACGTTTGGTGGTTAAATGGTGTTCTTGGGGAGCTCATGCATGGATTTTCAAGTTGTTTGTATTCTTTTGTTCCGTGCAAATGGTAAATTGCAGTATAAGTTTTTGTTAGATACACCCTTGGGAATCCCTAAAGTTGAAACAGAATGAAACAACCGATAGGTGCACTTAAACAGGTGCAAACAAATTACCCAGTAAACAAGTTATGACAAAGCACAAAACCCTCCCTCATAAATTTTCTCTGTATCTCTATCCACCGATTACTCTCAAAACCCTCCCTCGTAACCCAAAACGAACAGGGTCATAAAGATTTTGCATAATTGTGTTGACTGTGTCATCTTAGGGTCAGCATATTTGATGCGTTTAGCTTAAAAATTCAGGTTAGCATTGAGTGTTCTATGACACGAACCTACTTAACACATCACGGCCCAGCCCTATTTAACAACGCCGGTGCTGCCACAAGGTACCACCAAAAACTAGTTGTTACAAATTTGATTAAGGCAGTAGGTCCTCATAACATGGGTCAAGAAATGTTAAAACTCAAATTGGTGTAAGTTTGAGTCAAAAGGCACTTTGAGGGTTTTTAACTCCAGTTTCAGGGCTGGAGTAGCTACAAATTAGACTTGAATTCCTTTCCAGTTTCCACCCTTTCTCAGCAATTTACAATAGTTACAAGGCCAACGCCCTGAGATTAACTTACCAATAACGGAAAAAAAGAAAGAAAAATAAAGGAATTACCTTAAGAGCTTCTTTGAGAATGGGTTCATCAATGGGACAGGAAGAAGCTTTAACCCTAACACGAAATGATGAACTTGACGATGGTAACGATGATGAGTATAGTCCTCTCACAATGCCGACTTTCAATTTCTAGTCAGAAAAAAATGGATACAGATCGAGATTAATGATGATGATTGGGCCAAAACACTACAGAAAATCACAACTACTTGACGATTCGAGAAAAGAAAACACAGAATGAATAATTACGAACACAGGAAATACTAGGAGAAAGAAGCTTACGGGTGCACAGTACGGGGGGAAACAAAGGACGGAAGACATAGCAAATCTACTGCTGGAACTGCTCTTGTGAGCGCTGGTGGCGTTGTATGTTCCACACAAGACCAGAAATCAAGGCCGCTCCTATTTGCAACCACAAAGTTCCTAAATACAACACTTTTAAAACTCAAAAGTCACGTTTTTGCAACCACAAGTTCCACCTGTTCTTTTTTTTTTTTTTTTAACAAACACCAATTTAAAAGTCATGTTTTTTCATCAAATTAAAACAATTGGTTGAGAACAGGGTTGTAGATACCGTTCCGTACCGGCCGGTACGTCCCGTTTCAGCACAAATCCGGTACCCTTGACCTCCATTTTCGTCTCGTCCAACTTTCCAGCTGATCTCGGACAATTTCGCCGTACCGGGAGAATCTCGGCCGAGATGTTGTTTTCGGGAATTTCGTCCGGTATTTTGCAGATCACGACCATAGGCTTTTACATGTGCGCGTCTCTGTCAAATCGCAACACAGAGAGAGAAGAGTGGGGGTGGGGGGGGGGGGGGGGGGGGGGGGGAGCTATACCTGTTTTGCCTTCAGAGAAATAGAAGCTCGTCGTCTGTCGAGTTGTGGCCGATCGGAAGTTCGAGTCGAAACCCTCGCAACAGTTGTCGTCTGTCGAGAAAGGAACAGGAGAAGATGGAGAGAGAGAGAGAGAGAGAGAGAGAGGGGACAGAAGTCACAGAAGTGCATTGAACGTTTCCCATCCCATTTCGTTTCTTTTGAACCTTACACCACGATTTAGACACGTGTAGGGCCATTATGAAGACATATCACTGGGGCTGTGATCTTGATTTCTTTTTAAGTAATTCTAGTATAATTTTAAAAGGGTTTTTGGATGTACGTGTCATATTTCATATTTTTTTGTAAGTAACTCTTTCATAATCCTTTATATTTCAGATTTAAAAATAGGAGTAGGATGGATTGTATTCTATAAAAAAAAATATTAATATATAATTATATATAATTAATAGCGCTAAATCCGAAACGGTATCCGGTATGTGACCGGTACCGATACGTACTGTACCAATAGAAAAATCGGTACCCTCACCGAAACGGTATTCAGAACATTGGTTGAGAATCAAAACAATTCAAGGATCAACAAGCCTTCGTCTTAACATTTGGTCGTGGAAGAAAAAAAGAAAAAGGAAAGAAAGAAGTCTCAATTGAATGTCGTTGGCAAATCCCATCCATGTTCGAAACTAGGCAACAGATTGGAAGTTACAGTGGAACCCTAAATTGTTGTCACTGGCATGTACGACTTACAAAAGTGCTAGAGGCACGTCAACTCAATTACACTCCTCTCACATACAGGTAGATCCTACTGAAACAGGTCTCACCTATATGTTAAAAAGGTGTGGTTGAGGTGATGTGCCCCTAGCACCTCTCCTATTCTGAGAGAGGGAAAAATTTTCAATGCCAAGCGGGAACCATGTGGTGCTTGCTCGCGCATCCGAACCATCCATTCGTGTTTGAACGACTCATATTTTAAGAGAGAAAAAGTGTTGGGGTGAGAGGAGAGAGAGTTTTAATCCGAGCCGTCCAAAAGTCACTCCCTCAATAGGTAACACCCCTCCCTCCCTCTCTCTCTCTCTCTCTCTCTCTCTGGAGTCATGTTTTATTGTCGAGCGGGTATATCCTACGTGATACCTACTTGGTGCACTTGAGCTGTCCAATACACTTTTAAACAGCTTGGATGAAAACTCCCTCTCTCCTTTCACCCCAAAACTTTCTCATTCATTTTTTTCTCCCCAAATCTGAGCCGTTCAAACACACAATGGACGGCTCGGATGCGTGACCGGGCACCATGTGGTACCCGCTCACCACTGAAAAATTTTCCCCTAGACCGAACCGAAACATAATTTTTTCAATTTTAAAACCGAAATCGAATCGGGGTTGGACCGACGGAAAATCGAAAAAATCGATCAAATTTTTCAGTCAATTTAGATTGGGCGGTTTTCTTTTCACCCCTACTTGAGACTCAACTTGGTGGCTTGATAAGTTTTAAGAGTGGTAAAAAGAATATATTTTTCTTTCTATATTTCTGAACTTATTATCCTAAAATTCTCAAAACTCAAACTAAACAAAGTTGGTGTGCTCCCAAGTTAGATACGACTCTATGTATCTAAGTTTTGTGGAGTGTAACATTATATTTTTAGATTCACTGCGTACTAAATAAGTTCTTATAGATACGATGGGATAAGTGAAATTTACATTCACAGCAAGTTTCAAGAATTGGATACAATGTCTGATGTGTGTTTCTAGATTTTTGCCATTGGTAGACAAGGTAAAGTAGTAATCGGGAAAAAATTGTTACAGAACAATACAACCCTATTTGGATACGTATTCAAATAGGGGGTGTGAATGTGTGATGTAGCATTTGCCTCGATAAAACAGACCAGTAGTATATACTGAAGGTTGACATTGCCATTTAATTACAATATAGGGTATAAAATGTGAACAATGGAAGTACAGGGTTCAATTTGTTAGACGGATCAAATGCATTACCGTCCCAGCAAATAGTGAATATTGTTAGCCCTAAATTATAAAATCGATCAGAATCGACCCCCAATTCTTAATGTTATTGGGTAAATAAAGGGTGAAGCAAAGCTCCAGCGACGATAAGAACAGGTACCCATCTCTATGTTTTTGTTGCCTAAACATGATATTTTGTGGTCTAGTAAATAATAAAAAAAACCCAGGATTTATCTGGGTTAGTTTCTGTTTTCCTGGCTTTCTTAGCAAGCCAAACAGAGTATTGTGGAGCTGTATGTCTCTACCAACACAATGAGTTTACATGCGGAACAAATTAGCATCAAAGAGTTCTCAATTAACTATAGTTCGTTTTATGATCAAGAAACCATAGTTCGTTTTTCATTTTATTTGTTGATGGGAGCCAAAGTTCGTTATCCTTCTTAAATCAGTTGGGTCTTCAGTCTTGGGTTAGTTTTGGCATATTCTGTAGCTTTGTGGCTCTGGTTTAGAAGTTTTATCCTACATGGCACTAAACTAATAAGAATCATGTGCCGGGTACAAGTACTGGTACTGGTACCTTTCGGGTGTAACGAAACTTATAAAATGTAGGGTGCGGATACGGTTGGGGTATGACTAAAGCAAAAGTTGAACACCAAACTGAAAGTACAAATCAGAGCTTAATGCCATTATACTAGAGAACTTATGGACCAAATTTTTTATTTAGCAATCATGTCCAGCATAGAAAAGGAAGTTTTATTGAACTTAGGTTCATCTATGTACTGGATACGGCTTGATATATGTTGGGGTACTTCTGGGGGTAACATGAAAGTCGTAGGAAGAAGTGTTGGTATGTGTTTAGTCTACCCTGTACGCATTTTGAAGTACTCCTACCATGCAAAGTACCGGTGCCAGGTGCGTTCTGGGTATGAGTACGAGTATGTTTTAGAAGTACCCGTGCTTCATAGGCACTAAATCTTGGTTGATAAGGTTTTAGTTAGTATAATCCTCAATAAGTTGAGGAGGTTTGTTGCCCTCTCATTTTCCTTGCTTTGAGAAACTTGGTGTCTTGCCAACCTTATCGCTCTGGATATCTTAAGGACTGTTACTTTGTCCTCCACTTTCCTTTTAGTTTCCTTCCTGTTTGAGGAAGAAGAAACAACACGAGGATTCATCCTTTTTCTTGCGAAGTGGCCAAATGATTTAATAAGACCTATCCTTCACTCCGCATGCCGATGGTGCATTAGTTTGCGGACATCAAACATATGTGATACAGGAGTTCCTTGAAACATCTTCACATCTATGCTCTGAGGATTAGGTCTTACAGTGATGAATTTGCTTTGTTTTCGTTTTCCCGCTATTTACATCCTTCCATGCATTTTGGGGAGTTTTACTTTCTTTGTCCTCACTTCCCGGCACCCTTCACATTGTTCATCATCAATATAGTGTTGATGCATGGTTAGAGCCTTAGAGGGAGAGGAGCATGTACTATTGTGTAGCCATTACATGCGAGCACTGCACCTTCAAGGCCTCCACAGGAGCTTCACTTTGATTCCAGACGGGTCTCCATGACCATGGTCAAGGAAAAAAGATTTAGGAATATTGTAAAGATTGGCTTGGACCTCCACAGAATCCTAGCAGAAATAAGTAAGTTTTCCCAAACACGAAAGATGAGTAATGTTACAGGCAAAAAAACACCCACTCATTAGTCCACTTTTCGAAAGGAGTATAAGTGAAACTGATTGACTCAGGAATGCTATAAATTTCTATTTTTGTGGCTGCACATTGCGATCAACTAATTTTTGTGGACGTAGTGATGACCGGTAACGATGATTTTGTCGAGAGCTTATCTGTCCCTAATTTGAATATAAACTAGCCATTTTCAAAAGTTAAAACTGTCTCTAGAAAAGCAATCGACAGCTCAGTCATCACATTCCACCACTGGCAATTGTCTGCGCATGATGGCCACACATCATCCCCTAACCTGTCCGACTCTGCACACTCGCTACATTTCCATCACGATGTTTTTCTCTGATCCTCTTCCTTCGTGTTGTTCGCTCATTCTCTTTAGATGAGCCTTGATTAAGAGAAGCATCCTCACTGCCCCATTCGTTCAAATATGTTGAACACTTCCCCCGACCATAGTTGTAAAAGGTGTGCCTTGGCACAAGGCTCGCGCTTGGGGCCTGGAGAGAGTCTAGGCGAGGTGACCTGACAAAGGCGAGGCCTACGCAACCAAGGCACACGGCTTTTGGAAAGGTGCAAGGTGTACGCACGGTGAGAGTGATGCAATAGCCAAAAAGGAGGAGTACCATTTTAAGCATGCCAAGGCCTATTTCTACTAGCCGGTATTTTCGTAATATAATTGATCGTGGATTTAGGCGACGGGCCTACCTGGGTTTGATCCAAAACGGCCCAACAATCAGAACACAGAGCCTGCTGCCGTGTGTTTTTTAGCCTTCTGAGGCCGTTTAGGCCTCCAAACGGGCCTTCGTTCCGTTTTGGGCCATTCTTTGCGCTCTTATAACTTTCCGTAGGACAGTCCGATTCAGGCCATTCTTTTTTCTCAAGTCTTGTTTTTCCCTCTATTTTATGGGTCCGTATTAATTTCGGTATTGTTTTTTTATGTTTTCTAGGGTTAGGGTTGCTACCTATATATTCGGTTTTACGCCTTAGGGCTGGACAGTTGATTATTTGATAAAGAAAAGAGTCAGAGAGAGTTTCTCTACACTATTGTGTTTGTGATTGTCCTTGTCGCTTCGATCATTAGTTTTCTTATGCGCTTCCCTGCATCAGAGAGCCTCTTTCAATGTGCACCAAATTTAATTCTAAGGAAAAAAATGTAGTCTAGGTGTTAACCTGAGGGCTAAACGATTCTCACTCATCAACACACCACGTCGATCAAGATAATGACTCGAACCAAACGATCTCCCTCAAACTCCGTAGCAAATATTGGAAGAAGGTCTTTTATTGAATTTGACGTTTTAGTTCTACTCTATGCAAGAATTGTTGACCATTTGGCATCCGGTAGATGATTTTAAATTTTTTTTACCTTGTACACTTTCTAAACTGTCTTAGTATTCATTATTTGAAAATTTCCCGTACATTATTTTTGCTATTTTTTCTAGCTTAAGTGCGCCTCGCTTCAATAAGACCCGCACCTTGCCTCGAGCCTAAACCCCAACAGACCTTTGCGCCTCTCGCCCTTAATAACTATGCACTCAAGTTGCCATCAGTGATATTCACAATTTCAATCAGCTTTGAAGCACCTTATTTGGAACCTTCACCATCTGTGGTCCAATGAAATCCCCAGCGAATAAGGTTTAGGTGGTTCTTGGAAGCTATTTAGAGCCCGTTCCAGAAACACAATAAGAATAAGAAGGCTTGTTCTGGAAAAATAAGAAAGCTGGAACTTATTTTGGAAGAATTTATATAGGTAGCAGTCGGCCGGAGAGGGAAATCGTACCGGCGGCCGCGCCGGGCCGTCTCCGGCCACCGGACGGCTGATCTGAGCCGTCCAAAAATTCTATAAAAAAAAAACCGAGGGGGCGAGCGCGGGAATCAACGGCATCTAAGGTGTGTAGGATGTTTGATCCGAGCACCACTTTTCCATGTAGGGTGCGTGATCATATATACACGGAAAATGGGTGCTAGGATCAAGTACCCTACACACCTCGAACGCCGTTGATTCTTGAGTTATCCCCCTCGGTTTTTTTTTATAGAATTTTTGGCGGCTCGGATCGGCCATCCGGTGGCCGGAGACGGCCCGGCGCCGCCGCCGGTACGATTTCCCTCCGCCGGCGCCCATTATCATAGCAACAGTCTTATTTTTTGTATAAGGCAACTTCAAGCTCAAAAATCATGTGTTTACGCAAATAATTTTCCTACTACTATGGATCTTGTTTGATAGATCTCATTGAGATCTGTAATACGGTGCAAAAAAAAATTGATATATTTTTTCATTTACATTATTTTTGAGTTTAAAAATGTGAAAGAAACTTTTTATTTGGGTTTTGTGGAATGACCCTTCTTATTTTTGAATGAGAAGTGGCAAAATAAGTACTTATTTTTTAAGAAAATTTCCGGAACGGGGCCTTAATCACCAAAGGGATCTGGTCCTCCCTCGGAAGAAAGCTGAACGTGGAATCCTTCAAAGAGACCTTCCTTTGTTGATAACTTGATATTTTAACTGAAGATCTCTTGTCAGAAAGGAGACATGTAGAGAGAGAAACTCGAGAAAAAGCATGAATAGAAATTTGAAGGTATTTCCATTTATCTGAGGAAATGAATGCATCCCTAGTACTTGAGTTTGATTGGACTATTTAATTGTTGTGCTTTTCTCATCTTAGCCTAATAGCGCCTGACTTTATTTTGAATTATGTGGATGTTGTTTTACCTGGATCATATATGGTTCATCTCATGGTCGAAAAAAATATATGATTCCTCTCCCTCCAATTGCATTAGGTCGTTGCTGCTGTTGTGCTTTAAGACCAAGGGATGGGCAAAGTCATTCTTGGCATGCCAGGACCATGGGCTGATGATAAGTGTGAATCATCTGATCACTATACCTCAAAAATCGGTGGGCTTCCCGTAAGTTAATGCATTTGATGTGATATGTGGCGTAATGTTGTGGAGACTTCTTCTTTTTAGTTGTATGTGTTTCTTTGACAGGACTGGCCCTTTCCAAATACTTCATCAAGATCTGATCTGCTTTCGTGCAGTGAATGTGGAAACAATCTGAGTCTTGTTGCACAGGTTTTACAGTCTAACCACAAGACTTTTCTTAGTGTTAATCATCTATTATTGCAAGACAAGGGTGTTGAAACCCTTTCTTTCATTGTATGCCCCCTCTCTAAATTTGCTTTCTAGGTTTATGCTCCAGTTTCGAGTAATTATTTGAAGATTGAAGAGCGTGTAATCTTTGTTTTCGGTTGTGTAATGCCAAAATGTGGGAGCTCTCCCGTAAGGTCTTGTCAAATTAGTTGTTTAAGATTTTTATCCTATGATTCTCGATCCGTCCAATTTTGCTCGTTCCAGTTTCAACAGTCGTGCTTTCAATCAAACCAACGAATAATGTACTACTGTGAACAATCCTGTAGAAAAAAACCCCACCATTCAAAAGAACTCAATTTCTTTCATGAAAGTGCTATTTGTTAGTTTGATTACCCTTGTTTAGACGCGACTGTCGAAATAAACAAACGAAATGGAGGGGTTACAACATTTTTCATCATAAGGGAAAATTACAGTTACAGCTTTCCATTTATGTTATTGTTTTGGTTAGTATGCAGCTGGCGAGCTCTTCGAGTTCAGAAATTTATTGAAAAGTCAAATATAGCCTGTCATGAAGTTGTTCCTCAGACTACCTCTCCCCTTTCAATTTCAACCGCTGTTTGGCGGGAGGATATGTGGCCATTTGACTCTAAAGAAGACGATGATGGGGACAAAGATTGCATAGATTTAGAGGAGTTGGGTAGAGCACTTTCTGAAGCTGCAACCTTGGCTTCTCACCCCAAGAAACAAAATAAAGTTTCCCATTCCAAGGCTATTTTGGAGCCATCACCTGTAAACAAAACAACAAGAGTAGTTGATGATAAAACACCAGGTATAACCCGCGTTCTTTAAAAGGAATCTCAGCGTTATGTGCTTAGTTTTGTGTATATATTCGTTAACAAGGTTTATATTGCATGGAATTCAATGCCTGATGCCTCTCATGTTTAATTCAAGTTCTGACAGTGGTTTCTTGTCATGGAACACAAATTACAACCAAAGCTTCAAACTAATTTCTGTTGCAGATTCCCTAGTAAGGAACCAGAGAGCATAAAAATTGGAAATGGAAGCTAATTCTGAGGCTACTCCATCTGTTAGTCCTTAGAAAGAGCAACATATATCTGTTTGCTAGAGTCAGGACTCAGGAAATGGTTAGGTTTTTAGCTTTCTCATTGCACTTGACAAGATTAGCTCCATGAGGGTAGAGAGAAATTCTATTGTGAGAAGACCAAAAATCCCTCCCGTTGTGTGTTGAGATGCCTTCGCACTTTGAATCACTTGACACTACTATTAACTGATTCCTACTTGGCATGAATCATCATCTATGTATATGCCTTAACTCAAAGATAAGGGTGTAAGAGAAAGATTAGAAGGTCAGAGAACTGAAAACAAGCCATGGGAAACTGTTCTCTACTCCTTTTGTTTGTTCTCTGTTCATCAACTACAACAAATCAAATAACATGATGTTTGTGAAATCAGTCTAGTTTCCAATACCAGTTTTGTTATATCTCATGCAAGTACGACCCCGAGGATAGCGTGAAAGACTTGGTTTCTTGGCTAACCCTAAAGGAAAAATTCTAACAACTGGTTAAAGATGCCGCAGGTTTCCTAGCTAGGGGTCCCACCATACCAGTGGTGGTCAGAGGCACTTCATGGGGTGACGAATACGAGAAAGGTCATAATCGGCAATGCCATGGTGCCCGGAGCTACTATTTTTTATTTTTACTAGGTTTTTTGGTTGAAGCTTGTGGCTGAGAAGGCCATTGCCGGAAATTAGTACCTCCGGCCACCATGCATTAAAGGTTATGCATTTTTAGGTGTTCGCCACTAGATGAAGTGCCTCAGACCACCACTGCCGTGGTGGGATGCCAAGCCGGGAAACATGATGGCATTTTTCACGCCTTGTTAGACTTTTTTCTTCAGGTTCAGTCGAGAAAGCAAATCTTTGGTCTTGAGTGAGGTGTTCATAAGTAAACTAATTTTCACAAGTATGTTGTTCTTTAGTTTGTGGTGGTAATAAGGAAGACAAGTAGAGAACCCTTTCCCATTTCTTCTTTTCTATATTCTGAACCTTCTCAGTGCTTTTTCTTTGAGTTAAGGCATTGAGGATGATCAGTATTTGAAGGGTGAATCAGTTCATGATAGTGTCAAGTGTGTAAAAGTGCGAAAGCAACCAACTTATTCAATGTCGGTTCCCTAAATAGACCTCACAAAGCTAAGGGAGGCTATTATTGGTGTCCGCAACTGTTATGGCCAGAAATGCTTTTGAATAAACATGCTAAAATTCCTGAAAAATGTTTTCATTCTTGCTTTTGTTAAGTCACAACATGATTTCTTGATTGTTTTGGCTGGGCATCCAATATTGGTGTAACCGTGTGAGGTGCTTCTGTTTGGCCATTGTGTTTTGAAAGGGTAAATATTTGGCAAAGTGTTTGTTATTTGCAGTCTTGCCTTGCTTCTACGTATATTCGCAGGAGGAGACATTTTCAAAGGAAGTCGCATCTATTTCTTCAAGTTACACCTCACTCTCCATTAGTGAAAACCAAAGAGATCTTGATGATCAGACACAGGACGAAAAGTGGGAAGAAGAGGCTTACGAATATGACAGAGCTTTGAATGCTGACAGGACTTACCTCAAGTTCAAGAAACAAATGGATGCCTATCCAGATCAATGTTTCAGGTATGGAACTCCTCGAATAACTTAGTAGCAGATCATATTGCATTGGTAACCTGTAATAATTGGGCAATGTCTGTAAACACGTCCCTCGTGTATTGTTTTGTTTGATTGGCAACTGCTTCTGATTCATATTGGTAGTAGACCTCCTTGATTGTTCTGCACTCTTGCTTTACTTGCTAGGTAGTGACCAAAAAACTCAACAACTATATAATGGACATTAGGAGTTTTCCCCAACTATACAGTGGACCTTAATGACATTGCTTAGAGCAAGATAATTAGCAGCTTTGAGCAAGATAATTAGCAGCTTTTTATCAATTTATGCTTCGACTTATGGCGCATTTGCGATAGCTTGTTGGAGGGTATTTTAGATTTTGATTCCCCAAAAACCTTTTTCATTGTGTTTGTCACAGCTTCTACTTCTGCTTCTTGGCCAAAAAGCTGTTTTAAAGCTGATCCCGGTGATTGTTAATTTTGATGCTTTTCGATTCTAATTTTCGGAATCAACTTTTGTGAACTTTAAAGTTTTGACAAACACCCTTTAGAATCCATCGGAAGAAACTGCGGGGCTGTTAAATGACCCAAAACATTGCAATCGAGAACTTCTAGTGATGAAAGACTTAGAAGTGAATGGTGAACTGGTGATTAGAAGTTGAATCCATTTTATGAGTTTATTATCATCTTTAAAGAAAGTTGTAGAAGGAAAACAAGAGAAGGAAATATTTCCTTGCAGTCTGACACATTTTATCTTGGAGGGCCTTTGACACTGTATGGCCATTCTCAGTCTTTTCATGGTTTTTTTCCTTCAGATACTCGTATGGGGAAAAGCCACTGCTGGCTACCGGAAGGGCAGTGGATCCTGGGATATGCAGTCTCTGTGGTGGATCAAGACATTATGAAATGCAGCTTTTGCCCGCATTATTGTACTTTCTACAAGGAGAAGCTCTTGATTGTCAAGAATATTCTCTGGAGAACTGGAACTGGATGACAGTAATCGTGTATACTTGTTCTGTGGTGAGTTTGTTGAACTGTTGCTCATATTTAGCTTGCACAAACGTACAATGAACATTCTAGATACAAGTCCATATATGTAGATCTTTTAATAGCAGGCGATTTCAACATATTCCGGCAGTTGTTTTCAGCCCCAAAATCTCTCGTTCTATGGATCAATTTTCCAAACTGCCCAATGGAAGACGTATGTTTTTGGACACCCCTAACTATTTGTAGGTCAGCTGTTAGTTCTGGATCTTTAACTTTTTAGTTTGTACATCTTTCGGCCGAGCAGATTGAATGGAGAGTTCATAGATAACAGCCAAGTTGTCTTATCAATGGTAATGATTTGTGGACCATTACCTAACCATTATGGACACCCCTAACTATTCGTAGGTCAGCCTTTAGTTCTGTATCTTTAACTTTTTAGTTTGTGCATCTTTCGGCCGAGCAGGTTGAATAGAGAGTTCAATGGATAATAGCCCAGTTGTCCTATCAATGGTAATGATTTGTGAACCATTACCTAACCAACCATTTTGGAAACCCCTAGCTATTTGTAGGTCAGCTGTTAGTTCAGGATCTTTGACTTTTTAGTTTGTACATCTTTCGCCCGAGCAGATTGAATGGAGAGTTATTGGAATTTGTCCCACATCGGTTAATTATCTCCTCCAAAACTAGTATATGAGCTTGGGCGGCCTCTCCACTCTTTGCCAATTGGTTTGGAGTTGGATGCTTTAACATGGTATCAAAGCTAGATTTTCAGAGGCTTTTTCCCTTTGTTTGTGCCATAGTTGCACTCTATTTCATTGTGATCCGTGTGTCATGGATCCTTTGTTTATCTCTCCACGTGCGAGTCAGGGGTCGCACGTGCGGGGGAGTATTGGGATTTGTCCTACATCGGTTAATTATCTCCTCCAAAACTAGTATATGAGCTTGGGCGGCCTCTCCACTCTTTGCCAATTGGTTTGGAGTTGGATGCTTTAACAAGAGTTCAATAGATAACAGCCATGTTGTCTTATCAACGGTAATGATTTGTAGGTCAGCCGTTAGTTCTGGATTGTTAACTTTTTAGTACAATTGTACATCTTTCGGCCAAGCAGATTGAATGGAGAGTTCAATAGATAACATCCAAGTTGTCTTATCAAAGGTTATGATTTGTGAACCATTATCTAACCATCAAAGGTTAAGTTAAATACAGAGCGCAGAGAGACTAATAGAAAGCAAAGGAAAAATGTCTTCACTTTCAAGAGTAGTTGAATGGTTTTATGCTTCAATTTTGCCCATTGACAAAAATGTGGATTTCACCAAATTTCTAATGGTGTTTGTGGGACGTAGGTTGCTTCGTTATATTTGTTTGGCCTATCCAATACTTCATGCCATTAACTTTACGTTCCTATTGTCTTCCAGAACTGCTCCCTCTCTGATAAGGAAAACACCGCTGCAGAGGGCTGGATTGTGGCAGAGGAGGTTGTTATAGTGCAGTATGAGTAATATGGCAAACTTCTGCGGAATTAAACCGGATATGAGTAACAATTTTGTGACATTTTACTGTGTGTTAACTGCATTATGTGAAGTTAGGGTGGTTGGCATTTGTGCTGTTGAAGTAGTGGTTTATTTTAGCTAGAGATATCAAACGATCATAATGTATTAGCAATAGAGTTTTCTTGTCGTGACAATTCACAGGCCTCATTTTTATGTTGGATTATGGAGTGAACCAATTGGGGCTAGCTCAGTTGGCCAGGACTCTTGCATCTCACTAGGAGGTCAGGAGTTCGAATCTCTCCACCTGCGTGTGGGCGTGGGCGTTCTTTCCTCCGTATTTGTTGGGGTTATTTTTTCCTTTAATGGGGCTTGTAGTTGAATTGGGCTTATCTTGTTGGTTCAGTTGTTGAGCTTGATTATCTCGTGGACTTTCACACAATAAATGTAGTGTTTCGTGATTTGTACTTTGTACTTCATAGATGATGTAATGATCTCTCCGACCGATTGTCAAAAAAAAAAACTATGGGGGACTAATCAATCTTGCTTCTTTGCAGCCTGATGTTGGACTGCAGAATGCAGAGAGGTATTTTTGTGATCGTAATCGTCTAAAAGTGTTTTTAATGATCTAGATTTTAAAAAAAAAAATCTTTCCATCAAGAGTTTTTTAAGATTTGGACCATTGAATGCAAAAACAAACGGTCGGGATGTAACGACAGAGGCCTCTCAATTATGCTTTACAAGTTGCAAAAAAGGGAGTGCAGGATTTGAGTGTGAGCGGGCGAACATTACAATAGAAAGTTTAAACATATGAAAGACTGGTATCAATTAATGTTATTACAAATTGCCATGTAGTATATTTTTCATCAGCCTATACAGTTAGACGCTATGATCGTATTGAACTTCATAAGTGCTCATTTTGTATACATATCCATTTGTTCAATCACTATGTAAAAGTTAGAATCATTCGACTCATTTGTACTGCTATCAAATGCATTATAATGGACCTCGGATGGGTGGGTGTTATTAGACTTAAAAGGAAAACAATGGATTGATGAGCGATTCTGCCGGCTCCTATGTTTTGGTTGCCCAAGTTTGACCTTGAACTTGGTTGCCCACTTGTTATTAAGTCATAAAAAAAAAAATAAAGGTTATATTGTGCTTTTAGTTTGAATTGTATTAATAAATGAAAATTAAAATGAAATTCTGGTTATAGTGCTTTATGAATTAGCATGATCTGATTCAAAAAAAAATATGATGGGTTTCCATTTATTTTTAACTTTCACTTATTTATTTTGATCATTGTTCAAAACTTAATGGTAAAATGAAAAAGAAACACTATGGATCAGCTTGCAAAAAACAAATCTGTCTTTAAAAATGGTTAATTTTTTCATTGAAATTTTTGAAATTAGTGCCTGACTGCCTCTGTATGTATGCATGCGAATAACCTTTGTGAGTCCTTTGTATGCACTAGTATGTACATATGCATTTATATTTTTTATTTTTTATATTTGCATACATAACTTGTGAGCATGAGAGTAGTTTTTTCTTCTTTTTAGGAATGTGACAATAATTGTTGATGTAGAAAAAGTATCCCCCAAAATTATGGATGACAACAAGAAGAATTTTTGTTTGGTGCGCCAAAGTGTTTTGGTGTGTGGTTTCTCAAAAATGAGTTGTGCTATGCATTCCAGATTCAGTGGTGGAATGATAAGTATTTCATTGTATCACGTTTGAGATACCATACATTTGTGGTGTACTCCAACAGCAAATACCCTTTAGAGAAGTGGGTGTACTAAGAGGGACTTAAAAGAAACAGAATCCTAGAATTGATTTCTCAATGCTCGGCACAAGAATTGAACCTTGGCGCCTTATCCATGCGAAAACTCAAGCACGGCATACTAACCAGCAAACAAGATGCATCATTCATGCTAGGATTGCGTCGAAATATTAATATATATTTACATGGAAATTTGTTTTTTTGGTTGCCCTAGTCCGGGGGTTGCCCAAGCCCAAGGCCTTGTGGGGCTTACCCCGGGGCCGGCCTTGGTCATTCTATGTAGTTTTAAAAACGTTATGCTAAAACTACTACAATTTTGAAACTTGGATAAGGCGGTCGGCCGGATTCATCCGCCCTTTAGTCCATTCTTTTGCGACGGCAGTTTTTGTGTTGCGCCAAAGAAATGGAGGGAAATTTCAAGTTTGTGCAGAGCACTATTTTGTTCACGTACCTACTTAAAGTGTGGATGAACATTACTCAATTTGTGTAGAGTCCATCCCAAGTATTACTTCAATGATCATAAACAAGCCAGGCGACATAATATAAACATCTATGTATATGCAAGTTTCCTGCTTGCCAAATTTTGTGTATGGTATCAAGAAGAATCTATCCTCTTTTGGCTCAAATGGACATCCTACCAACTCATTAAATTGCTTTGAAGATCTTCACCTACAAGACCAACTTGCTTTCTCTCATCAAAAAGCTGTACCAATCTAATACAGGAGTGTTAGTGTTACACCGGACTCGGGGGGCTGTTCTCCCCCTTGGGGAGAGCAGCGTGCTGCTGCCCCCTTTTTGGGGCCCATCCCGGTCTCGCTCCGATGATCCGAATCGTTCACTTTGTAGAGCTCGTCGAGTAGAACAACTATGCAAAAAATCAGCTTAATTGGATATCATTAAGTGCCTGATCGGAGCCTATATAACTCTTGGTCCATTGGGAATAATGGATTTGATCCAGTGTTTCGGATCCATTCTTTTCAAAGTAAAAAGGCTCCGATCAAGTACTTAATGATATCCAATTAAGCTGATTTTTTGCATAGTTGTTCTACTCGACGAGCTCTACAAAGTGAACGATTCGGATCATCGGAGCGAGACCGGGATAGGCCCCAAAAAGGGGGCAGCAGCACGCTGCTCTCCCAAGGGGGAGAGCAGCCCCCCCGAGTCCGTGTTACACCTATCGGAAAGATGGGGAATTAAGCTGCACCCATCTATTATGGTCCCAAAATAGCCTTGCACGCCTCGGGGAACTTAATTAATTAGGCCATGTTAAGCATCGATCCTTTCATTCTTTTTTCACGTAGGCAAGAAGAAATAATCCGTATTAAGCAGCGTATTAAGGCCTTGTGCGGTTGTGCCGCTTCAATCTGAAACAACAATAAGAAAGCAAAGGGACTGGAGTCGGGAGAGGATCCATTTCCTTTCCGGGTCATCTTGCCGTGAACAATATTGAGTCGACAATGTCGCCTCTGGTGTTCGGATACCCAGTAAAACTAGTACATGGCAGACACGGATACCTGGGAAAAAAACATACGGAAACAAATCATATATATATACGAAGAGACCTGTTAATATCCGTAACATAGGTAGCGAATATGAGTAACACAATTTTGTGATATTTTACTGTTTGTTGACTGCATTATGTGAAGTTAGGGTTGTTGGCATCTGCGCTGTTGATATATAGGAGTAGTGGTTTATTTTGGCTTGAGATATCAAACGATTATTACTACAGTATATATTAGCAATAGAGATTTCTTCTCGTGACAATTGAGAGGCCTCGTTTTTGTGTTGGATTACGGAGTGAACTATGGGGACTAATGAATCTGGCTTCTTTGCAATCTGATGTTCGACTACAGAGCTTTTCGTGTGATCCTAACCATCCAAAAGTGTTTGTAATGGTCCAAACTTTTTAAAAAACTTTCTCTGGAAAGAGTTTTTTAAAATCTGGAAAGAGTTTTTTAATGCGCAGCCTTTTACTTAAGCTAGATAACGTGCTCTCATTAGAAACAGAAAATTGGAACAAGTAAAATGAAAATGGTACCGAAGTTGGGAATGGATGATTTCCTTTAATTAGTACTACCATGTGATTGTATCATTTTTCAGTGTTAATTAATCAAACACTATCTTATCAAACTTTTCCCATTTTTTTGTGACAGGCTCGTGAACAAGCAGTGCTGGAATTTTGTTTACCAGACAAATGACTGAATTTTACCATCCTTTTCACCGGCAGCTAGAATTAAAATCAAGCATCAACCGTCTCAACTGGATTAAAGGTGTGTTCCACTAACTAAAATATGTACTTACCTTTCTTAAAATCAAATTCTAAACTTCTCTCTCTCTCTAGTTGTTACTTGTCCATCTTAACCGCGGACTAAATGCAATTATCTTTGTCAACAACATTGTATTCTACATTCAAGCATTTGCCTTTCTTATGCTTAAAGATGGTAAGAAACAGCAGTAACACAAACAAAAACAGATGGTGGGATTAGTCTCACAGGATTAGTCGAACGATATGCGCGCACATTAATGGCCGACCGGACACCTGGGCTATCAAACAAAAAAACACGAACAACATAAAATACAGGAAGATGTTATTTGGTACTACTTTAAGAGTGATTCTACAAAAACAGAAGTATTGCGTTCATCGTAATCTTCATTAGACTATTGGGGTGGCTTTTTTTGTGATTCTTTCGATTGAATGACCACACCCATGCGGGTTATGATTTTGGAAATTGTCACAGCCACATCTATCTTAATTCCGTATCGAAATTCCAGTTTCCATATCATCTTCTCAATCACTTTTATGGACAAGGGTTTCACTCTCTCTTTTCTTTCCGTGACTTGACTTTTTTTTCTTTTTTTTCTTCTTTTTTTTTTTTTATGCTGTTCGGAAAGACCAGTAAGTGGTTTAATTTTGGCATATCTTATGCAATCAATTGATTCAATCAGGTCCATTCTTCAGTATTTATTTGCACGCTAGGTTCCTATCACCCAAAAATTTGGAAAAAATTTGGTCATTTTTCTTCATTCATGTCTAGCTAATTACTCCAGTATATATGGGTATTGCAGCTTTGTCTATGAGGATCAGATAAGGCGTCCATTTCCATGCGTATACTAAAATGAAAAATTGATTATCATGTCACAATTGATGGTTCCATTTAGGTAAACCGTAGAGGTTTTAGTTAATCTTTGGTCAAAGAAAACAACATTCTTCTCATTTTTATAAGGAAGATTAAACAAGCAAACTTTAAGCAACGTATGTAAAGAATATATACTAGCCCTCGTGACACACGTAATGCATGTGCAATTTTATACGCGACGGGCTTGTATATTTATTGGAAGAAATAGGGTTTGGTTTCAGACTGTTGAAAAGACAAAAAATTTGATAAATGGCATCGGAATCTTGTAAAATTTGGTAACCGAAGGCAGTTGGGAATCGTTTTCTCATATTTACCCATAGCAATCATCGGAATCAGAAAGCCATAGGAGTGAAGAAAAAAAAAATGGTTTCTATTGGGTATTTTGGGAACTTACCCGGTTTGTTTAATGGTTTTGAATTTTGTATTCTAATCTTTACTCTATTTCTCTTCAATCATTAATTATTCTTATTTTTCTATCTATCTTTCTCCAATCATTACCCATATTTTTAATTATTACTCTATTTCTCTCTACATTCATTACCTACAAATCCAAATCCAAAATCCAAAAATGGACGGGGTCACTTGTGTGAGCTAGCCTCAAAATAGTGTCCGCAGCAAAAGGTGCTCTCCTTTTATAGATAGTTTCATAGTATTAGTCTCTCTTTTTTCGTCATCGTAATATATCAGTGGGATCTGGGGGAGTTAGTAGTTAGAGCCCGTTCCAGAATACCTTCTTAAAAAATAAGTACTTATTTCACATTTTCAAACTAAAAAAATGTAAATGAAAAATAATTTTTTGATTTTTTTTGCACCGTGTTAAAGATCTCAATGAGATCTTTCAAACAAGATCCATATTGCATATTTTTAGATTTCAATAAACCCATTATTTTTGAATTTGAAATTGTCTACATAAAAAATAAGTACTTATTTCACGTTCCGGAACGGGGCCTTATTATGTTAGTACACAAGAGGTTCAGAGGTTATCAATAGCCCTGGACATGCTAGTCGCGCTCCCTGTGGGGCTCGAACTCAAGCCTCCACTGAGGAGGCAAGTGAGACAATCATTTTGACGAAGCATGGTTTCCTAGTATTAGTCTAAGGAGGAATTTTTTAGTGCCGGGTGGGTACCACGCGGTGCCACTCGGGCACATCCGAACCGTTTAAAAATGTTTTGAACGATCCGAATTAAAAATAATCTTTTAACGGTAATAGCCGTACTCACGAGGCACTGAAAAATTTCTCTAGGCTAAGTGACTGATCTAGAATTCAAGGGAAGGAGAGAGATGGGGCCGGGGTGGCCCTGCCTCCTGTCAATTTGTGGGTATTTAATATGTTATCCCTAAAGTAAAAACAATTGTAGTGCATAAAATGCCTTTCTAAAAACTTTCATTATGTATATATTGAAAGTTGCGACTATGACATTAATTAATTGTTGCTTGAATGGAAAAATATGACCTCTTGGAAGACTTGAAAGACAGTGACTGGATGACGGTCTGATTCAAGACGAATTTTAACTGAATACTATCAAAGTTATTGTGGATGAATTTTTAACTAGATAGTATTAATTTTTTGAGACAGAGAAAGTATCATATTGCGGTTAAACTTATCACTCTAAGTTCTTGATATATAAAGTACATAAGACCCCATTTAACAAGCTCGCTTTGGGCTTTGGCATGACTTTATATATTTGCTTTCATATTGTGCAATAGCTTTAGTACTCATTATTAGATAATTTTCGTAGCCCTTATTAATAAATTCTCAAATTTCAGAAGCTAATCTAGGAATTTTTTTTTTTTTTTTTTTTGTGGGCTACTCTTTTCTTTGTCACCTCACATTACAAAGTTTGGCTTCGTCCCATCAGGATATATTCTATGTTGAAAAGTAAATTTGATTTTAAGAAATTATGATTTTTAGGAAGTTGTGTAGACACATGATACATGCATGGTGTGGTTCATGTATATAGTTAACTAGTCTCTGGTTTATGCTCTCGAAAATAAGACTATCTCTGAGCTTGAGATGAAGGTTGCAAATAAAAATGTTTGTGAGGTATCTTCTTCTTCTCTATCTTCCCAAGAAATTCGTAATATGAACTCTCTTCTATTCGAGAATGCGCGCAAGGTGATGGACTCAAGTATTTTGTTGAAGTTAAATTCAGAGGAGGGAGGAGTTGTAACTTGATCAAGAAACTTGCTTGTTGAAATGGAAGATGAGGAAATCACTGAGAGGGAGAATGCTTTGAAGAATATTATTGAGATGGAAGAGGGTGAGATAGATGATAGGGAGGGCGATGGCACTCTTTCTTTGGAGCTTTAAGCTTGTTTTTTGGTTGTTTAGAGGTTTTCGGGTTTTGTTTCTAGCTTGGTTTGGCAGGTTTTAGGTTATAATGCGGTTTGTGTGCTTTTGGTTTTGATTTGGGTTCTGTGTTTTGGTTTTACGGGTTTTTAGTGTAGGCATTTATTTTCCTTCTAGATGATTGAGGTCTTGCCTTTTTTGTTATTTTGAGTCTTGGGTGACATTTTTCCGCCGGTGTGCCTTAGTCCCTTTAATCTTTGTACGTTCTTATTCAAAGATTAATAAATTTCTTTTGCATTGAAAAAAAAATACCATGCAAAAAAGTACTCGATCACACGCAATTGGATACGTGACCTAGCATATATGATACTACCTTAATATTAACAAAGTTTAAATTTTTATTAAAATTTCTTTTGGGAATACCTTATTTTGTGATTGTGAAAGGTATATTAATTGGGAGCATCATAGCTATTGCCCCCGATAGTACATTTTATATGAATATGATATGATACAAATACGACTCGATCTGTCCATCGAAGACTATCTTTTAAATATAGTATGTTCCTAACTGATAGTAGCATTCAAAAATCTGCATGCCTCTCTATATCTGATCGGAAACGGGAGGTTTCCAAGTTCTGAAAACAGATTTAATTAATGGCTGTGAAAGAGTCACATCAGATGAATTTTCTACGTAGGAGAAATCAAAATTTCAAGGATTGACTTTAGAGCTTAAAGTAAGTAGTAACGTGTCGGTTTGAAAACATTTGACCAGTTTGGATTATTATCGTAAAATATTTCTGATTTACATATACCTACAAGAAATCTCCAGTTCCTTCCAGATACTCTATCCCTTACCTCCTTCTAGATCAAGAAAGAAAAAAAAAGAAGAAAAAACTTGGTGATGAAGAGTGTCCCGATGAACCGGACTAATCTTTTCAGTCCCTTTCACAGCCCTTTTCACGCGTCTGGCTATGCATGAGGTGAGGTGGCCCCAAAGACAATAATTGTCGAGGGGGATCGACCATGCGACGTCCTTGCTTGGAGTGGTACGCCCCGCAGAGACAAGTCGATTAACGCATGCGACAATCCCTTTGGTGTTTTCCCTTTTCTTTTGTTTCTTTTTATAAAACATGTTTTTTTATTGTATAGTGTTTTTCTTCGAATTGGTTTACATGAGGAGACGAGGATATACTGTAGTTTGTCAATCGAGGTGAGTGAAAGCTTAAGTATATGGCTTTGCATTTGATTGGTCAGATGAATAATTAATGATTGTACATATTAATTATTTCCCAGAATGACTACTATCGCCAAAGTATCTGTAGTATGGGGATGGAAGCAGAAATGGACTCGAGCGTCCAATTTTGCTCATTTGTATGCTCTATTTTGAACTCATTTTGATGGTCGAAATCGTTCATCTTTTAGAGATAGTTGATACCATCATATATAATCAAAATTTATTTTGGTCAGATGTCTATCAACATCGATCGCCATCACTAGTTTATTTTGATACAAATGGATTTGTTCCAATGTCATGACAAAATGTTTTTTTTTTTTTTTTTTCCTTTTCAATAAGGAGCGCTCTATGGTTACGTTAATCGGTGGTTGATCAACTTGACTACTTTTGCATACTTGATGATCTTGACGAGGTTTAGAACATGAATTATTTCGACCTTAAGAGTGAGCCTAGGAAGAGCCCACAATCCGTCTCATGTGGGGATGACCAATACCACATACCAGTATATACGTAGGCAGTGCACCGTGTCGTGTGTTTAATTTCAAACAAGCCTCACAGGAGCACACTTCCAGTAAGAATAATGCTACTTGCACAGATTCAGAATGCAAGCGATCGATCGAGCACCATCATATCATTTTACGAGACCAATCTGTATCGGACAGTTCCGAACCTGTGGACAAGAATTTGTGCAATCATATATATACACATGACCAACCGCCCTTCTCCCAATCTCTCACTTATTAACGCGCATCAAATCCATACATAGTTTTTTTCCTTACAAATGAAAATTTTATTGCATAAAAGTCAATACAACAAGCAGAAAACGAGAGCAAACCCCTAGAAATTACAAAACACCAAACTCCACGACACATCAGAGAGCCAAGGAAACTAAGGGATCATTTATTAAATTCCCAAACATTCTGAAGGGGAAAAAAAAAAAAAAGACACACAGATAAAACACCCTAGTAGTACTGTACCTTAAGACCACCTTTCGACCAAAGCTTTGGTTTCCCTTGTGGTGTCATTTGCCTTGTCAAGGGTCCGAGCCATGGTACCCACACTCACACCCTAAGACCACCTTTCGGTAACCCTGACCCTGAACCCATGCTTCATATAGAGGATTATAGAAACATTAGGAGCCACAACGTGCCCTTCCACCAATTGAACATGGTAGTTGTGGATTATAGCCGCGGCTACCGCCTTCATCTGAGTGAAAGCCACTTCCTTTCCCAGACAAGTCCTCGGCCCTGCATTGAATGCCAAGAACTTGTACGCTGGCTCGTGCTTGATCGTTCCCCGATCAGAAATCCATCTTTCTGGCCTGAACTCCAAGCAGTCCTCTCCCCATATAAACTTCATCCTCCCCATTGCATAAAGGGAGAACATTACCTTCATCTTCGGATGAACAGGGTGGCCGCTAGGAAGGATATCTGGTTTAAGAGGCGCTTTGTGCTGGAACGGAACCGGTGGATAGAGCCTTAAAGACTCACAAAGTGCACTGTGCAAATAAACTAGCTTGCCCACTTCTGCTGTTTTGAACAGCCTCCATTTGTTGCTTTCCTCTTCTTCCGGTATAACCGATTTGAGTTCTTCTCTGATCTTTGCTTCAACGTCTGGGTGCGTTGAAACTAGCCAGGTAAACCATGTGAGAGCTGAACTAGTGGTGTCTCGCCCTGCAATCATAAAATTAAGAACGGTGTCTCGCAAGAACTTATCGTTGCTTTTGAATCCTCCCATCATCTCGTCTTCTTGTAGATATGATGTTAGTAGATCGACACCTTCTTCCTGTTCTTTCAAATCTATACCATTGCTGAGTTCATCTTTCTTCTTTGCGATGTATTTAGCTATGACATGGTCTAGAGTTTTGCAAGCGTTGCTCAATTTCTTCTCTTGTCCTATTCCTAGCCACCTTTGGAACTTCCAAATGATTTGGGGCACTACATGGCGAGTGAATACTGCTTCCTCAGCGTCGTCCATGGCCTTCGAGAAAGGAACATCGAGAAGTTCAGATGAGAGGCAGCAAGGGTCATAGCCAGTAACCAATATGCAAGTGGTATCAAAGGTAAACCTTTGGAACACGTCTTGCAAATCAATAACTTGGCCTCCTTTGGCCACATGCTCAAGAATTGGGATCAATCCTTTCTCCACCTTATCCTGGCTCGTCTTGACCAAACACCGGTGGAAACGTTGGTGGCCAATCTGCAATTGAGCAAGTCTCCTCTGGTTTCGCCACGCATCTCCATCTGAATTGAAGATCCCATCTCCCAAAAAATCAAGCATCTTTAGGAACTGAGGACCTTTAGGAAAATTTGAAAAGTTGGCACTCATGATGTAGTGTATGTTGGCCGGATCTGCTGTAGCCAACATGTCCATATTAGAAAACCAAGGGCCTTTCAAGAGGAAAGTACCACCGGTTCGGCCTAGAAGATCGGCGGAACTTTCATGAATCCGCCCGACGTTACGAAGAAGAGAGGGCAACATTCCAAGTAGCGGCCAGTTCCATGGAATCCCACGGCGGGTTCCCCAGAAGAGAAGGTAAAGAAAACATGAGACTACTAGCAGGATTTCACAGTAACATAGAGAAGCCATTTGGGTTGCTCAAGCTAAGAAGTATACAAGGTTCACTGGTAGCTTTGTACTACTCGTAAGCTATGGTTTTCTGCAAGTAAGAGTGAGGCAAGAAATGAGGACTTAAATATATATACTAAAAGATAAGTGCAGATAACTTGTTGGTTGCACCATCAATGCCTCTTCAACTAAAACAATCTGGCACTTCCAAGAAATTAAGGGTCTTAAAGAGCAATCTTCACAAAAAATGCCTATATGTTTTACCTACCAACTAATGCTTCATTGGTTACATTGTCTCTTTCTCAACCAGAAAAAAATGTCCATTGCGCCGCTTGGCTGTATGCACCATCAGTAACTTGTTATTATTAGATTCTTTGGACAAAAGTGGAGCTGCAACATTTGTTTGATGCTTGACTTGACTTTTGATTGAATATCTGTAGCAGAAAATCTGGATATGTATTTGATCCTTAACTTGACTTTTGATTGATTTCTGTATAGGAACAGGACATGTACCATCTATTACTGTAGCTGGCTATGAACTTATATGATTCTGTCAAATTTTTTGAGTTTAATCGCTTACTTTAGGTAAGATTAATGGATCTCCCAAAATTCGAGAATCGCACTTGAGTAGCATCTTATGTGTCATCTAACAAGTACTCATATTAGATGGTATCCAAATATGTTCACCACAACATTACTGTCAGTTTTGAGACGCGACTCTAATTTACATTTTTCTTTTGTTGTTAAATTATTTTCATTGTACAAAAGAAATTTAACAACATCACATACAAAAGAAAACATCACACTCACTTATTAGGTTGCTTGTCTATGCGGGATACGATGACACTAGATTGTTTTATATCCAAAGTTAATGTCTCTCTGTCTTAATTCACTCTTTCGTGCACAATTGTGGCTTGTGATTTGCGCTTTGAGAAAACTCCCGTCACGTTGATTGACTGATCGTACTGAAATGTAGGAGTTTCTTCATGGCATTCCGTAAGAAGTTTATGGATCAGTGCTGAGAAACATGCATTTTGCATGTGTTTGTTCCACCAAAGCTCAATTGTGTGGAGACCTGATTCTACCATGATTACTTGTATGAGAATCTGTAACAATGGAGGAGAAAATGGATATTTTCCCATACATACACGTACACTCTGGCTAAAACTTCTTTTTGATTCCTTCCTATCCGGTCTGTTTTATTACGGCTAGTGTTTTTATTTTCCCTCTTGGAAATTAACGACTGTTACGCGGTAGCTTGTTGTCCACAATTTGTAGTGATGGATACTATATGGATCTGTGATTTTCCAACCATCCATGACACAAGAATACAGGGAGATGGATTCAGTTGGTCGGAGCTGTTAGACTAGCCAATTCGACCCCACGATCAGAATTCCTCAAATCATGGCTGACTAATTACTGCAGTATCTTTTATTCTGGAATCATGCCTAATAACTGTGGAATCCATGTCCCAGGAATCTGTCCATAATTGTTGTAAATCATCACTACAATCAAGGGATAGTCTAGTGTGGTTTTGGAAGAAAATCTGACCATAAGCTGTTTAGTTAAACATGTTTTGGCGCAATAAACTTTCAATGGACAGAGGTTCCGCGCATGTGGCGTTGTCTACGCAATACTCACAACCATTTACGTTGCAACAAATTTTGCAATAGAAACATCAACAATCACATTTTAGTTGTTTGGGAGACAAGAAATGACCCACAATGTGTGGTTGCGATCTTTTATTTGTAGAGAGTACTATCACATGATAATGCCACATGGTAGTCCGGAAATATTGAATAATTGGTCCTCACAAAGAGATGAATGAAATACCCTCTCCGTCTCTTTTTAAGTTTCCGACATCATAATTCCAACTTATTAACGAAACATTATCATACGCGTTTCATATTAACTTTTACTTTCACTGTTTAAAATTACACTCCACTTTTACCCATTAACTTTTTACCCCTTGACTTTTAAAAAGGACAAAATGATAATTGTGCAAATTTTTACTCGTTAACTTTTCAAAATGGACACTTATTAAGGGATAAATCAAAATGGAATACCGGACTTTTATTTGGAGACCGAGGGAAGATAACAAATGCAACAAGTACTAGTCCTGACAGTCGAACCAAAAAAACCCGCAACAAGTACTACTGAAACATTAAAACGCAGTAACAGCTGCTTGGTTATTCTAGCTTATCTACGCATTCTGCCTCTGGATCTTTACTTATTCAAGATTCATAAGCAGATAACATCTGTGTCTTAGACCCATAAATAAAAGCAAATAACCTAGGATAACCAAACGGGCCCCAGAATCCAGTTTCATATAGTCAACATCACCGATGAGGCAACAAAATATTTCACCGTAGGGCCTTAACATTCGCCGGACAGTACTCCATAAGACAGCAACACTAATGGATATCAAAGAAAAATCATCTAGTTACTTGCTCACCGTTAGCATGTAAAAGAAACAGAAATGCTATGATACATGACAATGGAAACATAAAAGTGTCCATAAAAGAGAATGAAGTGTGATTCCGAGCCGTCCATTCTTTTTCATGGACACTTTCATATTTCCTTCTTCATGTATCCTACAACTCCTCCTATATTTGCAGGTTCAACATTTCAAAATGGGTTTATAACCATTATCCTAAAATCATGTTGCACGAAACCTACCCGCAAAAAACCACAAGACAATAACACTAAGAAAAACGGGGAGGAGAGACTTTAAGGCATTTGCGTTGATAACCAGTATGCTGAAAATTATGTCGTACAAACACTACAGTCCCAGTTCGCAAAAAGCGCAAGGAGAAGCAGTTAAGAAATTGACTTTGACATATCCAACCATCCGATAATTACCAACAGCGCTTGTTGTACAACACCTACAACTAGAATTGGCAAAGGGGAAAAAACACTAAGAAGAACGAGAAGCAGAGAGTTTTAGGCATTCACTTTGACATCTCTTAAGGCAGACGTCATTCCAATTAGGCACTTGATGCTCATTAACGCATACAGTACGAGCACAGGCATCAGAGCAGGCATCAAGCTCAGAAACTCCACAAACAGTCACACAAGTATCTGCGATAGGGTCCTTGGAGAATGCCCCAACCTTCTTAAGCATTCTCTTTGATGTGCAGACCCTCTCACATACAAAGATATCATCAGAAGTCTTCTCTCTTCCACGGGCACCAACTATTCTCTGCTCTTCTGAACGCCTTTTCTTGACTAAAAAAGCTTTCCCAGCAACAATAGCTGGAATTGCAGCCCCCAACAAGGACCACCATACTTCAACCATTTTTGTTTCACTTAGCCGCTCTTTCTCTTTCTCTCTTTCTTCTGCACCTTAATTTAGGAGGACCAAAAATAAGCTCCTTCATGACATTTCAAGAACTTAAAATCAACTATTCAGCAAAAGTAAACAACACAGAGCCAAGAATTAGCGAGGCATGACATACAAGGTGCACCAAAACATGACAACAGAATGGTATTTGTGACACGAAACTCGCACAAATAGTATAGAATGGTCAAGGAGTTATACAGAGAAAAGAATCACAAGTTATCCAACTAGAATGCTTAGCGTCGTCCGTCGTGAGTGATACATAAACGGTATAGCTGGATAATATGAACTCAAATTCTTTGGAAAGTAAGGTAGCAAGCAGCCCTAGTTCAGGAGAACTGTCATTGTACAAGGCCTCCCTTTGATCTACATATTAACTTCTATTTTACAAATGTCTTGGAATAAGTACAAGACCATGTAACAGTCAGTTAAAAAAGTAAACTAATTCATATTGGTATCTGTAAGAAAAGTGCATTTCTTCAAAACAGTGAAAAATAACTTAGTTAGATATGGTCTCCAGAGTCCCATAAACCAATTTAAGAAGGCTGGAATAGATGACACAGGACACATGAACAACAAAACTTATAACATAATAAATTCCTAAAATGCAGGCCAATGACAGTATTTGTTTTCAATGCACCATGTAAGGCCTACATACATACAGAGCGATAATGATTTCTCTCACTTCCCAAACCAACTCCAAGGATAAAACCTTCACTTTGTGGGAATGAACTCAAGTACGGTCAATCTTCTCAAGAAATTTTATGTTCTGTTTGGAAATTGAAGAAAATGGGGAAAAGAAAATAGGAGGAAAATGAAAGGGAAATTGTACTATGCATAATTCTAGATATTTCATTTCTCTCTCGTCTTTCTCTCCAAACAAAACAATGGGAGAGAGGAATTTTTAATTTTTCCTTCCTTTCGCTTCTTTTTCACAAGTTCCAAACAAAGCATTACAGAAACCCTTAATTTTTCTGAACCGGTGTCATTTTGTGTACTTCTATGAAAGCCATTTCACAATGTCAAACGTTGGTCTGTTGTATTAAACATGTCTGATAGACAGAATAACTCCTTAATACTCAGAAGTCCATGCTTCTTAGGCTGGAGCTACCTCAAGCAGCACATTGTAGCAACTAGCAATAACTGCGTTCAATTCAACAAGCTTACAACCACAAAATGCGCCCCAATGACTAAACGCATCTCTTAAGGTGACTACATTTTCAATCAAATCACTTAAGCACAAGTAGAAATTTGGACTGCATTCCACCATTATAAAGTGCCTTTGAGTCTTTGACAACAGTACATAAGCTTTTTCTTTAAGCACGCAACAACATTCCACTGTATTTGCTCTTGGAATTGTGGAGGAGCGAGGGCAAAGAAAATGCAGGGGATTCTACTTCTCTCATAGGAAACCATAAAGTAGAAGGCTAGAAGCCCCTTCCTTTCTCTTTTCCCAGCATAAACAACTCCACATTTTCAAGATTCAAATGCAACCTTCCTATTTCCATGACCATTGTGAAATCTATTGCCCACAAAATAACTTGTAGACAGGTAATGCTTCTCGGTATTAACTCCACTGCTCGAAAATCCTGGCTCCTCCCCTGCTTGTAGATCAACCTTTTTTACGGTTCTCCATCAAGTTTAATTTTGAACTCTACATATCCAAAGATCAAAACCAAAACCTAGATTACAAGCCCTATAGGTAACCCAATACAATTAAACCCTTTTTCATGGATGAATCATGAAATGATTAAACGCAAAATTACACCCTGTACCGAAAAAAAAAAAACTTGCCTTTTATCGATAATACGACGGTAGCACACGGGTCAAATGACGGAACTATGGTTGTGGGATCTTTCAAACGCAACCAAAGAACATAACTATCAAGAAAAGAGCAGAGAGTAAGATAAACCTTCGGAGAAGAGATCACCAGTTGCTTGAAACCTGAGAATCGCCGCCGATGAGGCGAGGCAAGTGGGATGAGCAGAGGATACAACGGCGTTCGCAGATAGACAGGCTTTGTAGAAGAGAAGAATAGAAGTGCCGAGCTATTTGCAACCTGTGGGGGAGAGACCAACAAAATATAAATTATATGGTTAAAAATGATACAATTAATATCAGAGAGACGAGATCGAGATTTCAAGAAAACTAGAGGGATTTTTCCTAAAATTGATTAAAAAAAAGTTGGGGGTGTGTCGGGACAATTTTCAGTTCAGTCGAGCTTTTGAATTCAATACAAAGTCGCGCGAGGTTTTTAAAACGACGCCGCCCTGGTTTCATCAAAACTTCGCACGTTGAACACGAGGATTATAAAAGCGACGTCGCCCGGATTCCTGAAGACTTCGCAGGTCTCACATGAGAAGTCCATTGAAACTACGTAATTGCTAAATTGTGAACTGAATGCGGTTTATTTTTATGATCGAAATTGTTCAAGTTGTAGATATTGTCAAGAATATATACCATATTGAATATCATACTAATCAAATGCTGATTCATTTATGATCGGATATGAATTTTGTGAATTTATTCAGAAGAAAATATTGATGCCCACACCGGATCAAATCCAATACATGGAGGTCTATTGGTAAATTGTGAACTCAATACTGTTATTTTATAATTGGTAAATTGTGAACTCAATACTGTTATTTTTTATTATCTAAATTGTTCAAGGTGTAGATATTGCCAAGAATATATGCCATGATAAAGAATTTGTTAATCGAATTTGGATTAGTCCATGATCGGAGATGATTTGTGTGAGTTTATTCAGAAGAAAATATTGATGGCCACATTAGATCATACCCATTTTTGGTAAACTATTACTATAAGCCTCCTCACGACCCCGAAACCTTCCGCTGGCGCTACAAAGACTTCACCGACCGGCCATCCTCCTGCTGCCGTCACCTCCACGCCGTCGGCTTTGTCGACCTGCTTTGACTATACAGGTACCGTGGATGTCAAATTATGCAGTTCAAGTCTTTTGGTCTTTGCCTGAATTTTCTCCTATCTACATTTGAAACTGAGCAATTTTGCTTTAATTGGTCTTGGCCTGGAATTTAAGGGTTTGCTTGCTCTCTCCTACAGTCTAAAGTAGTTCAATTACCACGAGTAAGCGTGTGAAACAAAGGGCTCATTGTTGGTAGAATAGAAAGGCTCCCCATGTCTGCTAGAATGGTGTTCTAATTGTTGGGTTTTGTTACATAAGTTGAGGAAATTGGTATGCATCATACATATGGGATAACAAAAACCGAAATAGTTGCTAAATTGGTGCTTCAGCTTTCTATTTAAACCAATAGGAGAATAATTTAGGCATTTTACTGGAGCTTTTCTGGAACTTTGTATTGTTTGGTAGTTGCTACCCGTCTAGATGCGATGACTCAATCCATTAGTGTTAAAACCCATCTTCAATAATTGGGATACGGGACCCTACACTACAAGTAGGTGAATCCTTTCTCTCGCTTGAGTTACTTACTGATATAGGTTTCAGGAGGTTTTTCCGTACATGACTCACATGAGAATGAGCGAATAGAACAGGCTATTTTTTGAAAGTAAACTCTTTACTGTCAATGGCCCTCACCCTTTCCTAAACTCACCAGAGTTGAGCCTAATTGAGTCCTATATGCAAGTCGGAGCCAAACTTATTGTTAAAGCAGGTTTTATGGTGTTATTTCACTCAAAATTGTTATAAACGCTTCAGAGTTTCTGAAATGGGAAATGTACAGGGGCCTTGGCATTTGACATCGATTATGCCTGCTGGCTTGATGAGCATCAACTCCTGATCAATGATCTGAGGTCAGTTGTAAATTCTCACATTGGTGACAATGATCTGTGCGTTCTTGTTGATGGAGTAATGTTCCGTTATGACGAAATATTTAGCCTAAAGGGTGTTGGTGCAAAATCCAATGTTTTCTGGTATGTGGAAAACTCCGGTAGAGAGGTGCTTCTTATGGCTTGGTGGATTTCATTCATCTGAACTTCTCAAGGTCATTCACTTAGCTCCTCAATCCTGTGGTTTTGAACCATTGTGTTTCATGTTCATATATTCATTTTTGCTTTTTCAAGTTTCAGATTCTTGGGAACCATCTTGAGCCTCTAATGGATCAACTGATGGGCGTATGTAATCTGCAGCAATCTTCCCAACAAGCAGAGGATGCAGCAGTCCCTTGTTTTCCATTAATTAACATAGTCGTAATTTGTGCCAACCTTGCGTTAATTAAGAGCAAGCAGTGGTTGCTCTTAAAATTGGAATGGTAGCAACATGTAGTTTTGTTTTGCACCATTTAACATACCTGCAAATGTTCTGCATGATCATTGACCATGTACTTTTTTGAAGCTCAATAGACGAGGAGAAAATGAAAACCTGGAGATGAAAAGTCAGGAGAAAGCTAGGAGAAATAGGCAAATGGAGAGCATGAGTCATAAAACGGTAGAGGAGAGCGAGCAAGCAAGCCAGCCCAAACCCTTCCCTAATCTCATCGACACTTATGAATCTCTCAGAGGTCTTTTCTTTTCTCTTCCCTTCATTCTGTTCTGTTAAAATAAAAAGGAACTAAAATTTTGAACCCTGATTTTGTTTCCTTTGTATTATCTTCTCATTCATCAAGTCTGATAGGCACTGTTTTGAGTGTTTGGTAGGGAGAAAGATGGTTGAATTTTTTTATTTAGTTTTCCTTTGACTATCCACCATATTTGTTAGCTACCAAATGGAGGGATATGGTTTTTCTCTTTTCAATTCCCTTAGCAATTACACAAATTTTTTGTCCAATTCCTAATGGTTGTCGAGAAATTGAGGAAATACCAAAGAAGGAAAAAGTTTATGAGTTTGGCTCCGCTCCAAAAAAAAAAAATTTGAGGATCCTCCAATCCTATCTACAAGGGTGACCCCTGTTCCGGAATTTTTAATCCACGCACCTATGAGTAAAAGAGCCTGAAATCTTTTGATGACACCTGTACTTAGATTGGGTTAGTTTGGCTTTTCTGAACATAAGTAAATTGTTGATTCCTTCTATTTGACTCTTGGGTTTTTCTATTGGTTTTTGTCAGACTTATCTAATTTCAGTTTGGATACATGAAATCGCTATTTGGAAGGATTGATCAGGGTCTATCAAGCTGCCACAGAACTTGCCAGTGGAAGATGCTTTCCAATTTTCTCAAAGACTCTGCATAATCCCAAAAAGGAAATCCCAATCAACACTGTTATAAGCCTTCATCAAGTCAGGCTTAATTGCTCATCTAGGAGAACCTTGATCCCCATGGTATCCCCTTACCGGCTCTTGCATCAAGAGAATATTGTCTATTATTTATCTTCCTTTTTATAAAGGCAGACAAAGATGGACCATCACCAAAGGTAAAACAGACTTTATACAATTAGCCAAGATCTTAGTTATGCATATATAGTTGTACTGCAAGTTTGCAACAAGCAATAGGTCTATTATCCTTGATATGGTGCCTTTTTGCAACATCTAAAATTTTGGAGACACAAGATCATGTTTAGCAAATGATGACTAGACAATGCAGTTTTAGATATCTTGATTCCTTGAACACTTTCTCTTCATGAAATAGTATCAGGCTTGGAATTTTTTGATGGGAGAATTGTTTTCTTACCAAACATTGCAAGTTTGTTATTTTTCAATTCTCTCTATGGTGATAATAACCATAACGATAACGGTGTGCATGTGGAAATCGCCTGGGCATGTTACATGTACTCATGAACAAAATTGCATGTTTGTGGTTATGAATATGTTTGGCTGAAACGAGGAATGCTTGAAAATGTATAGATTAGTTGCTCTGTAGTCGGTTTAAATTTAGTTGGCTAGTTGAATGATTACTCATGCAGTTATGAATCTCATGGTAAGACTCTCATGGCAAGACAACAGTCCATTAGTTCAGTACTGCACCCTACTCAAAATCTTGTCCACAAGAACCTAGCGAACAGAGGGATACAGCCTGGTAGTTATCAGAGGCGCACCCGGATATTTAACAGGTAAGGTGATCTTGATATGGGCAGAATATTGTGTAACCTTACCATGTGAGCAGGAGAAACTCTAGCAAAGAATATGGTACCTTGTCTTACTTAGGCTTGAGACCAGAATACTCGTAGAAATAAGCTAAGGCATCATTGAGTGCATACTATCATTTTTCAGTTCTTACTTCTATGGATTATATTGAGTGTTCGGATAAGGTTCTGTATATCAAATTTCGAAGTGAAAAGCCCTAATTAAGTCCGTGTGAATTGAGATGGTTTTAATTGCTATATTTTTAAAGCACGGAAGTGTGGTTTTAACATGTTCGATTCCGTAAGCATCCGTGTGAATTGAGATGGTTTTAATTGCTAGTATATTTTTAAAGCACGGAAGTGTGGTTTTAACATGTTCGATTTCCGTGAGCATCCATCTCCCTCCCCAACTCTCCCTAGATAAAATAGATTAAGATTAATGAATGACAAAAATAAAAACATAATAAGCGTGATCATACCAAAATATGACTATTATGGTCGCATGAATAGACATGACTATTATGAATAGACATGACCATTGGAATCAATAAAAATATGCGATTTTTGGCTAACAGTCATGATGATCTGTGCCTATATAAATTGAGAAAGAGAATCAAAACAATTATGATGTTTATTTCTCTCTAGAATTATCTCCTACATTTATTTTTGGCGGATTTGTAAAATCAGAAGGTATTCGGGTATTTTTTTTGTTTGTGCATAACGTAGTTGGACCATAGATTGAGACTATTACGTAACCCGGTGCACACCGAATTCTATCGAATTGGTGGGGGTGAATATCGTCTTAAGAACAGCAACAATGCAACGTGACTTACAGCACCTCTGTTTATCCTTCATCAGCTACGATGAATTTGTACCAACAAGTCGTTGCTTCAGTCAATCTCAATCAAAGAATTTTTGGTTGAGTAGGAAATTTAGAAAGGAAAAAAAAGGTGCAGAGAGAGAGAGAGGGTGTGTCGGGACAATTTCAGTTGAATCAGTCGGTCGAGCTTTTGAATTCAATACAAAGTCGCATTTCGACAAACGCCAGGCTTTTAAAGCGACGCGCGCCGGTTTCATCAATACATCGCAGGTTGAACACGCGGATTATATTAGAACGACGTCGCCCGGATTCATGAAGACTTCGCAAGTTTCACATGAGAAGTCCATTGAAACTACGTAATTACTAAATTGTGAACTGAATGCGATTTATTTTTATGATCAAAATTGTTAAAGTTGTAGATATTGTCAAGAATACATACCATGTCGAATATCATATTGATCAAGTGCTGATTCGCTTGTGATCGGATATGAATTTTGTAAATTTATGCAGAAGAAAATATTGTTGCCCACACTGGATCAAATCCAATACATGGAGGTCTATTGAAACTTTGTAATTGGTAAATTTTGAACTCAATACGGTTGTTTTTTGATGATCTAAATTGTTCAAGTTGTAGATATTGCCAAGAATATATGCCATGATAAAGAATTTGTTAATCGAATTTGGATTAGTTCATGATCGGAGATGATTTGTGTGAGTTTATTCAGAAAAAAATATTGATGGCCACACTAGATCATACCCATTTTTGGTAACTGTTATTATAAGCCTCCTCACGACCCCGAATTCTTCCACTGCTACAAAGACTTCGACGACCGGCCATCCTCCTGCTGCCGCCGCTACCGTCACCTCCACGCCGCCGGTTTTGTCGACCGGGTTTGACTATACAGGTACTGTGGATGTCAAATTATGCAGTTCCAGTCTTTTGGTCTTTGCCTGAATTTTCTCCTATCTACATTTGAAACTGAGCAAATTTTCTTTTAGTTGTGTTGCTTGCTTGTGGAAAGTTTGTACTTGAACCCCAAGGGGTTGGCCAATTGGTCTTGGCCTGGAAAACTTAGGGGTTTGCTTGCTCTCTCCTACGGTCTCAAGTAGTTCAATTCCCACGCGTAAGCGTATCAAACGAACAAAGGGCTGAATGGTGTTTTCAAGTCATTGTTGTTAGAATAGAAAGGCTCCCCATGTCTGCTAGAACGGTGTTCTAATTGTTGGGTTTTGTTACAGAAATTGAGGAAATTGGTATGCAACATACATATGGGATAACAAAAACTGAAATTTTTGCTAAGTTGGTGCTTCAGCTTTCTGTTTAAACCAATAGGAGGATAATTTAGACATTTTACTGGAGCCTTTCTGGAACTTCATATTGCTTGGTAGTTGGTACCCTTCTAGATGACTGTTTCATTAGTGTTAAAAGCCCATCTTCAATAATTGGGATACGGGATTTTTATTTCTTCCCACCCTAAACTACTAGTTGGTGAATCCTTTCTCTTGCTCAAGTTACTTACTCATATAGGTTTCAGGAGGCTTTTCCAAACATATGACTCACATGGAAATGAGCAAATGGTATGATAAACTTCTGGAATGGCCACAATTATAGCTCTATATAATCACCAGTGGTTGCTTATGGGAGTGGCTGGTCTTCGTTATATTGGTTGAATGAGTTTATGTAGTATGAACATGTGATGTCTGTGATGTCACTTACATGGCTTTCCCTTCTTCACAACAGGGACACCTAGAAAAACAACCCTGCAAAATTGCATAATATAATGGTTAACTTTTATTACAGGAGCCATGAGTTCTATACCACTTAAACATCAATTGTATGCTGAAATCCCTACATAATGACTGAGTAGTATTATTAATTGCAATTGATAACAAATCTAATTATTACTAGGAAAGGAGAGAGATGTACTTGTCAAGAGTGAGAGAAGTGGGCATTGAGGGACGGCGGTGGGAGGAAGAGGATAGAGAAAGGGGGGGGTAGGTTCTTCAGGTCGACAAGCGGCGTTGAGGTGCTCTCAGTCTAGAGCCTCGTGTCTTCAAGACGAGAGGTTTAAACTTCTCTGTGCCTTCAAGATGCGATTGGCTTCATGGAATGGCGCTGTCTTCATACCTCAGACCTCGCGAGGTTGTATTTTTGTTTTGGAACTGACATCGCATGTTCAAGGTGCGATGTCATGTCCGCACAAAACAGACATCTCTTCTCGATGATTAATTGGCTATGATTGAAGTTATTTTATAATCTGGATGGTTTACATTATAGATAGATTTCATTATAAACAATAACCGTACCAAAAACCATGATAATAGAATATCGGTCCTGCAAATTAAACCTCCTCCTACCAATAATTCCAAACAAATTTGGATATCGATACATATCTCATGAATATTAATACACTTTCACAAATTCGGTTCATGTTTTTTTTTCTGCTTTTTCCATTTCATTTGGTTTTAAAGGCAGGAAATGACTTTTCCCTCACGTTTCAGCTTAGAATATGCAAAGGCATATCTTATGCAGCAGTTGCTGCTCATGCGGATAAGAGTGGCAGACGGAAATTGGCTGCTATGTTCATTTCATTGAACATGAACCACATTCTTCCAAGCAGGTTCTTCATTCTTGCTTTCTTATTTTCTCTTTTACCTTCTCTTTTTATATTCGGTTTCCATTTCCTGGTGGTAGATTAACTTATAACTGCAGTCGTTTTCCAGAGAAGTCAGTTACAGTCTTGGTTTTGATCCTTGTCTCCAGGTTCCTCTACTGTTAAGCATTGGAGAAGAAGATAATGCTCTGACAAGGCAACTGAAAGTGGTGACACTGACCTTGTTTATCTTGTTCTGTTTCAAAAATGGCAGAAGGTATCACTTGATTTTTTTTAAAGAAATGTTTACGTTTCGACATACGTTGATACATCAAATCAATTAGCATTAGCAGTGTGCAAACATATTTTCCTGGGGGGTGATTTATTTCCTCTACATTCGTTGACCGCAGAGGCCAGCTTTGGAGTTGTTTGGAACGATACAGGCTAGACCACTAGCACATGACTTGTTTATATGTTATGCATGGTAGATGTTTACCAGTTGTTTGGATTGAATTCTTAAGAAAATTAATTCAATCAGCTAATTTCTGTGACTTTCCACCGATTGACCTCGCCACCTTGTCAACCAAGCTATGTATGTTATTGTTAAGTGTTGATGTTGGTCTTCTCCATGTTAAGAATTGCCTTAACCCTTTCATGTTTGTACATGCAGGGGCCCGCTGCAAGTCCGGTCTTTTGCAAACGTGATGGGAGAGTAGCAGCCGATTGTAGGAATGGTCCGATTTCTGAGTGGACAAATATCCCTAAGAGAATAGATGTGCCGGAGAGGTTGTAATAGCCATGGAAAGGGATGAAAGGAGTGATCTAGAAGGGTGAAGAAGAAGAGCAGGGGTGAACAGAGAGGGTAGGCAGTGGAGACCCAAACCCAAGAGATCCCTAGGAGGAAAGACAATAGAGCCCCTGAAAGAGGATAAGACCTCCTTTGAAATCAGTGCTCACCAACTTTCTCTCTCTAGGAACTGTTCACAGAGCTCAATCGCTTCTCTGGTTCAATGAAGAAACGTTCATTTTTATAGTCCACACGAGCTAATGCTCGGACGCCAAGTGGCGCGCTGATAAAATGACACGTGTCCCTTCTGTACCCCCTGACCGCCGAGGTGTCGCTACCCTCGCGATGACCGCGAGTATGACGGTATGCGTATCCTCTTATTCGCGGAGATCCTCTTCTTCTTTTACAGCCACCAAGCCACTAGATCCCCTTCCTTCCCGTAGGGCAAGGTCGTGACCTACTCGGTCGCGCCAATACCGCTTGCCAAGCCTCAAGGGGCCCCTCGGGTCCTGCCTAAAGGCCGGAGCAGACATAAGAGTCTGGGCAATTTCTCGGGTGCCTTGGTTAAACCGCATTAATCGCGCCAAGCGTCCACCTGGATAAATATAACTCTCTCCTTAAGGGAGGAATCTGAGCTCGCGACCCTTACATGGGCGCTGCAAAGCTATGGGTAGCGCGAGGCTCCCACGCGCAAGGCCACGTGTCGCGCGACTGAGGCGCCACGTGGCGGGCTAGGGTTTGTTGGTCAAATCGTCAACCCCGCGAGGACGAGTACACGTGTCAGCTGCTCATTGGATAGTCAAACGGTCAACGGTCGCGCCTATTGACCTTTCCTACAATTGCCCCCCACGCGCGTGTGACTCACGCGCTGTCATGCGCGCGTGCAACGGTCGGGACTGTTCGGATCTCTGCAATCACCACGCCTCTTGACTTTATGGCGTCACTTTCTCGAGATTCGGGGGACCCTCCCTGAGTATAAATGACCACAGTTTAGCCATAAAACCCAGTTACTTTCCAAAGATCCCATCTTTCTCTTCTCTCTCTTCCATCAGAGCTCCCAACCTTCTTCTTCCCCTCTCCGACTGCAACTTTCTCTCTCCCTTCTTTCTTACAAAACCCACTTCTTGGTCTGAGATGGTGAGAGATGACATGGAGCAAGGGAGCAAGGCTATCTTGCAAACTTCCATCCGGGCACTTCCGGCGGACGAGTGGCGTCGGGCGCCATATCTCGGCGGCCCAAGCGACTCGTTCTGGCGGAGGGCGGAGTCCTTCGTTCCGGAGACAGATATCTCGGAGGATCCACTCCTCCTGACCCCTGAGGTAACACATGAGGAGGCTGATTTGATTATTCCTTCTTCCGTTCTGAGATTTCGAGTAGAGAGAGGGGATATCCCCTGCTGTTTTGTCAACTATGAAGCCGTGTCTCAGGCGCCGGTCCATTGGGGCGATTGGGTGGAGTCGGTTCTGAGTAACCCAGATTTCGTGCATGCACTTAGGGCCTCTCGTGCCCTCGAGCCTGTCCGCTTGTCCACGGAGTTGAGCATCCGTAAGAACAATACGAACCTTGACCTCATGATCCTCATGATTTCTCGTTGGAGCAAAGACACCCATACCTTTGTGTTCCCATGGGGAGATGGTGGCCCCACTTTGCAAGATACAGCAGTGCTGATGAGGCTGAGCACGAGGGGGTCGGTGGCTCTCGACCCCTCGAATCTTTCTCCGGCGGATGCGAGACTGGTGGAGCGGTTGAGGAAGGCGTATACAGAGGCGGGGAAGTACGGGTCCCGCTTTGATCGAGAGGGACATGTACGGGCCCCTCCGAAGTCGGGCAAGACATCTTGGGGCTGCTGGCTACGGTACTTCTTCAAAGACTTGCCTCCTCCCGGGACTGCGCCTCCTGCGGGACAGGCATCCGAGTTCTATGGAAAAATGTACGATTCCGATCTCCATCTGGCTGGTTTCCTTGTTTATTGGCTGTCCTTCTTTGTGATTCCCGAGTTTCCATATGAAGGGCCAAACTACACTGTTTTCCCCCTCGCGGTGAGTCTCGCGAGGGGGGACTTCGTTCCGCTTGGGCCTCTCTTCCTGGGCTCCTTGTTCCACCGCTTGGATCAAGTTCATGCTGATACTGAGAGGTCTATGGGGCGTTATGACATGGTCTCGGTGGTGCATACCCAGTTTCTGATGGCTTTCTGCTTTGAGCATTTCCCGAGTCTCGCGCCCTCACCCGCGGACATTAGCGGGGGTGACGAGCCACGACCGCGGATCA
The DNA here is from genome assembly GCA_019656295.1 of Rhododendron mucronatum var. ripense. NCBI lineage: Eukaryota > Viridiplantae > Streptophyta > Magnoliopsida > Ericales > Ericaceae > Rhododendron > Rhododendron mucronatum. The sequence goes on from BPLT01000081.1 coordinate 1,566,611, forward strand.
TGAGATGGAGTGGGGTGAGTTCAACGAAGCCCTGGGGGAAGCGGATTGATGATGTCGACGCATTTCTCCCGCGACCCAACGCTGAGCCTGTCGAAGGTGCGCTTCCCACTAGTTTCTTTTCAGAGGATGACCGCGTTGTAGATTTCCAGACTGAAGGTGTTAGTGTCTCTGCTTCTGCTCTTGCTGCCTTTGCTGCTGCTTGCCCGTGTTCTCTTCCTGCATTATGTGCGGAAGGGGCACGCTCCGTGCTGTACCGTCCTGATAGGGTAGCGCGGCAGTTCGGCTATGACCAGGGCGCACCGGGTCAGGCACCACCGCTGAAGGGCTATGTTGAAAGTCTCCGCCGCTTCACTAGGGCTTTTGTGGGTGAACTGACAGAGGGTTTTACTGCTGTGGTGCTTCCGCGGAACGATAGAGAGACATCCTTTACAGCCAACAGCCGCTTGGCTTGGCGCCGCAACCTTGACTCTTTCACAAACTATGTCCGCGGCGTCCCTGAGATTCCGCCCTTTTCAGAAGTCTACCATCGCGACGTGTCTCTACGGTCTCCAAAGGCAAGGCAGCCTGGATGGAGGGGTAAGAAGAGTTACTGGGCTCCGCCAACCGCTACCCCTGCGGCTAGCAGAGGCATCACCATCGCGGAACCCATTTCGACTGTGATTCCGTCGAGGCTGACCCGCGCGAAGGCGAAAGAACAAACATCCCTGCAGGAACAAGGCCCTCAGCTGAAGCGACTACGGAAGGTATGCCTCAGGAATGACACCTTTTCGTCTCCTTTTTCGTGATACTTTGCTATTCGCGCCTGTTGCCGTTCTTAAATTCATTCTTTTCTCCAGGGTGCCCCTATCCGAGCAGCAAGGGCCCTTAGCCCTGAAGAGATCCCTGCGAGCGTCGCGTCTGTCGGTGAGATTTGCTCTTCTCCTACTTTTCATTGGCTCTCCCATTGCCGTTTTCTCATCTGTCCGTCCTTGCTTCGTAGGCTCCTCACCCAGGCGCGAGGGGAAAGAACATACCCCCTCGAGTAAACTTAAGAGAAAGAGGGAGGATGAGGAGGCCCACGAGGGTGATTCTGACAGTAGTATGGATGATACTGCTCCACTTAGCCAATTCTTTAAACTGCCTCATGCCACACAGTCTAGTCCAGGCGGCACGTCTGTCGCCACAGGTAAGCAGGTGGTTGTTGATCTGGCTGAGGAGAAATCTGCCGAGACTGATAGCGACTCCGAGGGTGGCGATGGTCGCAATAGTGAGAGAGTTGAGAGCAGCGACGCTGATGGCAGCGGTGATGGTGAGAATGGCGATGAGAACCGCGGTGGTGATGATAATAGTGATGAAGATCCGGGTGGCATCGATGATGAAGACCCGAATGATGGTGAAGAAGGCAATGACGCCAAGGATGAAAATGATGAGGATGGAGACGGCGACGAAGGTCGCGATGGTGGCGGAGGTGATGGTGAGAACTTGGGTGTTGACACAACGCACCCTGTAGTTGAGGAGGATGAGGAGGAGAATGAAGAGTCAAGTCTGATACCTCGTCGGAGGGTTCCAATAGAGGGGTTCCTTTCAATTCCGGACATCAACCAGCTAGCGCCGGAGGCTGTTGTTCCTCAGCTACCCCGACGAGAGGCAGTAAAGTCTGCCTTTGAGCTCTTCCACAAGCGTGTCAATGTCCCTCCCGCTTATGACCTTGCCGCACACTTTCAAGCACATGATGCGGCAGTGGCGCTTACGAATCTGACTTCCGCGGAGGTCTTTGCGGACCTGCAAGACGATACTCTGATACCTCTTGAGACCCCACAGGTGGGGCTCACTGCTGGTAACTTTGCTGAGGGGAGTTCTTCGCTTGCCGGGGGAGTTGTACTGCAACAACATGCTGAGGCCAGCACCAGTCATAGGCAAGAGGTTGTCGAAGATGACTCCGATGTGCGCGTGGTGGAGCCGCCTGTGACTGAGGAGGAAGAGGTACTTTCGAACGAGGCCTTCTTCGGGCAATTCCGCCTCACTCGCGATGAGACCTCTTTCCTTTCCTTCATCCGAGACCGCTTCCCCCACACGTTCTTCAAGATCCGCGGCCTCTACAGTCTGACCATGGGCCGGATGCAGCTCCAGTGCCTTCACCATTTTTTGTTGAGCATCAAGGACATACGGGTGTGCGATTTGGACCTCAGCCAGATCGAGGAGATAGGGCAGACCGTCCAAAACTTTGACAAGCTGGGGCTTGACATATGGTGGGTATATAAGGAGCTTGATGCCGCGAAGATCATGCGCGAAAATGATAGACTGTGGAGGCACTGTGAGGGAGCGAAGGCGGCCTTGGGAGAGGCTCAGGCAGCTCTTGCTAAAGCACGAGATGCGGTGGCCGCGGCTGAGGCGGTAGTGGAAGAGCGCCGGCTAGTTTATGAGCGCATGGCTGAGGAGGCCCGTCTTGGTGACAGGCTTATTGATGTGCCTCTCTGCGACACTGATCCGTTTCTGAAGAACATCTTTGGCTGACAACTTCTTTCATTTTTTTTTAGTATTGTAATGCAATGACTTCGGAGAACTTTTGTAGTAATCCTTGTGGTGGTTTTTGATGATGTAATGACAATGTCGGATACTCGCAGTAGTTTTTAAGCGTAATATGCCTATGTTTTAAGAACATAGTTAAGTGATATTACAACTGCCTGCTTTACTTTCCGCTAATTGCCCCTTACATATTGCTTGCCACCTTTGCATGAAAACTGTTCATAAATGAACTAAAGACAGCATGGCATGAAGCCTTCTTTGAAATTGTAAACATACAGAGTACCCTTACATCATGGGTAATACATTTTAATAAACTTAGCATTAATGGGACCAGTTTTAAAACCATCACTGACCCGCGCTAACTCGTAGTGACCGCTGCTGCTGGCCTTGATTACTTCATACGGACCTTCCCACCGTGGAGTGAACTTTGGCTGCTCCAGGTCCCTCATGACTGCAGTCGTAGACTTCCAAACTAAGTCTCCGACTTGGAATGCTCGCGGCACCACTCATTTGTTGTAATACTTGGCTACTGACTCCCAGTACTTTTCTTGATTCCTCGCGGCAGTGTTCCTTCTTTCCTCTAAGGCCTCGAGGTCTGCCCTTCTTTCTTCTTGTGTCACCTCCGCCGCGAGGGCTAGTCTCGCGGAGGGCACGCTTAGCTCCGCGGGGAGAACAGTTTCTGCCCCATAAACCAGACTGAACGGGCTAGCACGCGTAGCCTTGCGATGAGAGGTCCTGTACGCCCACAGTGCCACCGCCAAGTGGTCAGCCCATGTCCCTCCTTTTTCGTCCAGCAACTTGCTAATGATGCGGATGAGGGTTTTGTTGGTTGCCTCGGCTTGACCGTTGCCTTGGGGATAGTATGGAGTCGACGTGAGGTGACTCACTGAGTAGGATTTCAGAAGCTCCTTCACGTTCTTGTTGATAAAAGGGGTGCCATTATCTGAAAGGATGACTTTGGGTATGCCAAAGCGGCAAACGATGTTCTCTTTGATGAAGTTCGCGACTGCCGCGCCAGTAGCTCTGCTCAAGCTTACTGCCTCTACCCACTTTGTGCTTATCTCCGTAGCGACTAAGATCCACTGGTTCTTCCTGGACGACGGATGTATGGGCCCAATCAGATCCATTGCCCAAGTATGGAAGGGATAAGGGGCGCGGATGGAGTGTAGCTCCACGGATGGTGCGTGGACTAAGTTCCCAAATTTCTGACAAGCCGCGCACCTGCGTACATGGCGCTTAGAATCTGCTTCCATCGTAGGCCAGAAATACCCAAGATGGATCAAGTGCTCGTACAGTTTCCTCCAACCCTGATGTTCCACCTCGTGGACCTTCTGCAACACTTCTTCAGCTTTCTCGCGAGACAGGCAACGCAAGGGAATTCCGTCTAGGGCGCGACGGTAAAGTTGCCCCCCTTCCAAGAAGTAGCGCTGAGAGCAGCGCTGAACCCTCCGGGCCTCTTTCGGATCTAAGGGCAACCCTCCTTCACGAAGGAAGTCGATGTACTCCTGCCTCCAGTCTAACTCTTCCATGAGGCAGCACTCTGCCTCTACTGCGTATAACATGCAGTTTTGGCAAGCACGGAGGATTTTTGCGGCATCTTCTTTCATGCTGGGCCAATAATAGCCCTGCCTTTGAACCCTGCGGTATAGAGAGATCTCGTTTTCGCCACAAGTTTTGTCATGGATCTGACGCAACTTGGTCTTCGCTTCACCGAGACCCACACATCTTGCTAGCCACCCTTGAGGTCCGCGATAGTAAAGCTCACCGCGTAGGACAGTAAACTGGGCCACCTCCGCGATGGGCAGGTTCCCTTTTCCAGAAACCAACTGCTTTAGAATGGGGTCGCGCCAGTCTTCCTCGCGGCGTGCCCCGAGCTCATCTATGATTGATGGCTCCGACCTTCTAATGATCTCGATCGTCACTTTTTCTTCGTCGAATTCTGTCTTTGCCCCCAGCGTCGCGAGGGCATCCGGGAATCTGTTGTCCGACCTCGGCCTGTGGATTATGTCCACTGCCTCGAATCTTCCCATTAACTTCTGAACTGTCGCCCTGTAGGGCGCGAGGGTGGGTTCCTTAAGCGCGAACTCCCCGGATGTCTGAAGGATGATAAGTTTTGAATCCCCCACGATTTTTAGCCGTGAAATTCCTCTGAAATTTGCTGCTAAGAGACCAAGGATTAGGGCCTCATACTCTGCTTCGTTGTTGGAGCATGCGAAGCCGAGCTTGTAGGATAAATACTCCCTTTCTCCTTCATCACTTTGAAGGACAATTCCTGCGCCACCATGCGCTCCTCCTGCTGCCCCGTCGAAGCTTAGCGTCCAGGACGCCTTGCTTGGACTGGCCGCGAGAGCTTCGAAACCATCTCCCGGCAATGCCTCTTCCAATGGTTCGCACTGCCCGCTTGGAAATTGTGCAAGGAGATCTGCTAGGGCCTGACACTTGATAGCCCGTGGAGTGACGCATGTGATCTCAAATTCTGCTAACGCCAGGAGCCATCTCGCGATCCTCCCGGATAAGGCTGGTCGCGATAGTAGGTATCGCACAGGGTCGCTCTTAGTGACGAGCTGTACGGGGAATGACAGGAAATAATGCCTCAACTTCTGAGCAGTGAACACGAGGGCCAAGCAATGTCGCTCCACTGGGGTGTACCTCTCCTCTGCTCCTTGAACCTTCCGGCTGATGTAGTACACCGGTCGTTCCACCCCTTCTATCTCTTGAGCAAGAAGTGCCCCAATGGACTTTGGCGTCGACGTCAGGTATAGGATGAGAGGCTTCCCTGGCTGTGGTGCGATCATGGTTTGAGGCGAGGCTAAGGCAGCCTTGACGCTGTCGAAGGCTTTCTGATGTTCGCTGCCCCACTTAAACTCTGCTTTTCCCTTCAACAAGTCACTGAATGGCGCGGTTATCTCCGCTAGCGCTGGAATGAACCGTCGCAAGTAAGAGACCTTTCCGAGAAAGCGCTTGAGGGACCGTTGCGAGTGTGGCGCGGGCATCTCCGCGATGGACCTTATCTTCGTCTCATCCGCGTCGATCCCGTGCCTGTGCACCAAGAACCCCAAAAACTTTCCTGCTGTCACACCAAAAGCGCATTTCAGCGGGTTCATCTTCATGTTAAACTTTCTGCATCTCTCGAATACTTCTTCTAGGTGCTTCAAATGATCAGCACTTTCCTTTGACTTGACCACCAAATCATCAACATAGTCTTCCACTATGTGGTGCATTAAGTCATGAAAAATTGCAGTCATGACGCGCTGGTAAGTGGCGCCTGCATTTTTCAGACCGAAAGGCATCACCACATAGTAGAAATTTCCGAGAGGGGTGCGGAAGGCCGTCTTCTCAGCATCTTCGGGAGCCATCTTTATCTGATTATATCCGCTAAAACCGTCCATGAATGAGAACATTTGGTGACCTGAGGTAGCGTCAACCAATGTGTCCACGTGCGGCAGCGGGAACTCATCCTTAGGGCATGCCTTGTTAAAGTCGCGAAAGTCCACGCAAACCCTAATCTGCCCATTCTTCTTCTTTACTGGTACAATGTTGGCCAGCCATGAGGGGTACTGAATCGGCCGTATAAAACCAGCCTTCCTTAACTTCTCGACTTCTTCCTTTATCTTCTCTTCCAACTCCGGGTTGTACTTCCGTTGCCCCTGCCTTACGGCCTTGGAGTTGGGGAATACATCCAAGTGGTGCAAAACCAGGCCTTCATCGAGCCCGGGCATCTCCTCATAGTGCCACGCGAAGACATCCGCGTACTTCCGCAACAGCTTGATCAGCTTTTCTCGAGTTTCCTTCCCCAGCGCCTTGCTTATAAATACAGGCCGCGGGGATCCTTCGCCTTCTCTCAAGTTTATCTCCTCCAAGGCCTCTTGCTGCGGCCTAGGACCATCTTGCATGCATTCCGGTGCTGGCTCTGGCTTATCCACCAAGTCTGGCTCGACTTCCGCTGCTATGACAGTGTGGGGGCTCGCGACCCCGCGAGGGACCGTTACCCCCGCGCACCGTCATAAGCAGTACACCGTCTTGCCACCCTCCTGGATCTTAGTAACTTTTCTTGGAACCGTTGGCGTCACCCTCGCGGCGGGTCGCTTGCTCGCGACCCCCTCTTCTCTCCTCATGATATTCTCCCACCTTGGGACCTTGATACCTATGGGCTTGGCTGACACCACCTCCACTTCTTCCTCCATCTCGGAGAAGTAGACTGCATCGGGCAGGTGGGCCTCATCCGTGTCGAAAGGCTTTTCCGACGCGGCTACCGTGACCCTCTTTCCTGCCCAGATCCCTTTCATACATTGATGGTAACTTGATGGGACTACAGCATATTTGTGCATCCAGCTCCTTCCAAGGATGATATGGTAGTTTGTCTGCGCGTCGATGATATGGAACTTCGTCGCGGCGCGAATGGCGCCTACCGCGAGGTCCACCACCACGTAGCCCAAGGACCCTTTCTTGTCTCCTCCAAATCCCGTGATCGCGACAGAGGATTTTATGATTCGGTTTTCTGGTATTCCAAGCTTCTTGAAGGTAGTGAGTGGCATGATGTTGATGGATGCCCCTCCGTCTAAGAAGGCTCTTTTCAACTCAACCCCCTTGATGTGGGCTGTTACATAGAGTGGCCTGTTGTGGGAGAATGTGACGCGACGGTCAGCATCAGAGAAGGTGATAGAGCTGGCCCCTTCTCGGATGGTTCGCGGCACTGAGCCAGCCGCAGCCATGCACGCCTGCTGGTGCGCTTCCGCGATGTTCACGATGGACTTAGTGATTTCCATTCTAGCCGCGACTGTGAAGCCTAGCGCATCGTAGAACGCCTTGAACTTAGTACTTTCCTGCAACGCCTTGACTGCAGCGTCAGGGTCAGGGATGACCCTTGGCTGCTCATGAGAAGCAATTTCATCCAAGTGATCATAGTAGGAAGTCATGCAGACCTCCTCGTCCGTGTACTCATCTTCTTCAGCAAAGAAGTTATAACAGGCAGCCATGTGGACAGCTCGCTCGTGCTCAGGGTAAGGATGGTCGCGCACGTCGTTAGGGCGGCCGGTTCCAACCCTGAGCTGATTGGCTTCTTGCTTTCTCTTAAAAATCCTCCTTAGGGTCCAACAATCGCTTGTTGGGTGCTTTATGTGCCTGTGGTACACGCAGTACCTCGGGCTCTCGCGATCCTGCCGCGATGGTTCCCGTTCAACTTCAGGCAGCCTGAGTACACCGTCAGTGACCCATTGCTCCACCAACGCCTTCACTTCTTCCATACTGCAGGGGTATTCTGGGACTTCAGCTGGTTCTCTATCCCTTCGCTTCTTGTGACCACCGCCGTCGCTACTACCCCCCTGCCTCTTGTGCGACTGTGGCGCAGAAGAGGCAGTAGCGACTGTGAGAGAGCGGTTGGACTTCCAGTTATCCTTCAGAGGTGGCTTCACAGTATGGCGGAGGTTGTAAGCCGCCTCAAGGAGAGCTGAGAAGGTTGGGATCTTGATATTCACCAGAAACACGCGATAGTCGCGTAGGATACCGTCAATGCATATTTCGACCAAGTGTGACTCGCCCACTGGCTCGTGGCAGTCCACAGCTTTGTCCTGAAAACGCTTGATGTAGTCAATGATATCTTCACCATTTCGCTGAGTTTCCTTCACGAGGGACAAGGTAGTGACCTTCTCGCGGACTTGGAAGAACTTAGTGTAAAACTTGTTTACCATTTCTTCCCAAGTTTCGATCGAATAAGGTTTAAGATTCACATACCAAGTGTATGCTCGCGAGGTAAGGGACTTGGAGAACTCGCGGAGGCGAAGGTTATAGTCACCGGAATGGGCCCCAAGTGTTTCGATGAACCGAACCACATGCTCTTGGGCGCTGCCCTCTTTTCCGTCGAACTTAATGAACTTGGGTGGGGTATATCCTTCTGGATAAGGTAGAGAGAGAATGGCTATGGGATATGGGGGTTGGATATCGGGGTTGGGTAGGGAGGGAAGAGTGGCTTTGGTTTTTTCTTTGAGGAGGAGGGCTTGAACATCAGCTGCAGTGAGGAACTGATTTTGGGACTGGCCGTTGTTCTCGGCCTGGAGAGGCTGCTGGTGGACTGAACCAGTACCCGTAACAGGGGCTGGTCCACCGATTTGGGGGTTTTGGGGATTTTGGGCAGGGTTTGCTGGGTTTGCAGCTGCTGCTGCTGCTGGATCTGGGACTACCCCTGCAGCGGGCTGTTGGGGTGCTACTGGTGGGACTGCTGGTGGTATCACCGGTGCTCTTGGAAGAGCTGCGGTGATGGCCTCTGTGAGAGCAGTCATAGCAGCAATCATCTGGTTTTGGCCATCTCGGACAGCCTGAAGGACTTCCATGGTGGCGTCTCCCCCTTGAGTGGAGGATCCGTCGCCCTCTGCCAAGATCGGCCCCGTATTGGCCAGATTTTCCGCCATGGTCGCTACTGTGCGATTTGGGGGTTGTTGAACAGCTGGAGTCTCTAGACCACTTCTTAAGCTAACCATAAACTAAGCAACCTCCCCAGCAGAGTCGCCAATGTAGGAATGGTCCGATTTCTGAGTGGACAAATATCCCTAAGAGAATAGATGTGCCGGAGAGGTTGTAATAGCCATGGAAAGGGATGAAAGGAGTGATCTAGAAGGGTGAAGAAGAAGAGCAGGGGTGAACAGAGAGGGTAGGCAGTGGAGACCCAAACCCAAGAGATCCCTAGGAGGAAAGACAATAGAGCCCCTGAAAGAGGATAAGACCTCCTTTGAAATCAGTGCTCACCAACTTTCTCTCTCTAGGAACTGTTCACAGAGCTCAATCGCTTCTCTGGTTCAATGAAGAAACGTTCATTTTTATAGTCCACACGAGCTAATGCTCGGACGCCAAGTGGCGCGCTGATAAAATGACACGTGTCCCTTCTGTACCCCCTGACCGCCGAGGTGTCGCTACCCTCGCGATGACCGCGAGTATGACGGTATGCGTATCCTCTTATTCGCGGAGATCCTCTTCTTCTTTTACAACCACCAAGCCACTAGATCCCCTTCCTTCCCGTAGGGCAAGGTCGTGACCTACTCGGTCGCGCCAATACCGCTTGCCAAGCCTCAAGGGGCCCCTCGGGTCCTGCCTAAAGGCCGGAGCAGACATAAGAGTCTGGGCAATTTCTCGGGTGCCTTGGTTAAACCGCATTAATCGCGCCAAGCGTCCACCTGGATAAATATAACTCTCTCCTTAAGGGAGGAATCTGAGCTCGCGACCCTTACATGGGCGCTGCAAAGCTATGGGTAGCGCGAGGCTCCCACGCGCAAGGCCACGTGTCGCGCGACTGAGGCGCCACGTGGCGGGCTAGGGTTTGTTGGTCAAATCGTCAACCCCGCGAGGACGAGTACACGTGTCAGCTGCTCATTGGATAGTCAAACGGTCAACGGTCGCGCCTATTGACCTTTCCTACACCGATTACTATGCAATAGTCATGTATACCCAGTCAGTACAACAACTGATAGCGGTACTATAATATTCTTTCTTTACTATGCCATGGCCGTATGTCTATCCCAAACTTGTGGGACCAACTCTGGGTTACGACTTTCCGTCTTCAGTGATTTATTACATGAAGTTTCCTAGGGCACCTCCCAGCAGCTTCAATAACCTTCCACACAAATGCAAGTTTGAGTCTCCTCAACCCCTTGTAGAATGAGTGACATAAAAGTTTTCTGGATTGATGAAGACTCAAAAAGTATGATTTTGGAACTACTTGTAGAATTTCTGGCTCAGTAGGCCTGCAGTTTCATTGATTCCGAGAATTCTTTTTTGGTCAAAATTTGATTCCGAGCTTGTCAGATGATTTTCCAACAAAAAACATGATTCGGTCAAAAATGCCTAGAAAATGATTAGTTTTGGTTGAACTAATAGTTTAGTAGTTATGTGATCTTTTTGATGACTAGTTCTGATTCTTGACTCTTAAGAAAACACCGTTCCATTCATTTGGATGTAAGGGTAGATTTCAGGATTGCAGCTTCATGCCTTCATCTTCTTAGCTTTTCCGTTTTTCCTTAATTGTCGTGAAAATTTGTTCTGGAACTCATTGCTTGACTATTTTGTAATGCAGATTGGAGGCAGTGTAGCTCAAAACTTGGCATGTAGTAGTATTTTGGGAATGCCGTGGGTGGTTTTTGTAGCATTAGCGTGTCGAAGAACTCCTGGAGCTTGTCTTAGAAGAGAATTCACCTCAAGAAGTTGTACACTTGCGTATATCGGCATAGTGTGTTCTTATGTTCTAAATTGACCTCCGTAATACTTGCTTTGAATTTTTCTACTTTAAATCTCTGAGCATTTTGCTAACATTTTGGATGGAAAAATGTTGAGACCGTCATTACACTACCCGGTTGATTTTGCCGTCGGTCTGAGCCCGACGGCAAAATCAATGGCGTTCTCTCTAATGATTTCAACCCCTGTTTCATTGGCCTTCTTCGTCATGGATATATATAGATATAGTTGGAAAAATTAGTCTTTGGGTTTCAATTTGCCAATATTTCCATGTTTCTCTTAATCTCTTCAATTGTTAAGGAAAAGCTAAGTATAAGTGTGTCTTTGTTGTTCATTTGGGTAGATGTTCAGTGTTTGAGTGGGAAAGCAAGTGTCTTTTGCTCGATGTCGGTGGTGGTGATGGCAGCGGAGGTCGCCGGTGGTGATGGTGTTGGCCGGTTGGGGTTTGGTGGTGGTGATGGTGTTGGCCGGTTGGGGTTTGGTGGTGGTTGCCGTCCTCCTCTTTTTATGTTGTATTTTGGCGTGGGGGAGAAGAGCCGATTCCAATTTTGAGTTGAGTTTTTTTTTTTTTAAGTAGGCTCAGCTGCCAACTTAGTTGATGTGGCTAGGGTGTGATAAAAAATGATGTGCCTGTACCATTCCCGATGAGACAGCAACTAAAGGTTTGCCCCAAAGAGATCACTACTCCATGTTAGATCTCAAGAAAGCCAAACGTTCCAAACCTTGGGAGTCACTAGAGATTTGTCCTGTTAACTTGTGGTTAGGGAATTAGTCAAGGTGTGTGGAAGGTAGTCCAAACACGCGATTATAAAAAAATATATACTATACAGAATTGAATTTGGTTTTTTTTTGGTAAAGAACTTGAATTTGGTAATAGATTCGAGTCATGGGTTTAATTTGTAACACTTCTAAACTAGAATTCTTTCCGTCCATAGAAATATAGATAGAATCCCTCGCACTGGGAACTTTTAGTCCCTCGCACTCACTTTCCTTGTGAGGGTTTAAATCGTCAAAGACAAATAAAAGTGTCGCAAACTTAAACTGAGGTGCAAATATATATGTATTAGGGATTTTGAAGAAAACCGACCTTTACTTCATTTTTCTAATCGCTAAGTTGATCCGATCCGGATCGAACCATCCTATTTGGTATGGTTTTGCGCTTCATTGGTATAGTTATGGTTATGCGGTTCATTGAAACCGTTAATTTTGATTAAGTTACTGACTATTAACTTAAAAACCGTGGTTAGAATCGAACCTGATCATTCACTATTAATACGTATATATAACTATATATTTTGATTTGGTAAGTTAATTTTCGCTCCTGGAAAGTTAATCTATTTATAGAACATCATTTGCCAGGAAAGACCCCATACAAAATCAAAGAAAGTCTTCAATATACTACTGCACCTTTAGAAACCCGAACCATTAAGGATTCTATAGAGTCTTGAGTATTCAACCCAGTACCCCATTTTGTTCTTTTCCTACTCCAGTACTTCCCTAAATCCCATATTTCACGAGTTCATGTGTTGTGAAAAACTATTCAGATTAAATGGGTAGAATTTGACGACACGGGGGTGCACTATTGCACCCCTGCATTACTTGTGTATTGCGGCTAATCCAGCCGTCCATCTCGGCATGGACGGTTTGGATTTTCATTTGAACAATGGACGGCTAGGATTTGTAGGAGCTCTGATTAAATCCAAGCCGTCCGTGCTGAGATAGACGGTCAGATCGGCCACACTACACGATTTAGTGCGGTGGGTGCACTACAGCCCCTCCCATTCCAGAATTTGAACCGAAACAAAAACGGACTGGTCTTGTAGTTTGGTTCTAGTCAAGTTCCACACATATATTGGTTTGGTTTTGGTTCTCAATTTTTTCGAACCACACGGAATGGTGCGGTTACTAATTGTGTAGAGAACCAGACCAATCCGGACTCCGTGGGCCCCTAAATTATATCAATCTCCTCGTTTTTTTTATTTCTTAAATGGAGATAATAAGCCCGGGGGATCCTAATTAAATTGGAACTAGGACACCACAGAACTTGTTAAACAAGGCAACGTTTGTAAAGGAAAACAAGTTGCCTTATTTTCACACACGCACTCTGTATGTATATATATATATATATATATATATATATATATATATATGTATGCCATGATGCACAGAGTCAGAGTCAGAGTCAAGACGAATCCTGGGAACCCTTATTTGCGTTGAAAGCGATTCAGTCTTCTCCAAGTTCTAATCAGCTGCTTGCCAATCAGGTATGTCGCGTTCTTCATTCTACTTTTCAAACACAGGAAACTAATCCATGCCTATAACAGTATAATTTGGATGTAGCTATATTAATCAGCACTAATGTATATTTGCCGCGGTATTTTCCAATTGGCACGGGATTCTCTTTCTCGAAATCTCTCCCCTTATCCCAACGCACTCTCGGGCTCGCGATTGGGTCGTTCACTTAATAAGATACTTTTAACGCCGGGTTGAGACTTGAGTACATATTAAGACAAGGAAACAATGAATTCGGAGAAGTTTGTCAGTATCCTGTAGATTCTAGTTAACCAATTGCAACAACTTTGTATTAAAGAGGGAATACAACCTTTTGAATTAGTATTGCAGGGGAAAAAATAATAATGGTTACAAGTGTTACTCAGTTGGATTAGTATTTACTCTGTGGTTGGATGAACAGATTAATCTCTTAAAAGCACAAAAGGATGTCCATGCCGCAGAAGGGCACAACAATGGCAAAGAGAACCAAACAAAGCAAGAGCGGCCAAAGCAACTGCACAGAATCCAGGCCACCACGAGCAACAGAGAGGAGAGAGGAAACTTGGTCGCCAGTCATGGAAGGGATAATCCCACTTCCACCCTCTCTAACCTTGAATGCAGCCGCCCCATCTAATGCAGAAACATTACAACACGGTAAGAAGACAATGCATGAAAAGTTTGGAGACATTGTTGATCAACACATAGAAAGTGTTCTATATGGTCCGAGAAAGATGAGGCGATTGCCAGTATTTCAAGAGATATGTCCTGAATAGAGAAATATGAGTATATAAGGTACGGCGGTAGTTGCTCTGCGAGAGATGCCAGTTACCTATTATTTGTACGTAGGCAGGATATTTGTTATTTTTGAGTACAGAATAGAAGGAAAACATGCTTTGGTATTGAAAGTTTTTGACATTTTATTGCTGCCGATAATGTTTCTACTTTCAACTGTCAAAGAGTTCATTTCATTTTTCAGTATTACACCGCCACAAGTTTCGATTTTTGAGTCCATCCATGTCACGGATGGAATCTTACAATGATGCGCGAGATTGTAACATATTGTCAATATGGTAATACCTCTCGAGGGGCGCGTTGATAACGTTTAGGCTGTTTTGTTTTGTTTTTTGACATGAATTTTTGTATACCACCTGTGCATGATGCATGTAACGAAAAGGCCCTCCAATGAATCAAAGAATGAGCGGATCAGTTTACAGTGCAAGCAAAAAAGGAAGGACCTCAGATAGCCATTGTTGCACATAACTCGCTATGAGGAGAAAGGACTCTTGTTTCCAGCAATAAGAATGACGAAAATCATTAGACATTAATGTTAGAGCGCTTAGATCTGGCGCTTCCAATCTCCTGGGAGACTGCCAATGCAAATCTTGGAATGTTATTGTTCTCAGGTGTCAACATTGGTCGCTGTGGATAAAGCGTGGGAGGTGGCGTGAGATTGCATTGAGCAGGGAGAGGAGGAAGAACATTGTACTCATACGGATCGCCAGTTAAACTGCAAATAACAGAAACCAAAATTAGGATGTGTTTGGATCGTAGATTGATTGAGGAGAAAGGGGGAAAAATGAAGATAGAATTACTTATACATGCTCAATTTCTGTAGGTAATCAAATGACAACTTGATATTTTTGACATATTCTTTGCCCTTTTTCCTTGATTCTCGAGACCCCGAAAAAGAGAGAACAATTTAGCTTCTACTCCTGTACGTATCTTATCCTACACAAGTCCAAAAACAGCACACGGGGCGAGGTTGAAACCAAGAATGAGAGCAGCAGCAGGCAATCACAGTGATTTCGGTATAAATATAATCAGCAGCATTTGGACAAGTTTTAGACAACTACATTAATCCTGTTAGTAGTTTAAACACCAAGCCTGAGACAACCGTTTATTCAAATGCTCTCGATCTGTTAGATACCAAAAGTCCAAGCTCTTCAGGACTGCCGGAAAGGAACAAAAATGAAATTGCAACTGAAGTAATTCAAAGGGACACCATATTATGGTTCACATTTGTTAATTTTTGGAAGTTACGATAGCCTTCACCATGGCCCTAACATGTGCAGATCCCACAATGAGCATGAGGAGTGCTATGGACTTGACATTTTCCTAGCTGTTATACTTGTCAACACTCAAAAGATTTGTAAACAATGTAACAAAATCACCCCAACAAAAAAGAGCACTCAATAAATAATTAATACAGGCGAGATTCCTAATTGCATGTAAAGGGTTATAAATTAATAGAAACCTTCAGAATTCATACCTTGTACTCTTGTACACTTGATCTTCGTCGCTAAAATTATCACTTGATCGCTCCAATAGTCTTTGACCTGGGGTAGACCATGACTTTGGTGCAGTTAAGTCATCCGAAAAATACCTCCTCCTGATCAACTGAAAAGAGAGGGCCTTAGAGGGATTAGATGAAAACCCCAAACAATGAATGAAAGTTGGATGGGGCATTAAAGAGCAAAAGCACAAACCATTTGAAAAAATTTCATCACAGCTTCTTTGTCATATCTTGCCCCTTTGGCAGCCTGTACATGTTAAAAATACACGAAACTTACTATAGGTCCACTGATGCAGAAATGACAACAATAAGCAACTACTTGCATCGTACCGCCAATCACAAACGTTCAAATCTCTTCAACTTAATAACTATAACTGAAAAATAAGATACTATGCATCTCTCACAAAGGAACAAGAGTATCAAGTATTAACAAGTCTACTCCACGAACCACTGATAATTGCATGCTTTATAGCAAATCCTCAACTCGTCATCCTGCGGAAAAGTATAGAAATGAAAAAAGATGGCGACTTTATCCCAAGACCAGCAGAACCATTGGTGCTTTATAAATCAAAATCAGTTTATGAGAAAAATTGGCACAAGACTGCACTTCTTAACTTGCACTGGCTTTTTAAATTGGTTATTATGTAATTGCTATTCAAAGATATCAAAAAAAAAAAAGAATTCTCCTAAAGGATCGTATTGTGGAAGCATGGCTGTACAGACCACAAAAACTATATAGTTCTATTGTGTTGTTGCATGGAAGTTAAACCCACAACTTCGCAGAGTGACATGGAACCACCACCATAGGAATTTAAAATCAAATCATGCATTAGGTCCACAAAATCCCTTCTTTAAAAAACACAGCATTCATTTTTATTTCATTTGGGCATCCTGAGGAGACATGAGTTTTGGCAAATGGGTTTAGGCCAAAATATAGCAGACCTTGGGTTACAGAGCAAGAGCATTAACAAGATCAAAAGAAACAGAAAGCGTTTAAACAGATTTCCACTTGGAGTTTAAATATTCACCGCTATAAGGCCTCCACTGCCAGGAAAACTCTCAGTCAATGGAAGTTCCTCACTTGATGGAAGCAAACCCTGCTTCTCAACCCAATGACGCGCAGCATCAACAAGATTGCCACTGCTTCCCCTTGTGCCATCTTTTGCTGCAATATCGACTTTATTGCCGATCACAATGTAAGGAATAGGTAAGCCACCTGGACCTCCAGATCCTAAAGGGACAGAAAACGTCCCAGTTGCTGCTATCTCTACTGCCCACTTCTGCAAGCTTGTTTTTGTCCTTCGCTGAGATAGATCGTGAACAAAAATAACACCTACAAATGAATTACGGGTTGGAAAAAATAATTAAAGCAGATAGTCAAGAGCTTCAATGAGTATAAATCATAGATGGCATGACATGCAGAAGTTTCAAGGGCTTAAGCAATTTCATATTTGTGTACTTGTGTGTGTGTGTGTGTGTGTGTGTGTGAGAGAGAGAGAGAGAGAGAGAGAGAGAGAAGAGATGAGAAGAAGTCCATATAAACACCGTTGAATGACATTAACTCATATGTTACATAGGGGTGTCGATTGCGGCTGCACGTATCTAAGGGTCAGACCTGTCAAACCTCAAGGCTATATGGACTTGGAAAAAATGATGATTTAGCAATTCGATTTATCAATTTGGGTACAAAATACTATTTTATGTAATATAGAGCATCATATCACAAAAAAGGTAACGTCATAAAAGGCACTTTAGTCATCTTATAGCCAGTATGCTGCAAAAAAATGGAAGTGTTATAATCGAATTATATGACAAGTTTCTGATGGGGAGAAATAATCTTGTACTCCTTGTCCTGGGGGCAAGAATCAAACATGGGTAAATAATTTCTTTTGAAGAGTTCAAGTAGCTAAGCATACACTCCATTATCAAGGCAATAAACTGTGAGAAAAAACGCAGGCATATATACAGTATGTAACTTGAATTCCTGTACCAAGTACACAGCACTACAGCAGGCTGCAACTCCCGAACAGATAT
The DNA here is from genome assembly GCA_019656295.1 of Rhododendron mucronatum var. ripense. Classification (NCBI taxonomy): domain Eukaryota; kingdom Viridiplantae; phylum Streptophyta; class Magnoliopsida; order Ericales; family Ericaceae; genus Rhododendron; species Rhododendron mucronatum. The sequence continues at coordinate 1,583,931 of BPLT01000081.1, forward strand.
TAAACTTGTGAGAACATGTGCATAGGAGGTTTCCAAAGTTTAGGCAGTCTCTTTTCTTAACTTTAACACATGCAGGACTAAAAATAAATGTTTTAAGAAGCCATGATGATCAGTGCTCACCATTGATATGTGAATAGAAGAGGGACCTGCAATCCTTGTACCGATCATGTCCAGACACATCCCAAAGTTCAACAAAGAAATTCCTATCACCGTCACCTTTGATGCTATTTGAAGAGCTACCAGAATTCCCATAAGTTGTGTGCTGCATTAAAAAAAAGGAAGAAGTTAATGAAGATTCAATATATAGCCATCGTTGCTGCAAAAACAGAAGGAAGGTTGAGTCTTGCCTTTACACTAACTGTACACCCAATGGTTTGAGAAGGACAAGAAATGGAAGAACCTTTCAGAATCAAATGTACCAGTGAAGTTTTCCCCACTCCTACACAAAATTCAAATAGAAATAAGTTTGACATCACGTAGTGAAGATAGAGAGATGTGCCAAGATACCAGCCAAGGAAAGGAAATTTTGTATGGGTCAAGCATGAGCACATTTGAATCACACAAATGAATCAGTGGTCTTCCTCCATACGTCTTCCATTTACTCATGATTGAAAAACATGAAGGGCACTTCAATTTAGATTCATCAAATCCTATTTTGGACAGTCCTGTTAAGAAATTTTCAGGCAAGAAATTTTCAGGCACTGAATGCATTTTCTTAACCATGCTATCCTATTCTTTCAGATGGCCAAACACAAACAATTGGCTATGCTACTGGAATAGTAAAAGCCTTGAAGTTCCACTACCTCTAGTAGTGATCTTGCACCTGAGGATTTCTTTGTGGCTGGCGTGAACGACAGTGTAGATCTTACTCTAGTTTCACAGCCCCTTTGGCTGTGAGAAAAGGAAAGAAAGGAGAATCCAATCAAGTGTTTGGATGAATAGAAAGGTGAGAAATGGTGAGAAATGAAGAAAAATGGTGGATATTTATGGATCCATTTTTGTTTCTCACCAGTGGTGAGATTTGGTGAGCAACCTCAATACTTCCTTTTTTGACCATTTCTCAAAATCCAAAGGGGCTCTTAGTGATGAAGCCTCAAAAGAACGTGTTAGTGAGTTGAAATCTTACATGACAATTCTTCACATCACCATCCCTGAAAGAAAGATTCGCTCTTCTTTGGCACTTCCACTGTTGCCAAAACGTCCAATCAACTCTTCTACAATTGTACCGTTACCAGTTTTTGATGGAGTCAATGGGCCACGGAAGAACCTAAGCTGTGATGACAGAACTAATGCTGTCCATCATTTGCCAAGTTATGACAAATTGGGTAGAATTGGCATGACATTAAGCCGTTGCCCCTAATGTGGAATTTAGGAGAGATATAATCAGATATGGCTCCAAACAGACCCATATACTCCCATTTTATTCAGATTCCAGCATTTCATTATACTCGCGAAGTTCACTGACTCGAGGGATACCACAATTCCATTTACTGAATATCATCACTGGAAATTCAAAGCACTTAACAATAACATAAATAGTAGTTATTTGAACCTGAATTTAAATTCTATGGAAGTAGAAATATTACACCGACATGCTTGATTTCTGTTGTTAAGGCAACAAAAATGTTGGGCAATGTTGGGCAAAGGATGCCAAGGTTGTCAAGCTCGTGTCGTTTTTATCCGATGAGTTATCACGTAAGAAAAGACCAAATCAAATCCATTCGAAATGGAAACACTACCAAACATACGAGTAAATGATGGAAACATTGCAAACAAAGTCATATACCAGAATCCAAACAGATTTATAAAAAATAATAATAAATAACAAAAATTAATTTGAAAAGGAAAAGGTTGAAAACATAAGATTATAAGAAGACAATAATAGTAGAGTATCAGAATCAAGTACCTGAATCTCCAACAACAAGCACTCGGACCTGCCCGCAGGTGGTTCCACCGTTCACCTCTTTCTTCTCCTCCTCTCGTTCCCTCCAAAACATGTTTTGTGCCAAAATCCTTCTCCACCAAACACAATTCCCAGTCAATTTTCCTTCTTTAATACCATAAATGTCAAATCAATTAAGCTCCACCCAAATCAATTAATCCCAATTGGCGTCTTCCAAAATTCAACCCAGCATTCATATCAAACACACAAAAACAAAAAACGCCGAGATCACAGCTAAAAATTGACAGCCCTAAAATGAAACAGCCCAATAAAGCAAAAAAAATTAAAAATTCTCAGTTCATTGAATCAGTAGTTCTTAACTAATCTGACGAGGTAATCTTGTAATGGGTCTGGTTGAATGCAATTCCCACACCAAAAATCCGAACAACATGTGGAAAATTGAGATGTAGGAACTGGGTTTCCCAGAAAAGTTATGAAGGCAAAGTATTAAACTCGCGACATTTTTGATAAGTGGAAATGCAAACCTCTAAATTGTAATAACGGGTAATGCAGATCTATTCATGGGAAGCAAAGCTAGACGGTGGGGCAAATAGGGATCAACAATTGTCGGCAGGAGTTGCCTGGAGGAATGCAGAGGATCGAGATCCGATGACGCGAACGTGGTGTTCACGCGCAATAAGAGCGTGAACATGGCAGTTTATTTGGTTTGCCATCCGCCTTTGCGCGAGTACCGGAATTAAAAAAAGGCGGGTCTAAATTCTAAAGGGAAATAAATAAAATAGTGTTTTGATTCCGCAAATAGAATAAGGATCATATATTAAAAACACAGATTCAGATTCTAATTGTGTTTAGAATGGTTCTACGCACGCAAGTGCGCGTAAAAAATTTATCATTAATTGTCAAAACGAACGAGTGTGATTGTGCGGTTCCGTGAATAAGTTATTCTCATGTTTTACATATGTGTTCTTAAAGATTTTCCAACCCCAAATAATGCAATTTTTACGTTGTAAATTTTCCCCTCCCACCATTGCTTCTAGTGTCAAACAAAAATTGTTAAATTTATAGTGTTATCGACAATAGCAAGATTAGATTATTTGCATGGAAACCATGAAATGTCATAATTTAAGTCGTTCATTCTAATAATTGGAAATATAAAGTAAATCGCATATTAATTTAGGATTGATGTATTGACATCAACAAAGGAGGCATTTTGAATTTGTTGGACTTTGTGGAAGATAAGCTATTGTGAAGGACTTGTGTGCAAATACATACCCTAACTTTAGGACTTTGGGTCAAATAAGCTACCATGCGCCATCAATCCACATTGAATTCAGAAGATGTCGTCCATCCATTCATTGTCGAGATAAAACTTGAGTTGTTTATTGTCGAAATTGGACGATCCGGATGGATCAGCACACATGCTAAGCTCCCCAGCTTTGTTTAGACCATTTCAGGATTTGACAGGTAAAATAGTCACAAGTTGAACAATCGCTTGCAAACTGTAAAGCCTTTTCAAGTGAAATTGATATCTGATGGGCCCTTTGATAGGTGGAATCACAAGAAAAGCCTTTCTAATTACTAGTATGTTTTATCTTTTTGTGATCAAACACAAGATAAGGCTCTTATCTCAATTAAAAAGACACACAAGAAAAGGCTTTCAAGAGTATGATCTTTTCTTCCACTGCTACTTGCATAGAAATTAGTAAGAATTCGAAAAAAGAAAAAGAAAAAGAGAGAGAGAGAGAGAGAGAGAGAGAGAGAGAGAGAGAGTACTTGATTACGAAAACCATTACTAAAGTACTAACTAATATTATTCTTTGCCGAGGGGGAAAAGGGTTCAATAGAGAAATCATTACATAAGCTCTTTTCTTTGTAAAAAAAATATAGGGGGAAAGTTATGAAAGTTACTGTACATGTTTTGGCTGACCACTGAAAGTAGTTGTAATAGTTTTATGCAAGTAAATTCAAAGGAAATTGATATTCGCGCTCCACTTTTAATGATGACACTTCATTTTATTCATAAAGTAATTTCATGTTAAAATTGGAGCGCCATCAATAAAAAGTGGAGTGTAAAAATCAATTTCCATCGTTAAATATGGTTTAACAATAGGAGAAGGACTTTGTGTCCAAGCCTTCCCCATTTTCCTATATGACATCCCTCTCCCTCATATGTAAAAATACAGGAGAATTGATATGAGAGAAAGAAAAAGGAAGTTATACATAAAGGTAATGAGAATTTGATTGATTTGGAAGTTCGATCTCAAATGGTTCCTGAAGAACTAACTTCGTATGCATAGTGTGTTCAATACGTATTTTACTTTCATGCAAGTTTTTTTTTAATTTCTGTCTCAATTTTATAACAGGAAAGAATTTGTTTTGTAAAGCTATGATAAATATAGATCTCTTTCGGTCAAGTATGTATAGATACTTTTTTTCATATTTTGATTCCGTGACGCTACAGGTGTAGGACCTGTAATAATCATCACCAGTAATTTGGCATTGACCTGTAACCAGACTAGGCCAATTTGTAGCTGATGATCAAAATAGAATTTGCTCTCCATTATTACTATATATATATATATATATATATATATATATATAATATAAGAGTTGTGCTACTGGTACAGCGGCTGCTGTACAGCAGCCGCGTACAGATCCCTTTGGCGCCGTCTCGGATTCTGCAAAGATGATCGGAGCCGCTCATTTTGTTTAAAATACTTCGTTTAAGGTCCCATGTAAAAAATCATCTCAATCCGATATCGGGAAGGGTGTTTACAAATCATCCAATTTTGCTTCAAAATTTAGCCTAAATGTTGAAACAAAGTTGGATGATTCGTAAATACCCTTCCCGATATCGGATTGAGGTGATTTTTTACAGGGACCTTAAACGAAGCATTTTATACAAAATAAGCGGCTCCGATCATCTTTGCGGAACCCGAGACGGGCGCCAAAAGGATCTATACGCAGCTGCTGTACAGCAACCGCTGTACCAGTAGCATTTTTGATTATATAATAGGGAGCGTTCCGCGGACACAAAAAAGACAATTTATCTCAATCATTGAAACCAACGGCTGAGATTAGAAGTTTCCAAAGAATTACTCTTAGCCGCCAAGAATTACGGCCAGAAGTAGTTGTTTGCGGGCAAAAGTAATTCTTTGCGAACTTCTAATTCCAACCATTTGTTTCCATGGATGAGATGAAGTGTCTTTTTTTGTGTTTTTGTATGTGTCCCCAGAACGCTCCCCATATATAATAAAGCTAGAGGAATTTAGAAATTGTTTCTTCTTAAAGTCTCATATTCATTGTCTTTGTCAGCAATTTTTTGGGTCATCTCACCGCACATATAAACATGTGAAACGGCTGTGGAAGTGTTGTAGGGAGTAATCCGGGGTGCGTGCAAAATGGCCGATCACCGCACGTATAAATATGTGAAACGGCTGTGGAAGTGTTGTAGGGAGTAATCCGCACGCAAGATGGCCGAAGACAATCTTCATTACCAAAAAAAAAACGGTGGAGGGACGCACGACTGATTTACAGGTCAGCCAAAAAAAAAAAAAAAAACATAAATAATAACGCTTTTAAATAGAAATCCATACATGTGATTTCAGACGGCAAAAGGCTCATCGCTCACATGGCCATCCTTGCACTAATTTACAGCCTACAGGCTGACACTAATCAGAAAAGTAAACCCAGAAAAGAAGAAGAGGAACATTGAAGAACAATCTCCTCCAAAAGTGGGCAGACTTTTCTTGAATCATCCCTTTTGAATCATTCTTTGTCTACAGCCTTGTATATACCCAAAGTCCAAAACCCAGAATCCAAAAGTCGAGAAAAAGGTTCCATTTTTGTTAGCTGTTCATCATGTTGAAACCAAACAGGACTTTGCTCAAGGTCATCGTCCTCGGTGATAGCGGGTATGATTCTGGTCATTAATTTTTGATTTGGCAGTTGGGTTTGTTTCTCTGGCTGGGTTTAAAGCATCATGGGAGTTTGTTTCGTTTCAAAATTATGTCATACTTCCTTTCTTTCTAATTTCTGTTGTATTTTCTTCAGGGTAGGAAAGACATCTTTGATGAATCAGTATCCTAAATGTCTGCATACAACCACCACTTCGCATGATGATTTACTACTTGTGTATTAAGTTGTAGACAGGGTATTCGTGAAAAAGTGACAAAGAAAATTGCTATTTAGGCCAAGTTTCCCTAATTGTCTAAACGGGCTAAAGCTCACATGCAAAACACATATATCGAGATGGGTCATTCTCCTCACATATATCAATTAAATGTCCAGATAGCAGAAACAACTTGTCTACAAGTTCAAAAAGTCAAGTTTACTTTTTAAGGGAGACTAAGTCTTGTAATGACTTTGGTATTATGCCATGTTTGATGTCTAGATTAGAGAATGGGATTCCATGATAAAGTAGTACATAGGAATGCATTTATAGTATTTTTCACTGTGGAGAATGGTGGAGGGATTACTTGTCTGAAGGACAAATCAGTTTTACGGCAGGTGTTTCAATGCATCAAAATGATGCTGTTTTAATGCACAAATGGTGCTGTGTACCCCTGCAATTGGGTTCACTGCGTCAGAAACTGCTGTCATATTTGTGGTTCTTTAACGATCACTCCAGATATGTCTACAAGAAATTCAGGCAACAATATAAGTCTACAATTGGAGCTGATTTTGTCACAAAAGAACTAGAGATTGACGGCAAACTGATCACTTTGCAAGTGGGTAATCAGCCCAAACTAATACTACTAATCAATGTATTTTGCATGAGAAGGAAGGAGTATTAATTTAATCACATATGCTGAATTTGTGTTGATTGCGTATGTCAGATTTGGGACACGGCTGGGCAAGAAAGGTTTCAGAGCCTAGGTGTTGCATTTTACCGCGGTGCAGATTGTTGCATCCTTGTATATGATGTGAATATACTCAAGTCATTTGAGACACTTCAAAATTGGCACGACGAGTTTCTGAAGCAGGTTATAATTTTTCATGTTTAATGCTCGATGATTGAGTTTTTAAGATTATAAATGGACATTACACCATTTTAGTTTCAATTTCTTTATTTGGGTGAAGGTTGCAGTTATATATATCAAAGATAGCTTTTGTTTTCTCAGCATCCAGCACAACCAACAAGAGGATGGAAATTGGAGTCTTTTCTTTCTCCTAGTCCTTCATTTTCCCTCTCCAAATCTCTTTCCCTCTTTTAAACTGGGATTGAAATAACAAGTGTAGCGTTGTTGGAGTTATATATTGATCTTAGATAGGGAGTATCCATAGATCAACTGTGTTCATTAGGCATAGATACATCACAAAAAAGATGTACATAAATTGCAATTTCGCATTCAACAAGCGAGAACTTATGAGTGAAGGAATTTCAAGAACAGTTCTCTTCTATGTGTTTGGTGTAGAGGTAAAAATGACAAAGAAGAACAAACCAGATCTCTAAGATAAATGTAGCATTTGATACCTCATGATTTTGATAATCGGTTCGGTATGTGATTCTAGGCAGATCCAACGGAGCCAGATGCATTTCCCTTCGTACTAGTTGGTAACAAGGTCGATGTGGATGGTGGAAACAGCAGAATGGTAAGAATGCTAAGTTTTGGGTAACTTGTCAAGTTGTATCATGTATGTCATCACTTTTGCTGCATATGGTTTGAAGTGTCCTTTATTTGGTATATGCAGGTTTCTGAGAAAACAGCAAGGGAGTGGTGTGTTTCCAGGGGAAACATGTCTTACTTTGAGACTTCAGCTAAAGAAAATTACAATGTGGATGATGCATTCATCTGCATTGCAAAAACTGCACTCTTGAACCAACGGGAGCAAGAAATGTAATGAGGACTCTCTTTCATTTGATCATGTGGTGCTCTTAGTTATTTACTACCTCAGTTCCACTTTTTTTAGAACTGTGCTATTTTCATGTCACAAAGTAAAGCCCTACCGTGCATAGTTTTTCGAATTTGGTAGTTATTTTCTGGGCGACAAAATTGATAGGTGGGGACAATATTCAGAGAGACCCACACCCGAAATAAGCTAGAACGGCCTCTAATTTGCAGCAATCTTCTTTTCGTGTTTTTTCTATACTAGTTTTTAGTTTTGATTTTGGTAGAAAGATCGATAACTAGCCTTTAAAAAAATCCTTGAAATTAAAGGTAGAAACAGTAACTGTGTATTGAATAAATGGGAAGAAAACGTGTTTTCATTCAAGTCTATGACCATGGTTTCTTTCTCTCTTTTTTTGGATAGGCTATGACCATGGTTTCTTAAGTAGTGGTTATATGAAAATTTTGGAATTTCTTGCCTCTGCATAATGAGAGAACTGAGCATATCTGATCCCATTGATGAAAAACTTAACGAAATCAAATCCTACAGTGCATAAACTTATTCCCTACTTTCTACTGATTTGAGAATCCTTTTTTTTTCTTTTTTCTTTGTGTGCGCGCGCGCGCGTCTTTGAATTGAAGATGCTACTTACAAAGATTTTGATACTCGTACTTGTAACCAACCAAATTGTGAAATAGCTAATTGCCGTTTTATTTTCAGGTATGCCCACGGAATCCAAGAATCGATTTCAGGAATTGAACACAGAGGAGGATGTGCATGCTAAACTTGGCTGGGCTGTATGCACTTGAAACATATAATTTGGTTACCTTTTTGGTTTGCCTAATTCTTCATTCTTTTTCAATAATCTCTCTGTATATGTCTCTTTGTATTAACACAAATGAAACTGGAGAGTGGTTACCTTATTCTTCTTTTCTTTGAAAAAAAATTGAGTGTTTGATTTTTTTTATTTTTTTTACCCGCTGTAGTTTCTTGTTTTGAGTGTGCAAAGTAATGTAACATGATCAGGTTTGGTGGAGATACCTTATTTGCAAATGTAAATTATACTCACTCTCATTTTTCATTTTTAGATAAAAAGTACTTTAGTAAGTTAACTCGTACATACCAAAGGGAGTGTCGACCTTATATTTATTGGAAATTAGCTTTGGAGGACATGCTTGGTAAAAAATTAAGCAATTCGGATCCGTGACACATGAGTGTTTTTTACGCTTGAGTTCATATATGTGTTTTGGAAAACAAATACTCGCTCAATAATATTAACTTTCAAATGACGATCCATAAAAATCAAGTGAAAAACGATTCATAATACAATTTTCGTTGAACATTGGCTTCATGGAATTATGGACATATATGGCTTTTACTCGGCCCTTTTTTCCCAACCAATCATTTACTATCATAATTTTCCAAAATTACAGCAAGTTAGCAAAATAAGAAGCAAACGACAAAATCTCCTTATTGACCATGCAAGAATATCTTCCTCTTGTGCAATAGGGACCTCAAATACTATACCAAAAATCGAATAAAACTGAAACGAAATACTCCTAGTAGTAAGAACACATGCAAGCTAACAAAAACGAGCTGAGCGAGCCGAGTTTTGTGGTGTTTGAGGTCGGCTTGTTTACTACTCGAGCTCAAATTCGGTTCGGCTGGTTCGGCTGTAAATGAGCTGAACCCTTAACAAACCAAGTTAGGTTCTTTTACTAAAAGAATTTCTATAAGCGAGTCAAACATGCTTGTTCGAGCTGAGCTTTGTCGAGCCGAACTCTGGACTATGAAACTCGGCTCATTCACTAAATGAGTCCATAACTCGAGCTCGATTACTAAACGAGTCGAGCCAAGTCAAGCAGAATCCGAACGAACCAAGACTTGAGCTGTTCGTGAGCAATTCGGTTTGTTTACGGCCTCAAATTCATACTTGGGCGCAAGTAGAATCGATCGAGACACGTGTTACTTGACATTCATTTCCCCTCCCCCTCTCTCTCTCTCGCGTGTTGCGTTCGTCGTCTCCAATGGCGTTCACAGCGACCGTCCGTTGCCCCTCTCTCTTCCGTCTGCCGAGGATTTCAATCTCTCTACCTCAATCTCCAGCTTCAATTTCGTTCCGATCCTCGCCTGCGTATCTCAGCCGCCCAAAGCCCTTATCGATTCGATCAGCCTCAGTCGAAGGTAGTGTATTTTTTGATACTCTTGCGTCAATGGAGATATCAAATTGATAGTATTTTAGAGACATACAGCGACAAGGTTTATCGAATTCAAGTTCTATGCCAGTAAATTGAAGCAACGTGTATAATTGGGAAAATGAACTTTTTACGCATATTGTTGATATTATCCGATTTCCTTTTTAATCATGTACACAAAAGGAATTGTACTGGTTTTGTTTTGGAAAGCATAGAAAGTGTTGATTTAGTAGTTATGGTAAGCTGCGGTTTGAAGCTGCAGCAGCATGAGTGATGAAATCAAAGCATGGGGTTATAAATGATGCGTTAGGGCTTGGGAGAGCAATATATTTTTAGTTGGAACTGGGTTATCCAATTACTCAAACAAACATGACTGAAACGCAGATAGTCGTGTCGATGAAGGTGGAAAAGTGAGCTGCTCCGTTTGTTTAAAAGTAAAATGTTTTCCGATGTAAAAGTTTTTACATGTAAAATGATTTTGCAAAAAACAAAAGTTTCGTTTCCATTTTCTAGTGTTTGGTTGATAGATGTAAAATGATGCTGTGTGTATTGTATATATATGTATGTGAGTAGGTATTGCATACAAAATTTTGTCGTATTTGAGGAGAAGGCACAGGGTTAGGTCATAGGTGGATAAGATTGGGGATGTGGGGGGCTCGGTAAATAACATAATTCTGTGTCAAGCAGCCCAAATTTAGAAAATGACTTGCCACCTTTTCAAGAAAATAACATTTTCAGCCATATGAAGTAAAATGTTTTAAGTACTTGGTAAAATGTTTTTCTTTTTTTGCACAACCAAACACTAAAAAATAAGTAAAACATTTTTCAGGAAAATATTTTAAGTGCAAACAAACGGAGCCTAAGTGCGAAGCGAAGCAAGGCGCGGGTATGGGGCTTCAATGTGTAGAAGCGAAGCGGTGAAGCGCAAAAAGCGAGCGCTTAACATTTGTGTATATAATCATGTTTTTAAGTGTATCCACCTCTGATTGCGATCCAGCGCACCAGATCAAAGCTTTTAATGAGACCAAAGCATGAGATAACAACTTTTATAAAAAGCCTTAATCTCATCTAATATGATCTTCCACTGGCGCTTATTCTCCTATTGGACTGCATTGGCCTTTCCTTTGACCTTCCTCTGCCACGATTCCTTCAATTAGACTGCAATTAGCCTACGAGTACTTCATCACATTTCTAATTTCTGAAGCTGAACATTCAAACTTCAAAGATTAGTTTTGATGGAAGCGTAGTTTGTTCTTTTTTTTCTTATATGGTCATTTGAATGTCATGTATGATTATTGACGTTCTACCTTTTTGGACTTGAAAGTATGGTACTTGGCTTATTACATATGTTGTTTTCAATAGTACATGTCCTATTTGATGATATTGTGTCATTTGGTTACTTGGTAAGGTACATCTACTCTCTTTTTCCCAAGGGCCTTGGCGCTTCTATGCACCTCAGGCGTTTTGAAACACTGGAGGATAAGAGGCATCATGACGCATCTAGTCTGCAAATTTTGGAACTTAGTCTTATGATGCCCTAGGGTATGTTTCTAGCTAAGGCTCACACACAGGTGTGTGGACATTTTTTGATCGAACCAAAAAACTTAAAAGTTATTTGGTAGAGAGGTGCATGTTATGTGATCATCTTGATACCCAAGCAGTCCGGGTTTATATTCTCTCACACCCGCTAATGAACAGCCGTTAACTAGCTCTATCACATGTACCCAATTGTGGGTTGTGCCTGCCTTTTGTTTCCCCTTCCTACCATGTAAATCCTTATGTGTGTCCGACCCAAAAGCTTAAGCTTTTTGGTAGAAAGGTCCCTCTTGTACTACTTGATCTACCCTTCCTTATCCAAGCAATAAAGGATTATATTCTCTAACAAGGTAGGCTCATTATGCGAGCGAGAGACCCCAATTCTTCATCATTTCTTCTCTTAAAGAAACAAGATACATTTACTCTGAAACAGTTGTCTTTTTGTTTTGGAAACCGATGATTGTGTAGTACTTCTTGCTCTATTTTGTCCATAAAAGTCCTTTGGTTAGGTCTTAGGTCTACTCAGTTCTCTTCATTGAATTATAGTAAACTATCAACTATTAAGAATTCATGGATTTCGCCTTGTGTGCATCAGCTCCGCCGGCGTCTGGGGGGCTTGCACCTGCTGTTGGCTTGACGGATAATGCACTGAAGCATTTGAGTAAGATGAGATCTGAACGGAATGAAGATTTATGCTTAAGAATAGGTGTCAAACAGGGTGGGTGCTCCGGGATGTCTTACACAATGGAGTTTGAGAGCAGAGAAAATGCAAGGCCAGATGATTCCATCATTGAATACAATGGGTTTGTTATAGGTAAGCCTGTATCACCTTTCTTGCTTATTTGAGGTTTGAGTTTGTACCAACAAAGCTTGTGAGTAGACATTTAATGGCTGATGCTACATTAATGTTTTCAACTCTACACGTAATTGTTCAGTTGGATGAGGGCTTTTACTGTTTCTTTGATGCTCTAACCTCAATTCATCCCCTATTTTTTACTCCCATCTCTATTATAATAGGTTGACTAAATATTTAGGACCTTAGTAGCAAGAAGCTTCTAAAGTGGTGCCGCTCCTACGTTAGAAGCGCGCTCCTGTGCTCCCATTGAGATGGAAGCATGCTTGTTAAGAAGATGCAAGCTTTTGTACGATCCTTGTAAAGTAAAACTAGGATTTATCACTTGGCTTTTCTAATTGGTCTTTGATGAACTCATATAAAGCCCAAGTCATGATATCTTTGGAAACAAAACCATTTATTCTAATTTCTAACACTTGCCCAATTCTTACACTTATGGTGGAATTGGCCCATATTTTTACTCCCTAAGATGATTGCACTTTTAAAGTGCATATTTTATGCTACATTAATTTCGTAAATATGTACATATCCCTTTCATGCTCCTATATTCGCCGGCACCCACTCCCGCTCAATAAACTAAGTTTAGGACATCCCTACTGATCCTTAAGTGGCGGGTCAGGAGGCAAATTGGTTTTCAATGAGATTGGCCAGGTTGATAAGATATTTTTGAAATGATGAATTCTGCAAGGAGTATGTTAACATCAGATCATTTTGTGACGAGATAAGAAGGATAGAGTACTAAAGGAATAGTCTGAGTACTATCGAGAAACACTCTAGCTGATATGATACTGATTTGTAGAGAGACCAACCAAAGGGTTGCTGAAGTAGTTCTTTGTTGTTGCAATGCTGGAATATATGGAATGTGAGGTTGTCAAAAGAGAAATGATGGCTCGAACCTTAGTAGCACGAAGCGGGAGCGGGAGCGGGAGCGGAAGCGGGAGCGGGAGCGCGGGAGCGGAGGCACCTAGAAGCTCTTAAGGTTGGGAGCGCCTAAGAAGCGTATATAGATTTCATATAAATACGTATATAAAGTATCTTTAAATACTTAACCATTGAAGGAAAAGTGATTACTTATGAGAATTTTCATAATCTTAAAGGGTACTTATAGGAAGTTAGATATTTTCAATTTGCCAAACTTCTTGAGTGATAAGATTTTCATATTTTTATTTCCACAATGGCATACCTCCCTTAAGAATAAGAGAATAGTTGCCTTAACCACCCAATAAGCTCCCATGTTAGTTGGGAGCGAGCTCCCGTCTCAAGGGTAGCGAGCTCCCGTCAAGCTCCCATCTTGGGAGCGCCGATTCGCGCTCCCGTCTTAGGAGCGCACCCATTTTAGAAGAATCCTGCTACTAAGGCTCGAACCTCCATTTATATGACGGCAATTGTGTGGAATGTGAGATTGGGAACTTAGCATACTTTAAGTACTTGAGATGGAGCTTTGTTCTGATTATATAATATTGTAATAACGTCTGTTGTTTGACTGCTATGCCTAGAGTATCACATATTAGGCGAGATGTGTAGAGAGAGCACCATTTCTTTGTATGCACTGAGAACTGGAGAGCTCACTCCAAGTTGCTGCTTGGAAAGAGTTTTCATTGTTACGTTCATCTTTGCTTAGTTCAAATTTTCTTAGGATGACCCAATTCCCTCTAATTTGACATGGCAGCAACTTGTACTCTTTTCTGTTAGCATGGCATCCTTCACTTGAACCACGTTTGTTTCAACTTCAGTGCTTTATAGTTTATATTGCCATTTGGCCTGTTAACCTCTAGGTTTTGGGTTCAAGTTTGAGCACAACCATTTTGGGCATTTAGTACAGGAGGTTAACAAGTCCCATTGGGAAGGGAACTCATTACTGTTTAACGCGCGTTAACTGGTCTTATTTTCTTGGTTCAATGATGTTAACATGCTAGAGGAGAAGAAAGAAAAACACTCATCTACCCTCGACATCCAATACTGTTTTTAATTGTACTCTGCTGGGTAACCGAACAAATTCTTGCTATTTCTGATGAGCTTTTAGATACTGCACAACACCTGACCTTGCATTCTCTCTGTGTAGTTTGCGATCCGAAGAGCCTTCTTTTCATTTTTGGGATGCAATTGGACTATAGCGACGCACTCATTGGCGGAGGCTTCTCTTTCAAAAATCCGAATGCTACACAAACCTGTGGTTGTGGTAAATCATTTGCTGCTGAGATGTAAAATCTTGTAAAGATGAAAGATTGAGCTAGATCATTACCCCCAAGAAAACCTACTTTGATTGGACTACTGAGTGTATAACTGTCTGGTTAAGAAACCTGTGATTGTATAATATAAGCATTTGTTTTAAGATTCTTCTCTTCGTGTCTGGGACATTCCTAGTGGGCTAAGCCAAATTCTTTGAGCATTTGTTTTTGTGAGATGCCACTCGTCTGAGCTCGTGTAGTTGTCGTATGCAGATTTTGAACGTTTTATCTCACCTAAAGGGTGATGAACTAGAATTTTCTTCTGGTTTTGATCGTAGTCGCTGTGTTTGGTTGCTCTTTTTGAGAGTAACTTTCAACTCTTGGCACAGTTTTTAATAAATCTTTTTCTCTATCTCTCTCCACTCTTTTGGTTTTGATCGTAGTCGCTGTATTATTTTTAATCTTTTAGAGAAAACAAACAAAAATTCCAAACATTAATTTAGCGCGCAGAGTCAAAGACCCAATAACCAGAAAAATAATTGGATGGTCCTGGGCAAAGGCCATGTGGTGCTCCAAGGTGTTTATTGCATGAAACCCACGTGACTTGGTGGCGGAGAAGGCATTGGGTTACAATGTGGCAATGTCCCAAGACCACTGAGACCATGTTTTTCCTAAACAATTTTGGTTAATACGTTATGACATTTTTTGTTCACACTAAGCAGCAAGTTTTGCATCTCATCTACAACTTATTAGTTAGTGGAAACAACTTAACATTTTTTAACAACTCTCTCAGCAAACTTACAAATTTTTAACTTGTTGGTTAGTGGAAACAACTTAATATTTTTTAACCCCGAGGGGTAATGCAGTTGGTGATCGGCCAAGATAGAGGGGTTTATCATCCCGAGGCCGCAGGTTCAACTCCCCTGCACTGTAAAAAATCCTTAGGGCCACTCGTGTAAAAAAACCTTTGTGTCAGCAAAAGCTGGTAGGGGTCGTAGAGATTTAGTCCCGTGATGTGTCTAAGCTGGCTCGAGAACACTCTGCGTTACCAAAAAAAAAATTTGACTTTTTTTAACAATAAGTGATCCTTAAGTTATTGCCCACCAAAAACACCCCTGAACATTTGAGAAACCATGCTTTATCAAGATGATTATCTCACCTGCCTCCCCAGTGGAGGCATGAGTTCGAGTCCCACGGGGGGACACGACTGGTGTCCAAGACAATGAATTGTCTCTGAATCCCTTGTGTACTAACATACTAACTACCCTAAATCCTGATGATGTATAAAGATGACAAAAAAGAAAAGGAAAGAAACACCCTGAATATTTACTTATTACTTCTTCTTTTTTGAACGGAAATATTTACTTATTGCTCACTCACTACTAAGTCAAGTTTTTTTCAAGTTAACCAGTACCATAATATCGCCAATAGTGGTGGGAAACTCCTAACCGTTGGATTAGGATATCATACATCAGACGGTCCTGAAACAAGGTAGGCGTACTCGTCGCACTACCGAAACACCCACACCACTGTACGCTTTGTAGTGCTCAAAATCCAGATACAAGCAAATAGCGTCGTCCTCCCAAAATCGGACCCAAACCCTAAAACCAATTCCTACGAACAGCTCGAAGACGAAGTAACCTGAGCTCCGATCATGGCCTTCGCCTCTCGCGTGTTGTCCAAATCCAGACAGGTTCCCTCATTTCCTCTTCCATTTCGGCACGTACATGTCTATACGTGTTTCGCGTTCGTGATTTATGTTCTTTCGATACTGAATTCATTTGAGATCTCATTTCTGTGATTTGATCGCGGATTTGGAGTCGGAATTCGATCTGCTATGTTCCAATGTAGAAGATAATACGCGGTAATTAGGATGATCTGAGCCCTATATAAGACTGTGTTTTCAGATACTGTTGTTGTAGACGGTCAACGCTTACTTAGGTCTTGTTCGGATTTATGTGGAAATATAATGTTGGTGCAGTGTTACAGCATTGATGTTTGGTTTGGAGCTTAGTCACACAATTCCTCAGTATGCCATTTGCTTGCGCTCTCAATCCTCACTCATGCAAATTTCACTAGTTTAGGATATTTTTCAAAGACGCTTTCATGCTCACGCTTCCTCACACATGCGCACACGCATTAAGTGACTTAGGTTTGGAGACCAATTTACGACGGGCATGTGATGTAATCACATTTCGGTGGTTTTATTTTCTTGGAACTTAATTGATTTTGCTTTCTTATAATCTTTTTATTTGGCAACTGCCAAGATTTCAGAACCCGTTTGCCCCGACTCTGGGCTTAAATCACACAAGACTAGTCACTGGCTAGTGGCGTGTAAATTTCACCATTTTATACCTGCTATTGGTATAACTTACTTATGATGCAGTACGGTACATTCTAAATTCCCACTATTTATGCGTCAATACATTGGACATAGTTACGAAGGTCATGAAATACATGAGCTTGGGAAAGAAACTTGGATGAGAGCTAAGATGTTACACTTGGAAGTTGGTTAAGCCGTTAAGGCATAAGTTTTTTCATCTGAATGGGTGTTGCCCAATCTTACTGGATGGAACAAGACTAGTTTGACTCGATTTGGCTTCTTTCAACTGAACAATATTAAACCTGAATTTGGTCTTTTTTCCTCCAAAGCAGCGCATGATCTACAATCCGTGAAGTCAATTTTTTCCCAAAGAAGTATGGGTAGAAGTTCATGTTGAATATCACATTATTGCTGTCATTGCATCACTAGTCGAGATGAGACTTGTGTCTCTATGATTCAATCTCACCGTACGTTTCACTTTAATAGTTGCTTTGTCTATTTGAGCATTTTTGTTTTTTGAACTGTTAAGGACTAACGACGACCCTTCTGTTGATTTATTTTCTTATGGTTAATGCTGTTGTCTGCATTGGCCAACCCTTTTCCCTATCTGCTTCACGTTCTTTTCTCTCCTTTTGTTTTGTTCTGTTATATTTATGTTATTGTGGTTACACAGCTGTCTGGTGGCCAGATCCTTCTGCAAGGAGAGCATGCCGTTCCTGTCCGTTTTTTTGCCAAAGAAGCAGCTCCTGCAGTCCTTAAGGGAGATGGTTAGTGTTTGTATACTGTTTCCTTTCGAGTTTTATTTTTTCTTTTCCTTCTTTTTCCCGAATCAAGAATTATTGAGCGTTTCACGGCAATTACATGCACAAATTTTCTCACAAGCACACTTTATCTCGAAATGCAGCCTTTCTTTTTTATCTGCATGTGAGGCACTCACACTTGTGCTTGTGCATATTTTGATCTTCCCGTCCAGCTGTTGGTTAAGCACTGGAACAGCCCTGACCAGGGATTGTTGTCTGAGAGTCTTTCTATCCCTTGAACCAAATTGGTGATTTTTACCAATCGACCTATCTTGATTAAA
The DNA here is from genome assembly GCA_019656295.1 of Rhododendron mucronatum var. ripense. NCBI lineage: Eukaryota > Viridiplantae > Streptophyta > Magnoliopsida > Ericales > Ericaceae > Rhododendron > Rhododendron mucronatum. The sequence continues at coordinate 1,601,822 of BPLT01000081.1, forward strand.
GAGGGGTTGTTGGATATTTATTGGTAGATATCATCATGTCCTGTGACTGTTTACAAAAGCACCCAGTTCTTGGCTTTGTAAAGATAAAAAACATCTTCCATCCCGTTGCTAACACTTTTCATGTTTCACTCCTGATAATAAATGAGAAAACAACCTCACAGCAAATGCACTTATCTTCCGGCAAATATTATATTCCCTCCATTCCTTATTGTTGTTCCCTTTGGGGAGTTCCAAGAGGAGGCATGTTATCATTGTACTTATATTGAAATTAAGTTACATCATTTTCTCATTGCCCTTGTGTTCTACCTACTTTGTAACACTTACATTATACTTATGAGGGACATTTTTGGGAAATCATCAAATTTTTACTTCCTTTTTTAGAAAAGGACCAACATTTTGGACCATCCCAAAATGGAAGAGTGGACTAACGTTTAGGAACGGAGGGAGTATGTAAGTGTACAGTGTTGGGAAGTACAGTAACCAGTTATTTCTGAGTTGATTCTCAAAAGCAAAGGATAGGTGATGGTATCTGTATATCTGAGGGCAGAAGTTGCTCGTTTAGGCACTGAATAACAGAATTCTGTTTTCTCTGAGAAAGGAGAAAGGGATAGACAAAAGGGTAGGAGAGAGAGAGAGAGAGAGAGAGAGAGAGAGGTGTTGAATTCTATTTAACCGACTGTACTTGGTGTTCATTAATAAGTCAAGTCCTTCGACTGGAAATTCGAACTTACCTGATATGTTGGTCAATATGTTTCAAATGTCCCAAAAAAAAAATTGATGGATGCCATTCTTAGCTTTTCATTTGACAGAAAAGCTACGTGCACAGCAAGCTGTGCACAGATCCCGTTTTCTCCCGCCTCGGGTCGCACAAAGATGATCGGAGCCGCGCATTTTGTTCAAAATATGTCGTTTAAGATCTCTGTAAAAAATGAGCTTCGTTCGATATCGTTAGAGGCGTTAACAAAACACCCAAAATCACTTCAGAATTTAGGGTTGAACAAAATGAGCGGCTCCGATCATCTTTGTGCGACCCGAGGCGGGAGAAAACGGGATCTGTGCACAACTTGCTGTGCACGTAGCACAACTCTTCAATTGATTTGAGCTATGTAGCACTGACACGGATACGGACACGGACACGGGACACGGCAATTCTAAAAAAATGGGGATACGGACACGGCGGGGGACACGCCACGTGTATAAAAAAATAAAAAAATAAATTTAAGTACATATATATTAAAAAATTATGAACCATTGTATATAAATAATTTCACAAATTGTATAAATATTTTTTAAAGGAAAAATTACAGTTTAACCCAAATATTTTGAATAATTTCATATTAACCCCCAAAATTTCAAAAAATATTACATTTTGACCCCTAGCCGTGTCCCCTATCAAAAAATTATTGGACACGCCACGTGGCGTGTCCAATACGTTTCCCCGTGTGTCCCCACCATGTCCCCGTGTCCAATACGTGGACACGGTGCCCTTTCGGAGTGTCGGTGCTACATAGGATTTGAGAACAGTTGATTTGTAATTTTTTGACCTCTGCTTAGCACTTTATGGATTTGGTTTGATTGATTATTGGGGAAATGGGTAACTATCTCTAACAAATTACTTGCATTTGATCTGGAAAGAGATGTTGAAGAACATTTTCTTGGACGTGAAGAAAAAGTTTGAGACAGCCATGGGGATCTTGCGAAAGGAAAAGATCACCATAGAACCTGAGAATCCAGCAGCCGTAGAGCAATATGCTAAGGTCATGAAGACTGTTAGAGAAAAGTAAGTTCTTTGTTTTATGTCTCTTCAATATAAGAATGGCTTTGCCCAAGCAGAGTATTTATTCTTTGGTAAATCAAGTTCCCTATATGGTTTACTGAACGTGTAGAAAGTGAACTTTATATGGTCTGGAATAACTGCAATTTTCAGCACGGATGAAAAGAAAGAAAGAAGAGAAAAATGGTGGGGACTAAAAATTTTGATTGACAATATAGGAAAGAGCAGGAAGGGAGAAAAGTGAACCGAGAGCGAAGTCTGGTGGAAGGAATTTGGTGCTCTGCACCTGGACAAGTTATGATATTTTTACGACGTTTTGTTTATCGAACTAAAGGCTCTACCATCACCTCTCAATTCTCATATTGTATGGCTTTAAGTCGGTAATTTGGCACTGATACTTCCCGCAGAATAAATATTAGCCATAAATTGGACTGCGCATGGACCAGTATGTAAGGCTACCTTATCAAACCCAGTCTAGAACCAAAAGGCCCCAACTGCTTGTTGAAAACCAATCATCGGGACCAAGCAAATTTTGAATTCCTATGACACCTCTCCTGAGTATATATGGAATTGAAGATGTGTTTGAGGGAGACCAGATTTGTTTTTTTGCAATATTCAATTGAATATGTTACCTCTATGTCCCAATTGGATCATGATGCAATTTGCTGCTATGCCACCGGTAATGTTCCAGGGCAGACTTGTTCTCAGAATCGCAACGAATTCAATACACCATTCAAACTCGAACACAAGGTATTCCAGATGCTCGAACATATCTGTTGACATTGAAGGAGATTCGAGTCAGGTACATCCATTATGTTCTCCTGCCTGTTTAATTTTGTTTCCCATATGGGCAGTGCGCCATCAATCCTGACTTTTGCTTGTATGTCTATTTATTTGTCTCTTCTCCAACTTGACATTTGAGATGCTTGTATGCACTGAAGCTGTGACCAGACATTCAGTTTTGATTCTCAAAATGATGAACATATAAAGCAAGCTATTGTCTTGATAAAGAATTATTATTTCAGATGCTAAGTTTCTGATACCCAAAGTCTCAGCTACCTACGGGATGTTATTGGCGTAGAGCCTGTGAAGTTTTCGTTCTTTACATTTGCTGAGTCTTAGATGGCAGAGTATTCTGATTGTTAAGCTGGCTGTGCATCAAATGTCATGTTTGGCGATGTTTTGGTCCCACTCACTTGATTATTAGGGTTTGGATTGGTTCTGGTTGATGTAGTTGTTGCAGATGCAAGGTCTATGCAGTCAGCTTACACCTTCTCCTTCTCCTTCTTCTTCACTAAATCATGAGTTTTGGGCCTTATGCTCCTTTTGCGAGGATTGTTCCTGTTGCATCCAAATAGCTGTTTGGTGATCAAATTGGGTATTAGGAGACTGAAATTTAACTGGAACGGATGTAGGGGTTTGTTACTTGGTGTGGTGGAAAGCATTGGGGAGGACCAATAGTGTTCCCATTGTAACAGTTATGTTTTCTTGATTGTATCTCTCTGTGACCCAAATCTGTATCAACAGTTAGACTGTATTTCTTCAAGATTTATTTAAGGTGCTCAAAGTTGTAGGGTGATCATATAACTTGGTGTCCGTGTTCTTCCTTACAGGGGAAAAAAATTACTTTTTTAGCTGGCAACTATATTTTCTTGCAGTTCAAAGTCACCTTTTTTCTATTAGTATCATGGTATTCACCAAAAAAGGAGTTGCAGGTTCCCCTTCCTGTATTGCTACAGTAATCTTTCTTTTGCAGGAGGGGCCTCACTGATGAGCTTGGTGCAGAGGCTATGATGATGGATGCTTTGGAAAAGGTAGAAAAGGAAATTAGCAAACCACTCATGAGGAATGACAAGAAAGGAATGGCTCTTCTTATGGCAGAGTTCGATAAGATCAATAAGAAGTAAGCGTCGTTTCATGTATTGAATCTCTCTTAAGGTCTGGTTTGGTTGCTTAACCCACTGGCTTGAGCACTTTATGTATGGCAATATGACAGGTGGTAGATATTCTTTTGCCTCCTTTTACATGTTCTTATTTTCATTTTTGTCATGTTTTCGAACTGATACGAGGCAATGCAATTGCTGGTTCTTCATGTCCACTTGTATTATATGTTTTGTTGCAGTCTTTACTGCTGGAGTTTATCATATCTGTCTTGTCCTTGCAATGTGCAAAGTAAAAGGTTAACTGATTAGTATTAAATGGATGCGATACGCAATTTAATTTCGGAGTACGCAAAAGGAAATATAATATGCAAACGAAGGAATTGAAGGAAATGTGGTAATTGGTGAGCTTGCCTCAATGGCTGAGTTGATCATAGTCTTGCAGACGTTTAAACCCATGAATGAAAGTTTTGGTGTTTCGTGGTAATATTCATGCCCTGTAATGCTGCGTTGATGCTTTGAAGCTTTCTAAGTTTCTTTAGTATCAATGTATTTTTTTTTGGAAAGATAACATAATTATTTCTTAACGTCAGACTTGGAATACGGAAGGAGGATCTGCCGAAATATGAAGAACAGTTGGAACTCAAAATTGCGAAAGCTCAGTTGGAGGAGCTCAAGAAGGAAGCTCTTGAGGCAATGGAAACCCAAAAGAAAAGGTATGTTGCTTCTGTTGAAATTGTGTGTGCTTATGTTGCCTCTACGTTTTGTCATGCTGTCGCAACAAATTGTGGGTCTTCAAATAGTTTCTGTTTTTTTCCCCCTAGGTAATGTTGTCCCCCAATTCCTTTCCTTAATGTTTTCTGGCAGTTGCATCACTTTTCTTGGAATACTTTTCCTGTACAATCCGAGAAACATTGCTTTCCTGAATTTTTTTAGGTTGCATTTGGATCAAGGATATGCGTTAAGGAAAAGGAAACGGAATCGGAAACCATATCCTTGACCCAAATACTCCTTTTCCTAAACCAAATACTTTTTTTTTTTTTGACCAAAATTAAACTCAATGCATATATTAAAGGTACAACACAAAGTTGTACAGCGCATACAATATGAACCAAACAAACCGACAACAAGCAAGACAACCCTAGGCTACCAGACCAAAACAAGACCCCACAAACAGCGACCAAAGACCAAAAGCTGACAAGGACCCAACAAACAGAAAAAAACAAACAAGGCCAAACATAATGTATGCCCTCAATGCCGTGCCCAAGATCAACGATACCTGCAAAACAAAGTTAAGGAGTAAAATACCAATAAGTCAATGCAATGTACGACGCTGAGGGATGTGGAAAATATGAGGGTCACTATACCTGTCTTCAATCACTCTGTCCCGTTTGCGCTTCCTCCAAGTGGGATTTTTCTTAGCCTTGTCCTAGAGGCCACCATCTTTGACTCTGCCGATCTTCTTCGTTTCCCGGGTACCATGCAGGTGAACAAATGTAGGATTGTCTTTGCAATTGGCTTTGTTCCTCCCTCTCCTCTTCCTAGGATTAGCATCATCAGAATGGTCAATGACCTTTGTTGTAGTCCTTCGGATGGCCGTAATCCTCTTTGATCGCAAATTTCTGACTCCCATTCCAATATCCTGAAAACTATCCCCCATCAAAATTGACGTAGAATTGACACTGATATGTTTATAAGGTTCAGGCGTTGGAGGAACCGGCACACCATTAGACACACACACCCCATTAGACACGGGAGGAAACACCTTCCAAATCAGATGGACTAAGAGTCTCTGACAATCCATCCATAAGAACTACCTCTTCCTTGGCAATGTGACTAACCTCCCGAGGCAACATGGATTTCGAAAGTTCCAGCTTGCTTGCAACAGAAGAATTCTTAACTTGAACCTCTACAACTGAATGACTAGGCCCATGAAAGACGTGAAACTTCTTGCCTTGATCAAGATCAGAAAGACCATTGCGTCTAACAAGAAGGAAATCACGCCCCATAATCACTCTTTTCTTGCGCTGGCTAGACTTACCAGGCCTAGAACACCGCATACTGGCACAATTGGAAGAGCTCATCTCATGATCCTCATTAAGCACTTCCCTTAAAGGATCTATTGCTATGGCCTCATTAGACTCCACTTTACTGCAAGACGATTCCCCCAAATAAAACTTATGTTGAACCTCGTCATTACAAGACGCTTTCGAAAAAGGAGATTCAATTCCTCTTCATCAGATAGGTCCAAATCGTCACGGACTTCCACCCCCAACTCATGATTCTTGGAAAAAGTGTCCCTCATCCAGGTTCTGGCCGCAACTATGGCTGTAGCAACACACGAAGCCGTAGCCCAGTCACTGCCGAACTCATTTGCACACGTATCTAGAATAAACTCAGCGTCCACGGGGTCAAAATCAGAAAATCTGAGATCACCCTGTAAAGGTGGCTCTTCTTGAGATACAGCAATACCCTTACCCTTGGCTTCTCTTGAAAGGCGTCGAGAGCTTTGATCACGCAAAGACGGCCCCCAACCATCATTTAAAGCCAACTCTAACTGTGAATCTCTCCCCGAATCACGAGGGCAGGGAATAGACTTGCCGTTAGTCTTCAAGGATCCCTTCTTCAATCTTAACCCCTTAAGCACCATAACGAAATACAGAAAAACAAACACACCAAAGACGGAACCAAACAAACTCAGAAAAAACCCCAAACCGCACAGCTGGTCTTCTAGTTGAGGATGATACACAAGAAGAACACACTAATTCCCCAACAAACAAAGCAACCAAAGACACCGATTCTCCAGTACCCACTAGTAAAACACAAACCACTTCCAAACCGAAAGCAGACGAACCCGTACTGCGATTACCCTTTAGGCCAGAAAAAACCTAGATTTTGGACCTCAAAAATCTACTTGAAATTAAAATCTTAGGATGGGATCGTGTACCTCTCTTCAATATGATTTCAGCATACCCCGTCTTGAACAACCTGATCGGAACAACCTGCTCGGGCTACTGAACAAGGCCCAAAACGAAATCCCCTGCTCCTCCTCGGGTCCGGAACAAACAGCACTAGATCGAAATCCAACCGAAGGACCACGTTCCTCTGGCCAAGACGATCCCAAAACCCCTTTTCCCGTCACCGGAAACCCCCTGAAGCGGGCGCACGCGCGGCCTGAGGTAGGCGCATATCAGTGAAAGAAGGTTCTCGAAAAGTTAGGACTTTTCCCAGAGGTAGGCGCGTATTTCACACGTCTTGACTAAGAGAAGCGTAGAACTGCTACGCTAACATAGTTTGGGAGGTCTAAACCAAATACTTAGATCCTTGACTCTTCCATTTTCCTTGCCCAAATTACTGATCCAAATACAACGTAACTGCGTATTTATTTCTTTGTTCTCTCCTATGTCCTTTTCCTACTCCCCTCTCCCTTCTTTTGTGGTTTGTAATTGACATCATGCTTTCACGAAATTCAGGGAGGAGTTCAAGGATGAGGAGATGGTTGATGTGAAGTCATTAGACATCCGAAACTTCATCTGAAGTTAGTTTTGTTGCTTGGTGTTTTGATTCACTTTTTACAATTGTCAGGATCCTCAAATCCAGCTGTGGTTTGAGTTTGAGGTATTCGCTTGAATAAAAAGAAATTTGGAAGCAAGACACGACTTGCGACTGGATATATTTTTTGGTAATTTGTATTTTCCAGTCTTTTATAGAACTGGGGTTTGGCAATCTAAACTACTGTGCCAACTTTGTTTTTTCAATTATCTAGAATTGCATTTTTTTTTTCAATTCTCCCTTGTTAAATCGAAAATTGTACCTGTTGACCTGTCTATAAAAAGGGACATAACCTAAGCCGAATCTCTTTTTTTCCTGGTGCGCATTATACTTATTTGGGAGGGAATGTAATGATGCCATCTAGAATTGCAAGAATCTAATTTGAGCGACGTTGGAGGATAAAAAATGTGAAGCGCATTCAATATTCTTCCATATCTAGCATAATTGAGTTGCCATGTTTCCTCATTACTAACCGAAAATGTCCACTTGTTGCGTCAAATGTTATGTCAAACCAAATGATATTTTGAACATTACAAACTACATTCTAAATTAACAGCTCCTGCTTAAGCTTAACAAAGGTTGTGCTTTTCGGAATAAAGTTAACATCCTACGTATAGAACCAAAAAATATAAGAGCTCAGAATACAAAAGATTTGTGCCAAAAATGGAAATGTAACAACTGATACACCAAAATTTAGGGGGAAACAAAACAGTAACTTAGCCTTAAAAATGATTGTAACGCTAGTCAAATCTCCTACCAGAGCGCATATCAAATTCTCAGATTCTCTTGTATACCAAAATTTAAGGGGAGCTCAGAATACAAAAGATTTGTGCCAAAAATGGAAATGTAACAACTGTTACACCAAAATTTAGGGGGAAACAAAACAGTAACTTAGCCTTAAAAATGATTGTAACGCTAGTCAAATCTCCTACCAGAGCGCATATCAAATTCTCAGATTCTCTTGTACACCAAAATTTAAGGGGAAACAAAACAGTAACTTCATAGCCTAAAAAATTATTGTAACGCTAGTCAAATCTCCTACTAGTAGAGCGCATGTCAAATTCTCAGATTCTCTTCTCAAATGGTCAGAATTTCCTCCTCTTATTCGATTTGGAACTGCCATCTTCCTTGTTACTTCTCTTCCCACTCTTATGGCTCTCTTTCTGTTTTCCAAGCTTTTCTGCTTTATTTCTATTGGTTTTCACACTAATCAGACCACCAGAGGGGACCTTCCCGCCTCCATTTTGCAGAGCCTTTTCAAAATCAGCTTCTCTGTCCGCAATGGCATATTGTTGGAGTAACTCTGGATTTAACGAACTTTCCATCATCTTGGCTTTCATCCCCTCCTAGATATGGTCCCATGTCAGTTCAGCTCTTGAAAATGAGAGAGAGAGAGAGAGAGAGAGAGAGAGAGAGAGAGAGAGAGAGAGAGAGAGAGAGGGGAGAGCATACCTTTACTTGCTCTGCTGCTTCATTAAGATCCTCGTCCACGGAAATAGCATGAGGTTCCAACACAATCTGGAAACAAATTCAGCGCTCCACATGAAAACCTTTGTCCGACCAAACTCATATACACAATATGTAGATTCAAAATACATAAAAACGGAACACAAAAGCCAAAGCACAGATAAAACAATGAGGTGTATATTCATTGCTACACTTTGGTTTTTCCTTTTTGTTACTGCATTATGAAGGATGAAGCTAAAAGAAGTTCAGCAGCCTGCGAAGAGAACGACATTTCCACTTAGATTGCTTTAGTTCGTAGATGATGTAGCCTAGTTGATTGCGAGATTGCTTGGTAAAGCTTCCAATTGTTTACCCCCCAAAAAAGGTGTATATTTATAAGTAGAGATGACTAGACTAGAGATAGCAAGGGAAGAAAGTATTAACAATCAATTTGTTCCCTTACTAAAAAAAGGTGTATATTTATAGGCAAATATGACTAGACTAGAGATAGCAAGGGAAGAAAGTATTAACAATCAACTTGTTCACTTACTTCTCTCAGTCGAGAAGGGATAGAATCAATCTCCTTGGATGCAATATCATATAGGTATCTGTAAAGCTTCTTCATTACTTTTATGAACAATGACAATATCTGCTGCCTTTCCAACTTCATCCCTCCCTGCAAATAACAAACAAAGGGGACATGATTCAACTGACAAGTTTATTTCATGGCTTTGCCTAGATTTTATGCGTTCAATTTTCCCCACAAACATCATATTAGAGTATGAGCATTGTCATTCAAGCCTAAGGGTCCGACCTTGGATCTTTAAGCACACTGATAAGTGTCTTGTGCAGATATGGAAAAAATTCGGGTTTATGGAAAGCATAGACTTTTCCAAGGAAATCATGCGGGCAAAAAGTAACATATCAAGCCTAAAGACTAATTTATGGAATTAACCTAGCACACTCATACCACCATTCCATTGAATAATTTAGCAAGTGGGTCCCATGTAGTCCAAGCACCAAAAAATTTCCCAGTAAATCTATTGGGAGGAAATTCATTCCCTTGAATAATTTAGTTAGCGGGCCTCATGTAGTTAAAGGCTTAAAGCACCAAAAATTTGCCTAGTAAATCTCTTGGGAGGAAAAAGGGATCATTGGGGGAGAAACTTCTCTTTGCAAAGCACATCAATAAGATTGCAGTTGCAGCTCAAGGAGATCTAAGAGCTCAGAACACAATATTTCTCTTCAACCAATAAGGTTTGGATACGCGGATACAGGTGAATGAACATTAAGTGAACAGGTCAAGAGTGATAAAAACAAGCTAATAGGTCAAGAACCAAACCTCCACGTAAGATATGTCTTGCTTCTGCAAACCAGTACAAAGTAAGACCGAGGCCTGGGCATATGACAGTGTGACAGGAAATTTTTCCCTAAAATATGGATTTGCGAGTTTCGGTACAAGATCCCAAATCTGTAAAAGCCAACAATTTAGACATACAAGTAAGTATATAAAGAAATTACCCTTGTGCTTAAGAAAATAAGAGAATCATACCTACGTATTATGTACTATGTATAACATGCACGTAATTTTGTGATTGAATGCATTTTTTAGTAAACATTCTTGAGCATTAAAAAATTTGCAAAGAAGATTCAGAGAAACAATTTTACGAGGGATGTCAATCTTCAGTCACAACCATAAAAGATAATGCTCCCTTGTGGCCTTATCCCAATCATACCCAATTATGTGATTTCTCTCCACAAACTTGCAGCTTTGAACCATACATAATGAAATCACATATAGCCTCAACAGAATCACATTCAACAATAATTGTTCTTGTATGCGTAATTATTTTGGCTCTTTCAATTATTGTGGTGATGGTTGGTGCATCAATGAAATTGCTTACAAATCTTGTGAAACAAAGATTGCCTTCACTAAAATGGAGAGCAAGAGAATAACCGAGGTGGGAAAGAAAGAGAGATAAGTTCCGTTTTGCTTCTAATATTTAGCAAAACAAAGTTTTAAGAACACGTCATTAATGACAGGTGTCCAGAACCACTTACGACTCGGGACTAATCCCTATTAATGCACCCAAACACCAAATGCAAAAAAGGAAAATCTAAATTAAGTTCATAGACTTTACAATGACAAAAAAACACCAGACGCAAGAGGTTAAACCAGCTTATAACTCTTGAACCTCGTGTAACAGACTGCAGACTTGGTTTTTTGGATGCCTGATGTGTGAGAGAGAGAGCAGACAATTGTGCAAGAGAGGATCTATGTTTTGTTTGGCGGAGTAAGGGGTGCATCAATTGGGGTATTTAACCATGGGTGCTTCAATACAAAAATAATTCTCAGCTTAATATCAAGAACACAAATGACATCTTAACCATCATGTTAAGAGCTTACCAAACGATAATCTGCAAGATTGTTTATATATGCTTCCAGCCGCTTCATATCGAAAGGTGTCAAAATCCCATCAAGTGATTTCAAGAATCTATCTGAAATGGCAGGCAATGCAGGCTCTAGATCTGTGAAGTTGATCTTTGGATCCAACACACTGCAAGATTAAAGGTTACATAAGCAGATTATATACAAGGACATTACTTAAAAAAGAAAAACAAATCAAATTCTGACCTCATAGCAAGCTTGTATTCCATTGCACGGAAGCTAGAATCCAATAGTCCTCTAAATCTCTCCCTGAAATCTGAGGGTGGTCTATAAAACATCAGTTCACAAATGAAAAGCTGGCTGGATTAATTAATGTAATGCTTAAAATGACGGACCCACCTTGATAGAAAGGACTGAAGAAGCCCCATTGGCCCAAACCACTGGATTCAACATCCTCATTGTTCAATGGTTTCAGAACCATGCATGTATGCTCACCAGTCACAGTGCTCTGATTGACATATTTATCGGATGGAATGTTAGAACAGTAATGAATTCCCCTAGAGGCCATTCGAAAAAGGTAAAATGCAAGATCTTAACTGGAATCTGGCAAATGTAGAATGGAGCGAATTTATGTTTCCTCCAAAAGCGGAAAAGGTCCATAGTAAGCCCAAATGAGACACCAAGGTAATGTAGCCTTTCAGGCCGTCGTTCACGAAGATGTACTAGCAGAGGTGGCAAGTCTGTCCTAGGTTTAATATTCTCTTCTAGCAAGGAAACCTGAGCGAAAAAAGAAAAGGATCAAAGTTGGGATGTAACCAGAAAACAGAGCAGGTCTGAGAATTAATTCCCACTGCAGCATGGCTGTTTACAAATGCCACTGTTATATCTTTCTCCATCTTATTTTCCCTTCTGCTGATAGTAAACAGCATGTAGTCACGGAACGAAAATAGGCAAATACAGCATGTGATTCAACAGGTACCAGTACCCCTTGAGCTTTTATGCAGATGGAGATAATTAGTATCGGTCAACAAAATCAGGAGTACGACTACAGTATGAAATAACTAGACAGATCTTCACAGACAAATTCAAGATTCACATTTGTATATATACATGGATGGATGGAGAGAGAGAGAGAGAGAGAGAGAGAGAGAGAGAGAGAGAGAGAGAGAGAGAGAGAGAGAGAATGAATTAGAAGTTTGAGAATGCTGGTCAATACAGAGGGAAGTTTGAGAACAAACCTTCTCAGCTGCTTCCGTCACTCTAACATGAGGAGATTCCAGAGCATTGTCAACATCTACTTCAGAGATGGTAGTCAAATGTCCTTCAAAGTACCTGCACACAGTAAATTAGGCAATTACCTGCAGACCTCGTTAATAGAATTAGAGAAGACATGGTGCTTAAATGGTTGACCCTCAAGATGACAGCCACTTGTACAGTAAGAACAGGTCGAAGGCATTTTTTTCCACTGAGTGTTTCCTATGAATGTGAAGGACCTATTTTTCCTTGGAAAGGGGGAATGAGAGATAAGAGGAGACAGAAGGCTTGGCTTTCTTGGAACCTCTATGCCTGATTTGGTTCACTTTGGTAAGCTGTGCAATCTGCGGACTTTGGAGGGGTTGAGATTAAAGAGTCAATATACATTTCTTCTGTTTAGTTGGATCTCAAGGATTTGGAACCACTCATCAGATCCAATTTGGGATTCTATATAGGAACGATCTTTATTATTTGGCTTCTCTCTTTTTCAGGTTTCTCTCCTTGGCACTTTGTAAATAATTTAAGTGAAACAAAATTATGTCAAAACGCAGATAAGTGTAGATACCAATTACTACATCGTTTGCTTCGTATAAAATGATGCGTTACCATAAAATGACAAACAGGAAGAAAAAAATTGCACTTTCTTTCCCGGAAATTAACTTAATAATATCAATTGTATGGAGATAAAAAGGAGGGAAAATCCAAAATGAGAAAGGGTCATCTTTCATTTTCGTACAAGTCAAGGAGAGAGTCCATGTTCTCTTCAACACTTGCAAACGGTCCACTGTGTTATGCAGTGCCATAAATTAGGAGGGAACTCAAACATGCGAGTGGGACTCCCCGTGAAATATTACGAAATATTGTCCCCAAACCAAGAGAAAAGACAAATTTGTACCTTGTCAAAAGTTCCACCGCAGTTGAACCATATCCAAGCTGGGAAAAAGAAAGAGAAAAAGAGAATGAGTCCCCACAGGTCTGACGAGAATGTTTGAAACATCCTATCAAGAAATAGTTGTCCAACAGCTAACTTCGATACGGGTAAAAATGGATTACCCTCATTGCACTTGGATGAGTCGCAATGCGTACAATACGAGCACCTGAAAGACAAGGAAACACTGTGTCCCGAAACTGTTCACAAAATTTCCATGCTATTTGGTCTCCAAAGGGCTGATGACCTTCAGTTAAACTTTTCATGGCAGATTTGCGAGAAATTTGCCCCTCAAGACAAACCTGTAAATTTGATAATGTCCAATATAATTCAAGCATTATACAAACAACTACTTAGACTATTAATCTGTCTCCAAAAGCGAAATCAGTGACCAATCTGGCCATAACATAGCATTGCAGAGCTGTAAACTCATCTCAAAATGAACCCCAGAAAGTGAGGATGCAGTTGAATATTACTGCCAACTGCCAAGTGACAGCAAGCACCAACAGAAGGAGAAAAAACTGAAATAAGTGTCAAGGCGATAAAATTAAGTTAAATCCTACAGAACTGTAGTCCCTGTCCCACATTGAATTTTCCCCAACATGCCTCATTCTCTCCGTAGCAGCCTCCTACACTTCAAGAAGCCTGATCCTATGTTACAAGCTAGCCTCTAGGTTCAACTGCACAACCGAGAATGACATGGACTTATAATTTTCCCAGCTCTGATGCTCCACTTTCAAGGTCCCATTACATCTTCAAGTATCATTAATCCTCTCAAAGATAAGAACCAACACACACACACACACACACACACACACCCTAAATCACCAGCACACTGATGCTGAGATCCAGAACTGCTGGAAAGTAAAACATAGCACAGAAACACTTATATGCCAGTTGCAATGGAACTTCTTAAGCTAGAGACGGTTACCCTAAGAAGCAGGTACGGCCTAATATGTCACAACTACTTTTCCAAGAACATAATTGCTTTTCTACGTCACAACATGTTCAACATCATAGTCTACGAGCATTGGTAAACTCTCGACAAAATTGGAATCTGGTTATAGCGTCTAGAATCTTGTACCCTGTTTATAAGAGAAAGGCAGAAGGATTATAGTGGGAATCTGGAAAAGCCTCGCCATGTGGCACTACCTGCAAACCCACAACCCCGCCAGTAAGATAAGTGAGCTCTTCCGGAACCATATCCTCCTCATTCCAAACAAGTATCTCAGGCTCCATAACATTTCCTACATTCATGTAAGGAGGCTCCAGGAGCCTCCAAAGCATGATACTACGAATACTTAATGAGATTCCTGTGACATATCCCGTTTATCTACATACTAAATAAAGCTTGAGCCTGGCAACCCCATAACACCATAGGCAAATCTACAACCCCCTAGGCCAGGGGCAAGGCCTAAGTATCTTGCTCAGGACCAAAGAAGGCATGTGGTTTGGAGGGTAGAGCAAATGGATTGTGAAGACTCACTTCCGAGAGGGGAGCTCCACCTTGACACCTCAAAAGATGTATCACAACCACCATCCGACATTTAGGAGTCTGACTCATACCTACCACCTGACTCAGTCCTATGCAAAGTTGTGAATGCCGTTCCGTACCAGATAGTACGTACCGGATTGACCCTCCAATACCGTCCCGGTCTCAATACCGGGCCTTACCGGTCGGTACCGGCTAAACCGGACGATCTCGGCCGAGGTGAGCTTACCGGTGATTTCCTCCGGTATTTTGCAAAACTGGCAGACACAGGAAAAATGCAAAAATCAAACGCAAACATAACCTAGAAGATCCAAGTCTGATTTTCTTATGGATCCAGTCTCTTAGCAATTTTCCAGACCATCTTGGAGCACCTCCATCGCAGGTGAGCAAATTTTCAGATGACTTTTCTGCTCCTCCGTCGCAGATGGCTGTTGAGGGTTTCCGTTTGGGAAAGGAGCACAGGATGTGTGGTAGGTAGTAGTGGAAGGGAAGACGAAAAGTCGTAGTCTGGTGATGAGAGAAAGTAAGAGACAGTAGAAGAATATTTGAAGAAAATTGGAGCCCTAGGATTGAAACTGAGAAATACATCTCAACCCTACAATCTGAGTGCGTCAGGGTAAAGTTTAGGTTCCTAAGAACAGTCGAAAATTAAAGGCATATCCAATTTGAGTTCACAGCTGTGAAAAAATAGAATTTTCAAAAAACTGATATCTTTTGTTGTATGGGTAAATATATGTAATGATAGTAGCGCTAAATCTGAAATGGTACTTGGTATTTGACTGGTACCAGTATGTACCATACCAGTAGAAAAACCGGTACTCAAGCCGGTATGGTATTCAGAACCTTGGTCCTATGATACAGGTCTCCACATATCACTTGAACGACGTCTTTGACTCTCAGGAGGCGGAGCACAAATTCTGATTGCAGAACCAAAAGAGGAGCCTCGTCAACATCCATACTGCCCACAAATGAGGAAGCTTGACATCTGGTTCCGTCCTTTCAAGGTTTCCTAGACTATAGAAAGATGGTTGGACACAAGACTTATACAGAGCATTCTTCACTCTCTCGCTGTCCACTGTTCACCCCTCTTTCCCTCTCTAAGGCTGCCCCGAGCTCAATCCTCCACCTCCGGTGGTCTCAAGCCATTATATTGCCCGCCATATTCTCGGACAGCCGAGTCAGGTCCACCCTTACCCCTTACACCCCATAATTATTCACTACAACAAAGCTGCAGCATCTCAAATTTTCAGAACAGCAAGGCAACTAACACATTGGAGAGTGATTTATAGAATGGACGCAGTACCAAACTCAAATTGAAGCTTGATAACTAAGAAATGGTTAGGTATGCATTACATAAAAAAGAAGTGAACCTGGATAACACAGAGAATATCAGGGAGGTGATTTTGGGACTCATCAACCGGGCCTGCATTGAGATAAGTTACTATAACTTGCCATAAGGTACAAAGAAAAGGGTGAATAGAGAGAAAATATACCAAGTAACACAAACAAATGATGTGCTGGTGCATCTGCCATTAGTTGCAGATCATTTGGAGAATTTTTGTAGTGAGAAGCAACATATAGGGCCATCATACGCTGCACGTATTAGAGCACATAATCATCATGCACATGTTGGAGAGTGGGGGAGAGACAGAGAGAAACACTAAAAAAGTGATATCTTACCTGCAAAAATAACTCACTATCTCTGTGGTAGGAGAAAAGTGTATCCCGATTAATATAGTAGAGATCACACTCACTAGGTGGAGGCAGCCTAACATGCAGAATAGAAGTCATAACTCACAAGTGCAATAAAGTTGACAATTCCCTCACCTGCATGCTATAAGCAACAGAGTACTAACCTGCTGATATTAGGAATGGAATTTGCAACATCCAAACAAAGTAAAGCATGAAGCCAGGATTCGATCGGATCGCCTGATGCATATCTGATAGACTCACTCAATTCTATCTTCTTGAAAAGACGACCTACATTTAAGGAATTGACGAATGAGGAAAGTTCACCAGTAAAGGAACAAAACATGTGAATATATGTTGTTCGTCCACAGGATTGAAGACCCCACAATATGTTGTTCAATAAAAATGAGTCATCGTAAGGTTCATCTAAGAAGGCAAGACATAAGCCTTGTAGCTAAATAAATGATTTATCCAAAATAAGTAGCATCACAACTATCATGTTTATGCTGTAATACTATAGTTTTCATTCAGATAGACTATCTGCCAATTTTAAAACAACATTATAGGACAACAAAAGAATAACAAAAACCAAGACTGAAAAAGGTTACAATATGAAGGTGAAGCAGCAAATCTCAACAGAGGCAGCATCATAAAATAAGATATGCTTCTTATTCAAATGAGAACAACGAAAAGAGATCTCAAGATCTAATACTTTTGCAACTTCGGATGCTGAGCTTCAAGGTTATGCGATACTGATTGACTTCAAGACACTTAATCATAAACTCCTTCACTCCCCAAGTCCACGCTATATTCATACAGTATACAGTATACACTAGTGGATGGTTTATCTATTACAAGCTGATACAAGATTATGTAATTGGGTCCATAAAAGCCAATCTTGACTGAAGGAAGCTATTAGTCAAGGTTTACTTATGCAAGGTAAGTTCCAAGACAACGAAACTGCCACAAATTGAAAAGACATGTTGACTAATAGATGTCTCCCTGCTAGAACAGTAATCGTAAAGGAGATCTGCAAGTTCAGAAAATCCAGAAATGAGTGTAGATAATCAATAACTAAAATGTACCAGTGAATCAAGAAGTACCAGAGATGGAGCCCTCCACACTTTTGGTAGCTGTCGCACTTTGCTCCTCCAACTGCTGCAGGAGTTTTAACGATAAAGACCGGCCAGTACCTTCATAGCTTTGAGTCAAAAGAACCGGGAATCAATAGGCTTCTATTATCAAGATTAACCTCTACTAGATATAGATACCATAACAAACATCCTTAAAATGAGTAAAATAAACAACTGAGTATTTCGGCAAGGAACAGAAACCCTATTGACGAAGATTCAGTGCTCCATAAAATATTTGAGAAGTAGGCTTACGAAAATTAATAGTATTGCATCATACCCATTAACAGTAGATGACAAGAAGACCAGATAGGGGCCAAGCAAAGACTTCACAACTGGCAATGGAATTGCTGCTGCTTCATCAACAACCAACAGTTCCACTTGGGACAGCTTTTCATGCTCATGAGGCTGTATATACTGCATAACATACAAAAAACCCACTCTTAGCCATGTAAGCACTGAAGCACCTATAACAATACTAATCAAATGCCGTTCATAAACCTGCTCCAGAAACACCTTACAGCACTAATGCACTATCGTAGGCAATTCAAATAATGAAGCACCAATTGTGAATACACCCACCTGCCCCACCAAAATGAGATTGAAAAGCCTCCTATATTTAATTCAGAAAAGGAAAAAAATACTATTTACCAAGTATTCCAAAGTTATAGTAAAAACCTATACATGTTTAACAGGATGAAAAAAACTACGGGGACAACCCAAAAGGACATAGTCATACTAAAGCTTTCTCTAATTATGTGGGATCCGCTATGAGAATCTAATTGTGCCAAGCTTCTATGCCACACGCTATAGCCAAATACCAATGTCACCATCTGGTTCATTAGTATCTCAGCCTGCTTAAACTCCTCTTGCAGGCATTTCTCTGTCACTCTTCATCAAAGATGACATTGTTAATCTGTATTGCACTAGCCCTCAAATAACCTCGTTTAACTAAAATCAATGTTTCAGTACTGTTTACAAGTGAAATTGTGACAAAGGCACTCTGCAATCTTAAGAGATGTAGAACTTACGAGTTGAGAATAAGGCCGTCAAGAACTTGGGACTTGAAAATATAGATCTACACATTACTAACCTGAATTGTTTGCCTGTGTTGCTTGTAAATATTAATCCGCACGGTTGCTTTCTTAAACTCTGGATTGGAACTTCTCACCACATCGTAGTCCAAGTGTTCCTGCAAACAGATAGTCAGAATGATATGTAAAGAGCTGGATGCCGTTCCAATCCCAATATGCAAAAACGTCATGAAGAGTTGTGTAACTGGTAACAGAACTGTTTCTTGTGTTAAGTTGCTGGACTAAAAGCATCAGGCCATCTACTAATGCCATTGAGAACATATCATCTCTAGTGGTTTTCGATGGTGCATCATGTACGTTGTAGGTATCAGGACAGAAACAATATAAAGAACCCCCAAACTTGTAAATACACCCAGCATGCCAGATAAATGTAAAGTCCTCTAGCTCCATAACCATAAACATCTAGGCTCGTCTCATAGGTCCTAAGCTCCAACGGACGAAGCACCCAAGCTCGTAGAAATAATACAACCTCGCATAACATCTTATAATATTTGGAAGGAGGAGGTATCAGGCCATCGGGCCACGAGATCTTATCACAATAACAATCCTCTCCAATGCTTCCTCAATTATGCTATGACCCAGCCACTCCTTACCTGTTTCCAATACCAAAGCAAAATCCATCCCATCAAAGTGTGGTCAGTGAGGGTGAATTCTGCAATGTTCTCTTCTTCTACATCTCTAACCCATCAACCAGCAAACTCCCAATATGACTAGATCGCCAATGAGAACTAAACATCTCTAGTATTAGTTGCCTTCTTTAGTTTTCTCTTTTGTGGGTACGAAAGGAGACTAAGGTTCGCCAAAGATGACTGTAGCAGTATGTTGTTTATAATTCAAGGAAAAATGATAATTTCTGAAGAGTGAAAGTTCAATAGTATAGCCAAACAATTAAGTAAAGAAATACAAACCAAATATGGAATTCCCCATGCTCTACAAACACCTTTTTACATCTGTACAAACCAACTTGTACTTCCAAGAGACGTAAAAATTTCTTACCTTGAATTCAAGTGAATCAAAACCCTTGCATATGAATTCGAACAAAGTTTTCAAGTTCTCAGGGCTAGGTGCAGTTACGTATATATTAGAATACCTACACAGACGAGAAAGTAACAGTAATTAAACAAGTAATAAAATGATATCGATTGCAGTTACAAAAAAATCAACGATGGTACACGTGGCATGATAATATTACCCTGCAGCTATAGCTCCAGCAATTGCTAAACCTAGCGCAGCTGACTTGCCACGGCCACGAGCAGCAAGCAAAGCAACTGTGCCACGAAGTGTTTTATCCAAAATTGCATCAAGAAATGTAATGACTGCTTTTCCCTATTCAAAGGATGGAAATAATAAGCAGAGCTACGGTTAATTATGTAACCACATGAATGATAAGCTTGTATATTCCATGGAATTGAAACAAAGAATCTATACCTGATCCAGTGTGCAACACTTTCTCATTAAAGGACCAACAGGAAAATCGTCATTCAATTGCTCTTTCAAGTTCTTTAGTTCCCGTTCTGCTTCTGACAACCCCTCAGAGTCCTTTCATTACCAACAAGGAGAAGAGAAACGTTGATAGATGCAGCTTCACAGGATATCAACCATTATGACACTCTTCACTTATTTGCAATGTATACATTTTCACTATGAGAAGCAGGTAAACATGGCAACCTTTTACCGTATCAAGAAGAACAGGGAACATTTTGCAGTAAAGGTGCCACAGGTTGCGGTAAAACAGACTAAAAAACTGGACAATAGTTTTGGGAACCAATACTGTATTTGTTTGTAAAAGTGAGCAGGATACCTCTTCCACTGAAACTGGTTTAATTGACTTCATATGAGAAGAAATTGGTAAGATATTCAGCTCATCGTCCATTACTATACATGATTTACATGATGAAAGCGATAACAAGAAACGTTCATTGAAGCGTCCAGTAGCCTCTGAATGAGATTCGGTACGAAACCTCTCGTGAACATCCTGCAATTAGCGAACACTTTATGAGTGGTACAAAATAATGGTTTAAGTACTAGTAGCATTATAAGAATCGCGAAAGCCCACTAGCCCAATGGGAAGGGCATGTAGAGGGGCTAACAAAGCTTTGATCTCGACTCCAAACACCCCTTTTCGGATAATCATCATGAATGATGTTCATGCCCATGCAAGAAAAAAAAATCAAAGAATAAACCCGATATTGTAAAAGGTCAAACAATTCATATCTGAATGGAATCCAGAATATCAAGAAACTTTTGAAAAATATTATCATTGTAGACACCCGAATTTTATGCACACGTGCTAGTTTATTGCTTCAGCATAAACTGGTGTACATGATAATATCAAATGTTTGATCATGACAGACAACGTTGAGCCCATTTTTTAAGAGCCAAAGCTTTTGGGACCACCGGTGATCTATTATGACATCCTGGCTCTGGTTCAAGGATGTCCTAGGTTCCAAGCCTCCAATTCAATATTATTGCTTCCTAACCCCTTGTTCCTGTAAGTGCACTCTGATCTACTAATCTTGGTGCACCCTATTCATTTTAGTCCTTTTTGCCTTTTCACGTGCAAGACAGGGTTACATAACAGTGGGAGTGTTAGCTTGAGATACATTGTTGGGCTCACTTTTCTAACATCTGAATTGGTAATCTAAAGAAACGAAGTACAAATCTTTTTGACAATAGGTGATCTAACAAAATGAACAAAAGAAAATCTACTAAACAGAAAATAAAAAACAAACAAGACAAAGATTAATAAACTACGAATCGCTTTCGGTTATT
Organism: Rhododendron mucronatum var. ripense; assembly: GCA_019656295.1. Lineage (NCBI taxonomy): Eukaryota > Viridiplantae > Streptophyta > Magnoliopsida > Ericales > Ericaceae > Rhododendron > Rhododendron mucronatum. The sequence goes on from BPLT01000081.1 coordinate 1,623,222, forward strand.
GATACATCACTGGTAAAAAATAAAGCTATACAGCAAAGCATAATAAATGATTTTTACCATAACCATCGTGCACAGACTTGTGAGTGAAGATAGAGAACGAAGCAGCAGTATAATTAGTCCACCCCCCTCCACTGTTTCAATAGTTCTTGCTAGGAGATTTGGTGTCAATGCCTCAAAATCCTACCACCATACCCAAAAGGAGAATCAAAACAAAAATGAGGCAACAGACCAAGCACAGAATCAATCATAAACTCTGAAAGTGGATGGTTTGATTCAACGAGGATTATGAAATGGTTATCTACCTGCAGTATGCACATGCCAAACGTATTTCCAAGAATTCGTTCCGAATCTTTGTACATGCAGTATGTTAGTCCTCCAGTTTCAACAAATAGTGAAAAAGGATCAACCTTCTCAGGATCCAGCAGACCCCTCTGCATTAACTTTTTGATTTGCTTTGAGCGTTTTTTCTTGTGACTGTAGAGAGTTAAATTGATCCATTATATATTCACAGGAAAAGCCGTTCAAGGAAAAAATAAAATATACATTCAGAAGAAATTTCCAGTAGGAACTTCTCCAACAAAGGCCACACAATATTGCACACTGCAACAAGAGGGGGAAAACATGCAAGAAAGAAAATGAGCTGAAAATTAACATAACAGTGACAAAGCAAACTGAATATCTGCACTCGGTATAGGTCTCTCCTCGTGATTGGAAACAAATTGTGTTTGTGTGCAATTTTAAAGAAAATGAAAACTTTCCGCAATCACACGATAGTATATTTGATCACCATTGCGGATGTCTAGTGCTATCAAAAATTGCCTTGGTGGTATGTTAACGAATTGGTTCTGAAATGCATTCTCGAAATGTTCTTGTGTGTGCACGCATATATTCCTAACTGCATCAAACGAGCATTAGTACACTTGTAATTGTTTATTTCATGTTCCGCAATATCTTATGTTGCAACATCCCTGACTTTATTTACTAAACACTGTGTTCGGACCTTCCAATTTTCTACCGAAAAACCTTGACCATAAAAAAACTGCCCAATCGTATTCTTTCAAAATTCTGAAAGGAAAACCAAAACAATTCAGTCATGTCACTTCATGCTGATTAAAGCACAAAAAAATTATTGGTATAATTTACACGTGAGAAAATCCTGTAAATGTTACTACCTGCTAAGTTCAAGTTTGTCCTTATAGCACCACAGAGCAGTTGGCCTCGACTTGACCACCGCTTTGCTAAGCATGTAATGAAGATTCACAATCTGCACACCACGAACAAATTCAACATTTAGAAACAGACGTTCTTAATTCCTACACATACATGAGTCATTGGGTATAAATACACGCACAGAGAGAGAGAAAGAGAGAGGGAAGAAGAAGTGCCTGGTCACGAGATTTGTCGCCGATGATGACGAAGATGGAGCGGTGTCTGGTTTTGACGCCGTTTTCGATGAGAGTTCGGATGCGCTCGTCCACCTTCTTCCTCATACTTGTCTAACTGTGCGAAAATAGAAGGCTTTTGCGTGGAGGTGATGGCAACTTTCTCTCTCTAAGCTACTGGTCTGAGCTTTCTCTCTCTTCCCGTGTTGGAGTTGGCAGAGATATGAGAAGTTCAGAGTAGTAGTTAAATTAGGCGGCAAACTTCTGGTGGTGTTTCTCTCTCTCGTAGTTATAGTATTTGTCTAGGGCACAAGAGATCGAAGGCGACAAGCCGACGTAGCGGGACTTGGGGCTCTGCTGCCCACCCGGGACAGCAACTCCTGCCCATACCTCAAAACTACGCAGTTTTGAGGTAACTGCTGTTCTTCTTCTTTCTTTCTTTCGTTTTTTTTTTGGTACTTATATATAAAAACCCCTATTTGTGAAGATGTTATATTTTTATCATTTTATTTTGGGAAAATTTCAAAATGACATCTGAATTTTGCACTAAATGTCACAGAGACATCTGAACTTAAATTTATTTTAATTAAACACTTATACTAACAAAATTCTCAAATTTAGACACCTGAACTTAAGTTTATTTCAATTAAACACCTGCACTAACAAAATTTTTAAATTTAGACCCCCGCCGTTATATTTCGTCTCAAAAATTGCTGATATTGCTCTCCAACCCCTTTAAATTGCCCCATTGCACATGTTTACAACAAGGGACGATGCACCCAAGCCAAATCCATAGACAAACTTCATCATCTCCTGTTGGAAACAATGCAATTGGGCAACTTAAACAGGAGATGTCATGTCAGCAATTTTTGGAACAAAGTATAACGGCGGGGATGCCATGTCAGCAATTTTTGGAACGAAGTATAACGGCAGGGGTCTAAATTTGTGAATTTTGTTAGTACAGGTGTTTAATTGAAATAAACTTAAGTTCAGGTGTCTAAATTTGGGGATTTTGTTAGTACAGGTGTTTAATTGAAATAAACTTAAGTTCAGGTGTCTTTATGACATTTCGTGCAAAGTTTAGGTGCCATTTTGAAATTTTCCCTTTTATTTTAGAAAATTGATTTTAGCACCCCAAAAATTGATGGAGGGGCTCCAAAACGACGTCGTTTTGTGTATCAATTCAGTGCAGTTTTGGAGCCCCTCCATCAATTTTTAGAGTGCCAAAATCAAAATCCTTTATTTTAAAGGGTCATTATTTATTTTTGTCTGTCATAATTAATAATTATTGCTTTTTATTTGAGACTCTGTAGAACAAAATTATGATGAGATCTGTAGAGACAAAAATTAATTATAATCCTCCATAATAAAATGATCAAACAAATAAAATCTTTACACCTGTTCAAACAGATTGAAAATTGGACCACTTACTTTTTTAAAGACTGTTTATATATTTAAAAATGTGGTTAAACATTAATTGGTCCAATTTTCAACCCGATTGAACAAGTGCGAATATCTTATTTTTTCTGATCATTTTATTCTAATGGCTCATCATTAATTTTTGTCTCTAGGGCCGTCATAATTGAGTATTTGCTCTTTATTTTGAATCCTGTGGAGCATAAACTTAATTAAGAGAGCTTTAAAGACAAAAATTAATTATGATTCTTTAGAATAAAATGATCAAACAAATAAGATTTTCGCACCAGTTCAAACTTATTGAAAATTGGACCACTAAATTTTTTAACCATATTTTTTCATATATAAACAGCCTAAAAAATTATTACCTATATTATAACATTTTAAAGAAAAGGAAAAACGTTTGGCTTTACCGATCCAAGCTACGTCGTTTCGGTTTTATTCATTACTACTATTTTTTTTTGATAAACAAAAGGGTGAGAGGGGACGACCAGCGCAGCAACTTCCCCTGGGCGTGACCATGGGAACTCCCAACCCGCCAATAGAATATCCGGTTCAAGTCATAGCTACCGTCCGGGTGGACGGGCCGTCACCACGGCACCACTTTAGTGCACAGCTGGTGAAAAGTCCCCCCTTTGGTCCGCAGATGGGTTTCGAGTACCTACCGGGACTCGAACCTCCGCCTGCGTTAAGGGCTGGGCTTTTATCAGAATTTTTTTTTATAAAAAAAAAAACAATGAAGAAGAAGAACAGCAGTTGCCTCAAAACTGTCTCAAAACTGGTAAGGGGCTGCTATTCTTGGTGGGCAGCAGAGCCCCCAAATCGGATGCTAATAATGAAGGGATCCAAACATGGCCGGGCCCGTCTTTAAAAAGTTAACTCACCGGCCATGCCTTTTTGAAAAAAAAAAAACCTGGCCATGGAAAATTTAATTACAAAAAATAATAATAATTCTTTTCAGGTCTGCCAAGAAATCGTTCGTATTCTACACTCTAGAGAGACCTACACTCTAGAAAAAGATATTATGTTGACTATTGTTTGATTTATTAATACTAATTAATAAGCATTTTTCTAATTTATCCTTGCTAATTGATGTCCGTATATATGTTTCCGAATTTCCCAACCAAGCTATTCTTTGCCCTAGGCTTTGGAAAAACATGGGAGATAATTTCCTCTTGGACACTTCGCTTATGTATATTAAAAGATAAATTTTTCCGAAATTTGGTTAGAATCACTCTAAGACGATTTTTTGTTGTTCTGTCGTTGAAAAAACCATCAAGTATCATTTCATGTTAATGGATGATTACTATGAAAATGTGGAGGTTATTTTATTATAGATAGTTAATACAACACTATATTTTTTTTACTACTGTAGTATTAAAGTTTAGTTTTTGGGTGCCATTCCCGGATTTTAATCCTAGTTCCACCACTGCGGATACACAATTGTGTTCGGAGTCGTTCGATGCGCGTGGACCTGTGTGCATCGAACTACTCGAGAGTCGAGACTCATTTTGTGTCTAGAATTGTGTTTTGAAGTTGTGTTGATAATATTGCTCTCTTTTTTATCAGAGGTCATAGCCCATTCACTAAAAGTACATGCCAGTGGATAAATGAGTTAGATTATTACAAGCAAGTGTCAATGTTGTTCCCTCGGTTGAACCTAATACTCACAAACAGAAATATGGATGATATAAAGATGGATTCTTGCATTTGTCTGCCTTATCCCTTGCATTTGGACGGTTTGAAGACCACTTTTTTCAGACTTATCTCGCAATGGCCTTGAAATTGGATGCTTTAAACTTTTTAACTGTTTGGCCTGTGTTGCAGTATATGGGATGTTTCTGTTCTGCAGTTTGGTTCTTGCCTCTATTTTTGTTATTGAACCCCTTTGTAGATGTTGTATGGCTTTCTTGTCTTGAATGAATTCCTGATGTTCAAAAAACTTTTAACTGTTTTTCAAGACATGACATCAAAGTTTTTCATTAAGCAGATGTTTATATCAAATTACTCAAAAATCCCATGTAGTTGGTGAAGTGGGAGTTCGACAGAACTAATGGGCTTACTCCCATACGTTGACGAGCTCATAGATATGACTCCCACTGACCGCAAAAAAAAAAAAAAAGAACTTGGACCATTGAAGGTATTTGTGGCTGTTAATTCCCAAGGCTGCGGGAATCGATGTTCGCAATTATCAGATACTACTGAAAAATAGGAAATCACTTCAATGCCCAAGTCTGAAGGTTGCCCTGGCTTGTTCGACCATGGAAGTAGTAAATATCACTCAAATCTAAACTTAATTATCTCTCTTCCGAGGCTAGAATATGTCCACGGACCATGCAGCAGTCACAATGTATGTAAAATCCGAGCTAAAAGCAAGGTTCTTGCATCAAAACAAAATGACAGTAGACCCCGAAGTTTGACCGAGCTATCACTGCACTTGAGATTGATTGGTAATTCGGTACAAGCCATAAGCTGGTTGCTGGAAAGGATTGTAGCATCTGGTACAACGACACGCATCCCAACAAACTTGTCATTCGATGAATTGTGTATTATCAACATTTTGCGTGAATTGTATAAACGAAGCACATACGAAAGATCCTCAAGCTTGGTAGACCTAGGAACACAAACAGCATGACATATTTTCTAGTCAGGAGACTACAATTCACCAAATCCAGAAGTATTAACTTCTTATTTCAAACAAGCATCATCTTCAATGGAACTATAAACATAGATTAGATGATGAATAATTTTCCTACACAACACAGTTCTTTTATCTCGTTTGAGGTAATCGCCACGCATATATTGACTACACAGAAAATTATCATTTGCTGAGCAAAATAATCAAACTACGGGTACAAGCAACTAGTGCCCTGGGGCACATGTAGTGCGAGCAAATTATGAGTTGAGCCAAGTAGCAGGTTTTCTTAAGCTTGGTTTACAAGCTCCAATAAAGCCTCAGACAACCCAAGGTTGAAGCTTGGGTTTCTGTATTTCCCACAGTGCGAACTGGCTTGTCAAGCCGAAAACCTAAATGTAGCAAGCCAATCAAAACTTGGATAATATACATCATAAGACAGTCTTAAGCCAGTGTTGAGCTCCAGTAGCTTATTTTCATACTCCTGTGCAGAAGCGTCATACCATATTCAAAGTAGATTGTACATTGCAAGTAACTCGCTCAAATATTGAGAACAGTACATCGTGGACAATAGATATCATTGCTACACGAGCCATTCCAAATGTGTAAAGTGCCCGTAGCAAACCCTTGATACTTGAGATACGGTAGAGGATGTGCACGACAGTTATAGTTGGACATCCACCTTACAAATATTTTTAATAACCAATAGAGTTTACTATGACACTATGCACAAGACTCCCTCTTATGCAAACAGGACTTAAGCTGATTGTAAATACCAAGTACACCCAACCAGATGAAAGGGACGTCAAATTAAGTGGCAAGGGTAAAACAGCTCATTTCAGAGGATCTTCTTCCTACATGAATCTTAAACCAGTAGGCTAATAATGTACACATTACATTGCGAGAAATGATCCGAAATTAAGACCACAAGAGATGGAAAAAATATGTGTTTCCATTGACAATATCCAATCCTACCTTAACAAGAGAAATACTAGCAAACAAAATGTGAACTTAGAAGTTGTGGTTTCCCTATAGGTTTTGGGAACTCAAAATCCACACACCACCGCATCACCACATCAATACAAAGAAATCCACGGTAAAGTCCCACAATAACATGAAGCAAACTCGAGGCTAAGAAAAACATTGAATGAGATAAACCAAATATTTCACATGGATAACAATATGCCAAATGCATTAAAACCAAACTGTACAAAACGAAAAGGAAACACACAATCACCAACATAAATATTTATTTCCTAATGCATCAAAGTATAATTTGCCATACTTTTATAAAGTTCCGACAAATGAATGCCAATGAGCTCCATAATGCCACCCCATCACCGCACCTTCATATCTTCTCTATCTTGTCCGCCTTCACAACCGGGTTGGCCTTAGCAATGGCATCCTGTCCTGCACCCTTGTAATCAAACGCACAGTTGTGCTTATCAAAGTATCGATGAATCGAGCAAAATGTATGCCCGCACCGGCACTTAAACCCAGTTAGCCCAACCCTCTTCCTACAAAAGTTGCACCTATTCGTCGGTCGACTCCCAATGTTTTCCGAGCTCGTTCCTTCCTCCATTTTCACAATTTTCTCTTCTTCAACTCCTCCAACCATTCCCATTTGCTCATCCATAACTTTCTCATCAACACCCACTTCATTTTTTTCAACCACAGCCCCCTTTGACTGCTTCATTACATAGTCTTTGTAGCATTTTGAGCAGAGATTGTTCGTGGCAGCATTTCCGAAAAAACCACAGTTATTTTCACAGAGTTTTGGAAGATCTGAGGACTCAGCGCCACTCTCTTCAACTAATTTCATCTCTTGCTTCATATTCCTTATAACCAATAATTAATCAACCAAATATAAATAATTAAAGCAATCAAAGTACAGGAGAGGATGTTATGTATCCTAGGATTTTGCACCTCCGATATCGTAGGATTTTGCACCTGACGTTGTGAGTTAAAACCCTGCAAAGTACCAAAAATTCAAACTTTCAATTCCACTAATTCGAAACCCCAATTGAAGGTTGTGGAGAGAGAACCGGAACTATCACACACACACACACACACACACACAAATACACAATCCAGTGAAAATCTTAGTTGCAAATAAAAAGTTGACGGTCCAGGACATATCAAAATCCTAGTACAGAGAGAAACAGAATCCATGAGGCACTGAATCGGAACCCAAACCTTAAAGAGACGACAGGAAGTGAAATTGAAGAGAGAATTCAGATGGATCGACGGTGGTGATTGATGCGTGGTTGGATAGATCGGTCGGAGAGGATCGAAAACACCTCTATCTCTTCTCTCTCTAGAAGATGGCAAGAGGCAATGGAAGGCAAAGGAGGATTCAGGATTCGGGTAGAGAGAGAGAGAGAGTGAAGATGAAGCGAGAGAGAGAGAGAGAGAGAGAGAGAGAGGGTCGTTGGAAATGTTTCGCGCTTTTTGGGTGCGGCGCGGTTACGTGCACGCGTGGGTCTAAAGTTACAGGGCTTTCTTGTTCAGTCAGATAAAAGCAGAATCTTTTTGGTTATTTTTTGATTAAGCAAATCAACGTATCTTTCATCAACAAAAAATGAATAAGAAGAGTGCAAGGGACAAAGAAAATTAACAAAGAAAAGACCCTTAAAGTGTACATGCACTGCCCAGATTTATTGTGTAGTGCATCTGAGTCGTTTATGTACATTTTAAGGGTCTTTTCTTTGCCTATTTTCTTTGCACGTAAGGTAGGAAAATGCTAAAACGAGCTCGATGGCTTTTGTTGAAGTTGAATAAGGGTCCCTTCCGGAAACCTGGCCCGATTGGATGCCGTATGAGTTTTGGGTGTATTATTTATGAAGGGGGGATAAGATAGTAAGGGGTATTAGTTAAGAAGGGAGGACCCACATTGATGTGACATTTATAGAGGGTGTATTAAAAAATAGATGATTTGGATGATGTATTTGAGAAGGGGGATAAAATAATACGCCGTTTGGATGGAGGATAAATTGGGTGTATAAAGAAGGGTGTATGATGTAAAAAGCTGTCAAATGACATATTTGCCCTTGTGCAGTGTTTAATTTAATTATTCTTTACATTAAACATGTAAGTTGCAAAATCTAATTAAATTAATTACGTTTTCACGATTAAGCAATAATAATTGAATTAATAATTAAAAAAATAAAAATCTATTTTTTTTCAAGTGCTTTATTATAACTACATAACTACAGCACATACATGTACTTGATAATTAATTAATTTAATAATTCAAAAAATCAAAACTCAAACATTTTCTTTAAAAATCAAAACTCACATTTTCCCATACCACACAACCCACCTCTCCACCATTTACCAAAACCCACCGACCCACCTCTCTCTCTCTATATCCAATTGACCCACCCCACACTGACCCACCACCTTCTCCCATAGCACACGACGACGACGACAACGGTCAGATTTTGAAGATGACGGCGACGATCGGATGGGATTTTTGAGGACTACGAATTATGAAGACCATGTTCAGGTTTGGGATTAGTTTATTTTGTGCAAAATGCAGTTTATCAAGAATCTATAAGTTGGGGTTTCATAGATCTGTGAATGGATGTTTATACATCATCTGTAAATCGGCCAACTCCGGCCAAAATCGACTCACTCACTCTCTCTCTCTCTCTGTATGTGTGTGAAGCGGGCAGATGAAGAGGGGATGAGGGAGGGTAGAATGGTCAAATTCCGGGTGTATTCGGCCGGATAATTTATTGCTACCCTGGAGGGTGTCAATAATTTATCCCCCGTATCCGGGATAAAATAACGACGGGATTAGCTAATACAGGACAACAAATGGCATCCAAACCTTGCAAAATCTGTCACCTCAAGCCCTTATCCGGGGGTATAAGCCAATACACCCATCTAATACATGATCCAATCGGGCCCTTAATTTTATAAGTATTTATTTTGAACCTGTGTTCCATAAAATCTAAATAAGCAGCTTATTTTCATATTTTCAAACTCAATAATGTAAATGAAAAATAATTTTTCAATTTTTTTGCACCGTATTAAAGATCTCAATGAGATGAGATCTATCAAACAAGATACATAGTAATAGAAAAATTATTTGTTTAAGCACATAATTTTTGAGTTTGAAATTACCTTTGTAAAAATAAGTATTTATTCACCATTTTGTGAAATACACATTATTATTAGACAAAAAATAAGTTCTTATTTCAGTTCTGGAACGGGCCCTAAATGCATTGAAATATGTGGAAAATTATTTAGAATTATGCGAAAGAATATAAAAAAGTGCAAAAATTGTATTGAAGATAGTGTTTTTTTTTTTTATAACATTTTGTTTGGCTTTATAAAAGCACAATAGATTTTCGTTAGCAGGTCCTTTAACTCAGAATTGAAGCAATTTTTAGAGATCCATAACTTATTAGCTCTAATATATGCCAATAATTTCTTAAATAAAGGGTTTGGCTAATCTCCATCTAATAGGCAACTAATAATATGCAAATAATTCGGATTTTAATATAATATTTCAAGGATATTAATACACTTTCACAGATATCAGTACTCCTTTTTTCGGATACTGATGCACATTTTATTTATTATCCTCCGCCTTTTGGTATGAGGTTAGCATTTTTGTGAAAGAAATTACCCAATTACGAAAAGTTCTGTTGGTTTGAGAATAAGAAGATCCTTGATGAATACTTGAAAATCAGGTTGATTTAAGGATTTTTTAGGTGCACCTCGCATTACATGTGTAGTGCGGCCAATCCGGCAATTCATCTCGGCAATGGACGGCTTGGATTTTTATCCGAACAATGGACGGCTAGAATTGTAAGAGTTCAGATTAAATCCAAGTTATCCGTGCCGAAATAGACGGTCGGATTAACCGCACTACAACCCCTCCCATTCCAGATTTGAGAGTGTAAAGGACCTATTTGACAATCAGACCTGAATTCGATCACAGACTCGTCTTAGCAAGTCGTTAGGCCCATTTCAACACTTTGGAAAACCCAGTCCGTTACTGTTTTCGTGGCTGTTCTCCGAATGAGAAATTTTTATGGGGCAAGCAGAAATTTCTTGCCATTGGATTAGTTTTTTTTTTTTTTATTATTTTTTTTTATGGTCATTGAAGGTACAAAATCTTATTTGTCATCACTTACGGATATGATCCGATGCTAACACGAACAATGCGTCCGCTCCTGGTTCAATGCGCTTGATCAAAGCAATAATCAAAACAATAAGGAATGACGTATGTCAGTTGCTGCGGTGTGGTATATTTGGAAGTGTCAAAATGGGGCTCTGTTTGACCATAAGCTTGCTCTTCCTGGGGTGGTGTGCAAGTGGGCAATGAAATATTTGCAAGAGTTTTTGTCCGCAAACTCTTTGAACCCTCTGAATATTGTTTCGTCCGGGGAGGGCGGTGCAAATTCGTGGATTAAGCCTCCAGATGGGATATTTAAGATCAACGTGGATGGTTCATGGAAGAAAGACTTGGGGAAAGGAGGCTATGGTATTGTGGTTAGAGATTCTAGAGGTCTTTTTGTTGCTGCTTCTATGGGTTTTTCACAAAGGAGTGCAAGTTCATCAGTTGCTGAAACTCTGGCAATTCAACAAGGTGTTTATCTTGGCTTCCAACTTGGTTTGGGGTCTATTTTCGTGGAAAGTGATGCTCAATTGTTGGTGAAGATGCTCAATGGCCAGGTTGCAACCAATCACGAGGTGGAAGTGGTCATTCATGATATTCAAGCTTTAAGCAAAAGTTTTCAGTTCTGTGGCTTTTCTTTTGTTCGTAGGACTGGTAATTTTGTTGCTCATGTGTTGGCAAGTAAGGGTTTGAGTGGTTCGGGGTATAGTCGAGGAACGGGTCTTCCGTTTGATGTATTATTCCTGACGTATTAATAACATCTGTTATCATTGTGGCAAAAAAATAATAATTAAGCAGCATCACTTTAAGTGAGTTGGGGCCGGATTTGTAACAATAGGTGAAGTTTTAGGGATAGCAATCGATGTGCGGTAATGGTAATAGATGTTGGTGGGCCAAAACTCATACGAGTGGTATAAATGAAAGTGAATCAAGCAATCCTACAATGAATTTCTGGCTAATGGGCCCTCCATTGACATCAGTAAAACAACAATGGCTGATTTTGTTTCAGCCCAAAACAGCTGGTTTGGGCTTTCTTTGCTTTTGAATTGCTTATCCAATTACAATTATAATCCTGTCAGTCAGAAGATTTTGATATAAATCCAATTCAACCGTGGGGTATGAAATGCAAACCCATCCAGTGACAGAGAGTGTTTGTTTGTGACCGGAGAGGGGAGGCGATCCTGGCGATCAAACCCGGGTATTGAGTACAGGGCAGATAAACAAACAAAACTGTTCAAGTTTGAGCTCATGTTGATTCGTCAAAAGCTTGTTCGAAATTTATTTGTTTGTTACTTTAAAAAACATCAAGCTTGAACAATTTTTCGAATCTCGCTATGCTTTCAAATCGAAGCTTGAGATGCTACCAGGCTCGTTTAGTTTATGATCTGCAATGAATTCAAGTAGTTTGCGATGGACTTGAAATTGATTCATTTGAGATCGGTTTGCCTGATAAATAACTAAAATTTGAACAATATTTATAAACTTGTTAAACTTAATTTCAAATAAACTTGAACAATTCATTGTTTGGCTTGTTTAGCTTGTTTATTGTATCTAAATGCGAGATAGCCCTTTCTGACTCGTTTAGCTTGGTTTTTCGTACATAAACGTGAGATAGCCCTGATTTTGCGATACTTCGGACACTCGCACCTACAAATGCATGCAACAAGGCTTTTCGCGCAAATATGAATTCTTTGGCAACCTACCCGCTGCTACACAAAATGTGCTCATGGTCGAGGAGGTCCATGTATAAATCAATATTCTAACTATACTAATTTGTTTCGCTTGCATGAAAAGCGTGAGCAGTGTCCCCTAAAGCCACATCCATATACTCGTAGATTGTTCAACTTGTTGGTAAATCATAAATTATGTCCACACGATTTCGCTTGCGCTTTCTTTTAATTGTTTTTTTAAGATACACGGTGAACTGTATCTTTGATATCGACGATTCATCATTACAACATCGTTACATCAGCCTTAAAATACTAGATTAGTATATGTAACGGGGCCTTTTTATATTGATATATAGTATTTCAAATAATAACTACTACTCCACTTGGATATTTATTAATTCACGTACGTGATTCCAAAAATAACTCCTTGGATTGAAGTGCGTAAATTAATTTACTTAGGGGAGGGTGGGGAGGGTCTACCTCGTAAAGGCGAGAGAGACTGGAGACCAGCACGTGGTAGCATGTTCAAACCCTGATTTCAAGGACTAATTTTTCACCTTATTGGGGGTGCGACTGCGGCCCCCAAAACATTTAACTACGTTATCTGTAGCTAGGGAAGTTATCGCCTATACTCTAGCGTATCACCAACTTATTAGTACCATGCAGTTATAGCCCACTCAAGATCATGCCACCTCGGATTCCTTACATCCTTTGTTCACTTCCACCAAGGTTCTGAATACCGTATCGGCTAGAATATCGGTTTTCTTATTAGTACGGTACGTACTGGTACTGGTACTGGTAAGATACCGCCATACCGGTTACTGTTTTGGATTGATTGATATTAGTATTATTTTCCTATCTAAAAGAATTTATAGTAGTATAATATACACTTTTTAAAACAAAAAAATTAAAAAATATTCCAGTATTTTTCTGGTACCGTTCAGTATTTGCTCGGTACCGTCTGGTATTATTCGGTACTTGAAAAAAAAATTTAAAAAGTAGTTCGGTACTATCTAGTATTGGCCAGTACTGACCGATATCTCCAATACCGTCCAATATTGGCCGGTACCGATCGATATTTGAGTCAGAACGAAATTAGATGTGTAGGATACCGGATTCTGTCAAAAACAATATGTACCGGTCGGTATAGAACTGATGAGCGCCCAATATTGCAGATATTTGGTGCGACTAGTCCTGTTTTATATTGTTTCGTCTTACGTTTATTTAACTTCTATAGCGATATTGCACGTAAGGTGTGGTTTAGTAGTTTCAGGTAAAACGTACAAATAAGGCGCGTTTGAAGGCCAAGGAATGCTCCGAAAGCTTCTAAGTACCCGAAGACCCTGTCGGTCCCCTAAAATCTGTCTAAATATGGAAAATTGACTTTCTGAAAAAGTTTCGATTTTCGAGATAAAAAATGGCGGTAATTGATTCTTGAATTTTTCTAAGAGTAACTGCAAAGTTACAAGATTTAATTTGAAGAGCAAGGTCATGTTTTGAGCCATTTTCTCTTGAGAATAATGTGCAGTTTTCCATTTTGTACTAAAAGTGGGGGGTTGATATTTTGATTTAAATGGAATCTTGAAATTCTGGCAATGCCATTGTTTCCAAATGGGGGGTACTTTCTTATTTTCATTAAATAAATTAAAGTAAAGGAAAGGTAAAAGAAAGGTTTAAAATGTAGCCTTTACTTAAGTTTAGAGAATGAAAATAAGGTGCTGAGGAGCTATGAAGTGCTGAGAGCTGTTGCTGAAGCTGAAGCCTCAACCTGAATCTGCAATTTTTGAAGAATGTTATCGATAACATCTCAATGGTATCGATAACATTTGCCACATTTTGGTCCACAAATTGTCCAGACCTGAGGGTATCGATAACATTTTGTTGGAGTTATCGATACCAGTTTTCTCCGGGGAAGAAATTTGAAGGATGTTATCGATACCTTTGCTTTTGGTATCGATAACTTTTGTCGTCTGCAGATATTTTTATTGCTTTTTGGACTTTCCATTTATGGAATACTTGCCACTTTTGGCAAGTTCAGGGATATTTTGTGGAGAGAAAAGGCTAAGTTGTATAAATACTCCCCTCTCTCTCTCTTAGCAAAAATCTACTTTATGTCCTAGTTTAAGTTCTCTCTCTAGGAGGGAATTCCATAGTTGTTCTTCAAGTTTTAAGTCATTTCCTTCAATAATCTTGGTAAGTCTTAGTTGTATGTTAAATTCTCGTTCATTAATGTTGTAGCTATGCTTTAGATTCTCCTTAATATCAAGTTTATTTTCATTTCTATCGGTTAATCATGTTTTCTTCCTTAAGCAAGCTTTCTAGTCTTTTCATTATGTTTGAGTAGTCTTTTAGGCTCGGCCATGGGGTGAATAACGCCATGTGACTTTGGTTAATCTTGCTCTTCTCAACTTAAGACTTGAGGTTTGGTTTGGAAATGTGCGTGGTTCGCCTTTTATGTAACAAAACTTGTCGATGTTAACCTCCGGTGATCATATGCTCGCTCATATGGTTCCGTGAGCTATGTCTCGCCTTGTGTTTGCCAAAAGAACCAAAGAACTTGCTCGCTTTCCAAACTATACTTCTAGTTCTTGACCTTGATATTTGGTTTGAATTCAAGTCTTGGCGTTGTTAATCTCCGGTGATCATGTGCTTGCTCACATGGTTTCGAGAGCGATGTCACGCCTTGTGTTTAACTTGTTATTCAAACTCTATATCAAGTCTAACCATTTTCTTAGCTAAATCTTCCGGTTGATAGCCTAAGCCGTGCAATTCAATCGTGTTTTCGTTGAGAAAAGTTGATTGGCTTAAGTTAAGGGCGTTAGTAACTCCATTGCCTTGCCGCCTTTAATTCTTAGTTAAAACTCATTTCTAGTCATTTCTATAAGAGTTTTTATCTTTCAAAGGAAAACCAAAAGTTGGCCGCCTAAAGGCCGGAAAACCTTACATCTACAATCCGAACAAGCTATATTCGAACTCTCTGTGGATCGACTCGGACTTTCTCGCTATACTATGCAAATCTTTAGTTGTAGTTCGGTAAATAAATAATTGAATTTGACGGCCGTTTGGTAAACTTCAACGACTACCGAAAGGGCTGCAATCAAGAACCGTATTGATAACCTTGACTTCCACTTCAGTTATCAAACACAAAAAATGCCATTCCATTGTGTGAGCTAGCTAGTAGTTACCGATCGAAACTATTAGAGGGAAGAGCAACTTTATTGTTTACATTTTCATATACCACATGTAGGAATAAAGCTGTGTACATCAATTATTCTCCAGACCCCGCAATTAGGGCTGTTACAAACCCGACCGGACCGAAAAAACCCGAAAAAACCGACCGATCGGTTCGGTCTTCGGTCGGGGTGGAGGCGGAATTTTCCCGGTTCGGTCCACCCCGAACCGAACCGAACCAAATTCGGTTCGGGCTCGGTTTTGTTGCATGTTTGACCGACCGAACCGAACCGAACCGAAAACCCCGACCGAACCGAACCGACTGCCCCGAACCGAACACCCCGAACCGAACCGAATTGATTTATTATATATATATATATATATATATATAATCGGTTTAATCTGGACCGTCAATTAAATTATGTGTTTATTTACACCGTTCATCACACAAACCCTACTTCTCTTACTCTCATCCGCTCCATACGCAGCCACAATTTTCTCTCTCACTCTCATCCTCTCCTTACTGAAAACCGCAGCATCCTATTTTGTCTAGATCACCATTCTCTTTTGAAGAGGACTGGAAACTATTCCAACACCCCAACCCCAGAAATACTCCTCTTTTCTCTTCCATGTCTGTTATCCCTCTTGCACAACACAGGTCTAAAGCTTTTCTCGGTTTGAATTTCAAAACTTGTCTGTGCGCGTAGAGAGAGAAGGCAAGAACAGCTGAAAGGTGGGATTTTTTTGAGCTTCGCTTCCCAAACTGAGAAAGGCATGGGGGAACCAGCTCGTTGAATGCATACATTCTCGTATGCTTCTGGGCCTCTGGCATTCCGAATGAACCCAAACACCTACACTAATTTTTTTTTTTTTTTAAATGTCGGGTGGACCGAACTCCCCGAAATCCCCGATTAGACCGAACTCTCCCCGAACCGAACCGAACCGAAATCAAATACGGTCGGGATCGGTCCCGTACTTATGTACCCCGAACCCGATCGGTTTCCGGCAAATTCACCCCGAACCGAACCGAACCGACCGAATAACACCCCTACCCGCAATGGCGGTCGGAGCCTCATGCACTGAGTTTGTTCTTTTTACATTGCGTTTAGCCAAGATTCCTTCATAAGTATTGGGTGAACATGTATAAATTTTAATCATTAGGTAGGCGGTGAAATTTGAAAACATGATCTATTGTCTGCTCTGACACCGTATTAGATTAGATTGTTAACCGTTAACTAATTCATTTAAAAAGTTAAGCTATTAGAGAGAATTAAGGGCAACTCATCCACCAAATTAAATGTTCTTTTAGCCTCGTTAGGTACGATAATTGAGAAAGTAATACATCATTGTCCATTTATGATACACGGAGATGAGGGTCTGTCTCGTCGTTATACACGTGGTAAAAATGTAGTAGATGATTACTTGCATGGGGAAGAAGTGTTGAGCAACACAAAAGGTCACTGTAGCTAGCATAAAATTTACATGGCTTGACATCTGGTACTCGGGAAAAACGGAGCGTGACCGGGTTCGGAATTTGTGAGGCGAAGTAGAGATAAATAGATTATAGTACTAGTTAATTTTTTTCTTTCACATGGTAGTACCTCTAATTAAATAAGGTTAGCATCGAAAAAATACATATCAATTCTTTAATTGAAGTGGGGGTTCCGAGCGCGTGAAAACAAAACTAAAGAAAATGGTTTTCCGTGCAATGCTGAGTGAGGAAGGCCTTAACAGAACCGAGTTGGGCTTTGTTATTAGCCCATTATAAAAGACCATTTTTTTTGGGGTACAAAAAAGACCAATTTATTTGAGTCATCTCCTCGTAACTCCATACAAAAAAAAAAATTTTAAAGTTCATTTTCGTAACTTGCGGAATAAATTAATTAAAAAAAATAACGTTGGCGAAGTATCATAGTTAAATGAATGGGATTATGTCATAAATAAATAAATAAAAAAAACTACGTGCGTTTTCCTACCAAAACAACCATCGAATATAGTTAATTTACCTCCATTCATTCATACGTTGAGCTATTTTTTGAAGGACCTTATATTACAAAAATATGGATATTTGTCTGATACGTAAAGGTTTTGAGGGAGGTTCTTAAAGTAATAAATGAAGAAAAAAATAGGTAGATAAATTAGAGTACTAAGGGAAGATAAAATTTATTAAAAATTGGGCTAAGGGCAGTAGTTTCGGAAGCCAAGAACTTGTTCGTTTGGGGATTTTAAAATTGCTGCGCATGGTCCCTAATACATTTTCTTTACCTATTTCTTTGCACTCAAACCTCCTTCAAAATCTAAAACAAACAAGCCCCCAATGAACAAAGCCAATTTTATCTCTCTCTTTTTTGTTTTTTCTGGTCAAACGGAAACTCTATCTCTCTTTATTTATCTCCGCTCCAAATAAGACTTAATCGAAGGCTCACAAATAGGAGTAGTTCCGAATGAGTCAAAACACAGAAATATAGTCCTTTTGTTCTCATTCTTTGGTCCCAGTAAGCATTTTTATCCGTTCTGAAAAGATTGTTCCACTTCAAAACTAAATGGGTAATATATATGGGATTTTCTCTTTTATCCTTCCATTTTTAAATTAGAAAGTACAAAAAAGTAAGAAAATATAATGATTGAAGCGTAATACGAGAAAAATAAGTTTTTGAAAATGTAGTGATTGTATTCCCTTATATAGTTTGAACTTTCAAAAAGGATTAAAGAATGTGGACGGATGAAGTATCCGGAAATGAAAAATGAGATGAAAGGCGTCGCTTTGGTTAGTTTGTCGTTTCGTCGTCTTTATCCTGAAAGCAAGGACCGGCGGGGCCTACTTTTCCTGGTCTAGCGCACGTGGGGTCTGAGGGAAACTGATTGCTGTATTTGCTGAGTTGCCCGGTTCTCAAAGGTCCTTCAATTATTACCTCCTGCCCCACTTGCCCCCATTACACTGCCCTCACATTGTTTTCTGCCCGCAAATGGGCCCCGCGCAATTTAGCATACATTTGGTATTTCGTGTACACCACACGGTGTAGTACATAATTTCTTCAATTATTACGAGCACAACCAAAAACACTCACACAAAAACTTCACATATATACTTATATTTTTTTTGGGTTCCACAACATTAAGAATGTAGTGTGTGTGGACTCTAATATGAATATGAATGAATTTGTATAGATATTTATATAAGTATTTGTGGTTGTAGAATGATTGACTCTTTAGTAGTATTGGCACACTACTAAAAATAAAGTAAATAAATACTTATTTTTTGAATTAAATGTAATGTATTGTGAAATAATTACTTGTCTCATCAAACAAAAAATAAATACTTAAAAATAAAAATTTTAGCGAAACGGAGCCTAAACACCACACATTTGTGTAAGATATATATGCACTTAATTGTAAATTATATAGTATTCCACTGTATAAGAGTTTAGTATTGAGGAGCGATGGGATAAGACATTGCGGTGGCACATACGCATCCAATTATGGTTATGCCGTTATGGTAACCACATTTTCAATATTATGTGACATGTAAATTGTACTGGTAGAGTACATGACAAGTGATACCAATGCAGTAATAATACATCACATCACATAGCACCGCAAATAGCACCGCAATGTGGTCATTAGAGATGGTCACCAAAGCATTAGGCCTCGTTTTGTTAAGAAAAACAAGTATTTATTTATCCAACAAGTACTTATTTTTTGAATTAAAAGTGATATATTGTGGAAGAATGACTTATTTCGTAAAATGAAAAATAAATACTTACAAAATAAGAACATTAATGGAACGAGATTATTCCATTCACCGGAGTAAAATTCAATTTTGTTGGGCAACATCACATGATGCTCTAGTCTTTTCATAGTGATTCAAAAGTGATTTTAAAATTGCTGCGCACGGCCCCTAATTTTTTTTTTTTTTGCACCGTTTAAAAGATCTCATCGAGCTTTTTCAAAAAAGATTCATATTGCATATTTTTAAATTTCAGTAAGCCTATTATTTTTTAACTTGAAATTATCATCTTAAAAAATAATGACTTATTAGTTATTTCCCATTTCAGAACCGGATCAAATGCTAGGGTTAACAATGAGTGCTTCCCGCAGTCCAAAATTGAAATGCAGCTGTGTCCATCTATAAATAATACTATAGAGCATGCATGTAGTGTGACCTCACCGCAACAAACACCCGGAATCAAAGAACAAACCCAAATTTGGCCGTTGGGGATAGGGGCATGAATCAAATTAGCTGATTTATACACACTCATATATTTGGGATTGACCTTCTACATGCAAGAAATAAGTGGGACCCCTTAAAAAAACAATACGTCTGCTGCTGTTGCATCGTTATTCTTTCTCGCTCGTTTTATGAACGGTGCCTATTACGCGGTGTTTCGAATTACTCTAGAACCACACATTTATGTATGTGGGATAACTCCACGAGAATGTGTAATTTTGGAGTGGGCCAAAACACTACGTGACGGTGCTTAATTTCACCTTGTTTTATTGTACTTTCGAGGAACTTATGTGGCGTCTATGGAGTATGGAGATTGGAGGCCAACAGACTCACAGTGGATGGTGGCGTAGCACAACGGTGCCTTTTCCATAATTTAACGATGGGGCCCGTATTAAATACGTCAGACTCAGCAACCTGTAACGTACCCCAGTTCCGGCCCTAAAGTTATGTAGTTTAAGTGGTTGCGAGGCATCGCCGCGTGGTGCCTCAGCAACTTTCCTCATCGAATATTTTGTGAGGCCTAGTACTATCTACGTACATGGTTGGTTGGTGGGTTTGTCACACATACAATTGGTTAGGATTCGATTCTAGAAGTTAGGTCGCAACTCGCAATAAAAGTAATTTCTTGTGAATTTTCAAATCATGGGTGAATGATCTGCATTTGATTGGACTAGAGACAAAATTAGTTGACGTGTGCGTGGGCTAGCCCAAGCGCCCCTGACCATTTAACCCAAAAAAGTGTAATGAATAAAATTGTCGGGCAGTATATGGCGGTATCCCAATACCACCAAATTAAGTTTTCCTAAAGTATACGCCTCTTTTGAACACTCGCCAAACTACTTTTGGGGTGTTCTTTAGCTTCCTATCACCACACGGGGGGGCTTTTTGATAGATGGATAAATTAGAAGTAGTACATTTTAATTTTTGTTACTACAGTACTAATTAAGTGAGAATTTTTTTTTTTCCGAAATGGGATCCATCTTAATTATTATTCTAGGTCCTATCTATATCAGTCCTTTCTTAAGGTTCCCATGTGAATGCAAACCATATGACTAACCTAACTCTAAATCAGGCTGATTACAGTGCCTTTATTCATTTACAGAAGGGAAAATGGCCAATAAGCTAGTATTAACTTTTCCATCAAGATTATTATTACTTAATCCTATGAAGCTTCAATTTGCACAGCTAAGTCCAATTTGCATTGCATTAATGGAAAAGTGTGTGCAAGTCTCTTAACCATGCTTAGGGTGAGATTACGCTATTGACTAAACGGTATTTTTTGATATTTACGATATTTAGTTCAAAAATACCCACTATTCAAGCAATGACTTATGACTTATTTGGCTCCTTATTTCTTTGTTATTTGTGTGTATTTAAATAACAAGCAAATAAGATAGTTTGATAAGGTGTTGGTAATTACTCCTTTCATTTTAATAAGATTTGTCCGCTATATATATATAGTAAACAAAAACTTTGTAGAAAGTGCATTTTGTCAAACAAATCTCAAAAAATTTCCCCAAGCTACTAGATATTAGTGTTTTTTTTATATACATACCAACGAAGATATACACACACACAAAACAAAAAAGAAAAAAAGAAAAAGCCAATGATGAACCAGATAATATGGCAAATAATGTTTTTCTTATTTGCGTATTGAGTTTTTTTTTCAAGGAATACTAACTAAATGTGAACCCCAAGGGTGGGTCAAGTGCTCAAGGCTTAGAGGTTTGGGGTTTTCCATTCTCTCTTAAGGTTTCAGGTTCAAAACCTCTCGAGTGCTATCAATTCCTTTGCGGCCAGTTCATACAGAGCTATGCTTTGTCTTTAATTGAGACTCTCGCAAGTAGGTGGTGAAATTAGTCCCCCAAGATTAGTCGAGGTGCTCATAAGCTAACTCAGACATACTACTGTGCTAAGTTGTATTGGGTAATAATCCGGTGGGAAAATGAGATGGTCAATGTTTAGATGGGAGCAGAAAGCTTATTTGCGGAGGGCGATGGTTGTTGCCTTGTTGGTTTTAGCCCCACAGACAACACCCCGTGGTGAGATGGCCCATGTGTTGCCCTGCCCTCCGGCGTGTGTTAGCTCACACACCTCTGGCTCGGTTCGTCTTAATCACTAGACTACACCCCTTTCCCACCTTCAACACCACAAAATCTCTGTCCCCTCGACCCGCACCCCCACCCAGAGGCTTGGCACCGGGATGCTTGGTAGCATCCCAGATTCATCCGGATTAGCTTACGCGTATCTCGAGTAATTTCTTCTTCGATCCGGCCAAAGGCAAACAATCCATTCCAGGACTAAGGAATTTGTAAGAAATTAATTTCTTGCGATCTGACCTTAAGAATCGAACCCAAAAACACAAACTCTCCCCGTGGCATGTACAGAAGCCAAATTGTATATGATTGTGACTTTGTGAATAATGCGACCTTCCCCATCATTGAGTCATTGGCGAAGAGGATGCCACAATTCATTCATACGACAATCAATCAATTGGAACCCTTGCGGATAAATAAAAAAGAAAAAAATCAATTGGAACCCTTTATGTAGCTAGGCTTTCCAGTAGCTACTACACAGTACGTGGATATAAGGGAATTGTACCGTATTTCCCGAGTAGTTATTTTTATCCATATTAGCATGAGACTCAAAAACTCTTTGGTGCCAAAAATCGTGGAGGTTTGAGTCCACTCTGAAGGCTATCTTATTAATAATGATCGCCGAATGATTGTTGTAGCTCTTTCAAATTGCAGTAATTTTGGCACAAACTTTGCTGATGTTGCTTCATTTAATTGGTGGTTTGAGAATTATTACTTTGTCTCAGTTTCTATCATTTTCTTGCTAATCAAATTCTTAATTAATATGTTAAGTAAGACTTTCTCTTTCTATTATTCTCCGCCGTTCTCTTGGTAATAAAGCGGGTAGTTAAATGAACCCATATAATACTTCCAAAGAATATGAATTCTTCTAACACAAAACTCATAAGACATGGCCCATCTTAAAAAGAATCGAACTTAGAACTCACAAATCGATACATCTAAACCGGACCACTAAAGAGAATCTAGTTACCGCACGACTGTTGGCAAAGGAATACAAAAACCAGCAAGTAGTTATGCTGCGTGTGACAGAATTCTTCAGAGTATTGGTGCTGAAGATCGATTAAGTTCTTAAACCCCCCATCTAAGGAAAAAGGAGATGAAGTTCATAAACAATATTAAAAAGTGTGTGTCCTACTCTAATAATGATTTAATTAAATACTAATAATCTAAAAGTAAGCCATAAAACAGGACAAAAACAAACGAAAAAGGGGTGTTCCCTCTGAATATCAAAGCCTTTATTTACAAGGATGACTTTGGAGAATCCTGTAAAAAATAATTTGAGGTAGATTTTCTTAGTTGGCAAAGAAATTAAGATAAACCTCATTTCTCTCCCTCGGGATCTGAGATTCAAACAAGATAGGCTTATTAAGCACCAGTGAGGTTGAATAGCAATGTTTAAAGAGTGGGTCATATAACTTACCCAAATTTTTTTTAAAAAAGCACTAGCAAGGGGTCACTAAACAAGAAAAAAACACCGCCACGTGACGTCCCAAACACCTCGTATCATCATATTCACGTGGAGTTTGTGACTAAATGTATAGTGTTGGACCCAAAACAATGAAATAACACTCTAAAACAAGAGAGTCGAGGCCAGTCTATACAGAACTTTGTTCTGCCTTCAATTGAGACCCCAATAAGTATACAGTGGAATTGATTCCCCAGAATTAGTCCAGATATGCACGAGCTAGTCCGGAAATTTGAGTTATAGAAAAACAAAGAGGGTCATATAAAAACTAAAAAGCAGGACCTAACAAGTGGAACTCGTAGAGCAAATACAACAAACTAAAACAAGGGAAACAACACACAGTTTACATTCGCAACAAGGGATTCAATTTGAAACTTAAATAAACTAAAGGGAACAACATGTACAACTGTATCCGTCCCCCGGCCCTTGAGGTATGCGAAGGAGTATTTGTTTATTTCTTTGACTGTATCTGGAGTTTGAACAAAGCTTTGGAGGAACCCCCATGTGAGTTAACAAAGATAATCCAGAGATTAGGCCAATAAGCCTGAGTTCTTGAATTTTTTTGATGGAGTTAAAGCTTCTGATTTCCTTCTTGGAGCTAGGCTCTTTTCAGAATTTTCTCATTTGAGTTGTATTTTGATTGTTGTACGTCTTACGCTTGACATATCTTCGCGTCATTAGAACTAGTTTATAGCTGATTCAAGTAATGAAAACAATATCTATTCACATAAAATTGACCGAACCGAAATTTTCTTTTGTTTGATTTATTTACTTGTTTTTTTTACCCTTTTTTTTAATAAGTAAAATAGAGTCATTATATCTTGAGGTTGTTTTTTTCTCTCTCTCAAACTTCAAAATTAGGAGTCAAAATCTTTTGAAGAGTTGTGTTCTCCTATATAATTAAGCTACTCCCTCCGTCTGGATTTAATAGTTCTTTTTTGGAGTTCGTGCTATTTTTCAATCGATTATATCTTTCAATTTATAATGTTTTACGTGATTTTGAAAACATTGTATTATACAACTAATCGAGATCTATCAAACAAGATCCATATTCGATATGAAATTCATTACAGATTCAAAGATATAACTCATTTTTTAGTCGGTTAGAATAGAACTACGGACAATTAAATCCGGACGGAGGGAGTAATTAATTTCCCAACATAAGCCAGTGGGGTAATTTCTTTTTCGTTCCTAATAGAGGACCACAAGTTTAAAATTATGTCACCAAGGCCCATAAAATAACACATGTTAAATTGCTAACCCACGAATTCAGCCGTACTGGTTACCGTAATGACAAAAAGAAAAGGCCAAGTTGTGAGGTAAGGGCTCCGAATAAATAAATCTTGGAAACAGAGCAATATATTATTACTTTTATAGTTTCATGCATGCAAAGGCACTCCCCCTATTTTTCTAAATTTTCTTTTCGAGGTATAGATTTTAAAATATGTATCACATCCTTGGTGGAGAGCATGATTGATTCACCTTGTCCACAACAAGAAGACAATATCTTTATTTTCCAAAATATAAAACAATCAACAAGAGCGAATTGCACCATCCGTCCTTGTAGATTTAGTACAATTTCATTCCCTTTCCCGTTGTTCTAAGCTCATCACTTCAGACCTATACTTTAGTTTCGGTGGTTAGTATTTCAAATGGAAAAAAGCACTTGCAACTCACACCATCAATTTTCACGGTGCTTTGTGCTTTTCACTGCGTTTTTCTCCCAAGATTGAGAACTAATACTTGCATAAGTGATTCTATGTTTTTACTTCTTTTCCCATTTGTTAACAGATGACGAACATGATGAACTAAAGGTATTGAAATGAAAGTGGAAAGTTAGACGGGCGAAAATGACACTACATGTACCACACTCAAACCTCAATAAAATTGCAAGGACCAAAGGCGTAGATTATCATAAATACATGGTCCAGTCCTAAAATCAATTTTTTATTTGGTCAAGGGGTTGAGAGGAGGCTTCTATTTTAAGATGGTCCACTGTGATTTATAATTATTTTCATGAATTTTCCCTCCCATTCTCTGTACTTGGTCCTCATTTTATGGGCTCACTACCATTTTTTACCTTTTACTAGTTTATTTGTTTGAGTATGTGCCCACTTTGGTTCTAGAGAAGGCATGCTTGTGTGTCGCAGGGTATCCAAGCAAGTTCGCTTTTTCACATGCTCTTGCATGAATTCTCACACTCACGGAAAATAATCGAGAAAATTGAGGGACCTCGAAAAAAAAGTTTAGATACCATAAAACTAATGTAAAACGTGTCAGTTTCGATTCATAATGGTACTTCCTAGTAATAATGTCCAAGACCACGCTTTTTTTTCTCCCCCAAAATGAGACCGGGTGAAGTCGGGACGGTACAAGTTCAGCCCGGTTAAACTTGACGATGAACATATAGAACGTTTGGTGCAAAAGTCAAATTAATGTTTTTTTCGGGTGCTTCAGAATATAAAAACTCAAATTGATCTGCCATTTGCATTCACGTAGTTGGACTAGATTCGTCTTTACTAAATTACAAGCGCCGCTGGAATTTTAACAAAACCTTTTCAATTCGTCCCTCTCCATTTTTCCACATGTACCCCTTTGTAGCCCACCTAATTAATGTTGTACCAGTCTCTCCCTAGGTGCACCAAAACCAAACCATAGAGCTCTATGGCTTTTCCAGTACTATTCAGCTGTTAGGGAAAAATCTCCTGCAAAAACTGCTAATGTCACCCCCTGGACAGTATGAATCTGTTGTGATTTGTTGTCAAATAGTAACAGCTCTTTCTCCCTTCAAAAACTATTGACCCTGAATTAAAATCCTTAATCTGCCGGATAGCAGAAATATGGACATGAGAAAGCAAATAAGTGTTTGTTCCATAAGATTGCATGTTTGAATCCTATGGAGGCTTAAACATTCCAAATCTTAGCGCCACTGAAAATTAGTCAATATGCACGTAAGCTGGCTCAGACGAGAAAATGAATAGTAGAAATGTGAAGAAATGAAGGAAGTACATGAATTAACCCAAAGTAAAAGGCCAAAAGAACAACACCCTTCTCTTGAGTCACAGATCACTGAGGCCACAGATCCAAACAGCCTCTTTCAAGTACTACATCTGAATCCAATGTTCCCTTCCAATAGATCATAACTAAGCACAGAAACAAGAAAACAAAACTCAAAGCTATTTATGTACAGCTTTACAACAAGGTTAACCAACCCTTTATGTGTAACAACAACAATTTATCAGGGACTAATTGTACATACATTCAACTGATTCTACAAATACAAAGGCAGCTTTTTATGACATTGTTGAAAGTAGTAAAAGGAGATGGGGGGAAAATTTTGCCTTCTTCTTTCAAAGAAACTCTCCAGAAAATTGCTTCAAATTTCCAACTACTACTTGCCAAGTTCAGTGTCTTCTTTTATGCTCATTTCCACCCCTCCTCCTTCTACTGCACAAAAACCACTTGAATCATCCGCTGCGATCGTGGACGTTGAATCGATCCCGGACCCCGCCTGGATCTCCTTGAACATTGCCATGACTTGAATCATCGTGGGTCGCCGGAAGGCGCGATCGTCCAAACAAGCACAAGCCACCTTCAAGTGTTGTAAAAGCTCAATTTCCAAAGTTGGGTCCTCCTTCATCAACACAGGGTCAAAAACATCACTGACCCTCAATTTGGCATGTTGCTTCACCCACCCCACAAGATTATTATCACCGAAATCAGCCGAATCAGTAGGTTGTTTTCCCGTTAACAACTCCAACAGAACCACCCCATAACTGTAAACATCACCTTTCGTCGAACACCTAAAGCTCTGATAGTATTCGGGTGGTACATAGCCGGGCGTCCCAGCTAATGTACTGACACTCAAGTGAGTGTCCATTGCACTCATGAGCCTAGCCATTCCAAAATCCGAAACCCTAGCCTCCAAATTCTCATCAACCAACACATTGCTAGACTTCATGTCGCGATGAATTATGTGCGGAATGCAATTGTGGTGGAGGAAAGCCAACCCCCTCGCGGCACCTATGGCGATTTTCCTCCGAGCACTCCAATTCAACTTGATCCCTATCTTCTTGCGATCGTGCAAAACATCCTCAAGGCTCCCATACTTCATGTACTCGTACACCAGAAGCCTTTCCTCTCCTACTTTGCAGTATCCAAGGAGGGGAACGAGATTCCGGTGCTTGATCTTCCCTATCGTTTCCATTTCCGCGGTGAATTCCCTATCCCCTTGTCCGCTTATATGAATTAGTTTCTTGATCGCTACAACGCTTCCGTCCTTCAACTGCGCTCTATAAACGTCCCCAAATCCACCTGACCCGATAAGGGTATCGTTGTGGAACCCGTTTGTGGCCTCAAGCAGATCCGCAAAAGTGAGTTTCCGAAGAGGCTTTTCAAATGTGGATAGATTTATACTCAAAGCTTCGCGCGCACCGGTTAGTTTCCACGCTGAACCATTCCCTGAATGGGAATTGTTTTCCAAATAAGCTTCAATGGCCTCTTCCTTCTTTCTCCTCCTTTTCCTTGTTTCAACAGCAACTATAATGAAACCAACAATGCAAAACAGCGCAAACAATAACCCCATAGCCACACTTCCGGCTAGCGATGCTTCTCTTCTGTGAGACTTCTGGTGCTGCCCGCTCGAATTTGAGCCCGAATCAGACCCACAATTCGGAAGTGGATACCCACAAAGCCCGGAATTATTCAAGAACCCAGAAGCGGGCATGGTATCGAATGGAGCCGATTGAGGAATCATCCCAGAGAGGTTGTTATTTGAAAGGTCGATGGCCCCAAGCAATGCAAAGCTAGTTAAAGACTGGGGGATCGACCCGTTTAGCATGTTGTACGAAAGATCAACAATAGCCACCATTTTCAACCCCTGAAGCTCCGGAGGGATTGGACCCGATAGATCATTATGCCCCAAATTCAACACGGATAGATAGTACATCGACCCCAGTTCCTTAGGAATGGAACCCTCCAAGCGATTGTACGATAGATCGAGCAGAATCATCGATCCGTTGTGGTTGAAAGTGGGCTGTGTGGTTCCAAAATACACCCTAGTGAAATTGCAGGGGTGCCTTGTGGAAATCCTGCCCAGTTGGTCTAGCCTTATACCCCCAAACTCAAGCAAATTCCCAGCTCCATGGCATTCCTGACTCCCATCATTCTTGATATAGATATACCTCTTTCCTGTGAGTACCGCAACTGCTATATACCCAGATTGCTTGAATAGAGCAGGTGGGATAGTCCCATTCAGGAAATTGGTGTTGAGATCCAACCAAATCAGGCTCCGGCAATCCCCGAGCTCGGGCGGGATATTCCCAGTTATCGAGTTGTTCCCGAGTTTGAGGATAGCTAAATTCGACAACCCCCCGAACGAGGACGGGATTTCCCCAACCAACTTGTTGTTGGACAAGGAAATCCAGTTCAAATTGGTGCAATTGCTCAAACTAGCTGGGATTGTACCATTCAAGAAATTAAAATCAAGAATTAAGTTCTCCAGTGACCGGCAATACGTCAGCTCCTGTGGGATTTCTCCTTCGAGCTGATTCAACCACAGCATCAAATCCTTCAGCTTGGACAAAGATCCCAAGCTTGATGGGATTGTACCGGTGAGGAAATTAAAGCTCAGATCAAGCGAAACTAATTGAGAACAATTGCTTAAACTCTCCGGTACCGGACCGGTCAAGTAATTGTTCTGAAGGTACAACAACATCAAGCTGTTACCAGGGTTTTGGCAAATACTAGTAGGGACAGACCCGGTAAGGTTATTGGAACTCAAATCCAAAGTTTCCAAATTTGTCAAGTTTGAGAAAGAATCATCAGGCAGAGAACCAACAAAGTTGTTGAACGCTAACGAAATGTGCTTCAAATTCGACAGCTGGAAAAGGGTGTTGATTGGTAACTCACCAGAAAAGTTGTTATTGGAAATAACAAGAGATTCCAAATGAGAGCATTTACCCAAAGATTCAGGGACAGAACCAGACAAATTGTTGAACGAGAGATCCAACTCCACCAGGCTCGAGCACAAAGACCCAGTTATACTCTCCGTTATCTCGCTGTTAAAATTGTTGCCGGCGAGGTACAGGTACTGCATCCCCCCGTCGGAGAACGCCGGGAAGTCGCCGGAGAAGAGGTTGTAGCTCAAGTTCAAGAAAGTGAGGCTCTTGCAGGAGGAGAGAGAGCCAACTACCTCACCGGAAAACTTGTTGGTTGACAAATCGAGGTGTTGGAGTGAAGAACAGTTGGTAAACAAAGGAAGCTCAGCTGTGAAATTGTTGGCCGAGAGATCTAAGTACTCCAAAGACTTGCAATTTGTGACCGGAAATTGACCGGAGACTTTGTTTCCTTTAAAAGAAAAGTACTGGAGATTATCATAGCCGTTGGGGAGTAGCCAAGCGACGGCGTTTTGGCCGGAAATCTTGTTGTAGGAAAGATCCAGTTTGGTGAAGTTCAATCCGAATCCGTCCGAAAGGGCTTTGGGTGCGAGGTTGAAGTCGAAGAAGTTTCGAGAGAGGTTAAGAGAGGTCAGGCTAGAACAGGGAGAGAAGCTCTGTATATCAGAGATTGGACCGGAGAGAGAATTCCCAGCCAGATCTACTGAAATAAGGACAGAACTGCATTGGGTTTTGGATATTGAAGTGATTGAGCCGGAAAGATTCGAGCTTTTTAGAGAGAGAGACTCCAGGTTGGTGAGAGAGAGCAGGAGCGACGAGACGGATGAGAAGTCGGTGTTGAGCTGGATAGAGTCGAGGTATATTGACGAGACTCTGGAGTTCGTGCAAGAAACTCCAGTGAAGTTGCAAGGGGAGTCGTTTTGGAGCCAATCTGGAAGTGCGTTTGGATTGGGGAGTGAGGATTTGAAGCTCAAGAGCTGTTGGGAGTCCTTGGAGAGGGAAGCAGAGGAGGAGGGGTTTAGAGAGAGAAAGAGGAGGAGGGAGAGGAGAGAGAGGAATCTGAGAGTGTTTGAGCTACTGTGAGTCACCGTCATCTTGGGAATTTGAGAGGCTAGTAGGCTTTTTTTGCTCTCTCTTTCTAGACTTTCATTTCAGCTCGACCATTGGAGATGATGATGAGAGAGAAGAAGAGCTAGTCCAGTTTCTTGCAGAGAGGTAGAGAGAGAAAGAAAGTTGGATGCATGAATGTTTTTAGAGAGAGGGAAGGTGGGGGAGGTGAGGGAAGGAGGCGAGTTTAGAGTCAAAAGAATGAGGTAAAGAAGGTAAGGAGGGTATATATTTGGGGGAAACTATAGGGGGGATTGAATTTACGAGCTATGGGATTGGACACAGCTGGTGCTCACATGCCATGTGACCCCTGATGGCCCATCTCTCTCTCTCTCCTCTCTTATCTTGTACTCCATTTCTCTCTCTCTCTTGTTTTTTTCTTTTTATGATCAAGAGTGTTCGGATCAGTTTATATGTGCATTAATTAATTCCTTCCCTAATTTGGTCAAAGACAAATTATCTAGACCGGAACTAGAAAATCTATAAGAAAAAATTACTTTCTTTCACCTGACACAAAAAACATGTACAAAAAGTAAACTCACCAACTAACCGAACTAATCATGGGACTTTCTCTCTGAAAGTTTATTATGGTCTCTCTCTCTCTAGAACAATTTGTTTGTCTCTCTAATAAGTCACTACTTGGGTTTCCGCGCGTACGTGCGATTAAAAAGACCGATCTATCGCTATCTCTATTCTAAAGGCAGGGAGATGCATGGCCCTTTAATTAAGGAAATGTCTTTAAGTCATCATCACAGGGGCTTAATTGATTAATTAATCAAATCAGACTGTTAACTGCGTTTTTTTAATCCCGTTAAACAGATCACTCCTGTTTCCCTGAAACCACACCTAAATACTATATTAATACTACATAATCTATGGGAAATGATTTCGCCATCACTTTCCCTTTGTTCTTTTGAAATATATTTTTGTCTTTACTAGTTGAAGTTGTGTAATTGTACTTCTACGCAGTCATGGTTAATTTCTTAGCTTAATCAGCTTAACAAGTCAACAAGTATGATGATTAAGATGTGAAAATTAGAGGTTTGTTTTTGGTTAAATTTAATATCTTAGGTGGAGTTGATTCTTGGGAGGTTAGTTTCTATCGATTTTTGTCCCGGCTTTGAATTGTCTTCGTCAATTCACAATGAGATTAGTAATTTAGGGATTAATCGTGATAGGCGTAACCTGAATTTATAGACACTTTGAGTTAAGTTATAACACTATAAATAAATAAAAAAGAAAAACTCAATAAAGGGTATTTATGTAATTAACCAACAAAGACGAAAACTTGAGTGTTTAGAAAAAGTAGTCATCATCACTCAAATCATTCAGGTAAACTATTACCAGCCCCACATAAAGTCCAATTATATAAAGCGCATCATTTTTTAGGCTCCATTTTTAATGTGAAGTTATTAGTAACTTTATAAAGTAAGTGAAATACTATTAGTACAAAGTGGAGTTCAAAATCAAAATCCGTATATAAAATTATTCACATAGGCCGTTAAAACAAATAAGCACATTCCATTTTTAAATTGTCAAATCAATCTCTTAATTACCAATTAGCTCAACTTGATAAGTTTATATGCATTTTGTTAAAAATGCTAAATAATAATACTATAGTCAAGCTCGATTCATGATCAACTAGATTGAAATGCCGGACCATAACAAATTAAGGCTGAATACCTAATAAAACTTGTCAAAGATTAAACAAATTTGAACAATGAAATCTTTGACTCGACTCAACTCGTTCCCATCAAATGATACTTTTTCTATCCAAATATTTTGATCCTTTCTTTATTAAAAATTCAACATTTTAAGGGGATATCATTAGTACTTTTGCAAATTTTTCAAAAGACATCCTTATAATATTATCTGGTGGTAAATTTAAAACTTGATGCAATTTTTTCCTCCTTTTTGTAATATATATAGGGTAGTGATTTTGTCACACCCTTTTTTGATAATGTCACACCCTGCAAGTGTATTTTTTGGTACACAAATATATTTGCAGGGTGTAACATTATCAAAAAATGGTGTGACAATATCATTTCCCTATATATATATATATATATATATACGAATATGGGGAATGAAAATGTTTCTACTCTTCTTGACAAGTTTAAAAGGACAAGTAATGTCAGTACGTTGAGCCCGTTCTCGAGTCCAAAGACTCCAAACTCCAAAGCAAAAATAATACGATGGGACATGCATCTGAGAAAAAGTAAAACGAGGTAAAATGGGATTTGGCAATGTTACAAAGCAGCTTTTTTTAGAGCGCCTTGTAGGGTAGATAATAGATTCGGACCGTCTATCTCAGCAATTAATGATTCAGATTGAAAATAAACTCTTTAGGAAAAAGTTTATTTTTTCTGGAAGAGTTTATTTTTAATCCCAATTGTTGAACACACTTTAGACGGCTATGGTGGTACACTTCTATAGAGAGAGCTGTTTTGCAGCATCTCCGGATTGGATAAAATGTCGAGACAAAATGAGTAGTTATTTAAGTGAAGATTATAAGTGTGAAAAGAGATGTTTGGAACGTGCACGCTATGCATCGGTATTTCTGGTAATGTGCGATGGAAACCCTGGTCAAATGCAGATCTAGTGGAATGGACATTATTTGGTTCGAAGGAAGAAGATGCCCGCAAGGAACTCTAAAAACAGTACTCCGTATGAAACATGCATGCATGTGAATTAACGTAACGTAACGAAATAGGTTGGAAAAAATGTCTCAAGATTTTGTCTCATATATATTATGTTTATATGATGAATTTACGCAAGGATCTATATATACCTATAAAGCTGAAACAATGTCTAGGGGACAAGTCTGAAAATCGGAAACGTTAAGGGGGAAAAGCATACCTCTTGTTATACGTAACAGCTGCATAAATGGTCTGAGTCGAGTATAATGTGTTAATTGAACTTATATTTTAGTTTTTAGATAGAAAGTTCGAACGAGTTAAGAAAGAACTGGGGGCTGGGCAAGCTTAGACGGGTGTGCTAGGCTTGAGTTGAGCTCGATGTATATAGGTCACGAGACTCACGATAATTAACGAGCTAAAAATACTATAAATCATTATGGCCCTAAATTTATAGGAAGAAACAAGTAGTTCCTATTTTAGTTCGTGATTCCCATTTTCTTCTTCTAAGGGCATATTCACACCACCCGTCATTTTTGACAAAAGTCCTTACCATTTCTAAAAAAATTGGCACAAAAAATGACAAATTCGGTGTCATTCATAATGCCAAAATTATGTCAAATTTGACAGATGCCGTTTTTTTTTTTTTTTTTTTTTTGCGCTTGTTTCACATAGGTTTTTTCGTGAGATTTTGGTTTTTGTCCTTATTCAATTTTTCCCCTCATTAGTTAGTTTTGCATCAAAATTTTATGAATTATTGGTTCGTCTCGACAAAAGAAATCGAAAAAAGCGAAAATTGTGACTTTTACCCAAATATTTTGGAAATATCCAAGATAAAGCCCAACAAATTGGGATCTTTTGAGCTTTATCTTGGACGATTTCTAGAATATTTGGGTAAAAATCATACTTTTCGACTCCTCTTGATGAGACGAACCAATAATCCACAAAAGTTTGACACAAAACTAACAATTACAAGAAAATTTGAACAAGAACAAGAACCAAAAAGACTGTGAAACAAGGGCTTTGTCATATATGTCAAAATTGTCATTTTTTTAGATTGAGAGAAATTGAAAGAAATAGCAAAACTTGGTACAACACGTTTGTTATTTTATGGCAATTAACGACACTATTCGTTATCCAAATATATACATAGCAGTAGCAAATGGCAATGAAAAAATGACGTTTCATAGATGCTCCTAAGACCTTTTTTTTTTTTTCTTCTGTTATTTGTTAATCATATCATAATCTACTCTATCCTAAGGAATTTGGAGAGGTAGATGAGTACTTACGGGAATCGAATCCTGTCCAAATGCATGGAAATATAAGGGAGGTACCAACTGCACTCTACTTGCAAGACCGTGTAGTTGTATTGTTAAAAATTAAAATATGCACCACGATGTATCACAATTCACAAGCTCTAAGGTCGAGTGTGGCTGAAATTCCTCTTCAGTAAAACTAAGGGTACACCATTTGGTATTCACCAAATGTATATCGCCTTCCATGAGATTCATCTAGAAATTTCATACAAATGATCGGAGTCATTCAATTTTCTCAAAATACAGAGTATTTTTTTAAGCATCTCTGTAAAAAACTAGCTCCGTCAGAGATAGACAAACGCTTGATCTATTCTATACCCGATTTGCTAACAGAATATTGGGCGTAGAATCGTACCGACATCCGATGGAGTCGATTTTTTACAAAAATGCTTAAAAGAATGTTTTAAAAAAATTGAATAGATCCAATCATTTGTGTGAGACCCTTAAGTGTGGGGTACCGTCACGTGTATCTCTCACCCCAATATGTCGCGATTAAAAGAAGGCCTGACACATTATCACTTGGGTTCCCAGAGGAACTTAAATTTTTCCGAATCCAGCTACATGTGTATTAAGAACCGTTTGTTTTATTAGTATAGTGTAGAGTTCACATTCTTCTAATGGTTAAGAATCGTTTATTGTGCTATTATTTTGTAGAGTTCACATTCTTCTAACGATTTCGGATATATATATATATATATATATATATATATATATATATATATATATATATCTGTATGCACACAAATCTTTTTCCGTAAACTTTTTCAACCCATAGGAGGGTACTATTGTCAAATAATTGATCCACTTATTTTGTTTTGGTTTTTTTTTGTTGGCGTCTTGTTTTGTTTTTGTTGTTCGGTTTTTTTCTCTTTTAAAAAGAAAATCAAGTGGCGCAAAGTTAAGTTTAGATTTTGCTGGCAGTAGCCGCACCGCAGTATAGAAGAGTAATTGTGCTCTTTGTGGCTCTATCAATAAATTGGCTCTCCTATTCCTTTAGTATAAGATTTTATCTGGTGGTTATTTCGTCATTTGAGATTCACTTCGTACGTGTGTGTGTGTGTGTGTGAAGGACCTGTCAGCCTTTGTATGGTAATAGTACAGTGGAGTATTTTTCTTGTTTTAGTACTTTTCTTCCTATTCCTGGATTTTTATCCCCCAATCATGCAATGCAATAGGAGAGGCCTTGCTTTCTTTCTACGTTTGGAATTGGAGACAAGTTTGGCAACAGAGATATATGCAAGCCCACCCCAATATCTATTGGGCCGGAATAATTGGGCTCCTAAACTTTACTTCACCTGGTCAAATCTCAAACTAGGGCAATGTAGGGAGGGGGGTGGAAATTCCGGACATGACCTGCGACATGTTTGGGTCAATCGCTTTTCACACGAACCAGAATATGACCCGATCCACCGACCTGAAATTTAAACGGGATAAATATGAGTTGGACTCGCATAACTCGATAGGGACATGAATTACCGTTTACCTTTCGTGTCGATTTCTTAACCCAAAATGACACGACACCATGCATCAATGTGGGGAGGCGACACCAACGCATAGCAGGGGCAGAGCGAGGAATCTTTGGCAGTATTGTCCTCACTTTTTGACTGATGATTAGTGAAATTTTACTGTTAGAAAGAGGAAAAATTTATAAATACTGTAATGAGATATCTTCATATCTTGGGAAGTTTCATTTAAATATTGGAGTCATACTAACAAAAAAAATTATAAACTTTTAACCAATTTAATGAGTAAATGGGTAAATGAGGTCAAGTAACTCCACTTGACCCATGGTAGCTCCGCCCAGCCATGTACATGAGTCAAGATAGTCATTACATGGTTCTACTAATAGCTAATACTCGTACCATCGACCAGTTTTCGATCGGTATAGATTATCAGGCATCATCTATACATATTTACGCATTATAATTTTTGAAAATGTTAACTAGTATTTATACATGTCATTAACGGTTCTAAAGATTGTCATTAGTGATTTTCTCAACTTGTGTTATCACGGAAATTATTCGTTGTTATTGGGGGGTGCAGACTCTCCCATGCACCATCGTACATTGATGTTCTGTCTTGTTCAATTTATCTCGGCGCAAATCGTGCTGGAATTAGTTGTTTGACAAGACCAAGTAATAAATTTTCATTTACTCATTAAGCTTGAATGAAATTATTTTCTTATACTAATTAGATGAGGTTTTGATATATATGACTAGCAAATTAAATGTGTCAACATCTCTCTCTATCCCTATCCCTTTTAATCCATCACACACATGCACCTTCTCTATCGATACATTACACATCTGAAAGGGACCCACCTGGTCTACCATTTCTTTGTTTTCCTAACTTTGATGATCTCTCTTGAATAAAATGGCACTGAAAATTTTGGAAAGAGAGAGAGAGAGTGTTGAAGGAGGGAGGAGGGTGGTGGCGATGACGTGGAGGGCCCGCCACTTGTGATCAAACACGTGCACATGTCTAGAGTAGTGACGTGGTGAAACTAGGCACGTAGAATTGGGTACCAAAGCAATCAGTTTGACCAGTACTCCTCACCGACAGCATGCCCTACCTGGTTGTGACACTGTTCCGTGGCAAAATTTACTGTGAAAGAACCTGTTTTTTTTCCAAACAACCTGTTCGGTTTGGATTTTGATAGAGGTTTTTAAGAGTAGAATAATAAGGGGGTGTTTTAGATAGTGAAAAAATTTATAAATTTTTATTTATGGTTGAGAAGTTTTTAGGTGTTTCGATAGTGAATAAGTTGTTAAAAAATGTCAAGTGGTTTTCAATACTGAAAAAATTGTTGATGAGTTTGTGAGTAAAGTTACGGTAGCAAAAAAAAGTTTTTGTTGACTACTTTTTTGTTAGTAGAAACGAGATAGTAAAATACTAAAAAAATTTTGTTAGTGAAAACGAAATGGTAAAATGTGTTAAGTTTTAAGTGTTTTTTATTAGTGGAAACACCCTCGGAGTGGTGCAGGATTTTGAATCTCTCAAACAACTAAAATTTGCTAGTGCGACGATTGCGTGCGCAAACGATCATTGAAAGTAAGAGTGAAAGCCGTTTTGAAGGATTTCATGACGGGCCCCGTTCCGCAATGCTAAATAAGTACTTATTTTTTAAGAAGGTAATTTCAAGCTCAAAAATGATGTGATAAAAAAATATGCAATATGGATCTTATTTGAAAGATCTCATTGAGATCTTTAATACGGTGCAAAAAAATTAAAAAATTATTTTTCACTTGCATTATTTTTTAGTTTAAAAATGTGAAATAAGTACTTACTCCCTCCGTCCTATAATATTTGTCCGGACCGCAAAACGGAGACGTAAAAATAATACTATTTTTGTAAGAAAAGTTGGGAAAAAATTCACCAACTTACTAGATCTCGACGAGTTCTTTTAACTTGTGAAAAAAATTTGAATTTTTTCTTGAAAGAAATATATTATTTTGTAGTCTCCGTTTCGCGGACCGGACAAATATTATGGGACGGAGGGAGTATTTTTTAAGAAGGTGTTCTGGAACGGGCTCTTAAGGCCTCGTTTCGCTAAGGTTCTTATTTTTTATTTTACGAGACACGTCATTTCTCACTACACAACATACAACAACTTTAATTCAAAAAATAAATAATTATTTAAAAAATATGTAATTTAATTTTAGTCAGTGGAACACACCCTAAACTATCTCATGGCATTGTTTTTTTGTTTTTGTTTTTTTGTACTATTTGAGCCCATTTCTAATTCTACCATGATGCCCATTTTAGCCAGCCATAAAAACACATCAGGCCCATTTTAGTTGGAATTGATCATCAGATCGAGAAGAGTAATTGAATTGAAGACTAAAAATCAACACCACACGTGCACAAACACGCCAAACAATTATGAGGACAGATATTTTCGGAAAATGATTTTATCATTTCTTTTTTTCTTTTTTTTAATGTCACTCCTTTGCAATTGTATTTTTACACCAAAAATACACTTATAGAGAAGTAGTGTTAACAAAAAAAAGAGTGACAAAATCAGCAATATATATATATATACACACACACACACACACACTGTAGTAAGCTACGGATACATAATAAATTTTCTGCTGTCCTATTTAGAATAAGTTTTCTACTGTCTTATTTAGCCAAAATAGATCACGAAAATTTGAAAACTAGTATACATGTTTTCTTATAGAAATAAATTTAGAAAAAATTGACGCAAATTTTTTTGCCAAAATCCGCCACTTACAAGAATATAAGTGTTGCAGAAAGGTATTCCGAAAATAAAACCAAATATGACCATAATTATCAAAAAAAAAAAAGACTCTTAGCTATTTTATCATACAAGTCGTCAGTGCAATCATAATCTGAAAACACGATTGGAGATGTGTGTTTAGAACACAATTTTCCTATAGACATTTGAATTTCAAATTATCTGAAAATAATCCCGATTCAAATTGCAAGGTTTTCAAACCATTTGAGTTTGATAGAAGAAAGGTGATTAGATAATAAGTAATTTAAATTGTGATTATGTTGGTAGGAAGGAGAGGGTGTGGGCTACACATCCTTTTTGGCCTAAAAAACGGGGAGTACAAAAGAGAGATGATAATCAAAATCAATGCCAAACAAGAGAGATAACATGACAGGGTTCCTACCAAATTATTATCGTGTGAGAGAGAGAGAGAGAGAGAGAGAGAGAGAGAGAGTTGGGCCACTCATGGGCCTACATTTGAGTTGTTACAAAGGGCAACTCTAGAGGCCAAGCCTGTTCACAATTAAGTTAGTCTCACCAAAACCCAGCCTGTCTGCAGCTCACAAGAGATGACAAATATGGGGAATTTTTTTTAAAAATGTTTTCCAAAACATCAAGCTGTTATCAACTTATTTACGTCTTCTAGAAATAAAAGAACAGTTCTGTTTACTTACCAAGAAAAATTGGACTTGGACGGGAATGGGAATTATATCTCACATTTTCTTATTGAAAGCCCGCTCGTTAACAAGTTGTCATGGAAATAAGTCATTTGGAACTCGTTAATTTTGAGCTCAGATAGAACTAAACTAACGTTGTGCTCCGCTAAGGGTCCTTAAAAAATACATTACAACGTAGTGACGTACGCTCAACTAATAATTTCCCTTAGGTCACATTTGACCCTGTTCTGAAGTTCTTTCAATTTTCATAAACCCAACTAATACCATCTGTGACATACGAGGGATGAGGCTATTTATACGTGTATATATCGTTATGAAATTTAAAAAATGTTGCACTTTTATTTTACTAGTAATTAAACATGTTTCAATATTGGACTGCCAATTTCACATGTCAGTGAAATTGGCAGTCCAATTTCCCTAGTATTTTCGAACAAAGATAATATATAGATGCCGGAGGAGTCGTTTTATTGTTACAGTTGGCCATATACTACTACTGTATATCACATGCACTCATTCTTTTCCAATGGACTCTTCTGCATTTATTGATGGGAACAAAATACTGTCTCAGGCCTTACAGTCTCGTGTTGCTTTCATTTCGTCATAGTTTATCAACACCACAATGCTCTTACATTTTACTACTATATTTTACTCTATTTGATTGAATAAATAATGTATGTTGCCCCTCTCTCTCTCTCTCTCTCTCTCTCTCTCTCTCTGCGGGTGTGTTTCAAAGGGGATCACAGGTTCAATAGGACCCAAAAAACTATTGCAAAGAAGTGACGGAGCCTGGAATCAACGTCAGTGGGGTTACCTTTTAAAAACTCTCCAACCAAAAATTTCGTAATAAGCAATGCTAGCACAATTTTAAAAAAAAATTTGCGGGAAAAATAATAATAAAGCTAACACATGTA
The DNA here is from genome assembly GCA_019656295.1 of Rhododendron mucronatum var. ripense. Taxonomy (NCBI): domain Eukaryota; kingdom Viridiplantae; phylum Streptophyta; class Magnoliopsida; order Ericales; family Ericaceae; genus Rhododendron; species Rhododendron mucronatum. The sequence continues at coordinate 1,663,203 of BPLT01000081.1, forward strand.
TTAAGAAAATTACATTCATAAATTATCAAAACAAACCAATTTCTCAAATTGCCTCATCGGGTCAATTCTAAGAGCAATTCAATACACAATAGCTAAAATGTAAGTAGCAATCTTGCTCCAATTGGAAATAATATATATTTTTTCAAAATCGAGGGTTCTATCGACAGAAAGAAAGAAAGAAACAAGATGATTGTCAAAGTTATAAATAATTGCTAAAGGAAGTACACGTAGTCCATGGTCCTACATTCCATCCACCACTGCCACTGGTGTGTAAGGTATAATCAACTTCACGGAGGAATGGATTGTGAATGAACACCACACATCACACAAGTCCACATTACCAAATTTCCGATCGAGAGAGTAAGCTTTTCAGTACCCTAACCACAGGTACAGGCCATTGTGTTCAGCACTTATCATCTAATGAATTAGTACTAGAATGAAGAACATGAATAAATACTCTATTACGGGAAAAATGCCCCAGCGCAGGCGCATTTAACGCCGACCAGTCAGTCTCGAACCATAGTTCTGTATCCATCATCAACAGGGTTTCCATAATGAGAGAAGGCCATGTGCAGCGATTTACCAAACACATTTAGTCTATAAATGAGAGGCATATTTTCCCAGTTTTGGAAACCCCAAATCAAGGTGTGATTGGTGGACCACAAATAGTCTACAGACATGTTTATTCACCGAGTCTCTCTCCGAGAGAGTGTCCATTGCTATGCTTTCGCGCTGGAAGGAAATGTAGCCGACACTGAATTTCGCTACCTTGGGATTACTGATACGTCATTAAACATATAAGTAAGCTCTCGTTGCTCTTATTTTCGGCAAACATTGGCATTTACAGTGTTGAGAGTCAATTTCATGACACCACAGTTGAATTCCCATTACCAGTACCAAAAGTTGATCATATACAATGTGATACAACACAATTGGTTCCATAATCAAATGCTTAGTTACTAGCAATCAACAGAGAAAGTGGCAACTTTGTCCATATAATCACTTGACCAAAGAAAAGAAAAAAGAATAGGATAAAGTGGAGACAAGAATATCGCACAACATAAATTAGTATAACAAACGAGCATGTTGACAGAAATTTATGGGTAACTTGCATATAGTTCAGCAGAATTCCTATCTGGAATAAGTCAAAGAACAAGAGATGATCAATGATAACCAAAATTGTGTTGCAGTAAATTATTTTACCTTTAAGGTACAATGAATCTGATATTTTATATGTAAACGGGTTTCTCAAATCAGCTTCAGTAGAAACACTAGGCTACACCTTCTCATCAAGCTCACTGGATTCTGATAATCCGTTTTGGTTTTGGGTTTTGGGGTGTGGTGAAGAAATGGTCCGAGTCTCTGTTCCTCCGGGCTTAGAAGAGGCGTTCCCAATACCATATATATCATTCCCAAAATCGCAATTACCATGCCCAGAACTACGTGTAGGTTAAGACCTTCTTTCCCAAAGAAAATGAAACCTAAGGTCAGGATCAGAATAGTCTTCATATGGCCAAGCATTTGGAAGGTCAAGGCTGAGAATCTGCCGATGCAAATGAATTGGCTGAGATTGGTCCCTATCGCGATCGTGCATGATAAGATAATGAAGTACTGCACAGTTTAGAATGACATGTCAACAAAACACTCAACGGACAAGCAATATGTGGACATATGCAAGCGAATGAATACACATGCACCATCCAAGGCTATGCTTGGACCATGATTTATGGAGGGAGATGAAACGATAGGGAAACCCAAAGATAAACACAGCTTCTTCACTTACGTTATCTTATTTTGTTATTGAACTTTCCGACAAGAAATTGCAAACAACCTGAAAGGATTGAGAAAGATTCAAATTGAGGCATATTCCCGTAGTGGACCAACCAGTACGAGAATTGGACGGGCTCGGCGGATGATGGGCTGGGCCGGACCGGACTGGATTAGCGGGCTCGTCTTCAATTGTAAAGACGCAATGAACAAAACCTTTCCAGGGGTTCTTATAACGCTTGGGCAGGCTAAGTTATTTAATAGGGATGACTTTAGATCCCACCAAAGGCCCTATACGACAAAGAAGGGCCCTTAGAATGACATGGATTCGTATGCAAACAAATAGTCTGCCTTGACAGTCTCAAACCTAATTTAGAAGGCAAAACCTAAAAAGAACAGACAGCACAAATGACACATTTTACAGACATCATTTCTCACGACATTATCCAATACTGCGTATACTGTACCATACCAATATCTGTCTGGCAAGAATTAAAATTTGGAAGTCTATTAGGCAAAAGGGTAATGGAATGAAGCCTGTTGTATTTTTGTCCTCCGTGTGCCAACTCAAACTTCCCCATGCTATGCAGTATGCACATAAATAGAGACAGAGTGCCTCGTTATGTAAATGACACTTTATAGAATCCCAATATACTCACCACAGATGTTGCACTATACGGATATGCCCCAACCGTTTTATTTGTCAAGCTATAGTCCACAAAGGGCCCTAATAACAGCAGAGAAGCAGCTTGCACTGGTGCGGTATGCCCTAATAGGTTGAAAGATCCTAGTGCATATTTCTTTTGAAGGAAATGTACATACTGCAAACAGAACAAGAAACAAAACAACCGAATGAGACATGACAGCCGACAGATGTAGAGCAGGATTTTTATCTGGAACTTAACAAACAAACATTATAGAGAGGAAGAATAGCAATATTCTTTTCTGAAAATCACACAATTCTCGATTTATGATAGTAATTCCAATTTGGAATGAACAAAAGGAAAAAGTGAAGCAACGAAAGGTACTAAAAACAATTATTAGTACTTGGACAGGAAATGCATCTTCTGCTTACCCAATAATACATGTAAACAAATCTAAACTAGCCAAGGACGCCTAAACACGAACCCTCCCAAAGCCAAAACAGGTTTGTAACCCCAAAACTAGCCTGATAATATTAAAAGGCTGGATCCGTTCCACCCTGATAGGACTATGACATGACATGATACCCAATAGTATTTCATGTCCTAATCTAAGATCAAAGGTTGAGTGGAAGTCAACTTACATACTGTTGAAGAGCAGTGGCCCAAACTGCCAACATTACAGATGGCAACTCCCAAGAGAACTAACAATATGCTGAGCTTGGTGTCCCTTGAGTATCTTTTTTTTCCCACGAAAACTTCCAGAAAACAGGATACGGGGATCATACTCAGCTTTGCAATCTGAGGGATATATCAAAAGAAACAACATATAGTAACGGATGACAGTCTAAGATACCAAAAGGATGTAAGTCCAGTAATTCTTTGCAACTGACCTGATAGAATCCCACAGAGTTCCACATCAAGCTCACATTCATCCCAACGATAGAAAAGTTTGCGAATACAACAAATTTCAAAATCTCAGACGCTGGTAGATGAGAAGACTGGATATATCCCATCCATCTAAGTACAACAGTCATCAAGGTGGTTGTGGCAAAATGAAGACCAGTTAACGTTGTAGCTGTAGGACAACAAAGGGATTGCATCAGGACACATTATTGTCATGAAGTACTAAAAAAAGACATACGTCTGGATGGCATAAAAGTGGCCAATGTAACCTCACAAGAAAGCATAAGACAGAATAAGAAGTTACTGGCAAAAAAAAAAAGGAAGACAGGTAGATCTCAGGGATTACCAAATCTAAATCCATAAGTGGCCATCAAGGCCTTATTGACAATAATAATTCCAACAGATGTGACGATATTGAATGCCCATGCTGCTGCATCGAGAGTCGCTTTCGAGTCAACCTTGATAGCCGGAGGCATTATCATCTAAGTATTGACCAAGGAAATATAGTACTTCAATGTTGAAGGCCAAAAGTTTTCTCTGCATCAAATAACGAAATTACTGATACAATCAATCTTATCATGAGATTAATATCCCTTTCATGCAAGAAATAGAAAGAACAAATGACCTTGTGCGGATAGAAAAACTCTTTAAACAATAAACCAAAGAATCTCAGCAAGAAAAAAAAAACAAAAGGACGCTTGAGCATAATTAACAATAAAGAAAATAACAAAATCACGTAGTCATTCTTTTAAGTCTATGGAGATCTCTATATATTGGTCATCCAGCACTAACCCCCCCAACCCCCCCTCACCTAATTTCCTATAAGGTATATTTTCCAAATTTAATGGAGAATTAGAGGGGCTTATTCCATGCTTGAAGGATATATGTGGCGGTTGTTAGATAGCTTGATATAAATTGTTGGGCACATTTTCTAACAACTTAAACTTTTGGGACAACTGGCGACTTAACATGGTATCAAAGCTCAGGTTGCAAGGTCTTGGGTTCAAGTCTCTCTATCTCCATATGCATTTTACTTCTCTCCTTCATATTCTTTTTCTCTCTGTATGAAAATTTGCATCTCCACATGCAAGATAGGGTTGCATGTGAGGGAGGGTGTTAGATAGCTTGATATAAATTGTTGGGCCCATTTCCTAAGAGCTTAAGCTTTTGGGACAACTGGCAATAGGTTGTTCTTGCTTCGGATTTATCGCAATGTATATATATAATTTTAATATATTTATGTATAACTACCAATTTTCAAGTGGAGAAATAAAACATATTCTACCACTTTGATAGTAGTTTCTAATAACAAACTAACATGATTAACATATTATGAACTAGTATCTTAAAATTCGAACCTTACCAAAAGAAAAAAATGCACTAGTATTTTTGTACCAGCCGAGATTTCGATACCCCGATATTGGCCGGAACATGCATGTATGTTGGCCGGTATAGATCACCAAGGTACATGTATCATTTTGTTGCTGGTACAGTATGGGATTCTGGGACTGGCGGTCAAGGCTTGTGACTTAGGGGTTCGCTCCCTCAAGTTCAAAACCTCTCACGTGCTATCAACTTCTTTAGGGTCATATGGATGGGGCAAAGCCCCAACTTTAATGAATATTATTTAGTAATATTTATTATGTACTCAAGGAGGAGAAAGTGCAATTACTTTCTAGCAACACGACACGACTTTAAGTATAACCGTGTCCGTGTGTAATCGTGGGATGGATGCATATAAATCTATATGCATTTAACGGTTTTGAACATGATTGTATTTTAAAATTATGCATGTTACATGTAGCATTGATTTCCTCGGGTAACATTAATCTCTCTCCGAAACTTATGATATTATTCTACTCGAATTTTCTTTGGAAAAACAGCTGCACTACCTCTGTTCTTAATAGTCAGTCCAACTTATGTATTCCAATTTCCTAATTGTTTGTTAGAGCACGTTCCGCAACGCAAAAAAGTTCTTATTTTTTAAGAGGGTAATTTTAAGCTTAAAAATTATAAACTTATTGAAATATAAAAATATGCAATATAGATCTTGTTTGAAAGATCTCATTGAGATTTTTTATACGATGCAACAAAAATTGAAAATTTATTTTTCATTTACATTATTTTTGAAAGTACATATAACGATCACAGTATCATTCTCAAGGTGTCATTTTCAAAATTACCACTTGCTTTTACCTCATTTATAAATACCATCTATATATAATATGGAGTATCGATTTTTGAATTATCTATTGAACCATCGGATTTGTACATATTTTTTCTATAGGTGAGATTTACGGGTAATAAGACTAAAAATATACTGGAAAAGAATAAAAATTTGGAAGAATGATGAAAGAAAAACTAAAAATAATGTTTCCTAATCTTTTTTTGATTCATTTATTTCAAATTTTCCTTGCTTTCCTAATAGTTATCAGTCAAAAATAATTACCGTGATTTAAAGCGCTCTCTCTCTCTCTCTCACGTTAATTTTAAAACGGATTCTAATTATGAATCCAAAACTGTTTTCTCTCTCACACATACGTGCCATATTGAATTGCACTTAGCTGCTACGAATTGCAATCAACCGCATCAAATTGCACTTGGCCGCATCGAATTACTTTATGGTCTTGCAATTCTTTGCGCCTAACTGTAATTTTGTGCGGCCAGGTGCAATTCGATACGGCCAAGAGCAATTCTTTGCGGCTATGAGTAATTCGTAGCGGTCAAAGTAATTCTTTGCGGCCTAAAAGTAATTTTGTGCAGCCAAGAGTAATTCTTTGCTGCAGATTCTTTTTCTTTTTAACTACGAGGTTAGAGAACAAATTTGTTGTTCAATACAATTTGAGCTGTTGGTTTAGATGATTTGGAGTCTCATTATCTGTCTGAAATTGAAAATTGTATGTTTTTTGTTGGAGCCTTTTGGGTAGACAAAGTTTCAAATTATACTCCTTACTTGGTTATATGTAATATTGGAACTATTTTGCTTTTTGATTTTTCTAGGTCAGTTAAAGAAATAAGTGCAATAAAAGTGTCACTTTTGAGTGAGTGGACGTTCAGAAAATTGAATTTAAGTTGAAATCATGTATGATTATATATTATTAATATCTCTTATGCTATCCCTAAATGCAACTAATAAGAATTACACAGATTTGATAACATTTATTGTGTTAGACTATTTTATGAACTTGGTTAGATAGACTATGTTTGAAACTTATTCTTAAATAGAAAATTTTGGAGAAGTAGATTTGTTGGGAGAAGGAAATTTTTTCTAATTCACGGTTATTTGTAACGCTCCTCTCGCATGAGGTGCGACAATACACATATCCAGAACTTAACTCATGTGAGATGGCGTTAAAAACAACCGTTGTATCCAAAAAAAAACTTCAAAAAAGTGAAATTTGATACTTCATTTTGTATGTTTAGAAAGCATTAATTACTACTAAATAGATATTTTACGTGGACAATTGTAAAAACTTACCAATTTTAGGTTTTGACTTTTAAAAATGAAATAGTGGATCAACAATTAAGAATAAAAGAAGAATGATTGAAAAAAAAAGAGTGACAACTGCATTTAACCCCATGGTTGTGTACCTCTATTGTATAGTGTGATGTTTAGAATTCGTGTTTGTGAAGAAATATGGATGGCCGAGAGAATAATTTAACTTACTATTTTCTTTTTGCGCACGTTAGAAGAATTGATACTATTTAAAATCCCTTTCAATTAAACTAGCTTCCCACATATATGATGTCATTCGATCTAATTCATTTCATAGAATTTGTTGGAGTTGTTTTGTTTTTACAAGAGAGCCACCCCATATTAGGCCACTAATCGGTCCACCCATAGGACTGAAACATTTGAGCGATCCGAAGCAAACCACTGCCCTAATTTGCCAGATAAATCTTAATACCGCCTTGAAAAGGAGTCGAACCTGCTCAACTATAAGCAAAGCCCTTTCCCTGGGGCGAGCCCAAGGGTGGAGTGTAACGTTACTCAATTACACATAAATAAGGTTTTGTTGTTCTTATTTTGGGCAAACATTGGCATTTACAATGTTAAGGGTCGATTTCATGACGCCACAGTTGAATTCCCATCACCAGTGCCCAAAATTAATCATATACAGTGCGAGCGATATTACAACACAATTGGTTCCATAATCCGATGCTCAGTTACCAGCAACCAACAGAGAAAATGACAAATTTGTCCATATAATCACTTGACTAAGGAAAAGGAAAAAGAATAGGATAAAGTGGAGACAAGCATATCGGTCAACATAAATTACTATAACAAAAGCGCATAATTGACAGAAATTTATGGGTAACTTGCTCAATGTTCAGCAGAATTCGTATCTTGAATAAATACAAGAACAAGAGATGATCAATGATAAAACAAATTGTGTTGCGGTAAATTGTTTAACCTTAAGGTATAATGAATCTGATTTTTTATACGTAAACGGGTTTCTCAAACCTGCTTCAGTAGAAAGACCAGGCTACACCTTCTCATCAAGCTCGATGGATTCTAATAATCCATTTTGCTTTTCAGGTTTGGGGTTTGGTGATGAAAGGTTCTGAGTCTCTGCTCCTCTCGGCTTAGAAGAGGCGTTGCCATACCATATCATTCCCATAATTGCAATTACCATGCCCAGAACTACTTGTAGATTAAGGCCATCTTTCCCAAAGAAAAGGAAACCTAAGGTCAGGACAAGAATAGTCTTCATATGGCCAAGCACTTGGAAGGTCACGGCTGAGAATCTGCCGATGCAAATGAACTGGCTGAGATTGGTACCTATTGCGATCGTGCACGATAGTACAATGAAGAACTGCACAGTTTTGAAAGATATGTCAATAAGCACTCAACAGACAAGCAATATGTGCAAGTTTGTGCACGTAGATATACCCATGCTATGTGCACCTACATACCCATGTTTGAATTTATGTTGATAAGTTCGTGCACGTAGAGATATGACAGTATCTAACATACAGAGACCTCTAGAATCGAATACAAGGCAATGCAATCAACGCATTTCGATTTTATTTAGTAGAGGAGCCATCAACAAATTTGCCTTCAGGTCTGCTTGTACACTTCAATTGTAACTATGCAATGAACAAGACCTTTCCAGCGCTTCTTATAACGCTTGGGCCGGCTAAATTATTTAAGAGGGATGACTTTAGATCCCACTAAAGGGCCTATATGACAAAGAAGCGCCCTAGAATGACATGGATTGTATGCAAACAAATAATCTGCCCTGACTGGTCTCAACCTACTTCAGAAGGCAAAACCTAAAAAGAACGGAGAGCTAATGTGACACATTTTACACACACAGTATCACAACATTATCCAATACTGTGTCTACTGTACCATACCAGCATCAGTCCTCCAAGAATTAAAATTGGGAAATCTATTAGGCATGACATCCAAGAATATGAATAACAAGAAAGAAAGGGTAATGGTATGAACTGTATTTCACTATATTGGTCCTCCATGTGCCAAACCAAACTTCCCCATGCTATGCACATAAGTAGAGACGGTGTGCCTTGTTATTTAAATGACACTTCATAAAATTCCAATATACTTACCACAGATGTTAAAGTATAGGGATATGCGCCAACCGTTTTATTTGTCAAGCAATAGTCCACAAAGGGCCCTAATAACAGCAGAGATGCAGCTTGCGCTGGTGCGGTATGCCCTAATAGGTTGAAAGATCCTATTGCATACTTCCTTTGAAGGTAATGTACATACTGCAAACAGAACAAGAAACAGTAACAACTGAGTTAGACATGACAGCCAACAGATGTAGAGCAGGATGATTATCAAACAATAGCAATATTCTTCTCAGAAAATCCTACAATTCTCGATTTATGATAATCCCCATTCAGAATGAACAAAAGGAAAAAGTGAAGCAACAAAAAAGGTACTAAAAACAATGATCAGTACTTGGACAGGAAATGAAGCTTCTGCTTACAAATGGATGCGATTAATCATACACCTACATCCAATAATACACGTAAACAAAACCAACTAGCCAAGGACGCCTAAATTTGAATCCACCCAAAGCCAAAACAGGTTTGCAACCCCAAAACTAGCCTGATAATATAAAAAGGCCTCTTCCACCCTGATTGGATCATGACATGACATGTTACCCAATAATATCTCATGTCCTAATCTGAGATCAAAGGTTTAGTGGAAGATAACTTACATACTGCTGAAGAGCAGTGGCCCAAACTGCCACAAAGGCGGCTATAAAGCCCTTGGCATTTACACTCATATCCGTAACAGTACAGATGGCAACTCCCAAGAGAACTAACAATATGCTGAGCTTGGTGTCCCTTGAGTATCTCATTTTGTCGAAGACAACTTCCAGAAAACAGGATACGGGGATCATACTCAGCTTCGCAATCTGAGGGATATATCAAAAGAAGACAACAAATAAATATGGTTGCCATTCCAAGATAGCAAAAGGATTCTAGTCCAGTAGTTCTTTGCAACCGACCTGATAGAATCCCACAGAGTTCCACATCAAGCTCACGTTCATCCCAACAATAGAAAAGTTTGCGAATATAATAAATTTTAAAATCTCAGATGGTGGTAGATGAGAAGACTGGATATGTCCCATCCATCTAAGTACAAGGGTCATCAACGTGGTTGCGGCAAAATGAAGACCAGTTAACGTTGTAGCTGTAGGATAGCAAAGGGAATGAGTCAGGACACATTATTGTCATGAAGTTCTACAATAGTTAATCTGTGAAGATAAGGAGTCTAATCATATTCAACACCAAAGAGACTCATAAAAGGAAGAAAAGAAATAATTACATTCAATAGTACTGGATTAAAATTCTAACTTACATGAGCTCTTGTTGTTTTCACCAATAATGCATAGTGATACAATTCACAAAAAGGAAACGGTCTCTCTATTAGTGGTAACTATTAAATTACAATTCTAACAACTAGAATGGACAAAAATGGGATCCCTATCAATCAGAATGGTTAGTACAGAATTACAGACGTAAAAGCAGTTGAATTCCTTAAAGTGTGCATAAGCTGGCTCATACAGCCTGAGTTATTAGAAAAATAAGGATTACTCAAGCCTGAAAGACAACGTTTTGCATGACCTAAATAACTGTTATTTACTAAATCTCTATTGGACAAAATAATTTCACGGGACATCAATTACTTTCTTAAATGCCAATACTCAATATTCTGGAGCAGGAAGGGATGGGTATAAACCTGGGCTCAATAGAGTCAGGTTAGTATTTCTTCTTCCCAATACTTGTCCAGTAGGATCAGGTCGGGGTACTTTACCCAACTAACGGGTAAAAATGCCAATCCTAGTTCTGCATAGCCTCGTTTAAATTGTAGAAAATGATAATAAGTGAACGGGTTTTAGTTGGCATCCGTCACGTAAACCTAGCTCCCTTAATTTGGTAAAGTGACGTTCTCTTTTGTCTTTTGGATTTATACCCAAGCATTAATTAGTCTTCAATAAAAAGTTGTGCTATGATAATAAAGGCAACAGTGGCTCAAACCGTGTGAGAAGAAAAATGAGGAAAGGAACATCAAAAAATGAACATAAAAGCAAGCGAGATTACCCACAAGTCAAACCAAGCATAGCAATTTCCTTGGCAAACTCATAATAACATTTCATTTAAACCGAGATCTAAACTACAGAAGTGAAATGGCGAGAGTTTAATCTTCCGTTTCCTTTCCCAGCTATATAACTAAAACGAAGACATAGGTCTGGATGGCATCAAAGTGACCAATGTAACCTCACAAGTAGGCATAAGACGGAACAAAAAAACAAAAAAGAAGAAGAAGAAGAAGAAGACAGGTAGATCTCAGGGAATTACCAAAGCTGAATCCATAAGTGGCCATTAGGGCCTTATTGACCATAATAATTCCAACAGATGTGACGATATTGAATGCCCATGCTGCTGCATCGAGAGTCACTTTCGAGTTTGCCTTGCTAGAAAGAGGCATTGTCATCTAAGTTTTAACCAAGGAAATATTGCACTTCAATGTCAAAAGCCAAAAGTTTTCTCTGCATCACATAACAGAATTATTGATATAATCAACATTGTAATGAGATTAATATCCCTTTTAACCAGAAATAGAATGTACGAAGCACCTTGTGTGGATAAAAAAGAAGAAGCTGAATTGAACAAACAGCTGATGCATAATTAAAAATAAACAAAATAACATAGTCATTCTTTTAAGTCTATGGAGCATGCCAGTCCACCTCCTATATACAATCAACCATATTCTCCGACATAAACTTTTGTCCACAAATCTCACAGTTTTGGCCTGCCACAAGATAGGCAAAGGAACTGCACCTCCTTAACATGCAGTCGTAAGCCCTTTCTGGCAGATCAAATAGGGTGTTAATAATCTGCAGTAAAAGGATTCTCTAAATTTCGAGTGAAGGCTAAAATTTAAGCTAGTAACAATGTTTCATCAACTTCTGGTTTCATGTTGAAACTTAACATGTATTAATTGAACACACAGATTTCAAGAGTCAACCACTTCCTGAATCAGTTGGATCACTCACGTGGAATTAACGTATTTAGCATAGTGATGGAAGGCTAAAGAGTAACCATGCTTCGCTCTGTTGAAACTTAACATGTATTAATTGAACACACAGATTTCAAGAGTCAACCACTTCCTGAATCAGTTGGATCACTCACGTGGAATTAACGTATTTAGCATAGTGATGGAAGGCTAAAGAGTAACCATGCTTCGCTCTGACAATAGTAAACTGTTTACTGTTACAATTGGAAACAAAAAACAGATTGAAAGATAATTCATCTAAACATTATTGGTCATCCAGCGCTAACCCCAACCCCCACCTAATCTCATTTAAGGTACATTTTCCAAATTTAAGGGAGAACTTGAGGGGCTTATTCCATGCCTGAAGGATTTATGTGGTGGCCTCATTCTTTCTCAAGCAATTATCCCTTTCCACCAATGATTTAATTATTCAAATGCCCAGAATGAGGATCTCCCTGCTTAGAAGTCGTGGTTCTCCTCCACCAATTAAGTGGCAACTTCCGAAATTACCAAAAATAATATCTGCAAAGTATCCTATCGATCTTTTCTCAAAACCAAAATATTGTACTCACGTGATCGATTCTCAGAACCAAAATATTGTACTCATATTAACTACCCCAGATTGTTTGCCGAAGTAAAAGAGGTCATTCAAGATTTAACATATACGAGCCAAAACAGACTTTTCTTCCAATACATCACTCGATTTTTGTAATAAAGTCAGTACAATATTGTAATTTGAACCATTTCAACAATGAAATCACCCAAACAGCAAATTCAGCAAGAAACAAACTACCAATGCCACCAAAAATCCAACGTATTAACATAAATATGTACACTCATAAGAAAAATATCATATGCGTCAAACATACATAATTCAAGCAAAATTCTGCGACTCCCAAGCAGATCCATTACCCTTATCTGTTTTGAACAGAATTAACTCATTCTAAACACAAAATTCACTAGTTCTATGAAATATGTGAGACCACCTCCTGTCACTGATCAACCCATATTTTCCAGGAAAAATAAAAACATTCGTCCACGAAAATATCAGTGTTGGCTTGCTACAAGCTATGCTCAGGGACTGAACTCCTTTCCCAGTAGTTCTCAGCTCTGTCTTGGCAGTGACAGATCCAACCGAATGTTCATAATATGGAGTAAAAGGGCTATCTAGATTTCAAGCTAATAACCTTATGTCATTGTTTTCCAGTATCGTTGAAGCAATAAACAAATTCAAGAGTCAACAGATCTTGTATATGTTGAAGTTGAACTCCTCATATAACATTAGTTATGTTATCATATTAAGCTTCGCGAGGGAATCCTAACCATGCTTCACCGTGATTATAGTAGTGTCTCTATTGTTCAAATGGCAAAGAAATAAAATGGAGGACAATTCAAGTAAAATTTATTAGTCATTGAGCACTCCCTTCTGCCCCAACTAATTTCCCCATAAGGTACATTTCTAAAAAAGTAATGAAGAATCAGTTGTGCTTATGCCATGCCTGAGGGAATTACGTGGTAGCCCCATTCTCTCTCTCTCTCTTTTGATAAGAGGTAACCCCATTCTTTCACCTTCAATCATCACTTATCATCATGCATCTGTTTATCCCCCACAAATTATATCTACGTTCCAAAACTGCCAAAAATATTACAGCTCTATATAAAGTATCCTATTAGTCATCAGTAATAAATATCCCAACTCAAGCCCCCATACTACATGGCGTACACGCCACCTTGGGATCTAACCACGACATAGAACCAAAATTTCGTGATCATTTTACGAATTCAATCTTTTAACTCGATGGAGACTTTCTTCCTTCCCAAGAAGGGCAGGAAGATAGCAGAACCTTTCTTTCCGAACCCGGCCAATTTAGCTAGTTGCATAAGTATACGATAAGCTAATTGCATAAGTATACGATAAAGGTCGTGAATTGATAGACACAAAGACATAGAAAAGTCTGCTTGGGAAGTCCAAACTCGTTATGAATGGAAGCTCAAATTGATCAGTTCTTGACCATCAACAGTTCCAAAAGAGCGATCAAATCAGTTCTTGACCATCAACAACACAAATTGTTTGCCAAAGTAATTCAGACGTCATTCAAGATGTAAGACACGTCAGCCAAAACTCATTTTCTCTTCCAATAACTCGCTTGATATTCGTAAGCGAATCACCAAAATACTCTAATCCATTCAGTCATGCTCCAATTTAAGTCACTGAAAAAGAAAAAAAATAATAACAAACAAATGCAAATTGCCAACGCAACTAAAAATCCAATTAATTCAGCACACATACACGCACGTAAGAGAACAACATCATATGCCCCAAATTTCAACAATCCAAGCGAAATTCTACAGATCCATCACTCGCAGCAGCTTCCAACAAAATTAACTAAATCTGAAATCTAGAAAACGAAAAAGTGAAAAGGCAATCGAAGAGCTTACGGTAGTCACGAGGAACGGAGAGTGGAAGACGGATTCCGAGGCGCGGAGGTCAAATGCAGAGGAAGATGGGGAAGAGATATATAGGAAGTAGACTCAGGAAATTGAGGAGAGTTAGATATGGAACGTGGAGAGGGTTGGCTTTCCGCCATTATAGAAAGACGTGGACTTGAGAGAGAGAGAGAGAGAGAGAGAGAGAGAGAGAGAGGCTGCCTGTATTTGCTGAATTCTTTTTTCACTTTCGGAGCATTCCGCGTCCTATTCCTTCTTACGTAGGAGAAAGTGAAATCCTTACTTTAATTATGTGTTTTTGGAGTAATTGTTAGTAGTAGTTTACTATGCGGGATTACGATCTTCTCGCGTTGTATTTTAATCTCTCTGTTCAAAATCTACCTATGATATACGGTTCGATTTTTATTTGGGGAAATTATACTTTGCCCCCTTAAACTATCACCCGGCCACACTTTGCCCCCTCCAACTACTCAATCGAACACTTAACCCCCTTTAACTATTATTTCGCTGCCACCCCTTTAACTCTGTTAACGTTTTGAGCAAAGTTACATAAATACCCTTATACAATACAGGTAGATATACGTCGATATACATACACGATCCTTCTACCCGATTTCCCCAACCCACAGTACAATTTTTCCAACCCTAAAACCTTTCCCCTAAAATTAGCGGGAGTTTTCCCTCCATTTTTTTACCCGCATATATATACCCAATACACCATTCATTGAGCTGCAACCCTAATTTCGACTGCCTATGGAAAAAATCCCAGTACCTTTTTCACAATAAAAGCCGATCATCATTTACGGTGGTCAAGGGCATCTGATCTTGGAGGTTTGATTCCTTTGAACTCTTTTTTTCTCTGCAATTCCTTTGAACTGTTAAAAGCTGTAAAGTGAGTTAATAGGTATTGTTTGACTATTGAATGCTTTGTTGGAGGAAGGTGGAGTAATCAATGGTCCGTGGGTGAGGTGGGGCTTTTGACACTTTGCGTTGTTTGTTTGTGAATGTGGTCCCAAATGCGTACTTTCTTTGTATATATATATATATATATATATATATATATATAGAGAGAGAGAGAGAGAGAGAGAGAGAGAGAGATACACTACTGTGCATATGTCGGCCAAAAAAGTGGTTGAGAATAGTGAACTAGTGTTTTGTTTTGTATCCCTTGACTTATATGTTTTAATTTATTGTTTACTTGGTACTTGTATATTGAAAAATTGCATGCTATAGTTTTATTTTTTTAATTTGTGTACCGGATATCCCTGACTTATGAGTTTTAATTAATTGTTTACTTACCACTTGCTACTTAAATAATGAAAATTACATCCTAAAGTTGTTTATTTTTTGATTTCTTTACTGGATTCTTAGGATGTCTGATGCAATGTTTGTGTTTGAGGTTCACCATGGGGGTTACTTTGAGAATGTGCCAGCAAAAAAGTATTCAATGGGCAAGGTTGAGTTCATAAGAAATGTAGACAAAGACCTAATGTCATATTTTGAGCTGATAAGCATGATTAAGGACTTAGGGTGTTCAGAAAATTGCAACATATATCATAAGCTCCCTGATTGTGATTTGGATGGTGGGTTGAGAGAGTTAAAGACTGATGCTGAGGTGTGCGACATGTTTGCTATTCATAATGATAGAGAAACTATATCTATTTATGTGGAGAATGCAGAGTTAAATATGGTTAATAATGTGGTAAATCTGGATAGTGACATTGAAAAAAGTGAAGGCAATGAGAGTGAAAGTGGGGCAGATCCAAACAGTCCTAGAGAGAGTATTGATAGTAGTGACCTTGAGTACTTTGGAGACGGAGATGAGCTGTATGATTTAGGTGACACTATTAGCACTAAACAGGTGAATGAGACCTTTGAACAGGTGAGTGAGATCTTTGTAGGTGGTTCTGAACCTTTTTCCTTTAACATGGGAAGTAGGAGTGGAGAGGGTCCATCAAATTTATTACCTCCTGACATACAAGAGGTGGAGGATGATGACCTAAATACTCCAATGAATTCTGATGAGGAGGGTAAAGTAGAGTTTCCAGAGTTCTTTGAGGATAGGGATATGGAAAGGCCAGACCTACAAAAGGGGATGATGTTTGCCAATGCAACTGTTTTTAGGGCTGCTCTTAGAAAGCATGCCATCCAAAATGGGACAGAGTTTGTGTTTTTGAAGAATGAGGGTGATAGGGTGACAGTGAAATGTAAAAATGAATGTGGTTGGCGAGTGCATGCTAGTTTTTTTCAAGACACCAAAGCATTTCAGATTAAAAGCTTACTCAATCACCCATGTCAGTGTCCAAGAGTGTACAAATTTGGGCATGCTAATTCTGCATGGTTAGCAAGAACATACATGGACAGGTTGGTGGATGATCCTCATTGGAAGGTTAGTGCACTAAGAAGGGCTGCTAAGAGGGACCACATGGTGGAGGTTAGTGATAGTCAAGCATACAAGGCAAAGAAAAGGGCATTAGAGACTATTGAGGGTAATCATAGACGACAATATTGGAGGCTACGTGACTATTGCGAAATGATTTTGAGGCAGAACCCTGGCTCAACAGCATTGTTGAAGGTGGAGAGGACATTACAGAATACAGCCCCCGTCTTTCAAAGGATGTTTGTCGCGTATGATGCACAAGTAAAGGGTTTTCTAGCTGGTTGTAGACCCATAATAGGGCTTGATGCATGTCACTTGAAGGGACCATTTGGTGGTCAACTAATGGCTGCTGTTGCAAAAGATGCAAATAACCAATTATATCCATTGGCTGTGGCTGTGGTTGAAGCTGAGCTCAAAGATAGCTGGCTTTGGTTTCTTGATGAGCTGCTTGGTGTAATAGGGAGGCCAAAGGAGAGAGACTGGACATTCATTTCAGATAGGCAAAAGGTATGTTATTTGCTTGTTCACTTTTAACTTTATCTTTATAATTTTGTGTTGGCACTTTCCTAGCCAAACTGTGATTTTTTAGTGGAAAAGAAAACAGAAATGGAGGAGAAAATGGACTGCCTATTCAATCAGCAGGAAAACAGCCACCGAAATCACCTTTCTCCATGAAAACCCCACATAGAATTGAACCTAGTTTGTCTTCTACTAGAACCTAGTTTTCTTTTCTTTTCTTTTCTTTATTCCAAACGGCAAATCCACCTCAAATTTCTTTACCCGTTCGGCTAAATAAGCCAAAGTGGCTTATTTTTTTGTCCTTATTCAAACTTTTTTTGTATCGCGTGGCTTATTTTCAATTTTTTGGGGATTATTGCATCCTTACGACAAGAGGAATCTAAAAAGTAAAAAATTTTGACCGAAATCCAATTTTTTTAAATAAAGACAATTTTTTCGTCTTTATTTAAAAAAAATTGGATTTCGGTCAAAATTTTTTACTTTTTAGATTCCTCTTGTCGTAAGGATGCAATAATCCCAAAAAAAATTGAAAATAAGCCACGCGATACGAAAAAAGTTTGAATATGAAAATAATGATAATTTTAACTAACAAACATGGGTCGTTACAAAAATAGAAAGAACAGGGGAGGAGTATATCCTCTCTGGAAAGCAGGGGAATAAATGTGAAAGGTGGGAGCTGCTCACTCTTGATCAATTTTAACTAAAACATTATTATTTCCATGTGGGGGCTGCTCATTCTTGATTATTTTTTATCAAAACATTATTATGTGCTTGTTCAATTTTAACTAAAACATTATTATTTCCATGTAGGGTTTGGTTGAGACTTTCAAGCAAATGCTTCCTGGGGTTGACCACAGATTCTGTGTTCGACACATGTATGCCAACTTCAAGCTTTTATTTAAAGGTAAGGACCTTAAGGATCTAGTATGGGCTGCTGCTTGTTCTTACACTATTCAGGATTGGGAATATTTCATGCAACAGATCAAAAGTATCAATAAAGATGCTTATGAATGGCTGATGCGAGAACCTCCAAATGTGTGGACTAGATCTATGTTTAGCCCTATACCTAAGTGTGAGATGTTGGCAAACAATATGTCAGAGTCCTTTAATCAATACATAAAGGAAGCAAGGGACAAACCCATAATAACAATGCTGGAAATGATTAGAAGGCAATTGATGAGCAGGTTTGAGAACAAAAGAAGTTGGATTGAAACATGCAATGGAAGCATTTGTCCAAAGATTCAAAAGACTTTAGAGGAGCTGAAGAGTGATGCTAGGTCATGGGAGGCTACTTTTGCTGGAAATTCAATTTTTGAGGTGAGCAATGGTGTAAGGACATTTGTTGTTGACTTGGCAAGGCAAAGTTGCATTTGTAGGAAATGGGACATTACTGGTATACCATGCCCACATGGGATTGCTGCTATCATAAAAGACAAGAGGCAACCAGAGTCTTTTGTCCATCCATTCTTCCACAAGGAGACTTATATGAGGTCATATGCTGGCATTATTAACCCTATCCCTGATCAAACCCAATGGGTCCACACTGAATCGGATGCAATTATGGCCCCCTCCTTAAGAAGGCCACCTGGTAGGCCCAAGAAAGCTAGAAGAAAGGGAGTTGATGAGGAAAAAAATCCACACTTGGCTAGAAGGACCCATCAGTCCTTAAAGTGTAGTAATTGCAACCAATATGGGCATAATACAAGAACTTGCAAGGGGCCTATTGCAGCAAAGAAACCAAAAGCTGTTGTAACTAGTGGTGAGTCAAGCAAAGGAAGAGGTAGGGCTGGAACTAGTGCTGAATCAAGCAGAGGAAGAGGTAGGGGAGATTCAAGTAGGGGAAGAGGTAGGGGAGATTCAGCAAGAGGAAGAGCAAGCGGAAGAGGAAGAAGCCAAGCAAGGGGAAGGGGGAGAAGCCAAGCAAGGGGAAGGGGGAGAAACCAAGGACCAACACCTACTCAAGAGAGTTCAATGATCACATATGAGCACACAAGGCCTACAACCGAAGTTGATTCTGCAATGGTATATGACTACCACTGTTATTTAACATTACTTTGTAAAAAAAGCATATTAACTTGAGTAATATTATAATTGACGCAGATGCAAAGGAGGTCCGCCACTTATGGAGATGTGTATTTTTCAGCTGGAGTGGGAAGCTCAAGAGGTGGTGCTATTGTCCAAATTGGCCACTCACAAAGCTTATCAAACATGGCACCAACACAAGGTTCTCAGGTCCCCACATCTACACACAACTCAGGAATGGCACTTGATGGATATGCAGCCTTTTAGAAGTCAGTCGAAAAATTAATGGAGCTACTAGTTTTTGTTTGGTATTACTTTTGGAATATGCACTTGTTGGTTTTGCTTCTAATTAAGTACTTTGGCTAGTTAATGGCTATCTAAGTTTGTGGACCAGTTTATGGCTATCTAAGTTTATGGACCACTTCATGGCTATCTAAGTTTGTTTGCTGCCAACTTATTTCTGGTGTGTCTTGATCCTTTAAGAACACTTATGTAATAGATTATGATATGATATGCAAAATGTTGGCATTTTTTGACACACAAGGTTGCATATTTTTTGAGAAACTTATGTACAGGTGCATAGCGATTGTTCTCGGCAGATTAATTTGGGTACTCTCTGTTTCTTTTTGTGGATGTGTATTTTTTTGTGTATCTTTTTTTCTGTAGGAGTATTATCTTTTGGTTTATCTTTTTTTTAAAAAAAAAAGTCAAATCTTATGAATTGTCGGACTGAATTCTACACAGGTTTCGTTTTCTTTCTTTGTAATTTTCTTTAGTTGCTATTGGGAATTACATGGGTTTGCTATTCTGATTGGATTCTTAGACAATGTTTACTCACTCAATTGGTATGGACTGGAATTGTATTCGGCTGAGGGAAGAAGAAAATGAACTGATCAATGGAGAGGGAGAGATGGGTTTGTGTGAAGTCTGGAGAGAGAGAGAGAGAGAGAGAGAGAGAGAGAGAGAAGGTTTGTGTAAGGAAAAGGGTAATTTTGTCCTTGGGTTTCAAAAAAAATGGCCTGGAAAATTTTTCCATCCAAATCTCTAACAGTCAACAAACGGAAGGGCTAGGGTGGCAGCAAAATGATAGTTAAAGGGGGTTAAGTGTTCGATTGAGTAGTTGGAGGGGGCAAAGTGTGGCCGGGTGATAGTTTAAGGGGGCAAAGTATAATTTCCCCTTTTTATTTTTAAAAAAATAACCAAACTATGATTGAAAAGGAAGTGACAACTGCAATTGATTCCGTGATTGCATAACTTTATGGATACTCAAAAGAATGATACAAGCTACTTTTTTTTTTTAAATAGAAAATCTACTAGCACAGCAAATCTGTGCACAGATTTTTATGTGGGGTCCACTAAGGGCCACAAAAGTGATCCGAGCCATTCATTACATTTAAAACATTTTTTCAAAGGCTCTTTCGAAAAATCAGTTCAATCTGATATCTATAAGTACTTGATATAATACCATTGACAAAAGAAACCTATGAAAAACCGGCCCCCACAATTATGTCATTTGGGGTAATTCGTTAAATAGAATTTTGATGTATAAGTTATTCATAAAAATATGTTTAATCCAACGAGGTTAATACGTAAGTCGAATTATATTATGATGTTTATTTTTGTTAAGATAAAAGTTAATTCTCACATGGTGATTAATTTTCGATTAATTTATGTTAGTTTTCATAGATCTTTTACACATTAAAGTCTATAAAATGAACTACTACAATCATCAAATAAGACCATGACTGGCTCAGTTTCAGATCATATATTTTTTTCTCTGCTTATAACTAATTCAAGTATTTCTCATCCGCGTGGAAGAATTTACTGCAGAGTTCAATAATCATTTTTATTTTCACAGGTGCATATATAAAACTATTCCGGATCTTGCAATGATTTTCTGACGACACAAGAGACTCTTACTTGGTAAGAACTTCCAATAAAATCCACACTTACGAGATAGCTCCAAAAACAGCATATATGATCTCTTCCAAAACAGCGCAAAAGTTGAACTTCATTTGATTTTGCGATTTTTCAATTCTTAGAATCTACTACTGCTTCATCCATGCACGGACAGTGTAATTTTGAAAAAACATAGGGTAGAAAATGTTGTTCGATCGGTATGTACGTTCATTACATAGAGATGTATGGAATAGAGCGTATGAACATGACATCAATCCTAACTCCTGAGGGAGAAAAAAATACGCATGTCTTTATTAATGAACCTATTGACTTGTTATTTCATGATAGAAAATATTAATTGTTTTGATATGGTATAAATGGGTTGTCCCAAAAATTCATCTTTCTTATAAAGAGAAGAAGAGTTGAATGATAGAAAGTGAAGTTTTAATAGGTGTGGCATAGACAGAGATGGTGGCTTGTAAGTCATTTTCTTTCTTTCCTACAAGTGTTATAACAAGACATGGACGGATTTATTTGGGTTTGACTATGATGTTTCTGAAATACAGTATGTTTTTATTTTATATATTTGAGGTGTTCGGATCAGTTTACGCATACCTCAATTAATTCTTGGGAACTAGTCTCACCTTTCATTAACGAAGAGTTCATTTAAACAGGGTCGACTCATAAGTTTTGGAAACCGGAAGCGAACCTCTTCAAAGAGGCCAACCTATATTTTTCATACAAAAGTGGTTTACAAAGAGTCTCATAAAAAATATCATTACAAAAGATTTACCATTACAAAATAGAAGCATATATATAATTATCCCCCACAAAAAATGCAACTATTACAATACCTTAAAATCTATCATTTGAAAATTAGTCTTCTCGCATTTTTTGCTGCAAATGTACTAATTAAGTCTCCATAGTCAAACTGCTTCACCAGCTCCTTCTCGATAGACAATATAGCCAATCCATTTAATCATTCTTGAGACATTATTGACTGAAGATAATTTTTGATCAAGGAATTCCATATACAAGTATTTTCTGTCCACGGTTATCGGTCGTTGTCTTCCCTCCATTCAACTCCTCAAGTTTGAAGCATGAAGCGTTTTGCATTTCTTTCTTCTTCTTTTTTGGATTGGCACAATATATTCTTCTAGCCGTCCCTTTTTTTTTTTTTTTTAATGCCTTAGTATTTCTAATGAGTAATTCTATCGTTTGGGCCTATTTGTGGCTCTTAAATTTCAATTGCGTCTATTTTGTGTAAAGGAGGCTAGTACAAATTTTTTTTGGAACCATATATATATATATAGGGATCCTAGAATTTTGGGGATTGGAAGTGCAAGCTTCTTCTGCCTTTACCATAGGCCGGCCCTGCATTTAAAGCCGGAACAAAAGTCTTTATGAACAGATGTCAAAAGACTTGATGACAACTAAGGTTTTGATTAGAGATTTCAAGCCTTAACTCAGGAGAAAAAGAACTCCCACCGTCCAATCCATTAGCATTGGAGTGTGATTGAAACACAACAACAACTCCCAACGTTAGATTAGTCAATGCTAATTAAGGAAATCTCATCTAATTAACTCAAAACTATTTTGGATCTCTTCTGGAATATTCGATTTTTGGATATTTTGGCAAACCACAAAATGTGAAGGCTAATGGGATCTGAGGATTATGGCCATGTGATTGTTACAAGTACATTAACTAGTGGGCTTTAGGATTCCCATGGCGTGATAATAAATAAATATTGGACCTAAAAAATGAAATAACTATTATGCCTCTTCTTTTGAAATGGATTGATCAAGAATTGAAGCCGGACACTATAATAACTAAAATGGGCCTAACAATTCAATCCATTCGGACCAGGAGAGCTCAAATGTCAAATCCTGAACCATTAGAAAAACAAGTTGGGCTTAGCATTCACGAGAAACTGTTTCATTTGAAAAAGTGTTATTAGTACTATAAAAGACACAAAGCAAGGGAAGGGATGTATGTATGGGCTCAATAATAAGTTTATAAAAAACGGCTTTGGTAAATATATAAACAAAACTAAAATATATTTGAAATAAGAGAAGTGATGATTCTTAATTACGTTAAGAGGAGGGTTATCCCAGCTCACGATTTACTTGTTTTGTACGGTCGAATGTATTCAGCAAATGAGGATAGGGCCGTTATATCCTCTTTTGTTAGGAAAAAAAATAACTGTTTCATAAGCTTATACATATATGTGAGTTCCGCATCGTTGCTATAAGATGATGGTAACTTTAGCTGGATACATAATACTAATTTTATGCAATTTATTCTCGTGAGGGAGCAGGAGAAAATTGCGTCACCGCTCGGCCATTCTTTGTCAAAGAGTAACACAATTACGTGAACTCGTACCCCCTACGCCTCTCACCTTATAAGTCCAAAATATGACAACCCTAAATATTTGAAATAAGAGAAATGATGATTTTGAATTACGTTAAGAGGAGGGATATCCCAGCTCAAGATTTACTTGTTTCATACGGTCTAATGTACTCAGCAAAGGAGGATAGGGCCGGGTTTTAGACGTCTACTATACCCTCCTTTGTTAGGAAAAAAATAACTGTATCATGAGCTTGCACATGTGAGTCCCGCCTCGTTGATCTAAGAAGAAGGTAACTTCAGCTGGATACAATTGTATTGTATCCAATTTATTCTCGTCAGGGAGCAGGAGAAAGTTGTGTCACCGCTCACCCATTTTTTTTGTCAAAGAACAACACAACCACGTGAACTTGCACCCCCAACGCCTCTCACCATGTAAGTCCAAAATATGACAAATCGCGTTACCTCAAATATCACATAATAATAATAGTGGTAAGGAATCACACAATGGAAACAAAAATCAGCAACCCAAAAAAAACCAAACAGCGCCACATTATTGTGATTATGACCAACCCCGTTTTAAAAAGATCCAAATCTCAAACAAATTGAATCTCAAGAGGGTCCCCCTAATCAAAGCAAATGGTTCCCCGGCCTTGAATGCATGCAAAGCCATCGCGTATGGCACGTGGTTCACCACGGGCTCCACAATCTTTGTTCTTGCCTTGCTGGGTTCCAACACAATGGGGGCCAATCACCAATCAACCTTTCAA
Source organism: Rhododendron mucronatum var. ripense (assembly GCA_019656295.1). NCBI lineage: Eukaryota > Viridiplantae > Streptophyta > Magnoliopsida > Ericales > Ericaceae > Rhododendron > Rhododendron mucronatum. The sequence continues at coordinate 1,687,441 of BPLT01000081.1, forward strand.
AATGTCAGTTCATGTTTCGTGGTGAATCACGTGCGTAAAGCGACTCATTTTTTATGAAGGGGCCTCCTCGTATGGTAAAAAGACTCATTTTAGTGAAATGGGTAACAATCAGGGGGACGGAACCCGCACCCCAACACCTTTATATGACAAATGAGAGCTACACGATGGCTTGAGATTTGCGCGTTGGCCACGGGATCGGGTGGCCCCTTCCCTTGGAGCTATATGGCTGGGAGGTCATTTTCACCACATCCTAACACCTTTAGGGCGTGTCGAGGTTTAGGGGTACAAGCCTCCTCATTTTCCATGTATTCTAGTTTCCTCACGTGATGTACCTACCCATTGAGAATAACACCTTCCCAACCCAAAATGGCCTTATCATCATCAGTAACAGAGAACAAGATTGAAGCTTACCAACACCACACCTTTAATTCATCAACAACTCAATTTAATCCACCCAACTATAGCCGTCAGGTCCATCGGCCAGTACTATTGGTTCGACTTGGATTTCCCTTGAGCCGATAATTTGTAGATATAGGTGCGCACCACCTGTATAAAATTGAGGGTTCGTTTATTTGACGGGATTAATAATACAAGTACATACATTTTATAGAATATATAATGTTTTCGGATTAATAGCGACGACTTTACTAATAATATCACATCCCTTATGATATTACGGTGTATGTACATCACGCACGTCTTGATGTACTATGTACTTACGTACTATCCAATTAGTGTTTAACAGGGACTAAAAAATAGCCAAATGCTGAATACGTGATTACTTTGAGTGTGCATATATATCCATGCTCATATCTGATTAAACTAACGGGTCTCACTAGGGCATCTTTATGTGCATGACAAATAATTGTTTTCGCGCCAGATTGAACCTTTTCCAATTTTTTAGAAAAATGATCTTTGTTTCTTTTTGAGGTAAAGGAACTATTCCTGTGTAAATTTATAGTTTTATGCAAATACAATTGGTTTTAACTAGTGTACAACAAGACACGTTCTGGAGTGTTGAGCCTATTGCTCTTAACTAGTATTAATTAGTGTATTTTTTGCTTTTCCACTATCATGTAGCTCTAGTTTTATACTATTCCTATTTGGGTTTATGATCTTTCTCATATATCGTTAAATAGTTGCATGGACATAACTCACATCGAATGGGCAATGTAAATTAGATATTCTTATCCCTTAAACTACGCATTAGCGCACACAGATTCCACAAATTCCTATGGGCTTCTACAGGTAGAGCGGAGAAAACAGGTTGCCCGTGAAAAAAGTGAACTCCGCAAAATCCTAACGCCAATATGTTGATATCTAAGTGCGCATTTCATAACTCACATCGAATGAACAATGTAAAGTAGACATTCTTAATTATTGAACTTTGATTAATTTCTTTATTTTCGGCGTACTTATCCCATGGAAATCCGCATCGGATTCCACAAATTCCTGGAGGCTTCTGCAGGTAGGGTGGAGAAAACAGGTTGCTATCAAAACAAAGTGAACTCCACAAATTTCCTCGCATCAATCTGTCATGATATCTATGGCAGATTAAAAAAAAAAATCGTAGATATCTAAGTGCCTTTCATAAGGGGTTTGTCGACTAATCAGGAGGGTACACAAACTGTTTAGTTTCTAATCACTTAGATTAAGGACAACATGTGCCCACCACCAAGATGAGATGAATGCATCTTACTACCACATGCTTTAGCGCGCACTAGACAGAGATTACAATTTCCTTATCCCCAAGTGAGGGTGCTGCTAGCTAGCTAGCTGGGTGTCTTTCCCTTCCTTGTGCTCGCTAATTGCATTGTTTACTGATTATTGTGTGCATGTGATTACTCGATTACTTAGCAAAACCATGTATCTAATAAGAAATGCTTTATGCAGATATCTTCTTCGGAATGGTTCTATTTATGTAACAATATTAGATGCATGAATTTTTTTCCCCTTATATCCTACCTAATATTGTTCTGATTGTGTATTCAGGATGAACTAAAAGACAGATGGACCAGCCGATCACCGGCCCCCCTCAAGTTTGAAAAAAAAAAAAAAAAACTACGTATAATGGATGGTACTAACCTCGAAGCCTTGATGCACATATTAACATGCATGGTTCTCCCTTTTCGATCTTGATTTTGGAAACAACAAGATTTTATAATAAAAATAGGTTGAATGCAACAATTATTATGTCCCAAACCAAAAGAGAAAACATACTACCGGGGTTACAACTGGAGAATCATTAATTAGGTGCTCTTAGGACATGATATGGCCAGAAGTATAGTGCGTTAGGATCCTTAACCACCACACATTGATGCAGGATTTATGACTAAGTTCATAAACCCCGGCCACAAAAGTGCATGTGCATAGGGTCTTGGGACATCATATGGTAATGTCCCGGGAATAATCACACTTAGTAATGGGTTAGACTTTAGAGCACAAATTACATGCAGTACAATGCAAAAATTTCTCATGCAAAACTCCAAAAAACAGTTGTGTGGACTGTCTAGCTAGGACCACTGACCATGGGGCCATGATCGATCCTGTTACTAAGGAATTAGGACACAACAGTACGTATATACAGTAGTAGACAACATCACACTCAAACTGCACCCCATATCTAGGCATACATATTTCCATCTTCCAAGCTGCCTGTCCATAAATAAGAGAGTGCAGTTCAGTAATTGAAGAAGCTATACACACACACACACAGAGACTCAAATTCCAGAGAAAGAAAGAATGGTTTCAGTGCCCCGAAAACACCTTGTTCTGGTGGCCTTTTTCTTGCTTTGCTTCATATCTATCACAGCTAAAGGTAAAATCAGAGATATTTCTTCATTTGTGACATTTTACGAGATATGATTAATTCCCAATTAAGGAAGAGAAGTTTTCTTAATTAGTTAGAGTACTTGCATGCCTTGGTGGTTTTCGGTTTTGATCGATGCTGATTTTAATTTGTCATTGTTGCGCGCAGCAAGCAGGAGTGTGCCTAAAGAAAGTCGAAATGGAGCTGATCAAAAGGGTGATGGGAATGTGACATTTTCACCAAAAGCTATAGGGGAACTATCAGAGGGTAATGGTGATCAAGACTTGGCGACAATGGACTACACTCCTGCCACGAAAAGGCCTCCCATTCATAACTGATCGAGTGAGCTAGAGATCGATCTCTAGCTACTATACACGTGTACGTACGTATATAGGGTTTGTACTAGTTTTCCTTCTTCTTACTTATATAGTACCGAACGAATACCTACCGATCAGATTCGAGTCGCGAAAACAAGTTCTCCAGACCTCGCTTCAGCGGGAGACTCCAGGGTTTGGGAGACTCGGGGGTTTGGAAGTTTTCATGTAAATTAACAAACAAAAGTGAAAAAACTATTAATTATAGGGAAAAGTGGGTGGCCGGGTTTTGAAAGCACAAATATATATGTAATGTTAATAAATGAGAATAAATTCTTTACACCGTCGGTGTAAATATTTGTTTTCTCCAAATCAATTGCATTGCGACACGTGTTAAAACAGTGGTCCCAATTAATAAAACATGGTGACTTGGCGCAATACAATTGATTTGAAGGAAACAAATGTTTACACCGTCGGTGTAAAGAATTTATTTTCTTAATAGATATGCATATGTATATTCCATAGGGTTGATAAGTGTCCCTCTTGGCGAAAGCTGGTTGGACTGTACTTGTAATCTCGTAGTATATGAAAAGCTATGTAAGAAAGTCGTGGAAGGTATATAAATAAAACTAATAAATTAATTGTACATACGTTTAGATTTTCGCTTGCTAGCTTAATTATTGAGAGGTGTTCCTGTTTCTTAAAAAAATGTCATAAATCATGTGTTCACGTTAACAATTTTTCTACTAATATGAATCTTGTTTGATAGATTTTATTGAGATCTTTTAAACGGTGTAAAAAAATAAAAAATTTATTTTTCATTTTTATTATATTTAAACTTGAAATTATATTCTTTTCGAAAAGGAAGGTTTAAAAAGAAAGTGGAACGGGGTCTGAGTTATTTTGACATGAAATTTTGATTGAACTGAATTTATATTTTGTTATCTTCAATACCAAAAAATTTCCCATATAATTTACTTAATTTCCCATAAAATTTCCCATATTAGCAAGTCTGTCCGCGATTTCGACAAAATCATAGCTAGCCAAACCATGTTAATTTTGCAATTTTTTTTAATTCGTTTATGTTGGATAAACTACATCATGAATCCAAGTTTCAGTTACAAGCTTCCAAGAAGAAAGATAAATTCTAAATTTTCACAAGTTTGCAAAGAAATCAGAAGAGAAAAGAAGTACTCGTAGAGAAATCGGATTTCTTCAGAAGCCTTCTCGGGTTTGATTTTTCACCAAACATAACTCATCACCTTTCTTCTGTCCTTTTTTCTGGGGAACTTATTCTAAAATTACGGCGGATTTTTTAAGTATACAACAGCTACCATCGTTAGCTACTATAATACTTCATATTTTCCTAGTTTGTTTTAGACAAAATTCTCTCATCAACTTGCTTCGTGATCCTCGTCGATCATAAGGCTCTTCGGCAGTGTCATTGGTAACGAAAAGCATGAAAATTTGGTCATGAAAAATAGTTGTCACTAATACTAATTTTTTCTAACTTAAAACAGTTTAGTTATTTGATTGTTCACTCGCCATTTCCTTTTCTTGCCATTTCAACCACTATAGCATGACTTTAGGATAGAGCACTGCTATACTTCTTTGTATTTTCGACCCATTTGATTGATATCGCATCATATTATTCTATTTCATTTTTCTTTCTTAGTAACTATTTCAAAATAACGAACTAGCTGGGATTGATACAAAAAGGTGCATAACAAGATCTAGTTGCGGTTGAGTTTGGAGAATGAGATTGATGACAGATAACTGACTAAGCAAAAAGATGACAGTGAAACGAAAAGATAAAATCCGAAATTTCTAGTTCTTCATGATCTCTTCATTTCTGTTCATAAATCTCTACACAAACGTATGATCATATGATCAGAATTCCGAAGAAATCACAAGGAGAGGCGTATTCTGAATGTTGTTTGTGTAGACTTGATTACGTTTTCGTATCGTTTCCATATCTGAGAGAACAGTTTTTCAAATTTTATTTTTAAAAAAACGGAACACTTTTTCTATTGTTTCTGAAAGGTGGGGTTCTTTTAGAAAAAATTTGAAAACAATATTCAAAAATAGTTAATTGATTCAGGGACCAAAATAACAAAACACCAGCTAATTTTTTAGTTCTTCCCAAGTACAATATTGACAAAAATCAACTATTTCGAAATTTTCTAGTCCTCTGAAATTCTCTCATAGAAAAGGACACTAGCTTCTGCAGCAAGAACCTCTTCCTCTGAAACACTATGTACTTGTGAATCTGATATACAAAACCAACGTACAAGAGCAGGCTCCGCTATCCCAACAGGATCATCTCCATCGTTTTTGGCTTTCGCTCTTCGGTAAACAGTGTAGTGACCACTTCCCGACCTTCCGAAGTGCTCCACAACAGAAACTAAACAGTACATATGACGTTCTGAAGGTACAAAACAGAAAGTCCCTCCCACCTGCACCAGGCAAAAGCCAGCCAAGAATCAAATTCTCGTTTCGGTGTTTTGTTTCAACAAGCTTAGAAGCAGAAACGTTTCACAAACGCTTTGGGAACACTTGAAAAGGGAAAAGTTCACTTAATTAGTGTATATATACTCAGTACCATCTACTAAACAAAATCATGTACAACGGATGAGAGTGCACGTACATTTTTATTGCATTTTTCTGGAAACCAATGCAGAAAGCAAGTAGGGAAAGGGAGATTTCAAATTTTATCAGCCCAACAAAAGTTGATTGTTATAGTTCCTGCCACAAGAGACAAATAGCAATACAACCTTTCATACTCCTTTTTACAAAAATATTCGAAAGTTTTTGGATTGCTTATTTTCCCAATTCCACGCCAGTCTCCAAGTATCTGAATGGCTATGCAGTCCGAAATGTTCAAATAGCCAAATGTAGCTAGTCTTTGGCAGCAAATAGATTAGATCCTTCATTACAGTTCTTGTCTAAAGGCTCAAGTACTTGTAGCTGATCCGTGGGTAACGGGTATAATCATCGTTTCATGTTAACAAGTATGGATCTGAGAAAGGCACATACTTGTAGTAGAATTTACAGCATTTATATTGGATCACATCAAACAAAAGTTGCTCAGTACAAACCTTGTGATCAGACTGCATGGGTGCACCACCAAGTACCGTGTCTGAGAAGCCCCCACTTTGGGGCACATTTGATTTCCCTTGAAAAGCTGGACTATGGGTGTCACCACCAGAGATTTCAAACCCTGGTTGTCCCAAGTCCTCCATAAATCCTGCTTTTGAGTAAATGCCCTTTAGCATGTTCGTATCAAGTTGCGAATGCAAATGATTGACGTAATGTTGATATTGTTGCTTTGGTTGGAAGCTTTGCACGTTTTCTTCCCAGTTCTTCGTCACCACCCCACTCTTCACGAATGAGTTCAGGTTTAAAATCAGAGGAAAAGACACATGGCCCTTGAAAAATCAAAACAGAAGTTAGTAGTGACAGTAATTAAAACAACCCTATTTGATATACTAAAATATAGTAAGCAATACTGATAAAATTAAAGACTAAATTTCGTGTAGAATACAAAACTTTCCCCATCAAAGGTACTTAATGTAAAGCTGGAAAACACAGGGGACTAAGCAAGAGATCTGCAAATGCAGAAAAGATTGGAATTGAGAAAGTAGAGTAACAAGATATGATGTTCTAGGAGACTAAGCATATATAATAGCTTCTGTTCAAACAAAAATATACTTTGAGATAGTGATCAATTATAAATATAACATAACAAGGGAGTTAAATACCTGAAGTTTAACTAGCTCTCCATACTCATTCATTGAAGCACGCTGTAGATGAATGCATAGAATCTGTGTACAGCATAACAATCAGACTGATGGGTATGAAGGAAATCAAATTTAACAGCAATAAAGTCAATAGAAGTAACACTCTAATCAGAAGAACTAAAAGCAAAGTGCCGAATACTATACATGAATAAACAGTTCCGGTTTCAAGGTTTTGCTCATTAGCTTCCCAGAATTTATGGAGAGGGTTCTATAGGGGCAACAAAAATGGGTGCTTCCATCCTAGCAGTTTTAAAATGGAAAATTGGAAGGGTTCAACCTTCTAACAGTAGTCTGTAAACATTCAGTTCGAACTTTACCATATTTTCTATCTTTAATACATCCAACCTCCATAAAATGAAAAACTATGATAAAAGTTGAAAAAGGCTCCCAGTAGCGTATTTGCCTAAGTCCTCCCCTACCTCTAATGTCAGCATCCAATCCCGTTTGGTGACTGAACAGCTTGCCCTACATATTTGAAGACAGAGAATTTTATGCGTAAAATAAGGCTCACTTGCCCCAAAAAAGTTAAAATAATTACTTTTATTGAAAAATCATTGTTGTCGTATACAACAGTGAAAGTCTAACTTGAAAAAGGACTTCGGTGTACATAGTTTAACTGTACAAAAAAATAGGAGTGGACCGTACTTCCCCCAGAATAAACATAAATTTCCTTGTCCTCAAATCTGCAGACTCTCAGAATCACTCCCTAGTCCCTACAACCACAATTAAATCTTCTGACACAAGACCCCCCGTTGACATGTAGGGAAACCAATCACATGATGCGCCAACTATTGTTCTTGTTGCATAACTGCAGAAAAAAATTGAGGTCTAGTTAACCCCGCTTTAGTTTCTTCACATAAGATAAGGGTTTATATACCTTTGGACTTCGAGCAATATTTAGTTGCTTGAAAGTATGCGAAAAGTTGTTTGACCATGGTAGTGCTTCAAGGTGAGGAAGCTTTTTGCAGTCACAAGAACCATGCTCACAGCAAAGCCTAAGTTTTCCAATATCTGCCTGACAAGAGAACGCACCAAAACTACATAAGCACAACATATAGCCTCATAAAGCAATTGGAGAAAAAAACAAAAAGGAAACTTGTAGTGAAATATCAATCCAGAAAATCAAGTTCAGAGAAAATGAACAGATTAAATGAAGTCTTACTCCGAGCAGAGTTGTACTCCTTTCTATTCGGCAAAAATATCATGCATACACCATAAAATGGTTTTGGTGAGCAAGTCTATTTAATCAACTGAGGACTAAGGAGTAAAGGAAATATAGCATTTGTACCAGAAGATTACCTCACACTCATCCATTGAAGATAAGAACTTTATTGCAGCACCATGCCAACAGTGACTGCAACAATAATTATCTAACCGTTCTGACACAAAGAATTTCCTCAAGCAATCCTCCACAGAACATCCAGGCATCTAGGATCACATGCAAAAGCAGAGAAAGGTAGCTTTACTTGTTATTTGAAATCATTGTGAGAGGGAAAGATATACAAAATCAACAAAATATAGCAGGAATCTCATATATACTTACAATAACGTTAACACCGCCACAAAGCACCGGTGAAAGGTGCAAGCTATGGAAAAATTGAAAATCCAGAGAGATCTGTAAGATGAATGAAGTTAGATGATCAATAAACTTTAGTGTATTAACAAATCACAGAATAAATGAGCAGAAAAATATCAAAGAGTGTCGTGTGGTGAAAATGCAAGGTAACACAAAGGAGGCCAGCCATAAGTAAACACAGCAATAATAGCAAGGTTTTTACCATAAACTTAAACATCCAAAACAAATACTTAACAAAATTCAATAAGGAACCACAAATCATGGTAAGAATTCAATATCAGTTCTCTCTAAGCAAAATGACCCAATTGTGAACACCTCATGAGTATTTTAGCCACCAGCCGTACTTGACTTACAAATGCAAGATAGATTCGTTGTACAAATGCTGAAGTACAGGCACAAAGAGTAAGTAACTCAGATCATTGATTTATAGTCAAAAGTCATCTTATGAGTACCATTCAACCTGAAACGAACAGCTTTTGCAAGTTAAAATGCTTCCAAGAATCCCATCAAAGGGCCCAAGGAAACTTTGTCGCCATCTTTCATGCTCGCTTTGCTCCTCCATCCTCTTTGGAGCAAGAATCCGACTATTAGGAATGGCAGTCACATCGGCCAGAGACATATATACAGGAACATAAAAACTTGAAGCTTCTTCTCGTAAAGAGGACAAAATATGAAAGAACGCTTCCTCTGCATCCTACGCGCAGAGAAAGAGAAACAAATAAGGCAGCAGAACATAAGCAATCCAAGTACTTGAAAATGCAAATGAAAACGAAAACTGCACCTGTTGGTTGGCAAGGTTGAAGTTAGAAATATAATGATTCAAAACAAGCATCAATTTCCGTGGACTCAGTGCCATCCTTTCACGTTGGAGGTTACATAATTCTGCATAAAACATAGTTCTCGTTATAGATCATTATGAAAGAAGATAAAACTTGTTTTCACGGATAAAATGTTGAGCCAGAAGTAGCATGGTGTAAGCTTCCAAGCAATACCAAGCAGTACAATTCACGTTTGGTACCCAGTTCACAGACCACTACCGAGCAAAAAGATAGGCCTCTGAAAAAGCAGCCCATGCATGAAGCAGCATAGGCAATTCTAAAAATATCCTTCTTATTAAGAAAAACTAAAACATACTCACTTAGTCCCGTATTCTTGGTTTTTGCAATAAATAGTCATGCCCTTTAATTGGATCAACAAATTACATATTCTTGCGGGGGGGAATTTGAGAATTGACCCACTAATCAAAAGATTGGGTTTAGTTCTTACAGAAAAAGTTTTCAAAATAACTAAATGAAATGAAAATATAGATGAAAGTTTTTGAGACATCCGGAATACGGAAAAAATGACAGAATAGCATGACTAAGTTAAAGGGGCTATGTTTTATGACCAAATCCTCTTTAGCTTGCCTCTTCTCCTCATCTTTCTTCAACTTCTTTACTTCTCACAAATCTCACCTAACGATAATTAATTATTCCATATCTTAACTATTACCTTGGCACATTGCGTTTGACGGGGAGACTAGCTCTCATAGTAAGAAGGAGAACTCAAGAACATAAGCAAAGTGGATAGAGGTTGAAACCAATTTGAAGTTCCAAAAAAAATCCAATGAGGATGATGCTGGGATGAAGTCAGGGAAACGAAGATGTTTGCAGTGAACGAACTTGAGGAGGTTTGGGCCAAACCTAACGACGAGCCAATCACTAAGATCCTTGGAATGAAGGCCCATTGCTTGGCCAAAATAGAGGCAATGAGCAAGGTAGGCCCAGGGCGAACAGGCCCAAGCCCATGTAGCTGCAGACGCACGACTGTCGGGCCAGTCTGGGATGAATTGGGCCCAACCAGATGCGAGTTTTTCGCCTATTTGGCACCACATGGATGAGTGAGTGGCATGATTTGGCCATGTGGCAGTCTCCTACCTTGCAAGCTTGCGATCGTCATGCATGACGCCTTTTGAAGAAACGGTTACAAATGATGTCATAACTCATAAGGATACGAGCCAGGTACTAGGAGTCTAGGAGCTTTAGTATGCTCACTTTACTTGAGTATATTCTACTCCCTAAAGAAGGTACGCCATCATTCTGATTTCTGACTCTAAACCCTTGTGTATTTCCACTTTCGAGAGAGAAGAACTCACTTTGGCACCGGAGTGCCCATTGGGCTACTACCCTGCTGGTAGGCACTAACTGGTGTAGCTAGCTTGAGAGGTAAGGGGAGACGGAGTTGGGCAACATCAAATCAGGAGAGAAGGAAGAACGAATCAAAACCCGACAGTGTCAAAGCAACAATGAACACGTTTCAAACAGCTGTGACGACCGCCTAATTCCAATTCAGAAACATCACACTCACAAAAAAAAAAACTGACTTTTACACAACCCTCCATCAAAGAAGCCAAGGCAACAGAAAGAGGTGTCAAAGCAACAATGAACACGTTTCAAACAGCTGTGACGACCGCCTAATTCCAATTCAGAAACATCACACACACACAAAAAGAAAAAAAGAAAAAAGAAAAAACTGACTTTTACACTACCTTCCATCAAAGAAGCCAAGGCAACAGTAAGAGGCAAGCTATCGGTCCATTCCTCTCCCAGTAAACATTCATATTCCTCTACAGTTGTTTGAAGAAAACTTTGAAAGCAAGAACAGCTAGCCAGAGCCTGACATATCCATACAACAAGCAGAAGTTCATTTCAGTAACACACTGAAACTACCATAAATGATTCAGATAACAGAAACCCAGTTGCATCAACGTGTTATACAACATATACATACAACAACAGAAGTTCGAATTCAATAGAGCTCACAGAAACTACAAAATGAGTCAAATAACTGAAACTCAGTTATGTAAATTGGTTATACCTGTAAAATCACATTTAGGAAACAATTATTGCCAAGATTTTGCAATCCAGGTACTACCCACTTCTTCTCCAAAGAACCATCACCATCTGATGTCCAAGGTAAGCAATTAAAATTTCGAATTTTACCGCCTCTGAGGGCAAAGATAAAACCAGCAACACCCAATAGACCAGCCAATGATATATGAAATCCAGAAGCAGAAACCCACTTCACTTGAGGCAAAGTTCCCAACCCATGTTTGAATTCGTGAAATAATGACGGAATATCGAGTTTTCCTTCAAGTTTCATGTGGAATCAAGCGAAGTTCTTCAAACAATTGACGATTGCTTATGTAGGAGAAGACACTTGGATATGATCAGAGAGCTTGTACTGGTGTCGTTAGCATACGTAAAAGATCATGAGGTCCTTGCAAAACCCTATAAGATGGTAAGTACCGGGGGAAAAGGTGTGGTTTTTTTTTGTGCAGTTTGAAAGAATCACGCCCGGACTCTGGTTCTAGCAAAGCCCACTGTGTTTTTTTGGTCTTGCATAATAAAATTACACTTGCCTTTAAAACGACGCCGAGCGGGTTTCATTCGGACCTCGCATCTGGACACGGGAGGTCTTTTAACTACCTCGCTTCTTGACACGCGTTTGAAGCTCGCCCTCCATCACCCCTCTGTAAGGTTATCGGGCCTGTCCAATCTGCCAAGTCACTACCCAAGTTCGTCCGCGGGCTAAGCTGAGCGGACTTTTTTCTTTTTGCTGGCCGGGCTGTGTTTCTTAAGTTGAAACCCAGGCCCGCCCACAGGCTAATGGGCCAATGTTCTGAATAGGCTCACAGGCAGGGTCGCACAAATTTTAAAAAGAAGTGTGGATAAAGGAAACTTAAAAAGTTTGCGTGAAAAAACTACGCCCCTAATTTTTTTTGATAAACATTACACCTTTAAATTATTGTCCTCGAGCAGAAAGGGACAATAATTAAATAATAAATAAAAAACATTCAAACATTCTTCTTCTTCTTTTTTTCTTTTTTTTTGCATTGGAACATTTGGATGGAAATGACATGGAGTAAAGTTTCATATGCTTCTTTTCAAAAAAAAAGTTCCATATGCTTAGTCTTCAATAGCATAAGGAAGGACCGGGTATGCTCCCAAGGCCACTGATTTTTGGGCTGTTGGACGGGTCTTGTGGGCGGGTATCGCAGACAGGCTTGCGGGCGGGCTCACGGGTCGGGCGGGTTGAGTAAAATTCATAGGTCCAAGCCCGGCCCATGAAAACTTTAGACTAGGCTAGCCTGCCTGTTGGACGGGCTCGGACCGGGCAATAGCCCAATGGGCCGGGCGGACTTCGGATGGGTCGCAGGCCTTTGAGCTAAATGATGACCCTTACCTCTCTCCCTCTGCCTTTCCTGCTCCGATTAGACTCATCTTCGACCCCAAGCAAGGGCGGTAGGTTATAGACCAGGTCACTTTTAGAAAGGAAAAAAAAAGAAGAAATTTATATGTAAAAGTTTAGCCTAATTTATTTATTTTTTTTAGCCCAACCTATCCCACTAGGCTCCGTTCTGGAAAGGAAAATTATTACTTATTTTTTAAGAAGGCGATTTCAATCTCAAAAATCATGTGCTCAGTACTTACGCAAATAATTTTCCTATCAATATTGATCTTATTTGATAGATCTCATTGAGATCTTTAATACGGTGCAACAAGAATTGAAAAATTATTTTTCATTTACATTATTTTTTAGTTTGAAAATATGAAATAAGTACTTATTTTTTTAAGAAGGTGTTCTGGAATGGGGCCCATTTTGGCTCAGCTCTCTCAGCCTCCCTGTAGACATTCTCTCCCTCTCTCCTACGTTCTTTCTTTTCTGCGTTCTCTCTTGTTCTCTCCCTCTCTACTACCATGTCAAGAATTGGGGTTCTTGTTGATTGTTCAGAGCTAAAAACTTCGTTAAATCAACTCAAAGAACTTCATGAAACCTTAAGTGCTCAATCTTCTTATTCGAATGTCACAGGAAAAGCCATAAAAATCAACCTCAACCTCCCCATTGGTCAAGAGGAATATGAAGAAGCGGAATCCTAAATGAATTTATCTTACCGTTTGATTATCTTTCAAACCATATGATAGAAATTCAACCTCAATGTAAGACTTGTATAGAATAAAAAACCATACTTCAATTGTATTTTGCCTGACTTTTCTTTCCCTAACAAAGGAAACAGAAAACAGAAAGCATTGTGTTTTGCCTAACTTTTCCTAACAAATGGAACAGAAAGCCTCAACGTAATAGGCCCCAGTTGAGAGACTTAAAATTTTTATTAGATGTATCTACTTATATTAATTATGATTAACGTTATTGAAACATAAAATAAATTTAGTATTTTGACACAAGAAAATTAAGTCCAATTGACAAAGCTTCAGTTAACAAAACCCAAATATAAAAGATACAAAGTATTATTGAAGAAATATAAATATCTAATTTTTAGAACCTCTAAAATATCTAGTTCTGGAAGTTTTAGAATATTATTGTGAAATATCTAGAATTTTTTTGTGAGAATTAATCACATGTGTAATTCTAGATTACCTCAAAATTTATCATGTATGAAAATATCTTTATACTAGAGCCTTCCATAGAGTAGTATAAACAGGGATATGTATTGAGTTCAAATGTAATACAGATAATCTCCATCCCAACTCTTGTCTTCAGTATTCTCCCTCTTTCAACCTTCTTCTCCAACTAAACAATAGAAACTCTAACTTTTCCAACAAAAGAACTTTAAGATATGCGTGATACGTATCCCGACACAATCTATACAATTGAAAAAAAAATTGCCCACTGAATTTTTTTTTAAGTTAGCAATCAATTTTTGGTTAACGCAATCAACTCAAGGTCAAGAATTTGTTCATATAGGCATAGTTGACATCGGAAGAGAGGTTTCAGCTTCAATAATCTCCCTCGTGGGAGACAAGTTTGCCCATGCCCATGCCTCGAATCAAACAACGGTGAGCTTGCACAGTCCAAGGGCGGACTATTGTAGGTGTACAGACTATCGTGTGTGTAGGCAGTTGAGCCAACATCAGGCTAGCTACAACATGCCCCAACCCAAGGGTGAGCTTGCACTGTGTCCAAGGGCTGATTGCTATAAGTGTTGTACGCGTAGGCAGTTGACAAAGGCGGCTGAGAGGAGCCAACGTCGGGCTGCGGCATGCCCTAACCCCAAGGATAGACGGTAGATTGAGTAGTCATCGACATTGTCGGCAGATAGAGGGAGGAAACAAGGAAGCTCAGGCGTTGCATGCCCTAAGAATAGGAAGTATCCCAAGAATAGGCAATAGCAATAGGGTTGTTGCTGCTGGAAGAAATGGCGAATAAAAGGGTCCAGTGCTCATGGTCGTCAAGTAGAAGTGAGGCATGGTGATCGAAAAAATAGCAATAGGCGTAGTCGTCGGAACAACTATAGAGGGAGGCGTAATGGATGAGGGCATGGTCGGCTTATGATAAATCCTCGCAACTATCCAACCGGCATCTTGCAAGATTAAAAGAGACAAATTGAGCAATTTTGCATAACATGGACGGAACAATTTTGAAAAAAAAAAATCTCATGAAAAAAATTGTTACTAATACTAGTTTTTTCTAACTTAAACAGTTTAGTTATCTGATTGTTCACTTGCCATTTCCATTTTTGCCATGTCAACCACTGTAGCATGATTTTAGGATAGAGCACTGCAATATTTATTCGAATTTTCTAACCATTTAATATGGCCTCATATTCTGTTTCAATTTTCTTTCATTGTAACTATATATTGCAAAATAATGAACTAGTTGCGATTGATACAAAAAGGTGCATAACAAGATCTAGTTGCGATTGAGTTTGGAGAATGAAATTGTTGAGAGATAACTAACAGACCAGATGTAAGTGTAGCTTAAAAAATTGCTGCAGAGGTGAAACCAAATGACCAGATGCAAGGAAAGAAATCAGCAACTTACATCCAAAGGAGCAATTTAAAGACTTTCTCAAGAGTAACTCCATAAGCGCATAAGCGCGTAAGAACATTCTTATTCATTGACAAGTCATACTTGTTTTGATCTGCTTTGATGAGAACAAATAGTCACCTGTTCCTTTCTCAGCTATCTATCATATGTACTATGTTGAATTAACTGCTGTAAAACAAGAACGGATTACCTCGAAATTCTACTATTGAAAATAGAATACCAATTTGTAGAACGTCGTCTGGGTTGAGTCGCAGACTAAGTCGCGTTTTTTAAGACGTTTCGCGGCTCTGCCCAGATTGTGCAAGCAGTTTGTCAATGCCCCGCCGTCCCCAGGATAAATCAGCCTAGAATTCATCACCTCTGCTCGGCTTTCTCTGCACGGAAGAAAACCGAAAACAAAACACACAATCGACCTATTGCTCGAACTCAAAAACGATTTTAAGGGAGAAGAGAGAGTAGTTTTTTCTCTGTCTTAAAACCATTTCCGAAATGCTGTATTTATAGGTGTGTGCTGTTGTGTTAGTTTTGGAAAATAAATCGGATCCCACTAATTATGCACACGTTTTTTAACATCAGAAAAAATCAAATCAAATCACAATCCTTTCCTTAGATTAAACCAGCAAGAATTTCCATTTTGAAAAAGATGTGATTGACTGAAAAATAATTATTCTGTAACAAAAAACATGTTTTTTAGCAAAAACATGGGCTTTTTTAGTATGTGCGCAAGGCTCAAATCCTTGCACCCCCTGCTCAAATCATCCATGACACGCACCCTGTGCACTACTTTTTGAATCATCAGTTTTCCAAATTGCCCCTCATTTTCCTAGGCACGTGAGACCCCTCCATGGATCCTTGTTCACAAACTCATTTGTGTGTAAACTCATTTAAAGTGGATACAAGTTTTGTGCTAGGCAATGTGGGACTAGTGAAAAAACACAAGGTTTTACAAATACACACCAAAGTTCCAACATACTAAAACTTCGAATTCATGGTTTGACTTTTAATAAGAGATACGAAAGCAATCACAAGATTAGAGAGGCATGATTTCAAGAAAATGAAAACAGTAAACCTGCTGGTAGAAGGGCCATAGTCACGAATCTTGATATTCATAGACACAAAGACAGAAAAAGCAAAATTCTTAAAAGCTTTAAGATGCGTAGCAACAGCCTAGGCCACACGGAGGTGTACAAAGGTTTTGATTGCCAGGTTGCAAAAGGTGGTGATAACTAACAAGTGCAAACTATGAGGAAAAAATATCAAGAAAGTAGGATAATATTGAAAGTACCAAGAAACCTGACCTAGAGGAGGAAGAGACAACCAATATTAATGGACATATTCAGGATCATGTACGTAAACTTCAATCAACCTGATGCAGTACTGATGATGAAATGAAAGAACTTATATATATTCTTTTACCTTGAAATGACGAGAGTCTCCAAAATCAGACACTAAGACATGACCATACTGGTCATTTTCTAAAAGTGAACATTGCTCCAATTAGAGGTAAATCAGCCTGATTTTATCTCCATTTTGCTTCAAAAAGGGAGAGATCCCAAAGAGGAATTTTCGTTAGACACTTCGAAAAATGAACAACACAGCCCACTGGACACATCTAATGCCTACAGCCATGTGTCTGCATTTGCACAATACTGTTTTTAATGTATCAGACGCGTAGCTACTCCGACATGACAATTATCAACAGCTAGTAGTGCACTTCATCAAGTAGAATTACTAACACAAATAATCGTTACAGAAGCAAATAGAGCTACAACCGCATTTAAACATGATTTCCTGTTTTAACTCATGACATGATCCTTGCTGTTACAAGCAGATGATGAATCAGGCACATTCTGTCTATGACTACAAAAAGCCAATACCTCATTTGCACTGTAAGTATTTCTGTCCTTTGCACGAGTTATGAACCACACATGGATTGGGGAGAATACCCTCAAATGGAAAGTAGACCAAAAGAGGAAATGTGATTAGCCAAAGTATCCTCCGAACTTGTCACTTGATTTAGGCCCTGTTTGATAACAGTGATAGATGGATGAGATTCGTAAGGAAATGAGATTAGGATTGGGATTCGTAAGGAGATGGATTAGTAATGAGAAGGGATTGATAATGAGTATGTTTGTTTGGGATGTGATTAGATAATGAGATTATTCATATCATATTTGTTTGAGATGGAATTAGACGATGAGATTGGATTGATAGAAGAAATTGGTAATGAGAAGGGGTTGAGTTCGGATTATGAATACCAAGTCCCACGGGGTATTGCTAATACCCCTAAAGAGCGGATTGGACATCCCAACGGATTACGAATCCGAACCAATTTTGAAAACCAAATGCAGTATTGTTAATACCGTCGTCTTAGTAATCCAATCTCATCTCCTAAGAGTTTTATCAAACGGGGCCTAAGGGAATTGATTTTGCTACTTTTTTTTTTTAATGTCACTCTCCTGGTCTCACAAAATAAATCATTTATATAGATACAACGGAGAGCGATATTAACATAAAGAACATAAAGGAGAGTGACAAAATCGATCCTCTTTGTTAATCCAAACCTACCCTTAAAAAAGAAAAAATTTCAAATTGCAATTCAACTTTCTTTTCTATGTCTCTTCAATTTTCCGTGTCATTTCCTTACTATTTTCTCTTTGAATTTTGATTGGAGAGTTTTATGTGCTGGCCAAGGAGGTTGAACCAAACCCCGAATCGACAACAGAGAAAATCTGGTCATCCCAGATCTCCCCGTCTTTCAAAAGCCGTACTTGCTATGAGAAAGAAATTTGAGGATGACGAGAGTGTAGCTTCAGCTCCGGATGATTCTATTGGTAATTATTTTGAGGAAGAAGGTGTCTCTTTTTTTTTTTTTTTTTTTTTCTCTCTCTCTTTTTTCTTAGAAGAATGAACAAGGTTTGAGATATAACGTTTTTGGGTATTTAGAAAGCCGATTGAGAAGTGCTATGAGAAAGTTCTATTTTGAATTGAGGGTTTTTGTCAGACGATCTGCGGATTGAAGTACCAGAAAATGGCAGATGATTTATTAATTTACTGATGGTGCATGTATTGTGTAAACTTTAGAAAACCTAACTGTTTTCTTCATTTAGTAGATTGAATGATCAAAGTTACAGATTACATCATCCTCTCACTACTTATACAGAAGAGACTAATTACGATTAGTTACAGCTTTACGACTAATTACAATCAGTTATAGGTAACTAAAAAAACTACTATCTTGTTAACCAAATTATAACTGAATCACGCGCATATTGGAACTGTATGAGCTGGAATTTGTATTGAGTTGGCAGTAGTTGAGTTGAGCTAGCAACAGCTGACTGAGCTTGACTTTGTTGACCTTCTCTATGGTTTTTGTTAAAAAAATTTAATTAACAAGTTTTCATAGGTTTTGGCATTTGGTGCTCAAATCCTTAAACTACTACTTCATACATCGATACCATAATTTCTGTGACTTTGGCGCCCCAAATCCTAATGGAGTCCAGAGCCCATTAGGAATTCACACTTGGTCGTGCCAATGAATTCGTTCCGCTATCAATTTGTGAATCACCATTGGCCTAGTATCTTGGTTACATTCGAAGCTCTGTTTTTTCATGTTTATTGGAATGATAAATTTGGTGTTTGTTTGTTGATTCGCATAACTTGTAAAGAACGATTTTAATTTGCTTTGGAAGCAAAAATTTGGCAGTTTTGAGACTATTTACTTGTGAGAAAAATGTGAGTTTCATGTGGGCTTTTTTTACTTGTGAGATTATTTTTTGCAGGTCTCCTAGAGTAGGAAAGAGGAAAAGTGATATGGTGAAACATAAGTGCAAGGGGATCGAGGGATACCATAGAGGAGTCAGGCTTAGTCACTAAGTCATCGAGGTCTTCAATGAAGAAAAGGAAAATAATTCAGACAAGTGGATCAAGATCAACTAAGTGTACTCAGACCAACAAAGGACAGGGTATGGGTTTTGGAACCTATATTGAAATGATGATTTTGTTACTTAACACTAGAGTTGAAGTTGTTATGAACAACATATGTTTCGTTGGAGGCCAAATGGTCAAATTGTGAATAATTGGGATTGAAATTCAAAGGCATTTCATTGCCCTGAAAATGTCAATTTCATGAAGAATAGCCATGAAATTGACATGTTAACGGGTCTTTATTTCAAACCAAGAAAGACTGTCTGCAAATTTTTTTTTCGCGTTTAATGGCTTTGATGATTTGTTTTAGACTTCAGTACGTTTTGCATCAGACGATCCCTTGTGGAATTCTGTAAAGTTTTAGCGTTAGTCTGGTGGTTTCCTAAGACTTCACAAGAACATTAGTAAAATACAGTTTAAGAGTTCTTTTTTCTTTTTTTACCGTAGGTGTCACGTTGAGGAGAATGACGCCTAGTTTGAGGAAAAGTGATGTGGTAAAAGACATGTTTAATTCAGATTAGCGACTCTGTCATAAGGTCAACGAGGTCTTCATTTAGACGACGGAAAATAATTCTGATTAGCTACTCAAGGTCACAAATAGGTGTACCAAGAAAACCAAAGAACCAGGTATGTTTTCTGAAATGAGGATTTTGTTACTTGTGAATTTTTAATTGTCCACTTATCCGGTAGAGATTGATTTGGACTGGTAAAATGATGCATTTTCCATTTTTGAGATGTCTGTAGATCCATGTCCATGATTCGTCTCTAATCCTTCTAGACTTGTATGGTTTGTCAAGTCTGATTGGTAGTATATATCTCTCCATTTGATCCATGAATGTCTGTGTTTGCCATGGCGAAATTTCTTTTAGGTTCAAAAGGTATTTCAGAAACTTTCATTCATCTAAGCACTGGCATATAAAATGCTACTGAAGAAGCACGGATACTAGTAAAAGGTGGCTTGTTGAGTCGGACAACGCCATGAAATGATACTTGTCAGAAACTTGTAGACGCATTCTTAGGACAAACATCCATACTGGACCATACATATCCAGCTATTTCTTGAAATTTGTAAACTCAAATACGTGTCATACACCTAGAGAACACATGTTACTGTTTGGATTCAAATGAAACACATTTCACTTCCATATAAAATTCAGTGATTAGAGGAAAAAATTGGAAGTTTGTACCTATCTACTCCTTTAGACTGTATAAAATTGTTAGAGTTATGGTGCATTTTGTTATTATTATCATATGAATTAATATTCTTAACTTTTTTCTATTGATTGTTCACTCTTATAATATGATAGACAATATATCACATGAAACCAAATGTTTTGCATGTGTCCCCCACCGTCATGTGCTACATTTGTTGAAAGTTACATGCCAACTTGTCTGCACCGTGTTGCATTCTGTGTCTTTGTTGTTTAGTTTTCTAGCCAGCTACTCCAGCAGCCAGTTTTCTATTCTTCGTCATTCCATGTAGGCAATCTGTGTGTTGTGCGTTCTTGTTGTGATTGATTTTATTCTTTAAGACCAGTGTACCTTAGATGAGTCCTGATTATTAGTTATTATTCCCGTCTCTTTGTTTATTATGACAAAAAATATCTATTAACTGGTCTGACGTAATGAAAACCTTAGAGCATAATTCACGAAATGATAAATTTTGCATTTTTCTGTACTATGCCTTGGTAACTGAAATTTAAGATTTTAGCCTGTTCTGTGGGACATTATATCAGAAAATTTTCAGTTTTAGCAGTCTTTAGTTTTCGTTTGTGCATAGTTACATTGAAGTTTTAATCCGAACGAAAAGTTTTTCATGTTATTGGAAAGAATAATTGGTTGAAAAGGTTGATAATGCAGTTAAGTAGTGGACTTGTTTTATTTTTCATGGAGTTGTCGTGTGGAGCAAAACGCCTATTACAAAACGAAAAAGTGTTGTCGTGGAACATATGGATAAGCGTTCTCGGAGTAACAAAGAACAGGGGAAGACGTATTGGTCTAATCTTCTTGCCATTATTAGGATGATGAAAGACCTGAAGCTGAGAAAGGCAACGCCAGATTGTTGAAGAGGACTCCATTTTGGTTTTTGTTTGATGCATTGAGGAAAAACAAGCTGCCAACTAATAAGTGCCGGAAAGATGACGCTTTTGTCTCTGACATCATTAAAACATATGTCCCTGGGGAGCACGGATTCAAAATTGGCGGGAAGTTTGTGAGGTTGACAAGAAACGATGTAATGTTGATATTTGGTATATCTTGTGGCGACAAGGCAATGAATCTGACTTATGGAAAGAAGATCTAAAACATATCGAATACCTGAACCATATTAAAACTTATGATTGGTGCTAGGCAATACGGACTACACTTCTCTCATCAATTGAAAAACACCATGGTGATCCAGAAAAGGTGTCCGGTTGTGTTATGGTATTACCGGTAAGTAGAAAAAACAGCTTGTACATGTCACATCTTTTGCATTTTTTTGGTTTTTTTAGGCATAATATTTTTCCTTTTTTTACTGACAAATTTTGATTGAAGTAACATTGTATTTGTTCTCCTATAATGTTAGTATTGGCTTTGCAAGCATACAAAAGTAGTTCGTAGCGTGGAAACAGAAGCATTTCCCAGAATTCTAAAATGGAATATTCCAGACATGTACAAGGTGTTCAAAAAGACTTCAATACGATCGCTGAGTCATAATCAGGTCAGTTTTTCCTACTACACAGTCAAATAAGGTGTAAAACAATATGAATTGTTATACGAATGTTTGCAGAAAATGCTAAATTTGGCTTCTGTTTTTTAGGTGAAAGTTGGAAACCTTGTCATGACAAGGAAGGAACGTATGTATGATGGTGAAGTGGAAGCCGTGGAACAAATCATGGAAACTGAAAACGAGGAAGTGGAGACGATGGAAACAGGAGATGAGGAGGGGAACACAGAAAATGAGGAAGGCGGAACAGAAGATGAAGGGGACACAGAAAATGAGAAAGGTGAATCGATGGGAAACCAGAGTCAAGAGCATGTGGTAATTGAATCTGATACTTGTGGGAACAGTGGGACTGATGAATCAGACGACGAATTGCGAGGCACAAATGGGCAAAAAGAGTCTATTCGTGATATGTTAGCTGGTGTTAGCAATAGTTCTTGCAACTCTGATGGTAAAACATACAGTATGTCCAAATCAGATACCTTTTATTGTAATGCAACAATCCAAGATGCAGATAGTGATGGAGGAAAGGTACAGCAGCAGGAAGTCCAATGAAATTATTCAAGATGTTGGATGTATGCCATTCACAGAGCATGAAAAGGAAGGACATCGAGAAGTAGAACCGATTGAGATGGCACATGAGAATGATTGGAGGACATTAGAAAACCATCGTCTTCTTGGTGAGGTGTCCAAATTGAAAGGGACGATTGAGCAAATGCAAGGACAAATCATTGAGATGGCAACAAGCGATAAGCAAGTGAAAGCTGATCATCTTAAAGCCATTGATGTGAAAGACATCGAGATAACATTGTTGCGTGAGCATATTACCCTCCTTATGAAAGAGGAGGCACTGTTGATAGATATATTAGATGACATTGAAGTGCAAAAGGTCACACAGCAACATCGGTCAGAACCAACCGAAGATGGAGCACTGCCATCCAAGGTAGAAGCAACCCAGTCGAAAAGGAAGATGCCCCCATCGAAAGGTAAGGAAGCCCCTTCGAGAAGGAAGATGCCCCGGTCGGAAAAAAAGGGCAACCTCATCAGAAGGGCCGATCTCCAAAGCCCAGGAAGTCCTCAGTATGCTACCGAAGGAAGACCAATTGAAGATATCCCAGTTATGGAAAACAGGCAGCACAAGGTAATATGTACACGTAAAGCAAATGATAAATTTGTAAGGACCAATGAGCACGTACATTATGCATTATAGTGATCAACATTTCAGCCTATAATTCATTTTGATCATTTATTTTGCAGCGAATGCGTGTGGGTGGGAAGCAAATATGGGAGTTGTGTTTATGTGCAAGACATATGGCAGCTGGTCATGGAGAAAGGGATTTCATGCTCCGTAGGTTTCAAATTTATACAGACAAATGCTATCAATGAATGTGGGCACTTCTTATCCAGTCATGCATCAATAATTACATGTGATTGTACGCACCTTATGCTACTGTACAGTGGATGAGATGGTTGCTAACAATCCTTATGCTACTGCACAGTGGATGAGATGGTTGCTAACAATGTTTGGATTTGTTTGTTGATTCGCGTAACATGGACTAAACAATTTTCCAATTTGATGGGAAATGAACAATTTGGCAGTTTGTTTATAGTTCTATTTAATTGTGGTGTACCAAATTCCAGCAAATGTCCCTCTTTGCAATCCTTAAGAGGAAAAAATGCGACTTCTCTACTTCTTTTGCACAATACATTGCCTTAGTAATTTGTTCCATTTGGGGGCTAATGATTTTTCATGTGGACCCCTCTATTGGAAAAAAAAATGCGACTTCTCTACTTCTTTTGCACAATACATTGTCTTAGTAATTTGTTCCATTTGGGGGCTAATGATTTTTCATGTGGACCCCTCTCTTGAAAAAAATGTCTGCACTTATGTTTCATGAAATAAAAAATTCTGCAACCTCATGTTACAGTGGTTTGGTTTCCATGTATCAGTGCCTTAACATTGAAAATGATATAGTTTGCCTTTATTGGGTAGCACATTGGTTACTAGCTCATTACGTTTCCAATGTAACAGCTCATAGACGCATCTGCTGAAAAACTCATGCGTTTGCAACTGCAAAAGTTAGCTGAAAAGCAGGGCCAAGATACACAGGGATCACTCTCCCGGCTTGCATACATCGTCAGGAGTAGTTGCTTTGTGAGTTAATGAAAATTATGCATGCCGTATGTCCTCAATATCTATTGAAGTGAACTGATTAATGCATTGTCCAATACGCATTTGAAACGGGATTTGGTTGCGGCCAAGAATCCTGGTGATCCGTTGGATAGGATGCTTGATAATTGGATCAAGAAAACAAGAAGTTTTAGGTACGTTTTCTTCCCAATATACATATGCAAAGCCATTGGACAGTCTTGGTTCAAGATCGTGAAGAGGGAACATGGAGATTTTACAACTCCTTCCGGCCAAAAAGGAAGGGACTGCCATTTTGAAGCAGCCAAAAAGACGGTAATATAACAAATGGAACAGAATCAAAAACATATCTACTACAAATAGCTAAAAATTTCAAAATTTTCAATATATCCATGCAGGAAAAAATCGTAGAGGAATATGAGGAAAGAAACTCAAATGGGCTAGTTAGCGCGCAGGATTTCCAAGAGGTTGTATCGGTGCGAAGCAGTCCCCAACTAATATCAGGATCGTAAGTCATTCATGCAAAAGCCATTTTGAAAGTGACAATTTTTTGGTGGAAATTGAAACACTGGGGCTCCAACTAATTATTGTTCTATTATTTCAGACTTGATTGTGGTGTTATTGTGATTTACATCATGCAGCGAGTACTATGGGACAAGGAAATCGAGAGCAACCTACCGTATGATGAATGTAAGAAGATACGAGTTGAAATCCTCCACGAGTTTCTCAGCGACGAGGAACTGTACTCGTGGACTCAGAAAGCAAACAAGAAGTAGGAGGATGAATATAAGGCACTCTCAAGCGATAGAAGGGGACATAGGCATGAGTGTGTTAGTGATAATTTTGGAAGGATTGTGTCAAACTATTTTGCCATGTTTAATACGGTTCGACACTGGTGAAACAATTGCTATGAAGTTTGATGTTTTGAAACGAAATACGTATATTTTATTATGGTTGCTTTGCTCTTAGTGATTTTGTTTGATGTTTTGAAACGAAATATATTTTATTATGGTTGCTTTGCTCTTAGTGATTTTTTTTTTTGGATATATGTGGTGATCAAGAAATAAATGTGGAAATATTTTGGGCTGTAAGAAATAAGACAGGTGAACAAGGGTTATGGACTGATGAAAGTCTGGAATGATCAAATCCATGAGTTGCGAACTGATACACGTGGACTGCAAAATTTAGTACGTTTTGGCAATTTACATTAGTGAGTAAAATTATTTTGACAGATTTTTAAATTTGGCTTCTAAAAATCAGTTTGGAATAATGTGAAAAATTCTACAACACTGATTTAGAATCTACAGCTTCTAAGAGCAACTCCAATGGAGTTGTATTTTGCATCCGGATGAATAATTATAATAGATGAAAAATATGGTTAAAAGTTAGTTAGATGTAAATAGAACCACCCTTCTCCAATGGTGAGATGTAAGAAGGGGATGGATAATTAATTAATTTTCCATCCTCTTTAATTTTTTCCAACTTTTTCAACCCTAATTCAAGTACTACTTCCGTTATTAAAAAATAATTTTGGTATCTGGTAATCTAGGATTTAAAAAAAAAAATTCTGCAAAAAAAATAAAAAAACTTCCATCCCATTGTTTTTTTACTTCCCATCCACTTCAATTATACCATTTACTTCATTCATTTATGTACTCCTATCAACTCTCAACTACATTATTTACTTGATCCATTTACTCCTCACCCTCAACTACATCATTTATTTCAGTTTTTTACTATCATACACTCTCAACTACACCATTTGCCTTGAATGTCTATGATATTTGTTGCAAGCGTGCTAGATGACTTGCCATCGAGACTTGATAGAAGCATCCGTTCGTACATCACCTCTTGTGAATTGGGTGTATTTTTTCGCAACCCAATCCCATAATTTAAATCGTGTTTGGTTGGTACTGACAACTGGGTCTTGCTAACGCACAAGTAAGCATTACAAATTGCTTCATCTTATCAGAATTGAATGATTTCCCTCTTGCACTATAACTTTCCTTTGCCATAATTGATGCACTAATTTTGTTTGAAGGGTGTTTGTGGAGAAGGCAGGAAATTTTTGTGGTGAAAATCCTGTTATAAACACTTATTTATAGGTAGGGGAAAAAAAAGGACTTGCTAAAATTGACCGTTGATCAACGGTCAAAAGATCTGTTGGGCTGATCAACGGTCGGTTGAACTCCCACAGTCCCAAATCGTATCCAATTCAACTTTACTATTTCTCTCTGTCTCCGATCGGGAACAGTCCGTGAATCCTCTCTCTCTCTCTCTCTCTCTCTCTCTCTCCCGTTGATCTCTCTTTCTCCCGTTAGGGAGCGACTGAAACCCTAACTCGCCTATGCTGATCACTGACTGTTCCCTCTACGAACCAGAGGAGATGAAACCCCTCTCTCTCTCTCTCTCTCTCTCTCCCTCTCTCCCGTTGATCTCTCTTTCTCCCGTTAGAGAGCGACTGAAACCCTAACTCGCCTATGCTGATCACTGACTGTTCCCATTGATATTTCTTTGTCTCTCATCGGCGAGATCCCTCTCTCTCCCTCCCTCTCTCTATCACTGATTCTGGCGTATTTTGGTCACTCCGGCGCAGATTTGCAGAAACCGGCAATAAGGAACGAATTTTGGCCAACGTTCTGGCGAATAGAGGTAACTCCGGTCGTCCACTTTGGGTTTGATGCTGTTTGATGACCTGTCAATTTATAGCTGCAACCAAAAGGGGATGGAAATATATATCTCCTTCTCCATTTTTGCCATTTTACATCCCTATTTTTGCCATTTTACATCCCCATTGGGGCATGTTTTTTTTTGCATCTAGGTTGTATTAGGTTGTATTATAAGTATAGAACCTGGTAGGGGATGCTCTAAGGAACCTGAAAAAAGAAAGAAATGCTCAAAATTTTAAGACTTGGTTTGTAGTTTTAGGGATTCTGCAACAGAAATTTTTAAAAAAGAAAAGAAATTCTCATAATCTTGCAACTGCAACAACATGTTTTTTCAACTTCTACTAAAATTCAGAATTCTTCCCAAACATTTACTAAATTCAAAATCTAAAATCAATTCAGAAAAAAGCTAAAACATGTTCAGAATCTAAAATATGCATAGCTAAGAAAACACGACCATAGTTGCTTAACCTCAATTCAGAATCTAATAAAATACGCACAGCTAAGAACACACAGTTGTCTAACGTCAATTCAGAATCTAATAAAATATGCATGGGAAAAACGCATGGGCCCATGATTCTCAGGTAAGTGGGCCCCAAGGTCAATAATGTGTTCACATAGGCACACCCCAGAGGTTCCGGGGCTGAAGTTTGACCCTACCGATGAACAAGTCATCAACCAGTACTTGCAAAAGAAAATTGCAGGGATTTTGCTCGAGATTGGACCCAATAAGAGCAATAAGAACGGATGACCAAGATTTGCTTAGCCTTGCTCCGGAAACCTTTCAAGGTACCGACCTAAATCGAACTGGAGATTTAATTATATTACATTATTTTTGTTGGAAATGGGAGTTATGTTTTCATGTTAATGAGAGTTCTTAGTAGTGTTAGGGGGAGTTTTTTCTCCAAGTAATTCTGATTTATTTAATTTGTCCAATTTCGACATTGATGCACCTCAAAAAATTGTCTACATTTTACAATCTACAATGGTTCACATAATTTTAAAAACCTTGTCTAATAAGAGTAATTAAGATTTATCAATACTCAAAAACAAATGCATCGCATATAAAAAATATTATAGATTGAAATTGAAAGTGGACAAACGGAGCGATACTAATTTGGTTCCATTTGGGGGCTAACTTTTTTTACCTCATTGAAAGACATGAACGCTTTGATGGAGTATTCTTCCATGAACCATTTGGTCTCCATAAAGGATAACCCCGAACGCTCCCTGAATGAATGTCAATTCCTCCTGAATCCAATATTCCCAATCGCGGTAGATGATTGAGATACCTTCCACAAGCCATTAGCTCTGTCGACTTTTGATTGGCTACTGTTTGAATTCCTCGTATCGCACTTCGTGTAAAACCACCACCAGGAAGTCTCGAGCGCCATTAATGGATAACGACCTGAAATAATTTAAAAGAAAGGGGAGTTAATCCGAGTAATTTTGATTTATTTTTCGAGTAAAGTAATTAGGCTAGTGAAAGGTTTTTTTTTTGAATAAAGGGATTAGGCTAGTGAAAGGGTTTCTTCTTTGTTTTCTAGTCTTGTGAGGAGCAAGAATGTTTTTTTTTATATCGGCGATTTTTTTATTAAAACTCAATAAAGGGTACATCAAGGCGGCCAAAACGAGGAAACTTGGAGCATAGAAAAGGCCAAAAAAAACGAAAGAAGAAAAAAGGAAAAAAAATACATCCAATCAGCTATTGAATGAAAGCCCAGAATAATGAATGAGACTTCCATAATTTCTAGCAGCCTCCATCCTAAAACAGAACCAACAGTCTCAACATTGGAGCTGCTAGCTCTGCCTTAGGATGGGAGCTGCTGGATAGAAATTATTGGAGTCTCACCCATTATTCTGGGCTTCTTTCATTCAATTGCTGATTGGATGTATTTTTTTTCCTTTTTTCTTCGTTTGTTTTTTTTGGCCTTTTCTATGCTATAAGTTTTCCTCGTATCTAGTTTTGGCCTCCTTGATGTACACTTTATTGAGTTTTAATAAAGAAAAATTGCCGATTAAAAAAAAAAAAAAAAACATTCTTGCTCCCCACAAGACTAGAAAACAAAGAAGAGACCTTTGACTAGCCTAATCACTCTACTCAAAAAAACAGAGAAAGACCTTTGACTAGCCTATTTCCTTTACTCGAAAAATAAATCAGAATTACTTGGATTAACTTCCCTTTCTTTCAAATTATTTTAGGTCGTTATCCATTACTGGCCGTCGAGACTTCCCGGAGGTTTTACATGAAGCCCGATCCGAGGCATCCAAACGGTAGTCAATCAAAAGTCGACATAGCTAATGGCTTGTGAAAGGTATCCCAATCATCTACCGCTATTGGGAATATTAGATTCAGGAGGAATTGACATTCATTCAGGGAGCGTTCGGGGTTATCCTTTTATGGAGACCAAATGGTTCATGGGAGAATACTCCATCAGAGCGTTCATGTCTTTCAATGAGGTAAAAAAAGTTAGCCCCCAAATGGAACCAAATTAGTATCGCCCCGTTTGTCCACCTACCGTTTCAATTTATAATATTTTTTATGCAATGCATTTGTCTTTGAACATTGATAAATCTCAATTACTTTTATTAGACAAGATTTTTAAATTATGTGAACCATTGTAGATTGTAAAATGTAGACAATTTTTTGAGGTGCATCAATGTCGAAATTGGACAAATTAAATAAATCAGAATTACTTGGAGAAAAAACTCCCCCTAACACTAATAGGAACTCTCATTAACATGAAAACATAACTCCCATTTCCTACAAAAATAATGTAATATAATTAAATCTCTAGTTCGATTTAGGTCGGTACCTTGGAGGGTTTCTGGGGGGAGGCTAAGCAAATCTTGGTCATCCGTTCTTATTGTTCTTATTGGGTCCACTCTCGAGCAAAATCCCTGCAATTTTCTTTTGCAAATACTGGTTGATGACTTGTTCGTCGGTAGGGTCAAACTTCAGCCCCAGAACCTCAGGGCATTTACCCAAGTAGTTTTCAAACTTGAATCTACCTGCGTCCATTCCTTCAAAAAAAAACACACACACACATATCAAAAGCTAATCATATATTTGTAGAATTGCCTTTAAAGTTTCAACTCACTCATATGTTGATTGAATCTAGAGATAAATATCAAATGCTAAACATGCATACTCAGATGATAACTGAAGTTTTTAAAAATTTTTTTTTTTGGTAAATCGGATTTTTTAAAAAAAATTTTGGGGTTATATATGAACATTACAAAAAAAAACCCAGTAAATTGTTTTGTGGAAGTTGAATACTGAACCATGCATACAACTGCCATTTAGCTGTGATCTTTCCCGTGCGGAATATAGTCCAGATCAATAGTAGTGAGAGAGCTGTCGATTGTTAAGTTCTCCGACAATGTTTTGATTCTGCAATTACATAAGGTGCATTTGATTTGTTAGAGAGAGCGAGAGAATGTCAGAGATAAGGAGTGATAAACATACATACATCAATATATGTGTATCGGTAAATGCATACAACTCAGAAACAAGTGAAGATGAACTGATACAAAGGAACGAAGAACCAGAAATAAATTGGTTGCTCATTGATGAGTAGAATATGTTCACTCCTTAGTTCTACTTCTACAAATCACAGAAATCAACAAATTCCTTCTGAGGCAAACACATACATACATCGATGTATGTGTATCTGTAACTACTGCATATATACATGCATAAATCGATATTGGTCGCTCATTGATGAACTGATAAAAAAGGAATGAAGAATCGGATAATCTATGTCCTACAAATCACATAGATCAACAAATTACATCTAAGGACGACAATCATTTTTCTAAATCAATACAAAAACCGTGTACAAATCATTTAGCTGAATCAAAACACAAATCCACATAGTACAAATAGAGGTGTGTATATATATAGTGTGTGTAATACTCCAGTATATGCATGCAACACACAGAGATCTAGAAGCTAGTGAGAATGACGAATTGAGGAGTCGCAAAGTTGACGAATATGCACATACACATGAATTTAGTGCAGTATTATGGATTCAAAATACAGAGACAGAAGAGAGATTTACAGACTGAACCACTTCAAATGACAAGATACATAGCTAGATCTATGTTTATCCGATTCTTCAAACGAAGGATTGAAGAATCGGAATGTTGAGAAATACACACATACACACATGAATTTAGTGCATGCAGTACTATGGATTCAGAATACGAAGAGTGATATTACAAATTTTGACAGTACAGCAGCTACAGCTATCTAGAGAGAGAAAGAGAAAAGCAGTTAGTGCTTCGCTAGCTCCATTACATTCTGAGCATTTATCCTTTTCTTATTGCTTGCCACCAAGCCTTGCTCACATAAATTTCCAGTTTCTGTTTATTCTGATTGGGGCTAAGTTAGTTTTTTGGAAAAATCTGAAAAAGAACCTTTCAGCCAAATGTCTATACGACACCCGCGATCGAAGGCTAATAAATGAGTCAAACAAACCAAGCAGTAGATTATTCACGGTTGGTTTGAAAATTAAACGAGCTTCAAGAATGTGTTCAAGTTTGGTTTGGAAGCTGAACGAGGTTCCACTACAACAAACTTAAGTTTCAATAGCATAATCTTGCAGTGTTTTTAAAAAAAATGCTATAATAGAGTTGCATCTATAGCGTGCACATCACTGTAGGGAAGCGGAGGGATTTTGACAGCATTCTCAATTACAACGTTCACCCAATTAATAAGAAAGGCGCCAGTCTCGATCTCCCTTCTCTTTCTCCGCCGATCTCGCCATCGTCATTCTCTCTCTCTCTCCCTCTCTCTCTCTCTCTCTCTCTCTCTCTCTCACACACACACACACACACACACAGAAACACACACGAAGAAAGGAGAGCAAAGGAATGGCGTGATTCAAAGCCACTGCCTTCGCCAATCGAGCGCCAGCAATACCACTAGCTGGCCTCGATCCCGTCATCTTCAAGCCCCATCTCTTGTCTGACCTCGACCACAACTCGGTAAGTCGAATAATTGCACTCTCAACTTTTTATTCTTGATTTACTTTGGAGTTTTGATTCAGGGTTCTATTTTAGGGTTTTCAATTTGGGTTCTCGATTTGGGGTTTTGTTTTGGGATTTCGATTTTGAGGATTTCGATTCCAGGTTTAGTTTGGGGCTGCTCTAATTTGAACTTTGTTGATATGCTCTGGGTTAGAACTTTTTATATGGGCTTAATATTTGAGTTTGAAATCATATGTAACACAAATCTGCCCGCCACCTCTTCAACTTTTTTTCCCAATTAGTCAGTCTGTGGAAACAATAGTGTGGAGGGTGTTTAAAAGGGATGGTTATGCAAATGGTAGAGGAGGAAAAAAATGAAATGGGTGTGGTGAATTTATATGTGGGTAATCTCAAATGGATGTTGTTCTAGGCCAAATATTCAACCACTATGAACAAGTGGTTATTGACGTTGCCCTAAGATCAGCATTCTCCTGTGTGTATGTCTATTGGTGCGTGCTTGAAAATATAACCCAATTGGTTAATTTAGATATTTATTCTTCTTGTTGGGGGAATGTGTGTGTGTTCGTCACCTTCTGTTGAGTTTTTTATTTGTGTACAGGCTATGGATGTGAAGATGCTAGAGGACAAGAATTACTTGACCAAGCTTTTGCAAAATTTTTGTTGTTGAATCTGCAATAGTTTGTTTGCAAGTTTGCCTAGTGTTAACTGTCTTTTTCCTTGCATATTTGCGCCCTCATGAAGAGAAGTAGGCGTCTGTGTACATAGAATGTGTAATTTATCATTTCTTTCATCAAGTGAATAGATTCACAAGTCCTAAGGGATCACTTTCACCTCCAATCCTGTGTTGCTGAGCCGATCTAAGCACATCTTGTCCAACTTCCCAATTGGTAGGGGCTCTTTTTTGCTTAGGTAAGAAACATAGAAGATTGGACATCAGACAAAAAGGACTATTAGAATGTTACTATATGGTACGTACTCAAATTAGTAGCAGTAGTAGTTGAACTTACCTCTGTTTCGATAATGCAGAGGATGTAAGTAACCCACCCATGCAAAGCATCTTATCCATATGAGTACTTCAACCAATTTTTCAAATGGAACTTGAAAAGTTAGCGAAAACCAACTAAAAAAGTCCACAGAGAAAATGGCGGAATACTCATTTTAGCAAGAGGCATTGCAAAGGGAGGAAATGAACAGCATATTTTCCTTTCTCTGGTGGGATAGGATAAAAGATTGGTTTGCACTCTATCAACAACAGAGAAGGAGCAAGTATTTATACATCAATTGTCGGTCGGTCACTCGTGTGCGTATCGTATCTACCTGGGACTGAGACTATATGTTACCTTGAGACTGGGAGTTGGTTGTACCAGCCTCTTGTTTAGTACTCTTGAGGCTGTTAGATGTACTCTATGTTAGTACCTCTTATCTGTCCTTTCCATTTATGTGAAGTTAAAGCTAGTCTGGCCTGATTGTTGTACTTGTGTAGCTTAGAAAAAAAATTGTCCGGTGACTAGTCTCAAAGTTGTACTCCACTTCAGTGATACTACTACTCTTGAAGCTGGTGCTAGTTCATTTCCCAAAATAGCAACACCACAAAACTGTGAGATCCCCTATTTCTTTGGAGCTGGTACTAGTGTTAACTGTCTTTTTCCTTACCATATTTGCGCCCTCATGAAGCTTTGTTAATAAGCTCTTCTCCATCACAATAAGTTTTTCTCAGATACCCATGCCATCACTTGTGCTTTGTTTGCTTTCTTAGGTTGGGGCATGAGGTGGGCTATAACTTCAACTCCCTTGTATGTAATGGTTCCATATTTCTTACTAGAATATGGTTTATTCTAAATAAGTTATCAGCTTTTGGCAGTTGCTGGTGCTCCATATGATACCTTGGAGGAATTTATTGGTATTAGGGAATCTCATGGATCGGGTTCCTAGAAAGATTTTGGAGTGAAGTGCCGAGAAGTGCCCGTAAGTCACTACTTTAGGTGCTAACAGCATTTTTTACTTTTCTGAATTTTTGTTTCCAATCTTTTTCTCACGTTTTAGGATTCAGCTTGCAGAGGATGGCGGGCTTGATTGGAATGAGCTTGAGGGTGCAATGACTGCTTGCAGAGCATGGCAGGCTTAACTTGAATTGTACTCTCTCTCCTATAGGGTATGTTCTACTCATTTGAGCACACCTTTCAAGTTTCAATTCCATCATGACAGATTTCCAGCAGACGTCTAACGTTTTTTGTTGGCCCGGTCCAATGTTCTTCATGAAAGACCTGAAAATAGTTACAATCGCAATTGTGGTGTCAAGAACAAGGTTCATTGGAGTTTTGTGTTTGCATGGTTATCTATGCCACTTTGTGGGTGACTGAGGTGTATAGGAAGGATAGACTTTGGTTTTTTTTTTTTTTTTTTTTTCATTTGTTTATGTCAAGGTTGGATACTTTGACCTCGAAAGACTAAGGAATCATCTAATGAGTAGTTTTTGGAGTTGGGAAAAGTACTAAGTCAAATTTATTCAACTCATGTTTGTTGTTGTGGTGTGCTGATACTGCAATCCTGAACTATGAATTACATGCAGGAAGTGAATTTGATATTGATTGCTGAAAAATAGTATTTTGTTTACATAAAGAGCTGGAATATGATATTTTTGTTGCTTAATATACCATAGTTGTTACTGAAATGAGCTGACTGCTGAAATTGTGAAGAGAAAGCTAGAACTATAGACTTTTTTTTTGAAGATGCTAGGACTATAGACTTAAGTCTTGGAGTTTGATGTTAAATGCTGAAAATGGATTAGTTTGCTGGATATTGAGATGAACTACTGAAATGCAATGTTTTAGAGCATTCAATGTTAGTTACTGGCTACATATTTGTCGAATAATACCAATATCTTAACCACCGTGGTCCATGTTGTCACTAACCAACAAAACTAAGATGAAATCCCAAAGCCTAATAGTGCAATTGTTTTTTTTACTATATATTGATTTGTTTTCATTGTTGAGATTAGTCTTCTTTGTGGGGCAGTTGGCGCAATCTAGCGTATGTTACAGGGTGCCCACCCCCCGCCCCCGGGCTTGCTAACTGGAAGGGTCAAGGTCTTTTTCTTCATTTCAAAAAATGGAAGAGAAACACACTTTGAATTAGTTCTAGAAAGATGTGGAGCATTATTAAAAGACCAGCTGCGTGGATAATTTAGAGTACGACAGATTTAATATGCAAATACAAGTTTTTTAATGACACTCATAAAGGTATGTAATACTATTTACTCACGACAGAGTTCATGGAAAAATATTAAACGCGACTCGACTGTTTTGTCAATTACAATAGGAGATAAGGTAATATTGAACCCTACTGTTGTATTCATTTTGTAGATGGGCGATGATGATGAAAGGATAACCAATGTTAGAGGAAGATTGTGAGGATACATTAGTTTGATTTAAGTGCTTACCAAGGTATGAAAAGGCATTTTTGCTTGCATCTCTGTAACCTGCATTTGTTGTTCATGTTGGTTAAATACGACTTCTGTTTGTTCACACTGTTTCTATGTATCAGATGTTGATTTGTCTCTGTGAAGGATTGCTATTTCTCTCTCTTTTCAACTCCTACCTTTGGGAGGGCTAAGAGAAGGATGGGACTGCTAATCAAGAAGAGAAGTGCTAAAAATGTCCTAAATTCCTTGCTTGCTGAAGTGAAAGCAAGAGCACAAGGTGTGATCAGTTTGTCTTGTAATTGTTATCCTATTGACTTGCCACCCTTTTTATTGATAAGTCCTATTCTGGTGCTGCTTTGTACCACAGGGAATCAAGCAGATTGCATCAATTCCACTTGCTTGGCTTTGGGAGGAAAGAGAGACCAAATTGCTCGAAGATTGCATCAATTTCAACAAGCTTGCAGCATAGGAAATTTTCAAGTAACATGTTGGTTAGCTTGTTATGGCTACCTTTGGTAACATTGGGCACCGGGGTACTATATGAATCCATTGTAATTTTTGCAACCACCCTTTCATGTAATTTGTGTTTTCGAGTTGTTTCGAAAGCTGGTGTAATGAATACTTGTCTGATTGAATGAATTTGGTTAATTACATTGGCCACATTGAAGTTTTAGATTATATTCGTGTTTTTCTAATAATTGTTTTACAATTGGTGTTGAATGCAATAAAAAAAAAATTAAATGAGTGGTGCAATGACAAACAAGCTACAGTATTAAAAGAATCTCAAAATTAGCAATTTAGCATGTAAAAAATGCTATTAAAAGTTTATCTAAGGCAACGTTCAAAAAATGCTATTAAAAATTTATCTAAGACATCTTTCAAAAAACACTGTTAAAAGTTTATCTAAGACGGCGTTCAAAAAATGTTATAAAAAGTCACTTTTAACAGCATTAGTTAAGAGTATTCACAATGTTATAATCAAAAGTAAAATATTTTTAAAGTTAACAATGTTTGTGCAAAATATGACTCATAACACTATAATCAAACTTAACAACCTCTTTTGAAATAATTAAATTTTTGGCTTTGGATAACCAAAATTAACAACTTTTTGACAATAACCAAATTTAATAAATTCTACATATTCTCAATTAAATACACCAATCATTATACAAAAATGTTCCATCTCTCTTTCCTTTTCCTCTCTTTCTTTTCGACCAATATTTTTGATAAAAAATTATTTTTTTTAGAAAAAGTTTTTGAAATATAATTTTTTTCCAAAAAAAAGTTTTAAAAACTATTTTCTATATCTAGTAAATAGTTTTTATTAGTTTCAAAACTGGTTTCTACTATTCACAATTTTTAGTTTTTTGTAATTTGAAATTATGACGTGATAAGTTTTGGTTATCTAATTTTGATTATGCCATTGTAGACATATATATTGTTAACCTTAATAATCTCTTAAATAAATAGTTAAAAGCTGTTGTGGCAACTTTTGGTTATCAATTTTTGATTATAACATTGTGGATACCCTAATACAGTGTTCCGGAGTACGCTATCTATGACATTCAATAGTGTTTTTCAAACGCTATAAAATGTAATTTTTGTCATAGTGTTCAATAATGTGTTCAAACTTGATTTGAAAACTGAACGAGCTTCATCAATACATTCGAGCTTGGTTTACTTATTAGTCTAACCGATCTCGATCAAATTGAAAACAAACCGAGCTCTAGTAGCTTGGTTTTTTAACTAGTAATAATAAGCTTAACAAGTGGAGTAATTGGTTGTTCAAGATTTAGTTAAAAACTTAACAAGCTTAAAATGTGTGTCAAATTTTGCTTGTTTATTCGACAAATTGACTTTTTAACAAGTTGAACACTTGTCAAGATATAATAGCTACATTTATTTAACAACCATAATGATATATTCACTTTAAGTAGACCTTCCATTTGGAAGTTCTACGTTCCGACCCCTGGACATCTGAGTCATCAAAAAAATAAATAAATTCTCTCTTCATACGTTAAAAAAAAAAAATTATTTTGGTGGGAGTTGAACTAGACATGGCACCCTTTCTTTACCATTGGCTCCCTTTACCATTGGCACAAACACACTGTAGTAAATTTTAGCTTGCAAAATAGATTTTGTTGCTTGTGACAGAGTGTAAGAAGAATTAATTGCGACTGACCTGCATTTTACTTGTTTTCAGGTGGCTATATGTTGTAGGCCAAAAAAAAAAAAAGGTGGCCATATGTTCTGCTGCGTTTTGAGGACTTCGGGCAGAAACAGGACTTGGTCTTGTCCTCAGTGGTAAGGGATCGTGCACAACTACTGGTGGATTTTTCGTTTAATTTGTCATGGTATTGATATTAACTGTCATGACATGAGAATTAACAGGTCTACGGCGCTTACGTTCCTGTTGTGATTGAAAACTTTGCATTTACCTTACAAACTTGAGCTAGTTAGAGATGTTCCAACAGTATATTTGACACTTTCCATACCCAACCAATGTGAAACTATTTATTTCTATATCTACATCTGATCCTTATTTAGCAATTCACCGCATTCTTGGCTGGATTGGATGACGATTGACGAGGAGTTGAGGACAAAAAAGAATCAAATCTGAGAGTTTTTTCTATTTTTGTAAGAAATCGGACAAACTCTGTCATACATAAATTACACAAGATCATCAAGTTGACTATGAAACTTTAGAAGTATGATTGCCAAATAGTTTTCTCAAGAAAGTTTGTATCAGGGTTTAGCAGTGATATTTTGACCGACTTACTAGGCGTTCCGACAGAAAGTCGCATAAGTAATGACTGTAAGCCACGATTGATTAGGGTGATTGTGTGATCATTAATTCTAGGAGCAGCTTGATGGTTCTCACAGTTATAGAGCGCTATGCCACACAGATTTTATATGATTTTCATGTTCTATTTGATTTCCAACATTTTTCATGTTCTAGCTAGAACGAGTGCTTTAACATTCCAAGACTGATGATTTAGGATTTAATAAGCACATGTGATACGTAAACTCTTGAAGGTATACTGGTTTTGTTTGGTATTTTTGCAGTCAATTCTTCACAGGAAAATGGAAATACAAGGGTTGGGCAATGGCTAGACAGATAGATCTACTTCTCAGAATGAAGTGTTAAAAGTTAGCAAGAAACTTGGCCATTGGTTTGTGGACTGAGTTATCATATTTTTTGATATTAGACATTTCCCTTTCTTTTACTGGTTATGACTCTCAGTCTCTCGATCGCTTATATACTGCTTCTTTGGTAACACTAATTATGGTCACTAAATTCTCATTGAACTTTTGGGACAGACTCGTCCAGTTCTGATGGTGCTTTAAGCTAGTGGACTTGGCAGGAAGAATGAGAATAAAATACTAAAACCTAAATGAATTTAGTCACAAGGTTATGGTCGATACCCGGTTGGTGAAAGTGTAATGGTTGCATATGTTGGTTTCTAGTGCTTGGGGAGTTACTTTTATGGACTCCCAGATGAACACAACATATTGCACTGTCACAAAAAAAAAAAAAAACTCCAGAGGGAAGGTGGGGATCGGATTGTAAGGATGAGAATAAAAGACACCATGCAGACATTTATTCTAAACAAAACAATTGAGTTCCAATTCAAGCTCAGAAATAGAAAATAGACAAAAAGGGAGAGTTTTTTTTGTCCCGTCGGCAAAATTCAGTACTTTTAGAATAGTTAGATTAGCACATTGAAAAATGATTTGAACTCTTAACCTGCATGTAGGAAAGAAATTTTGTTTTTAATTTTTGGGACAATTAACTTGTACCATGGCTTCAGCAGGACTAGAATTCTCTTTAAGCATAGTCGGGTTGCTGTTGCAACAAGTGGTAGAGAGGTGAGTACTTACAGCCCCTTCGTCTACTTGGATGAGAAATGAAAAAAAAAGAAACGAGTGTGGATTCACAACTCTTGAGAAAAAAGAAAAGAAAAAGGAAAAGGAAAAGAGCATATGTTTTTTCACTATCTCATTTAGCAAAATAAAAGATTTAAGGCTGAGTTTTCGATCCCATGGGATTAATGGGGCTCATTTTCCTTCACACAATACAAAAGGAAATAAGTTTAGGTTTAGGAAAACTCGGCTATACTTCACCTTTTTTCGTCTCACTATAAGTGATATGAAACAAAAATAGTTCTTTAAGAGTTCTTACTCTCACTTATTCTCACTCTTGGTAAAAGTTTTTTGGCCATCCAAATATGGGAGAGAGAACTTTTTTTTTTTTTGTCCTTTTCTTTTGTTCTTGAAAACCTGGTACTTGTTTGTCTCATTTTAGAATGGTTTTCAATTTTGTGTATTATCCATCTACTTCTTCTTCTTCTTCTTCTTCTTCTTCTGGTCCAATTATTGGTTGTAATTGTATGGTTCCAATTATTGGTTGTTTATGTAGCTAGTTTCACCAAACGCTGCGTTTTGGTCACACTTTCCCCTCTACTCCCTCTTCTTTTTGAGAAGTTATTCACTGCTCCTGAGCACCAAATATATTTCCCCTATAATTTTCCTCATTTCGTTCGTGTCTCTCTCTCTCTCTCTCTTTCTCTCGTCTCC
Organism: Rhododendron mucronatum var. ripense; assembly: GCA_019656295.1. Lineage (NCBI taxonomy): Eukaryota > Viridiplantae > Streptophyta > Magnoliopsida > Ericales > Ericaceae > Rhododendron > Rhododendron mucronatum. The sequence continues at coordinate 1,727,208 of BPLT01000081.1, forward strand.
GTCATTCTCTCACCCTATCTTTTTCAGGCGCCGTCTCCATATCACCTCAACCCCAACGCCTCCCGCTCCGACGCCGTCTCTGCTCCGTCTCCATCGCCGTCTCCAGGTTCTCTCTCTCTCTCTCTCTCTCTCTCTCTCTCTGCGATCTCCTCTTTCGCTCCCTCCGCAATAACCCGCTGAGAAACTCTCCCCACCTTATTCAACCGAACCCCTAAGCCTGGTTTGTATTGTATTTAATTTCTTTTAGGGTTTTGCGTTTTGTTGTAATTTCTCTTTTGCATACAAAAAAGTTATGTTTGTGTTTGTTCTCGTGTTAGGTTACGAATATCGTTTTAGTCAGGGTATGAAGAAATCATTTTTGCATTTCTCGGTTGACGATCCGTTGATTGGGGCGATTGGGCTTCATCACACCTGTCTTTTGGTTCAATCACATGACTGTCCAAATGGGATTTTGATTAACCTTTGAATAAGACCAAAAACCAACATTTTGAGGGGGGAAACTCAATTGGAAAGAACCCAACAGTATTTGAAAGGGGAAAAGTCTTACCTTTGCTGGTATCCAAAAGTTTGACAACTAATGTGAATTGGGGTTGATTTTTTCACTTGCAAATTGGGGGTTATTTTCACATGTCTACAGTTTTCAGAAAAGCAATATCATCTAGCAGAATCTGCGTAATTGCTTTCTTATGAAGTGTAAATAGAATTATTCTAGGTTGGTAATCAATGATTTTTTTAATTCTAATTCTTACTGCTTAAATAAAAGGTCCTTGTGCAGATTGGGTTCTGTAAATTATGCCCTCTTCTTGTATGTAGATTAACTTCATTAAATTATGAACAGTGGAATCTATAAACGAAGGTTTTGAAGTAGTAGTGCATCCCCATTTTTTTCAAAAAAATGTTTCCTTGTGATCATTTGATACTTCCCCCTTCAACTTATTCAACTCATCTTCACATGTAGATCACTTGATGTATTATGCCCTTTGCTACCCGCACCACCCACCATCAACAATTTATGCAAGCCTCTCTCGTCCTGTGTATCAATAAACAGACAAGCAGCAGTCTTTACCGACACCATACTTCTAGTGTATGGTGGTCGTTATTTTTCATATCTGAGACGCGATTGCCTAGATTGGTAGCTGTGTAGATTTCTCAGCTCTGTTATTTTAATTATTCTCAAAACTTTAGATATTACGTGTTACATGTGCAACAGTGATAGCGATTGGCGCAAAGCATCTTATAAATTTGTTTGGAATCCCTTCCGTTATCTAACATGTTGCAGCAAAAAAATGAGTTTGTGCTGGGAAAAGGAAGGCATTCTGCTTTTTTCCTTCTGTTTGTTTCTGTATTTCTCATTCGTCATTGAAATAACTCTGATAAAATGTTACTCTAAGCATCTCCGACTCTCCCCATTGTCCCAAATCATGGGAGAGACTATTCGGACTAAGTAGTAGACTCAACGAAGTCAATTGGATCGTGTTCTTTAAAACTCTCTCTATGGGAGTTCGGGAGCATTACCAGATAAGCGTGACAAGTGAATCATGTTCCCAGGCATGTCAACCTATCCCTCTATTAAGAATAGGGAAACAGCAGGAAACTAGTATTTGGTTGGCACTCTAAGCCTTTAACCCATGAGAAATCTTGTAACAGGTAATTTATATCAAACAGGTGGTGTATATCTAACTTTGTGCTTCTTTTCTTGTGAATTTTATACCTTTAGGTTTATTTCTTTTAGGGAGTACCGGAGTAAGTCCTATTGATTTTGCCATTTTTATCTTAGAGTGACTAATTTGACTTCATTAGTGTGGTTGGATTGCGTTTCTTATCATGTTAATTATATACCTCTAGATTTAATCAACTTGATTTATTGATATCAAACTTCATTTTAACATGCATATTGTAGGTCCCGCGGACAAAAATAAAATGCCGCCTCCTACCGTGAACAAACGGATACGAATTTCGAGTGAGGCTCACTCAGCTAGAAGACGGGCTGCAACTAAATCCATGCGCTTAAGGGCTAGGATTAGAGAGCCTGCACCACAACTGACCATCCGGGAGCTTGTGGCATTCATGCAAGCTGAGGTTGCATCCCTTCGTACCGACTTAGAGGAGTTGAGGGCTGAGTTTCGGACAGAGGTACATACCCTAAGGCATGAGTTGATGGTAGCTCGTCTTGAAAGGTGTAAAAACTGTTCGGAATCTGGGCAGTCAAATGGTGGTGATGGAGCTGATGGAGAGTGAGTCAGTTCCTTTATTAGGTGGTAGTGCTGTTGGGACTTATTCACAAAGATTACTCTTTCAATGTCATAAACGCTTTGTGATTACCTGCGCACTTTGTAAGAACAGCGGAATGGTTGGGTATGGAAGTTGCTTAATTTTATCCTCTTGGTATCCATGTTTAGCTTTTGTTATATGCCTCCAGATTGAGCTTTGGCAATGGTTTTTTGCCAGCTTAGCTTGAGTTTTGTGTATGAGTTTACTATGTTATCTGCTGAACAGAACATGGGACTGGCAGTTTGTAAAAATTTCCTCATCAGGTTTTGGATTCCATGTGTTTCATATAAGTTTCCAATTTCTCACCTTTTTTTGCCTAGTTTGGAGAGGAGCTCCCTAATTGTCCAAAGGCCACTTCTATTCCGATTACCCAGCATCTCCTTGAAGTCTCCTTTGGTCACCTATCTTATTTACTCCTTTGGTCACCCATCTTATTTAGGTTACGCATCTAATGTTATTATGTCTTGTTATACATGCATCTTTTTGAGAGAGATGCATATACATAGCAGGGTACGGTACATTCAGCCTCCACTTTTACTTATTCGCTCTCATTGTGAAAGGTGAAAAAAGGAAGTGAAAGATATGGATTGTAAAGTAGTAATAAATACCATTTCTCCCTTTTTATTTATTCTCATTTTGTGCATGTGTAAAATTGTAGAAACTTTCGCAAGGTTTCCAGAACTTCTAAAGCAATTACAGATACCAGCTACTTAAACCGCATTACGTTGGATCCAACACTTGACATCCAAGCTAATACAACTTCTTTTAGTACTTTCTTTTAAAAGTATATAAACATGTTCTGCTGCCCTTTGGTTCAAAAGTAACATGCAATACTATATATGCAAAATTCATCCTAGTCTTTATGGAGTAGAAGTCAATTGCAGCAATCGTTAAGAAGTAAAAATAATACAGTTTTGTTAACCTCCGCCTAGTGGACAGAAGATAATATACACATAATTTCAAACGAGTTTTGGATATCAATGTATATCTCACGGCTATTAATACACTTTCACCCCTTAATACACTTTTTTCGGATATCAATGCACTTTTTTATTTATTATCCTATCTCTTTGGGCGGATGTTAAAATTACCCAAAATAATACTCCAGTAGTACTAATTAACTTCAAAATTGCTGCCAAAATAAGAAAACCGAAAACCTACGTATCAAAAATCAATCTGAAGGGGGATTGATGACCAAAATTTGACCGCGTTGTCACCAGAAAACCTGCATCACTGCTCTGACCGGCGTCTTGTGGGTGTTGAACTCCGGGTGGGGCTGGAAAAAAACAAAGGAAAAGAAGGTGGTGGTGGTGAAGAAGATGATGACGAGACAGAGTACCCAAGAGAGGAAGAAGATGGAGAAGATGATTGAAATCGAGCAGCCATTGAAGATGGCTGTAGTGTTTCATCACAAAAATTCGTCCGCTCTCTTTGACACTCCATAAATTTCATGCACTCTATGTAATCCAAGTAGCTCTGCATATGGTGAGGAGGCTGAGAAGGGTCAATTGGCTCACATGATGTCAAATCGGAGAAAATGGTTTTTGAAGGATCAGAAGTAGCTAACTGGGTTGCTGGGAAACCAGCCGGAGATGGCCGGAGACTCGCACTTTCAGGGGAGTTTAGCTTGGCCGTATTGCCTCTGAAACAGAGAGCTGCTTCTCTGTAACTCTCATTATTCTGTATATGAACAATTGGCTCACTTGATGTTGAAACGGCGAAAAGTGTACTTGAAGAATCAGAAGTGGCCAACTGGGTCACCGGAAATTCCGCCGGAGATGGCCGGAGACTGACATTTTCAGGGAAGTTGAGTTTGGCCTTATTGCCTCTGAAATTGAGAGCTGCTTGGTCGTATGCTTGAGCGGCAGCCTCAGCGGTGTCGAAAGTGCCTAACCAAACCCTAGCAGCCTTAAAGGGGTTTCTGATTTCAGCTGCCCATTTTCCCCATGGCCTCTTTCTCACTCCTCTGTATTTTCTGTTTGGCTCTTCTCCATGGGATTCAGTGTTTTGTTGTGTGGAAGTGTATGTGTATGCAGTTAGTGCTCCTGCAGTCACGCTTGGCCTGCTACTTGAGCCTTCTGAAATAGAAAACAGAGAGAACCCAACAGGAGGTTTAATATAGTAATTGTCTAATTGATAATCCAAGCCACTAGATAAGCACTAATTTACTGTACAACATTTGTATCATACGATACGATCATTAATTCAAATGTATAGATAGATAGTTAAGGTGGATAATTCACAGTGATGAACTAAAAAACAATGTGCATAGATATTTGAAAATTCTAATTGCAAGGAAAATTTCCAGGAAACCATGCAAGAAAAAAACGTATTTGGATTCATTCCGGATCCCATAAAAATTTAAAAATATCCGTAAATTTTTAAATATTATTTTATGGGGCCATGTAAAAATTTAGAAAAATATCCATAAAAATAATATTCAAAAATTTATGAATATTTTTCTAGATTTTTTTGGAACCCATAATGGGCCTAAACGTGTTTTTCCTTGCGTGATTCCCTTAAAATCTTCTTTGCGAATAGAAAGGTTCTAGCTGAGTCTAGCTACGAGGATTACTTCAGCACAACTCATTCAAAAGAGGGACAATGAAATTAATTCGAACAAAGCTAGAAATTGAGAGAGACATGCAGTAGAGAGATCCTGAATGCTCACCTTTCAAACTGGATGATGAACCACCAACTGGAAAGTCCCCATATGCTGTAGAAGCTCTTGCAAATATTTCAGAGAAGCTTCCACTATCCTCCTCTTCGTGTCGTCCTCTCTTCTCTCCGACACCCCTCATAGAAGCAGATGATGAACTACTTCCACCACCGCCACTAACAACCGATTGACTAAGTAAATCTTGAGTCACCTCTCCAGACACCACGCGTGTCAGCGCGGACACCATCACCGATGTCTCTACCTCTCTACTGTGCTCGGAAAACACCGGCCGCATCTCCGCCGCAGTTCCAGCTCCTTCATGCACCACCTCTCTCCCTCCCTCCCCACCTCTCACCCTCACACCCCTGCCGTAGTACCTTGAATTTGCCATCTTGAAAACACACATGTATTTCAAACAACTACAGGATAATATAGATATATAAACTTAACGTGGAAAACAATATTGAAAGATTCAACGGATCCCAACTCATTTACTGCTTTCGAAGGAGACCCGGCGTATATAAGCAAGTGGGGGAGGTAGAATTGTAAACTAAGCGCCGCCATAGGAACGGTGTCGGTCCACCTCCTTCACAATGAAGCAATTTACTTTGATTAAAGAATTAATAATTTTACGAACACAGAATAATTTCTTTACACAGTCGGGGTAAACATTTGTTTCTTTCAAATCAATTATGTCGCGTCACGTGTCAAAACAGTGGTATCAATTAATAAAACATGGCGACGCGACGCAATGCAATTGATTTGGAGGAAACAAATGTTTACACCGGTGATATAAAAAATTTATTCTCAAATTAATATACCTATAAAATGAATCTCGCCCGGATAAATTCGAGTAAAATTATTTTGTGCTCCCTGTTGCGATGTGTGTATTTCATTTTGTAACTCTAACCGACGAACAAATTAATTTAATTTCAGGTGTCACATATTTTTCTCATGCTTTATAGTAGCAAAGGCATATTGACTCATATGGATTAGATTAATTGTTGGGGCAATGTGTGACACACTATGTGCTGTCCGGAAAGTATCTTTTATTTTAATTAAGCACGTTTATTCAGTACTTGATTTTTTGTGTGCGCGCTAATATTGTGTATATCAACGGGAGTTAGCCGAGAGTTAGTAGGTTAGCCCATAGTGAGTTTCAAAGGCTATCCATAGCCCTGAATCTCAAACGCCCACAACGGATCTCAATCCTTGGCCTTCACATGAGGAAAACCAGAAGATCCCAACTGGGCTAAAGCTCATTTGCTAGATATTTGATGTACGAGGGTACTAGTTTTTGGTTTTTTGTGTCAAACACATGCCCATTGTCCTTTACCTGTATTTAGATGTTGATGTAAGAGGTCACTAGTTTTTGGTTTTGCGAGTCAAACACTAGGGGTTTTGGGTGTGAACTCACCTCAACTTGAGTCGGTACAAGACAATGCTAGTATTTAATGGAGTAACATTTTGCATATTTAGTCGGTAACAAATTTTTGTGTGTGCTAATATTGTGTACATCAATAGAAGTTAGCCGAGAGTTAATAGGTTAGCCCATAGTGAGTTTCAAAAGCGTTCCATAGCCTTGAATCTCAAACGCCCACTACGGATCTCAATCCTTGGCCTTTACATGAGGAGGACCAAAAGATCACAACTAGGTTAAAGCTCATTTGTTAGATGTTGATGTACAAGGGTACTAGTTTTTGGTTTTGTGTGTCAAATACTTGCCCATTGTCCTTTACCTGTATTTAGATGTTGATGTAAGAGGTCACTAGTTTTTGTTTTGCGAGTCAAACACTAGGGGTTTTTGGGTGTGAACTCACCTCAACTTGAGTCGGTACAAGACAATGCTAGTATTTAATGGAGTAACATTTTGCATATTTAGTTGGTAACAAATTTTTGTGTCTGCTAAATATAAGTACGGGTTGAGGTGCGGATAACCTGATGGGCCCGAACACTGGAATTATAAAAATGCAGTTGATGTGGAGAGGGTACCTATAGATTTGGGTTTGCGAGTCAACCACATGTGGAGTTGGGTGCGAACTCAACCCAACTTGGGGCGGTGGCCGCCTTCCAGCTTTTTCGGTGAGTCGGTGTTGGGAGAGAGAGACCGATAATGGCCGACATCATGAGTTGGGCCCATGAATCTACTACTAGTAGAGCTAATATAGTAACACTTTTTGCCATGTGCAATGTAGTGGGAGAATTGGGCTGCATAGGTTCTTAGGAATCCAATTGAAAGCCCAAAACTGATCCAGACAGCCCATATCTCTGTTTTGAAATTTGACCAAAGTCCAGTCCAGATGGAACTATATTCAGGATCGTTCGATACACGTAAAGTTTCCTACATTGAACAACTCCGAATATAATTGTGCCTGCAGGCCGCAGTTTTGTTCAACTACTGTTTCCATTTGTGCACCCAATGACATTTTCTGAGTTCCCGAAGTGTATCAACCATTGACTTCAATCACAACGGAATTATTCCGGTCATGAGGAATGACATGCGCGGAATAATTCTATGGTATATAACCTTCTATGTTGAGATAAGTCGAAGTCAAAATTCAAAAAATCCAAACTGCCAAAAAAAGGTACACAGAGAAGACTTTTAAAGTTCTCACGAGTGGAGAAGGTGTGTGTCGGTGGTGGGCTTGATGATAAAGATGGTTGAAAATTTGAAATGAATGCGTTTTATAATATTTCGATTTGAATGTTCAAGAAATGGAAAGCTTGACCATGTAGGGACTATATTCAAGTGAAACCTTGTACAATAATAAGCACATTGGAACTGATTCCTTTAGGGTCAGTTCATACGAAGCTTTACTTTGATTTTAATTGAGACTCCCACAAAAGGTCAATGAAATTGGTTTTCTAGAACTTGTCAATTCGTGTAAGCTAGTCAAGACACTTGAGTTATCAAAAAACAATAATTATTTTCATAAACTTGATAATGACTCACTGTGCCATTTGTTACAAACGCTTGTGATCTTAACTACGGAATGTACCACACCTGCGCCCGCATCTTGAATTTCTTCCACTTTCAATTTTCTCATGTGTTTGGTGATAGATCTCATACAAATGTTACTTCGGAAAATAAGATTTGAGCGCGCCCAGTAATACCAAATAATTTTTCCTATCCTTTAGCAAGGTGGACTAGGCAAAATCTAGACTTTGTCAAGAACCTATAAGCACCACATGCCAAACCATGGAAATGCCATAAAGCGCCAACCAAGATCCATGATACGAAAACCAAAATCAGAATGAGGAAGAAAAAGATAGGGCAAATTTTCGTAGTCGTCCCTCTAATTTTACAGTTGTCTCAATTTCGTCCTTCTAGTTTCAATTGTCTCAATTTCGTCCCTGTAGTTTATTTTACATTACAAATTGGTAAAATCATTAACGCCGTTAATGAAACTAACGGAAAAATATGATTAAAATATTAAGTGCTCCAATTTTCAATCTGATTGAACCAGTGCGAAGATCTTATTTTTTTGATCATTTTATCCTCGATGGTCGTAGTAAATTTTTGGCTCTAAGGCCTTTCAACGAGCACTTGAAGACTGTTTATTTAGTTTTAGGGCTTTCTCAGAGTGCTCATTGAAATAACTTAAAGCCAAAAATTCATTATGACCATTTAAGATAAAATGATCAGAAAAATATGATATTCGCACCGGTTCAAACGGATTGAAAATTGGAACACTTATTTTTTTTACAGCATTTATATATTTAAAAATATAGTTAAAAAATTAAGTGTTCCAATTTTTAATCTGTTTGAACCGGTGCGAAGATCTTATTTTTCTAATCATTTTATCTTAAATGGTCATAATGAATTTTTGGCTCTAAGGCCTTTCAATGAGCACCCTAAGAGAGCCCTGAAACTTTATAAAGAGTCTTTAGGTGCTCGTTGAAAGGCTTTAGAGCCAAAAATTCATTACGACCATCTGGGATAAAATGATCAAAAAAATAAGATCTTTGCACTGGTTCAACCAAATTGAAAATTGGAGCACTTAATTTTTTAATCATATTTTTCCGTTAATTTCACTAACAGCGTTAATGATTTTACCAATTTGGAACGTAAAATAAACTACAGAGACGAAATTGAGACAACCGTAAAACTAGAGGGACGACTACGAAAATTTGCCCAAAAAGAGTTCGTGATGTAAGTCTATGATTCCTTGCATCATAGGTGTTGTCGCTGTTTGGGCTGAATTAACTCAAATCAATCGACAAATAATTGTGTGCGGGCGTGCCAGAAAAGAAATAATCTCAAAGAAGAAATTACTCTTTTCAAAATGATTTGAAACCACTAATTTCAATCAGGCAATTGTATTATCCGTTCGATTACCTCAACTAAGAGGATTTTTCCTTAAGGTATCAACCAAATAAAGGATTGACGCGCTTCGAAATCAGAAAAGATGCTTGAACACAAACAAACCTGAATCTAATCAAAGGTAAGTTTGTATACAAACATTCTTAAGATTCTATCAAGAATAATAAAGAAATGCAAGCACACTGAATTTAATCAAAAGCGAACTTGCAAACAACTATTCTTTGGTAAGAGAAAGAACTTAAAGGAAATAAGAAAACTTGAATTTAATCGAAAGTAGTCTTACATGCAAATAAGCCTTCAACTTACAAAAAGATCCTACTCTAAACTAAAAACTACTCTAAGATAGATCTCTGAACAATCATTTTGTATGAATTGTCAGATGATATGGATTTTGTGTGTCCCTTTTTTCTTCACTTGTTTCTTCTATTTATAGACGCTGAACTTTGCCTTCGACCCCCACGTCTTCGATTGATACCCATGTTGGCCACATAAAACGGTTGAGGGGGGTCTTCGAACGGTTACCCCGATATTTCCAGAATTCCTTCTTCCCCTGCTTGCTTCGATCATGGTGTTCATGGCCACTTCCTGGATCATGGTTCCTATTTTCAAGCAACGTAAATCAATGCAACGTGTTTGCCTTCCAAAATGATTCCCTGCAATTGCATCTAATTTCAGTTATAAAACAGGGCAGTGAGGACACCGTTAGATGATCGTAAAGTCCAAATTAATGGTTAGATCCAATATCCTCTCAAACCATCATTTAATTACTACTCAAACGACATCGGTTCACTCTAAAATGACACCGTTTGTCATAAAACAGTGTCCTTTTTAACTCCCGCAATCCTCTGTAATTAGTACTCGATTGGGACAGGTTTTATGCAACCGCCGTACCGTTCGGGGCCACGTGGAATTTTTTCATTGGGTGGCACTTTTTAGGATGTAAACACACCCCCCGCATTAACATTTTATTTATGCTAAATAAATGTTAATGGCACACGTTCTCTGCCCATATCCCTTCAACTTCGGATGCACGAAGCATGACAGGATTTCATTCCCATGCACGTCTATTGAGCTCCCCAAAGATAGCTACAATAATTTCCCTATAAATGGCAGTTAATGATAGGGTTTAACGAATTACATTACCCCTCATAAACCCCTTCGAATTTGAGTCTTTCCCATTAAGAAGTCTTACGTTTATGGACTCTCTTCCAGAAATCAATCTTATTTTAGACAACCTCGATTGCCAAACCCCTTTTCCTCAAATGTCTCCTCCAAACTCTCTTCGAATGTTGGCAAGCAAAATCCTTTCGGATCGAACATTTCACACCCCCAACCCATCTCCCACAGGTTGGGACTCTTCTTTAACCCGTTCGAACTCGTTCGATGGGTCCAACTGGGGCTCATGGGAAGAAAACTCTACTAATACCAATACTGGCACCATTCTGGTCAGGTTCGATCAGCCTGATCCTACACCTCATAAATTTCATCACTTTCGAACTCTGTTCGCAAGCCAATTCCTACCCCTGAGTGGCAACGACACCGTTCACATGGGTATGCTCGAATCCATCTACTCTTCTCTCAAATTTTCCCATTTTCTGAAACAAGAGGAAAATTACCTGGGGCCCGCCCCTTACTGCGACTTCAAACGCATGGCTCAAACCCAACAGTCCCTCTGGCTCACAGAGGTGCAAACCCCACATTATCCAGCTGACTTCGAGGAAACCAACAAGCTGGTTCCTCTTTCTGAAGAGCCTGACTGGTTCAATGAGGTGAATAACCTTGCCACCAATACTCCTCACTTCCAATGGCAATATGGTTATTCCATCTACCCTGTTGACAAGAGTAAAGCTCTACAACTCCTGGCAGCCTTCTCTTTCCTGGATATTTCTATCTTGGAAAAACAAGTTCCACTAACCAATTTTAAGTGGGCTTGTGAGACACTGGTGCTATGTTCCATCCCCTCCACGGTTTCCTACCAAATCCACTGCTTCCTGGACTTCTTACCAGTGATCAAGTCATGGCTCGAAGCCAATACCGCTGCGTATTGCTTCGATCAAACCCTTCAAGATTATGCTCTTACTAAAGAAAGGATTGAGAAACTGCATGACCAAATCCATAACTTCACTGCTGAGTCCTTCGAAGTGGTGCCTGGCCATGCTGACAAAAAGTTTCGAAGGCGCTTCAAAAGACAACAAATGAAGCGTCCAACAAAGGAGGCTCGGCTTCGAAGGAAAGCCAAAGCTTTGGTGCTCCGCTTTAGGCCCTTGCTGGAGAAAAAATTGGAGTCAGACTCCAAAGAAGACATGAGGAAAATGGAGCTGAAATTCCTCCAGTTTGCATGGAACAAATTCCATAGTCTCGTTACTTGGTCCTTTCCTCATTACTTTGAGAATAAAAAAGCAACCTCTCAGCACCCAGGCCCTTCGAAGGCCTAATTTGTATTTCTTTTCATAGGAATTAGGATTTCCCTTGTTTTGCTCTTTTCCTTTTGTAAATACGTAAATTTCAATTTTGTAATCCAGTAGGTTTATTCAATGAAATTTCCCTTCTTTTTTTTATCCACGCTGGACTTGGGTTTATTGTTAAAATAGAAATTCTAACAATAATAACTCTACTAAAGAGAAAAAACCAAACCCAGCGGACCCCAGGGTACGGGCCCACTACAGGCCTGGCCCACTTGCAGGAGTATAAAAGCGGAATTCATTCAAAAACCACCCCTTACACTCAATGCGTTCAAGCTCTCTCAAACTCAAAACTCTCAAGAACAGAACCCTCTCTCCTTTTCCTCTTTAACAACGCTAAACCCAAACTGAATCAATGGCCTCTTCCAGCAATCTAGCAACTCGAGAACATGTTACTCCCTCTTTGGCCTTGAGACGGTTCGTGTCAGGACAAATACCAGGACCGACTGAAGAGCCCTATCTTGATGCTAGGATCTTCATTCCAAACCCTAGCGAAGAAGGTACTTATATTTTGGGTCCTCAATTTATAGGAGAAATTCCTGCTTCTCTTTCTCTTTATTACCCTCGATTGGGAGATGCTGAAATTCGAGCTTGCTTGAGCCTCGATTGGCAAAATTTCCCAAAGAAATCCTTCCCCTGCTGGCCCACATTGGACAAGAACTGGAAGATATGGACCACTCGTATGTTAGCTGCGAAGTCGGACGATTTAGAGAAGATGGGTTTAAAAAGAATTATTACCCTCCTTCGAAGGGGGGTCCCACAAAATCCTTCTCTGATTCAGGCCGCCTTGGCCTTTTGGGACCCATCCTTCAATTTCTTTCGCTTTAACTGTGGCATGATGGCACCCACAGTTCTGGATGTTACCCAAATGCTGGGGCTTATCCCATATGGCCCCCAATTCGATCCTACCAAGGAGTTCCATCCTCCCGAGGGATTTACTCGTTTGACTGCCACCAACGGAGCTTTTTCCCAGTTCTACCACAGGGAGAAGAAATTGGTAGGAGAAGTGACTGAGACAGAGTTCTTTGCCTACATTCTCTACACCCCCTGCAAACACATCTTCTGCCACTCTGGGAAAAGAGTGATGAATGAATTTGTTCCATTGGCACTGGCACTTGCTAGGGGAGAAGAGTTCGACTTTGCTTCCTACTTCTTGGGCCACGTCTACAAAGCTGGGTTTGACTTCTACCAGAAGGGTTTGAACTATTCGCAGGGAGAGCCCCAATGGTTTATCCAACTATGGCTTCATGCTTACTTTCCTGAGTTGGGTCCCTTCAAAGCACCCACATCCCTTGCTGGCGTCGTCGAGGTGCCCAATGTTCATGGTGACAATTACGTTCACCCAGAGGATAGCACAACACAGACTTTGGTGTACTACCTCTGCTTTTTTGCTGGTCTAGCCTCAGATAGGGAGTGGCCCAATCCATACCCTACTCTTGTTGGGCCCGCATGGTTGTTCGACATTCTGGCAGACAGACAGGGAAGATCCTCTCGAGCTCTCCAAGCATGGGGCAACATTCTTACAAGCAGAGAGATCTTCATTTCCTCGTCGAATACCCTCAGGTCCATAGCACATGCAGAGGTATATTGCCCTGCACAATTTGCTAGGCAACTGGACTTTGTTCAAGGCATACCCACTCCTTACTGTGGCCTTGCCAACATCTGTATGTCTGAACGATCACCGATCATGGCTGACCAATTCCTGACGGGGTTTGCCCACGCCAGACATGCATTGAGGAGGACAGTCACTCAGGAATTCAGGGAACCTGAAGTGCGCACCACCCCTGCATTTGACAACTGGTGGCACTCCAACTGCTCCTTCCTCTCAGGGATTAAACCCTTCAAGCAGTTTCTAGCCCACATTGGGTTTGAGAAGTCTGAGTTTGGGCATGGAGGAAAAGATAACTCGTCATCCTTCTCCTCTGACAATGAATTTGGTTTGGCTGGAGGGATCGAAGACATTGCTAGAGGCGAAGTTGAACAAAGACTGACTCCAGTCGAAGCCTCCCCAATCGCAATGGTCGTTCCCCCCTCTCCACCAAGAAGGCAATCTACAAGGGTAACACAAAAAAGAGGTAATTGCCTCTGAACATCTCTTCTCTTTTGCTGAAACCAAACCTAACTGCATTCCACCCTACAGGTGCCACCTCTTCTTCAGAAAGTGCTTCGAAGAAGAGAAAGATTACTTCCCAGCCTACAGAAGTAATTCCCACCAAGCACTATCTTGAGCCCTCAGCTGCACCTCCAGGTTGGTTTCTTCCTTCCAATTAATCTTTCAAACCCCCATATCATTTATCCAAATCACTTTCTTATTCCTTTCCTTTCAGCTGCGAAGAGGACAAGGACCACCAGGAAACGTGGCCCTCAGGTTTCTTCCAGTGATGAAGAAACAGAGAGTGACACAGAGATACTGGCCTCAAGGGGTAAATTCCTTCCTCATTTATGATTCAGTATTCCCTTAAGAATAAGAAGATTTTACTGTAATTCTAATTCTTGAGTTCGAACCAGGTGAAACAAGACAGGTGAAGGAGACCCTCCGTTATGTGAGGAAAACAACTCCTCCCAAGAGGCCTGTTTCTCCTAAGAAGCCTTCCTCCCCAAAAGAGGTAAGTTAGTTTAAACTGCATACATTCTCATGTGCCTCCTATGCTCATGACTTGCTGTTAACTTCTTTGTAGACTCAAGTTGCATCCCCTGTTAAAGCGTTGGACCTAGCTCTTGTTCCCTGCCCTCAACAAGAAGTGGTAGAGCCTTTAATCCAAATGCCAGCAGATGCCCCTCGCAAGGTTTCTTCTGAATACCCGCCTTTCGAATTATGAAAGGATTTACTCTAACTTTCTTTTGTTTTTTACAGGCATCCCCTATTCAAGCTTTTTCTATACAGAAAGACTTTGCTGCAAAGGATATTGACATGCACACTTTGCTGTCATTCCTTATTGAGCCAACCTTTGCACAGGTACTGGCCAGTTTGGCTCCTTCGAAGACTCTGGGGCCACTTCCCATCCTTCAGGGAGATTTCCCCTTTACTCCCTTATCGGTTTCAGGGGAGGGATCTTTAAGGATTGTCCCTACTCTGGCTTCGAAGAGCCATATTCTTAGAAATGCTGAGGATCAAGGCTCCAGTTTGGCCTCCTCCTCAGATCAGGTACTCCTGATACTCGATCATACCTTTCCTTTCTTGTTTTACATTCTACTTAACCTTAACTCATAGTCCTTATGCAGGGAACAGATATGGCCCTTTTCCCTGAAGATCATCCCACATCTTCCTCTGCTCCAATTGACTTGCCGTTAGTGGTTTTTGATATATCCCTCTTCAAGAATCAATTGGAAAAATTTTGTAACCAGATTGCTGAACCCATCCTTCCTTCCTCTTCGAATTCTCTCGAAAGCCTTCAGCAACTTTTGAGTCCTTCCATACCTTCTGACTTACCTTCCTTTAGAATTAAACATGTTCTTTCAAAGGAGGAAGTTCTAACACTAAAAAGTTTTCTGAAATCTTTAAATCATTTAGGTCTTCCTGCTTTGATTGAACATAGTTTAACCTATAACTTCGAGGTATGTTATCAGGCCTTGCTTCTTTCCCAAGGACTCCCTTCTTCAATCAACTTCACTCTTCAAAAGTACCTTAAACAATTTAGTGAATTGATTGCTTATAATCACTTCTTGTCTGAGAGCATTGGCACAACCATTGAGAAAACCAACAGATTGGAGGCCAAAGCACTTGAGACTGCTTCTCGTCTGTCTCTTTATCAAGCCCGAAGGGATAAACTTTCAGAGCTTGACAAGAAGATGAAGTGGTTACAAGAAGAAATGAAGAAGGTCAGGGAAGAGACAGCTGAAGTTTCGAATGGCTTTTCAGAGCTTGAAGACGAAGCATTACGAGATGAGTCAACACTTCCACAGCTTATTCCTTCTCTTCGAGAGGAACAGAGAAAAAGAGCTGTCCATTCTTCAATTTTGGATACTAACTCTAATTCTCTTCGAGGGCTACTAACCACCATTCATGATGTAATAAGCCCCTTTTTGTAACTTCACGTAGCTTGTACTCTTTTTTTTATTCAATTTTGGGATAAGTACAACTGTAATTAAGATCAACACTAGTTCGTACCTTTCCTTGCTTAAAAGCTTACTGTGCCAACTCCTCACCTACCGTATCTTAAAGAGTCATAAATGACTATCTACTATTATAAATAGAGGTCTCTGGGGAAAGAAAAACTCACCGATCATCTTCTCCATTTCTCCTTACTGTAGCATCATTCAAACCAAGCTTTCCAGTAAGGCTACAAGAAAGATAACCATTATGAAGCCTCATCTTGTATTTGTGAAGAAAAACTTCGAAACATAGCCACATCAACCCTCATGATATTTCCCTTGAACCCTAAAGCCCTTAGGTATAGACACATCAACACTCATGATGTGTCTGTACCGGGCTGTTGCTTCGAAGACAAGAATGGGCTTTGAGCTCTATCTCCCTACCAATGGAGCTTGTAAGGAGATAGAAAATCAAGTCCCAATGAAGCTTGGTTCAAGTCTTTGTATCTCGGTTGGTTGATCCCTAGAGATCCTCCACCATGGTATTATTAGGCCCTAGATAGGTTCTCCAATGTAACCTTCTGTGTAACTGTTACGAGCAAAGAAATTATTTACCAATGTATCGATCTTATTCTAATGGCTTTGACCAATAAACTGGTGTTCTTAGCCATCCCTTTCTATTTAATGTTATTAATGAAAACATGATAGCACAAACAGAAATCTTCCTTCCAATACTGTGCTCTTTTACTCCATGTCTATTTATTACTTTTGCTTCGAAGTGTGTTGATGCTTCGAAAACTAAGTTAGTATAATTCCAATCGTTCCCACTAACTCATTTAATTCCAGTAGCTTCTTAGCCGTCTCCTCGTAAGTTGTAAAAGATCATATACTCTTGATGTATGACGTCTAGCGCTCTCAAACCCTTCACCTTCCTGGCTTTATGCGTCTGCAACCAATTTAATAATGGTAATAAATGAGACGGATTCCCCGTATTTCTTTGGGCTATAAATACACCTAGACGTCAATAGATCACAGCATCTCTTTCAAACAAACATGGCTGAGAACCACCCAAATCTTGCTGATCTCATGAGTCAATTGGCCAACCTGACTAACATGATCATGGAGCTGAAGAGGGACGTCCACGCTGAGTCCCAGGCCCTTCGAAGTGAGATCGCTCAGTTTCGAAGTCAGCTGGTGTGCGTGGAAACAGCTTCACGCCTCTGCTTGGCTAGGACCTGGGATGATCTTTCGACCGTCCTCTCGGCCCATGAGGCAAAAAGTCCCCCAGAGGGAGGATCCTCTTGAAGATTCTCCTTTGGGACTATGAAGATCACCAATGGTCTTCATTTTTGCTTTTTTGGACCAAAGTTGGTCTTTTTTTTTTGTTCAGACCTACTTGGGTCTGTTTGTACTTAGACCTGCTTGGGTCTTTTCCTTTTTTTGTTCAGACCTACTTGGGTCTGTTTGTATTTAGACCTGCTTGGGTCTTTTCCTTTTTTTTTATTAATGAAATGGAACTCTTGCTTGGCTACTCTTGATTCTTGGTAGTATGGTAACTTGGTTGTGACTTCGAATGCTAAAGGCAACTTTTATAGAAAAACTTTTAGCATCAAACTACTCAACACTAAATTAGCCAGTCAGAACCATCAATGTGTAACCAAACTTATTTACACTACCGCTTGTGGAAGGACTCCCATATGGAAGGAACATAGGTTTTCAAATGTCTTCCGTTTATCTTCCTTCGATGAACATAACCATTCAAATTTCTCAAATGATAAGCTCCCCCTCTTAAGACCCTATGGATTTGAAAAGGCTCATTCCATGTTGGTGCCCATTTTCCTAATCCATCTTTTTTAACTCTCATATCTCTAATAGGGAGGATAACTTTCCATACGAGGTCTCCTTCATCGAAGCTTCGAAGAGCCACTCTTTTGTTATAGCTTCTGGCTATTCTTGCTTTTTGTAGCATAATCTGGTTTAAGGCTTTTATTCTAGCCTCATCAATATCTTCCAATTCCATATGCATGGCCTGATGGTAAGATCCTGTGTCTAAATCATTTTGACATGCTACTCTCTGAGATCTTACAGTGATCTCCATGGGTAGCACAGCGTCATGCCCATATGTTAATGCAAATGGTGTGGTACCTGTACTAGTCCTTTTTGTATTCCTATATGCCCATAACACATCAAGTAACAGATCATGCCAAATTTCTGGGTTTTGATCCACCATTTTTTGGATCCCCTTCTTGATAATTTTATTAGTTGATTCTGCCTGACCATTGGACTGAGCATAATAAGTACTAGTATATATTAATGAAATTCCATAGTTCGTGGCGAAATCCTTCACCAATCGTCCTTCGAATATGGAACCATTGTCCACTGTTATCGTTTGAGGATTCCCAAACCTGTATATGATCCCCTTTATGAAATCTATCACGTGGGTTTGTTTGACCTCCTGATAAGCTTGGGCTTCTACCCATTTTGTGAAATAATCGGTAGCTACTAGGATAAATTTATGCTTTTCCAATGAAGGAGGATAAATCATTCCAATCATGTCCATAGCCCATCCCCTAAAGGGCCATGGTTTTATTACATATTGCAAATCTGTGACTGGCAAATGCTTGAGTGGACCTGTTTTTTGACAGGCTTGACACCCCTTTGCATAATTTATACAATCTTTGAGGATGGTGGGCCAATAATACCCGTATCTCCTTATTAACCATCTCATTTTTATGCCAGCTTGATGTGCTCCACAGATTCCTTCATGCACTTCAGCCATTACTTTAAATGCATTTACCTTGATCAAGCATTTCAAAAGAAGACCATCCATTCCTCTCTTGAATAGCTCATTATTATACATTATATAGTTCATTGCTTTCAACTTGGTTGCCTTATCTGCAACACTATCTGGCTTGGTTAGGTATTCAATCAATGCTTGCCTCCAATCAGCGTTTTGATGAGTTAAAGCATCGACTTTTAATACTTCGAAGTCCATCAATCTATTGTGTAACATAGGCAGGGATTTCCTCAAAGTTAATTGACAAAATTCCTTGTCAATTTCTGATAAAATTTTGTAGCCAGAAGCTCTTTGAGCTATTTCGTCAGCCTCTTCATTAAAGAACCTAGGAATATATGTTAAAGTAAGCATATAAAATTGATCCATCAGCTTCTTTGCATGCTGATAATAGATTATCAGCGCTGGACTAGTACATTTAAACTGTCCATTTAGTTGGTTAATCACTAATTGAGAATCTCCAAAGATTTCAGCAACACTAACCCTTAATTTAAGCAAAATTTCTAGCCCAATAATCAAGGCCTCATACTCTGCTTGGTTATTGGAACATTGTCCCTCACTGAGTCGAAAACCATATTTGGTTTTCAAGCCTTGGGGGGATTCCAGAATTATACCCACTCCAGCCATCTGAATAGTTCTTGATCCATCGAACCATAATTTCCATGGCCTGATTTCAGCTGTACTAGCTTCCAACGTTCTTGGTGCCTCATACTCATTTGGGTGATCGGCCAAAAAATTGGCCAATGCTTGGCCTTTTATCGACTTTTGAGGCACATACTCAAGACAAAACTCAATTAAAGACATTATCCATTTCCCAATCTTCCCACTAAGCACTGGTTTAGAAAGCATGTGCTTAATTACATCAGTTTGAGAAATAACATAAGTTATTCTAGGCAACATATAATGCCTGAGTTTCTTAGAAGCATAAAATAAAGCTAAACATAGTTTCTCTACTGCAGCATACTTGCATTCACAAGAGTTTAAAAACCTACTAAGATAATAAACTGCTCTTTCCTTGCCATCCTGATTGTCTTGAGCCAACAGAACACCTATTGAGTCTTGTGTTGCAGCTAAGTACAACTTTACTGGCTTTCCTTCAATGGGAGGCGCCAATACAGGAGGGTTGGCTAAGTATCTTTTGATGGCTTCGAAGGCTTCATCATGCTCCTTTGACCACTTGAATTCTTCCCCTTCCTTCAGTTTCAACAAAGAAGAGAAAATTTTAGTTTTTCCTGCAGTATTAGATATAAATCTTCGAAGGAAATTTAATTGACCAAGAAACCTTTGTAACTCCTTCTTAGAAGAAGGTGGTTTAGCCTCAATGATGGCCTTAGCTTTGTTCTTGTCAACCTGTATTCCTTTACTGTGAACTAGATACCCTAGAAACTTCCCAGCTGATACTCCAAAAGCACATTTTTCTGGATTTAATTTCAGCTGATAGCGTTTCATTTGTTGAAATGTCTTTTCTAAGTGTTGTAGGTGATCCTCATCAGAGTTTGACTTCACAATGATATCATCTATGTAACACTCCAGAAAAGTTCCCACTAAATCATGAAAAATAGTGTTCATTGCTCTCTGATATGTAGCCCCAGCATTCTTTAGCTCAAATGGCATTTTAACCCATTCGAAGATGCCAATGTTACCTGGGCAGGCAAATGCTGTTTTATGCACATCTTCTTCTGCTATGCAGATTTGATTGTACCCTGAATGCCCATCTAAAATGGACAATATCTTGTGGCCAGCAGAACTGTCCACAAGTGTATCCACATTAGGCATTGGGTATTCATCCTTAGGAGTCGCAGTATTTAGGTTTCGAAAATCAACACAGATTCTGATAGTTCCATTCTTTTTAGGGACTGGAACTATATTAGATAGCCATTCGACATACCTGGCTGTTCTAATGAAGCCTGCATCTAGAAGCCTCTGCATTTCCTTTTTAACACCTGCAATAGTTTCTGGACTCATCTTCCTGGTCGGTTGTTTCACAGGTTTGAATTGTGGCTTGATAGGTAACCTATGCTCCACCAATCCCCTGTCCAAGCCAGGTAGTTCCTTGTAACTCCATGCAAAGCATTCCTTATTTGCTTTCAATAGTGCCACCAATTCAGCTTTCATACCAGGTTCAAGCTGTCTATTAATAAGCACTGGATTGGGGTTTTGTGCATCTCCCAACCTTACTTCTTCCAACAGATCTTGTGATTCAACCCGTTCCTCAGAAGTGAGTTGAATTTCTTTCACATGAGGGTTATTGTTCTGCATAACCTCTTCCCATATGTTCTCTTCTTGGATCTTCTGTTCGATCCCCAAAGCAACATACTTTACTAAAGCCAATGAGTTGGCTTCTTCTTCAGCCTCTCGCTTGGATTTACATCCAAGCAGCATCGTCTTTTGGGGTGTCTGATTCATAGTCAACAGCTTGTTTCAGCTTCGATTTCAGCTCTGCCAATTCCCCCAGTTCCATCTCGTTGGTTGGGTAGGTGGCTGCTTGAAGTAGTTCACTCAAAGGAACTACATCCGATTTGTACATTTCTGCTTCAGCAAAATTTGCCGTGGCACCAAATGGATGTGGATCAGCTTTGACTCCTTCGACACCCACTTCTTTGCCTTTATCATACTTAACAATCATTAATTCCTGATGCATAGAGGAAGGAATACATCCGTTAACATGAATCCAATCCCTTCCCAATAAAGCATTATATTTAGCATATGTGTCAACTACAAAGAAAACAGTATCAGTTTCTATTCCACCTACTGCCAATCTAATGGAGATGATTCCCCTGGCATGTTGGCTTTCCCCAGTAAATCCTGCAATGGATGTGCTGGTTGGAATCAATTTTGCTTTTCCTTTTCTTAACTTTTTCAGAGTTTGGAAAGGCAAAATGTTCACCGCAGCCCCATTATCCACCAAGATTCTGTTAAGTGGGACTCCATCAAAGTGTGCAGTGATATACAATGGACGCAAATGTTGTCTCATTGCATTAGTGGGTAGTTTAAATGGATATGAAATTTCCACATAATTTAAATCTATTACCAAGGGGTATTCGACGTCGGACATGGAATCTGACACGAAACAAGCACTCTCTTTTGAGCTTACCTCCAAACTTTCTTGATTCTGCTCAATTTCACATACCAAGTTCTTACCCATCTCGATCTGAGAAACTTCTTTCAAATCACAGTCGTTGCATATGATATTTAACTCCTTATCACTCAGAGTTTCTTCAGAAATCTCTGGCTCGCTCAAGTTCGACCAAGCAGTATCTTGATCTTTGAACGTCTGACCATTTGAGAAGAAATCCATAGAGCTTGGATAAACCATATTAACTTGTACTCCTGGCTGATCTCCAAATTGGATTGTAGTCACTTCTTTGATTGGTTTAACTGCTTCGATCTCCTCAGCATCCTTCTTTTCGAATTCTTGTGTGGATACCTCCATAGGGGAAAAGGTTCCTTCCATCCCCTGTTGTTCCACCACCATGGCCTCGAGCAAACCAGACTGATAACTGGCCAGCGAGTTAGGAGAAGGTGGATCAAGATCCTCTTCGAGCATGGCAGAGGCAACCTTTTCTAAAGTCTCCCTCTCGTGATACTGGGTTCGAAATTCCTCTGGGTCCCTTTCGATCCTGTTGAACCTTGGATTAGGTTTTGCTCTTTGCTTGATTCTTCCCCCGTTGAAGATTCTCCTGACTGGAAGAGCGTATACTTTCTCTGGAGCTTTCTCTTTTGAGTTCTTGAGAGCAATGGAACCATCTGTGGTAATTGAGACTTGGGATCCCTAATCAACACCCAGTTGCCAGAGTTCGAAACTGGTGGCTTGAAAGTTCTGCTCGCATTCCTGTTTGAACCTTTGTATCCTTGGAACAAATCAGGTTTAACTTGCTTCAGAAACCAGTCAGGAACCCCCTTCACCAAGGTGAATTCTTCTTGTTTAGCCTCTTCTTGCGCCTTCGATGTTTGGCCAATATTGGCCTTCTTCGAAGGTGGCAGCTCCCTTCTGTGAATAGCCGGAACAGGGCTAGTAGGCATGTCCCTTTTTGGTGCCAACCAAGACTTGCTGTCACTTGGCTTTGCTTGAACTGGGGCCATTCTTTTCATTCCCATTTCTTTTGGGAAAAAACTCACGCCCTTTCTATCCAAATCTTTGAAAACCAAATAGTTGGCCCTGCATCCTACACACAGGCACTCCAAAAATGAGGCTTCTAGCATAGGCAGGTGATTATTACCTGAGAATTTCTGCAAAGAAAAACCATCATTGGCTCGCCTATAGGAACTTGGCCTCGCTCCCATGCCTCGAGGGTGACCAGCGTATGGCTTGCCCCTTCCAAATTGAACAGTATTCATGTTTACTGGTGCTTCTTTGTCCTGCCAATATTTTTTGACAGTTCGAGCCAGTGAGGAGGGCACACTGGTGTTGACCTCTTCTACCTTTGGAAAAGGCACTGCATCTATCCCCATAGTCTTTTCAGGGAATTTGATTCTTCCTTTCTTGATTTGTTCCTGAATTCTGTCACGAAAAACATTACAAGATTTAGTTGAATGAGACCAAGAATCATGCCATTTGCAATAGGTCTTTCCATTCTTTTCTTCCACTGTGGGCAGTTTCATATTCAAAGGCAGCTTAATGATTTTCTTTCTTAACAAGAAGTCAAAGATCTCATCAGCTTTAGATATATCAAAATAATATACTTTAGTAATTTCCTTTTGTTTGAACTTCTGCCCAAGAGAGACATTCTTTTGAATTAAGGGCTCACAAACACAAGGTTCGTGCTCTATAATTTCAGCAGCATCTATTTCATAATTAGGATCCCTATAGTATGTTGGGTAAGAGGAATTATGCCTATCCATATCTTCCTCTAGCAGTGATTCATATCTAGCCACTTTATAGGTTAGATCTGCAAAGTCCCTGAACTCTGTAGAATCAAACCTCTTTCGAAGCTCCCTTTCTAAACCATCTTGTGCTAATCTCACAAACTCTGCCTCTGGCAGATGGAGTTTGCACTTGGTTTTAGCCCTTTTGAACCTAGATATGAAATCTGCTACCTTTTCATCTGGTTTCTGCTTTAACCTAGCTAAGTCTGCCATAGAGACTTCAGGCTCAGCATTAAAGAATTGTGCATGAAATGCCTCTTCCATTTGAAACCAACTTGTTATCGACTCTGCAGGCAAATTTGTATACCATGCAAAAGCTGGCCCAGACAAAGAATTTGGGAACAATTTCAACTTCATGAAACCATTCTGAGCCAAGTTCTTACATTGGGCAGAAAACCTAGCAATATGTTCTATAGAAGATTGTCTCCCATCCCCATAAAACAAAGTAAAGTCTGGGATTTTAAATTCTCTAGGGATCTGAAATGTTGTATCAACCCATTCTGGATATGGTTTTCTATAGATTTGAGGTTGTATCCCCCGAGTTCGAGGCCCACAAACTTCTTGTATGAGATCCATAACTTGGTCTCTTAGTATTGGATTGCCTACCGGTGGACTTGGTTCTACCAAGTCATCTCTATGCGTTTCCCTTATAGTGTTAAAATCCTCTTGGTTTTCTCTGGGAAATCTCCCATACCAAGGTTGCTGCATTGGGTCGGCCATAGTGTTCACCCGAGCAGGCCTATGGCTTCCATAAACTGCTGTGGTGGGATTTTTGGTATTTGGGAGACTTTGACGAGAAGGCTGTGCGTTATCCCTTGTTTTCTCAGGTCTATAACCTCGTTCTAGCTCTACATCATCCTCCCATCCCCCAAGTGTGGGTTCGAAAAGAGGATTAACGCTTTGCCTGTCTCTGGCATGTCTTGGAATCCCAATAGGAATTCCACAAGATTGGTCTGGGATTTCGAAGACTGGCTTTGTAGGCTTCAAAGGCTCATACCAAGATTGTGGTATTTCCTCTGGATACATTTTTTCCTTACCCTTTCTAGACCTTATCTTGCCCTGACCAACATCCTCTCCAAGCCTTCCTTCGAAGGGACTTTGGTGAGTAGTTGAATTAGCATGACCATGTAGACACCCCATTCTGGACTGTCCAGATTAGCCCTTTTACTTTCTTTGTTGACCCGATGATGATAAACGGTCGAGAACAGTTCAAGGTCGATGGAAGGATTTGAGCTTTGAGCGTTGAACTCTCTCCCTTCAAACCCACCTTCAAGCCCATTTCAAAACCCTTCAAAACCAGAGCCAAACAAGCCCTAGCAAAACCGTACCTTGCTTACGCCAGGTTCTTCTTGGCGTGCGCCAGCAAATTGCCACGTGTCGGACATCGACCGTTGACTCAGTTTGACCTGGCGCACGCCGGGTTATAGCCGGCGTACGCATGGTAAAGACCGGTCAAATCACTGCTTTTCTGTCACGTGCTCGAAACTTTGCAACCGTCTCAGTACGGCGCAGAGCCTCCTGATCATTGCATTCTGCAGGGAACGTCCCCCTCTCTCTCCTACATGCCCCATCAACAAGTCCCATGCATTAAATGCATGGGAGGCTCCCTCTAAACCTAACCAAGCCTCTAACCCCAGTTGATCAGCCCTGATCTCAGCCTCTCTCCTCTATAAATGCAAGCCCTTGCATTCATTTGCAAGGGTTAACCTCATTAAGAACCCAAGCCAATCTCTCTCTTCTCTCTTGTTCTTTGCTCTCCCATTGAAGGAAAGAGAGTAAGAGGAGTACCTCACACCCCACACCACTGTCCAGTCACTGCACAGCCTCCATCTTCAACCCCCAAAGCTCAATCCATCCTTCCATCTCTTGCAACCAAAGGTATACCACCTTTGTGTTGCTTTCTGTTTTCAGTTCCTGAGGGGAACCAGAAGGGTTCTGGCTAGTAACTGATACTAGTACAGACCCCTCTCTGGTAAAATAAATCAGTCGTAGAGGACACACCATGGCGCACGCCAGCTTCATCAAGCCGTACGCCACCTTTGGTAGTATGTGCACTGCTGGCGTGGGGATCATGAAGTGTCCATTTATTGCTTACTTCCTTTCTGTCATCACCTTGAGCATGCTAATAACCAGTTTACTGCTTTCTGTACATTAGAACGGTTTAACTGTAATTTTCAATACCTGCACTTATCTTGCTTTTTAAGGCCTCTGGGGTGCCTCTGGTCATGTTCCAGAACCCAGATCATGTAAAGCCAAGCACTGGATAGGAGGGCGAGCATGGCGTACGGCCCCATAGTGGTGGCGTACGGCATGTAGGCCATGGTTCAGTGCCTGGCCCTTACATCCCAGCTCAGTCCTGGCCTTTTCATATTTCCCCACTCTGTTTTTGGGGATTTTTGTTCCTTTTTATGGCTTACAGCCATTTTATCTGCCTGTAATCTGTACATAGTACTTTATAAACTGCGTGGTTTGCCCTGGGTGTGCACTGGTCCCTTCCAGAGCCCAGAGGATTGAGAGTAGGAGCTGTAAGAAATTGAGGTGGTAGTGTACGCCAGCCTGAAGGTGGCGTGCGCAGGGTGTGATGGCGTGCAGTGGCTTTGCCATGGCGTGCCAGCATGTCGCCTGCTCACGCACCCGACGGGCAGCGTACATTATCCTGTTGAGCTTCTGGCAGCGCTTGTTCTCAATCTATATTCTTACATTTAATTCAATTCAAGCAAGCAAATCATCATCCATAAACATTTTGTCATATAAACTGCAACATTTTTGTCATACAAACTGCAACGTGTTACAGTTTTAATCCCTATTAACTGTTCCCCCGCCCTAACTGGCCAAAAATGATCAAATGAGAGAAAAATGCAAAAGTTTTAATAAAATGCCCGAGTAGAGACCGATCTCCGGATTGGGCGAGAGGGGTGCCATAAAACCCTTCCCCTCTCGTAACCTGGCTCCCGAACCTCAGATATCGAAGGTGACGACGGACCAGTCTACGCCTTTCCAAATCAAATCAAACATTTTTCAAATCAAAAACAAAACGTAGCAACATTCTCGAGTTCGGTTCCTTGGGTGTTCTTCCGCTAAAACCCGAGTGGCGACTCTGAATCGAAGCGTTTCGCCGCGCTATTTTCCAAAAGGGCCGCCCCCCAAACAATATCCGTTCCAAACCAAAATCGGGCGATTTTCCGGGGCGTGTGCCCACAGTGGCGACTCTGCTGGGGATCATTGCATTGACTAATATTTGGACATTAATACATAAATGAACAATCTTCAAAAGCCTGGCAAAACAGTACGCTTCGCGCTGCTGAAGAACGGAATGGTAACGTAACAGGATCTCAGCATCCGACCAATCCGAACTGGGGCTTTTACTATTGTTCACTTATGTAGTTTTGTCTAAGTATTGGTCAATAAAAGTGAGCCAAGCTTCAAAGAGCATTTTTGAAAGTTTGCATTTCTCTCTCAGTCAAGCTTTGGCGTTCTTCATTTGCATCGATGTTGGATAAACCCCGTTGAGGTGTTTTGGGTAACCGGCACAGTTTACTGGAGCCCGGGGTCCTCGAACGCCCAACAACCTTGGACGATGATGAGTCGTAATACCGTTCGACCATTGCTTTGCTGCACGCATTGCAGTGGGAGGTATACCGCGGCTCTAGTCAGAGGAACCCCTTTCAGCCAAAACCGGCCTCGTCATGCGTACAAAGCACTAGAACCTTTCAACCTAAGACAGGAACCTACAGGGTAGGATTACTTGCATCCAATCCCCATAAACTGCCTATGTGTTACTGCTTTCCTTATCGCATGCCTGTACATACATACATCCCGCTTTGCGTAGGAGCATGCTAGGGCGGCTTTTAGGTCTGTCTCGAGTTCGTCTCTTGACTGTTAGGACCCTGCCATGGACCGATGACGAGTCGTGCATCCCGATGTTGCACGTTATCAATTTCCAAAATCCTTGGGTCAGCGAGACTTTGGGAAATCAGGACTGTTTAAATCTCTTGTCTAAACCTAGTCGAAGTTTCAAACAGAAAACTAGGAACAACGGAGAGAATGCCGTGATACTTACACCATCCAAGTTAAAGTGCTAATCACTTACACCATCAAGGCTGCTTACGCCACTTCGGTTCCGGTATCACGTCATCTACACCGAGTTGTTCCGACCTCCAAAGTTGAAATTTCGAGAACGGAGTAGTCAAAGGCTTAGACTGTTTCGACATCTCTTAGTGTTAGTCGATTCAAACAAGGATACGCCATCGAAAAAGAAATCTGAGGATTCTGGCAGCGTCCGAACGTCATGAGACAAACTCGTTTCTAGAGTCTAGGAGGACACTGACGATGATGACATGCGCATTGCATTTCTTCGGATTCTTTCAAAATCTTGCTGCAGGAACGCCACTGAGTCCTCATTTACTTTGCTGTCCAAAGCTCTAGGCCATCACCTTCATCGATCATCAATCCAAAATGGCAGCACAAGCAGAACTGGCTGAGCTGAAAAGGGCTATACAGGAACTGAACCAGAAAATGGACAAGCAAATGGATATGGTCCAGGGGCTGGTTGACCTTTTTACTTCCGTCGTGTCAAAGCTGGATCAGGGGCTAATCAAGGAATCCTCTCAAGCCTGCCATACTCCTGCCGTCGGAAAGTGCTCGAAGGACATGTTCAAAGACCTGGCTGAGTTTCATGAAGGCAGGACTTACCCGAAGGAGAATGTTGGATCCTTTTTCAAAGCCCATGCTGAAAGGGAGGATATGTGCAATAAAGAAATCAATCCCAAAGGCAAAAGGGTGCATCATGTTCCTCAATCCGATCGTCGGAACCCACCAAGGACCTTCTCTCGCTTCTCCACACCGTTGTCCTCAGTTTATGAGAAGCTCCTCGAAGCTGGCTTCCTCAAACCACTTCTTCCAGCTCCTTCGCCTCGAACATTCCCGGCATCCTACAATTCAAATGCCTATTGTGCCTTCCATCAAATGCCTGGCCATCTCACTGATGCCTGCTTCCGCCTTCGACATGCCATTCAAGATCTCATCGACAATGGCATCATCCCAGCTCCGCTCCCATCAAGGCCCAGTGTCATCTCTGAGCCCCTGCCTCAACATGTTTCTAACCCACATGTTAGTCAGATATCTACCAGCTCCACTCAAATCAACCCTATCTCCACCATATTCAATCAATCCGAACCAATCGTATCTCCCCCATCCGAACCCGAGGTTAACCTAATGGCCATAGGTGCAGTCAAGGTCCACACTGCCAACACCTGGGTTGACAGTGATGAGGAGCCTGCAAAGGAGAAATTTAAAAGGAAGCTTGATCAATCAAAGGAGAAGACGGACATGCTGTGGTCCTGCAATCATGGGAATTTGGGGCTGTTGTTCAAGGAGTTCTCTCAAGTGGGTCTGGCCGAAGAAGCTGAAGAAGCCGAAGTGATGTTCCTTGGGCCTGTCATCCTCTAGCTCCCACCTCTCTGCAAGGAAGTCAAGGGTAACTATAAAAGTTGCATTTTCAAACCGCGTCTAATTTGCATTGACACTTTTGAGTCTGGGTCTGACACAGTGTCTGTCTAGTCGTCTAAGTCTAGCTCTGAGTCGGAGTTTGTGCCTCCTGGCCCTCCATGTCGTAGCTTTTATTCTCAATTCGAGTCGTTTTGCTGTACTTGGCAACCCCGAGGGTTTTATGATATGCATTATCCTGCTTCTAAGTATTTTGCTGGCTTTTGAATAAACTGTGTCGACCCTGACGACGAAGGGATAGATTTCGATGGGAACCTCCCCAAGGAAATGTGTTCCCTCGCCGAAAGGGAAGACGAAAGGCATGCTCAGCCTATTAAAAGGAAGAAGTAATTTCAAATAAACTTGAAAGATGAGGTAGACCCCCGAAAGCTTCAAAGTGGTTCAGTGTTGTCCCCAGAAGGGCATTGTACCAATTCAGACATGTTCAAAGAATTCAACAATATCTTGGCATGGATCTTACAAAGATACACCTGGCGATGATCAGAAGATAAAGAAGCATCGAATCCCCTGGTACCGGATGCCAATCCAGAAAGCAGAAGCTCAAAAGGCTCCAGGCCATGTACCATGTCCAAAACAGTAACAGCATCATTCCTATCAAGCGCACATTAAAAAGGTGCAAAAATGTGGCCTAGAGCGAGGCATTTCAAACCGAAGCAGTCAGAACCCTTTCACTATCAAAGCCATTCTATCTGGGGCTACAATCAAAGATCATCGGCCTCGACAAAGTTCAATACTGTGGTCAACATGGATCAATTCAAGTGCTACTTTTCCTTGAGAGAAGCTCGTTGGGTCGAAAACCACAAGGGTGGGCGATTCCAAGCAAAAGTTAGAGCAGCCT
This sequence comes from Rhododendron mucronatum var. ripense, assembly GCA_019656295.1. Lineage (NCBI taxonomy): Eukaryota > Viridiplantae > Streptophyta > Magnoliopsida > Ericales > Ericaceae > Rhododendron > Rhododendron mucronatum. The sequence goes on from BPLT01000081.1 coordinate 1,756,959, forward strand.
GTTAGACCGAAAACCTAAGGAGGCGGTCTAGGCAAAAATAATAGGCAAAGTCAAAAGCTCGCTAGACCGAAGACCCAAGTGGGCGGTACTAGGCAAAAGTTAGAGCGAAAAAGGAGAGGTAAAATACACGAGTGAACCTTGGCCTGAACTACGTTTTGACCTGATTCCCCAGAACGGGATACGTAGGCAGTCTCTCTCTTCGAGACTCGGTCATAATCGATCAAAGGAATCTCAAATTTCGGCTTTGGTGCACCGTGTTGGCCGCCTGACCTATGTTTCGACAAATCCTTCCTTGAAGCTCGGTCGCAATCTATCAATTGGATCAAAGGCTTCGGTACGTCGCCATAGTCAAGAAGAAGACAAGCTTCATTTGTGCAGAAGGGGGAAAACCTTTCGTCTTTCAATTTTATTTCAAACTACTTCTTCAATTCCAAAGCTGAGCAAAAGTCTTAAAATATCTGAAGCATAAAAAACAGAACGAAATGCTTGCGAGGCCTAACGGCTCACAGTTTATTCTAAGACAGCAGAGTCTAATGTAAGCAACCGCAGTAGACTGGTAGCCATGCGTGCTAGTTTGTGGTTCACGCGCGTTCGTTCAAAGTTATGCCCGTTCCTACGCACGCTTCTTCAATTTGGGCAGCATTCAGAAGCAGTCAGCTACTGCCGCCGATTCATCAAGATTAAAAGTACCTCGAATGCCATTCAATGGGCTTTTGCCAAGTTTTCCATACCATGCAAGTCATGCGGACCTCATGTGACTGCACGGGGGTGTCGGTTTCAGTCCAGGCCTATATGAGTCATCTCTTTGCGTCTTTTTGTCCATCTTTGGGACATTTTTCGAGTGTTTTAATCTATTCCCCATTCTGGGCTTTCTTCTCAATTTTGTTTGTTCGTACAGGTCATTGTACATCTATTTGACCTTACGCAAGCGTCAGTTTCACCTGTCTACGGGACATTTGAATTTTGGCTCATCAAAGCCCAAGATTTCATTTTTCCGCGAATCTAAGAGTCCGCCTCTTATCCTGGGGCTCCTTCTCTCTTTTCAGTCGAGCTAGGCAAGTCTGCACATATATATGTGTCTGTATGTCGACTCAGCTCACTTGTCAATGCAAATTAGATATTAGTGATGCGTTTATGCGCTCTTTCTCAAAGGAGAGTCAAGAAACTGAAAAATGCAATTTTTACATTGCTACCCTAGCTTCTATCCCCTATCCAAGCAATGGAATCGTGTGAACAGCAAGAATATGTCAGCCCATGGCAAAGCAAAACATATCTATGGGGCACATCTGCCTAAGCATCAAGGAAGGGGCACACTGGCCCAATACCGTTACTATGTCAACTAAGGGACACCAGCCCACCAGCCCACTCAATGCCCCTCTATTTTGTCACGCAAGCCCGAAACTCAAAAGCAAAAGGCAGTAAAGTAAGGAGACTCAGTGGTAGTCCTCAAGCGTTGTCGTCCTCTTAGGAGCCGCCGTTAGCTTGCATCTGCATTTTCAATTTGTGCATACAATTGAATACATATCATTGCATATTGTATATCAACTGTTGAAAACAGGAAAAGTCTATCAAGTGCTAAAGCATGCCTGTCCAGTATTGAAAGCAGCAAGTAATCAGGATTTTGGGGGTTCACACCTGGGATCTAGTCACTATTGGAACTAAAACCGGAGCTGCTGCTTTGGGATAGTGCAATTGCAAAGGGTGATGCCGCATGTCGTTCTCCCTATCCATTTCTCCATGACAAATATCAAGCACACAACCTCAACGACGGTCAGCCATATCGTCCTTCAAATAAAATCAATCAACGACGGTCAGCCATATCGTCTTTCTAATCAATTCAATCAACGATGGTCAGCCATATCGTCCTTTCAATTCAATCAACGACGGTCAGCCATATCGTCTTTCAAATCAATTCAATCAATGACGGTCAGCCATATCGTCCTTCTCAAATCAACGGCGGTCAGTCATATCGTCCTTCTCAATCCAATGACGGCCAGCCATGTCGTCCTCAAAGTCAATTCAGTGCAACGACGATCAGAATGTCGTCCACTTCAATCCATCAACGGCGATCAGCCATATCGCCCGCTTCCAACCCTTCACGGCATTCAGAATATCGCCCGCCGTTCAACTCAGTGTACGCCCATCCAATCAATCACCACCACGGCGGTCTGCCCGTCCAAAAAGTCTCTAACAACCGTCCGCCTATCCTGATCCACATCTATCTACAGCAAGTGCAGCTTCCAGCAGTCTTATTGCTCTGTCTCGGATGGTCTTTGATAAGGAGATTGGCTCTGATTCCCAACGAATGGAATTTAACCTACCTGACACGACCTACCCGTGGCTGTTGAAGTTTCTGTACGCCGAAGAAGGTTCGATCTCCCAGGGTGATGATTTGCCCGCAACTGATTAATCCCCAGGAGAGTCCGCCTCGGCATTCAATGATGGTCTGCCCATCCCCGTTTCCCAACAAAGTTCAAACCCTCTTTCAATCAAATCAACGATGGTTCAACGAGTCGTCCTCAGCGATGACCCACCGTCCCGAATCAACGATGGTTTAACGAGTCATCCCTTAAAAATGACCCACCGTCTCAAATCAACGATGGTTTAACGAGTCGTCCTCAACGATGACCCACCGTCCCGAATCAACGATGGTTTAACGAGTCATCCCTTAAAAATGACCCACCGTCTCAAATCAACGATGGTTTAACGAGTCGTCCTCAACGATGACCCACCGTCTCAAATCAACGATGGTTTAACGAGTCGTCCCTCAACGATGACCCACCGTCTCAAATCAACGATGGTTTAACGAGTCGTCCCTCAACGATGACCCACCGTCACAAATCAACGATGGTTTAACGAGTCATCCCTTAAAAATGACCCACCGTCACAAGTCAACGATGGTTTAACGAGTCATCCCTTAAAAATGACCCACCGTCACAAGTCAACGATGGTTTAACGAGTCATCCCTTAAAAATGACCCACCGTCTCAAATCAACGATGGTTTAACGAGTCATCCCTTAAAAATGACCCACCGTCACAAGTCAACGATGGTTTAACGAGTCATCCCTTAAAAATGACCCACCGTCACAAGTCAACGATGGTTTAACGAGTCATCCCTTAAAAATGACCCACCGTCACAAGTCAACGATGGTTTAACGAGTCATCCCTTAAAAATGACCCACCGTCACAAGTCAACGATGGTTTAACGAGTCATCCCTTAAAAATGACCCACCGTCACAAGTCAACGATGGTTTAACGAGTCGTCCCTCAACGATGACCCACCGTCACAAGTCAACGATGGTTTAACGAGTCGTCCCTCAACGATGACCCACCGTCTCAACTCAACGATGGTTCAACGAGTCGCCCCTCAGCGATGACCCACCGTCTCAAATCAACGATGGTTCAACGAGTCGTCCCTCAGCGATGACCCACCGTCTCAAATCAACGATGGTCCGGCAATCAGAATATTCTTCGACAGGTCTGACCATCTGCAACTGATTATTCCCCAGAAGACTCTGCTTCGGCCTGACCCGAACAGATACCTTTACTTCAATCTTGCTTCAAATGCATCTTCCAACAGCCTTATTGCTTTGTCTCGGATGGTCTTTGATAAGGAGATTGGCTCTGATTCCCAACAGATGGAATTTAACCTACCTGACACGACTTACCCGTGGATGTTGGAGTTCTTTGTATCGAGGACGGTTTGGTCCCCACCAACGGCGATCTACCTGTCCAATTCCTAATCAACGACGGTCCACCCGTCCAATTCCAAATCAACGACGGTCCACCCGTCCAATTTCAATTCAACGACGGTCCACCCGTCCAATTTCAAATCAACGACGGTCCACCCGTCCAATTTCAAATCAACGACGGTCCACCCGTCCAATTTCGATTCAACGACGGTCCACCCGTCCAATTTCAATTCAACGACGGTCCACCCGTCCCATTTTCATTCAACGACGGTCCACCCGCCCAATTTCAATTCAACGACGGTCCACCCGTCCAATTTCAATTCTCCGCAGGCAGCAGTCTTTCTCAAATAATCTGTCTGGCTGGACTCACCGATCAGGTTCTTTAAGGTTCATGTCTTCTTTATCTTGCTCAGGATAGTCCGGAGTAGGGTGTCTAGACAACCTTTGACGTTACTTGTCTCCACTCAACCAAATGGCGCTCCAAGTGCCGTCAAAGGGGGGCTTCTGTAGACACCCCATTCTGGACTGTCCAGATTAGCCCTTTTACTTTCTTTGTTGACCCGATGATGATAAACGGTCGAGAACAGTTCAAGGTCGATGGAAGGATTTGAGCTTTGAGCGTTGAACTCTCTCCCTTCAAACCCACCTTCAAGCCCATTTCAAAACCCTTCAAAACCAGAGCCAAACAAGCCCTAGCAAAACCGTACCTTGCTTACGCCAGGTTCTTCTTGGCGTGCGCCAGCAAATTGCCACGTGTCGGACATCGACCGTTGACTCAGTTTGACCTGGCGCACGCCGGGTTATAGCCGGCGTACGCATGGTAAAGACCGGTCAAATCACTGCTTTTCTGTCACGTGCTCGAAACTTTGCAACCGTCTCAGTACGGCGCAGAGCCTCCTGATCATTGCATTCTGCAGGGAACGTCCCCCTCTCTCTCCTACATGCCCCATCAACAAGTCCCATGCATTAAATGCATGGGAGGCTCCCTCTAAACCTAACCAAGCCTCTAACCCCAGTTGATCAGCCCTGATCTCAGCCTCTCTCCTCTATAAATGCAAGCCCTTGCATTCATTTGCAAGGGTTAACCTCATTAAGAACCCAAGCCAATCTCTCTCTTCTCTCTTGTTCTTTGCTCTCCCATTGAAGGAAAGAGAGTAAGAGGAGTACCTCACACCCCACACCACTGTCCAGTCACTGCACAGCCTCCATCTTCAACCCCCAAAGCTCAATCCATCCTTCCATCTCTTGCAACCAAAGGTATACCACCTTTGTGTTGCTTTCTGTTTTCAGTTCCTGAGGGGAACCAGAAGGGTTCTGGCTAGTAACTGATACTAGTACAGACCCCTCTCTGGTAAAATAAATCAGTCGTAGAGGACACACCATGGCGCACGCCAGCTTCATCAAGCCGTACGCCACCTTTGGTAGTATGTGCACTGCTGGCGTGGGGATCATGAAGTGTCCATTTATTGCTTACTTCCTTTCTGTCATCACCTTGAGCATGCTAATAACCAGTTTACTGCTTTCTGTACATTAGAACGGTTTAACTGTAATTTTCAATACCTGCACTTATCTTGCTTTTTAAGGCCTCTGGGGTGCCTCTGGTCATGTTCCAGAACCCAGATCATGTAAAGCCAAGCACTGGATAGGAGGGCGAGCATGGCGTACGGCCCCATAGTGGTGGCGTACGGCATGTAGGCCATGGTTCAGTGCCTGGCCCTTACATCCCAGCTCAGTCCTGGCCTTTTCATATTTCCCCACTCTGTTTTTGGGGATTTTTGTTCCTTTTTATGGCTTACAGCCATTTTATCTGCCTGTAATCTGTACATAGTACTTTATAAACTGCGTGGTTTGCCCTGGGTGTGCACTGGTCCCTTCCAGAGCCCAGAGGATTGAGAGTAGGAGCTGTAAGAAATTGAGGTGGTAGTGTACGCCAGCCTGAAGGTGGCGTGCGCAGGGTGTGATGGCGTGCAGTGGCTTTGCCATGGCGTGCCAGCATGTCGCCTGCTCACGCACCCGACGGGCAGCGTACATTATCCTGTTGAGCTTCTGGCAGCGCTTGTTCTCAATCTATATTCTTACATTTAATTCAATTCAAGCAAGCAAATCATCATCCATAAACATTTTGTCATATAAACTGCAACATTTTTGTCATACAAACTGCAACGTGTTACAGTTTTAATCCCTATTAACTGTTCCCCCGCCCTAACTGGCCAAAAATGATCAAATGAGAGAAAAATGCAAAAGTTTTAATAAAATGCCCGAGTAGAGACCGATCTCCGGATTGGGCGAGAGGGGTGCCATAAAACCCTTCCCCTCTCGTAACCTGGCTCCCGAACCTCAGATATCGAAGGTGACGACGGACCAGTCTACGCCTTTCCAAATCAAATCAAACATTTTTCAAATCAAAAACAAAACGTAGCAAACGTTCTCGAGTTCGGTTCCTTGGGTGTTCTTCCGCTAAAACCCGAGTGGCGACTCTGAATCGAAGCGTTTCGCCGCGCTATTTTCCAAAAGGGCCGCCCCCCAAACAATATCCGTTCCAAACCAAAATCGGGCGATTTTCCGGGGCGTGTGCCCACAGACCATCTAGCCCAATATTCCCTGGACTGTTTCTTGTTACCTCTAAGTTGGGCAACCTACTTCTTATGCTTTTGATCATGGCTCTTTGGGTTTGAGCCATTTCTCGAAAAGCTATTATCATTTCTCTGAACATTTCCTCCTTATCATGGTTTTTACCACTGGCTTGTCCCGTTTGGAAATTTGGAGGCCCTTCATAAGGAGGTACTTCATAAGAAGGCTCCTCATAAGGAAGCTCTCCCATTTCGGGAGCCAATTGGGGAAACTCATGATTCATAGGCGTTCCCTGTTCCGTGGCCTGTTCTGGCACAGCTTGTTCCTCTGGCACTTGACCACCAACAGGTGTCCCTATCTGCTTTCGAAGCCTTGGCATTCTGACACCTTCGAGTCCCACCGGGCGTGCCAAAAATTGTTTGGGCTGAATTAACTCAAATCAATCGACAAATAATTGTGTGCGGGCGTGCCAGAAAAGAAATAATCTCAAAGAAGAAATTACTCTTTTCAAAATGATTTGAAACCACTAATTTCAATCAGGCAATTGTATTATCCGTTCGATTACCTCAACTAAGAGGATTTTTCCTTAAGGTATCAACCAAATAAAGGATTGACGCGCTTCGAAATCAGAAAAGATGCTTGAACACAAACAAACCTGAATCTAATCAAAGGTAAGTTTGTATACAAACACTCTTAAGATTCTATCAAGAATAATAAAGAAATGCAAGCACACTGAATTTAATCAAAAACGAACTTGCAAACAACTATTCTTTGGTAAGAGAAAGAACTTAAAGGAAATAAGAAAACTTGAATTTAATCGAAAGTAGTCTTACATGCAAATAAGCCTTCAACTTACAAAAAGATCCTACTCTAAACTAAAAACTAATCTAAGATAGATCTCTGAACAATCATTTTGTATGAATTGTCAGATGATATGGATTTTGTGTGTCCCTTTTTTCTTCACTTGCTTCTTCTATTTATAGACGCTGAACTTTGCCTTCGACCCCCACGTCTTCGATTGATACCCACGTTGGCCACATAAAACGGTTGAGGGGGGTCTTCGAACGGTTACCCCGATATTTCCAGAATTCCTTCTTCCCCTGCTTGCTTCGATCATGGTGTTCATGGCCACTTCCTGGATCATGGTTCCTATTTTCAAGCAACGTAAATCAATGCAACGTGTTTGCCTTCCAAAATGATTCCCTGCAATTGCATCTAATTTCAGTTATAAAACAGGGCAGTGAGGACACTGTTAGATGATCGTAAAGTCCAAATTAATGGTTAGATCCAATATCCTCTCAAACCATCATTTAATTACTACTCAAACGACATCGGTTCACTCTAAAACGACACCGTTTGTCATAAAACAGTGTCCTTTTTAACTCCCGCAATCCTCTGTAATTAGTACTCGATTGGGACAGGTTTTATGCAACCGCCGTACCGTTCGGGGCCACGTGGAATTTTTTCATTGGGTGGCACTTTTTAGGATGTAAACAGTCGCGTCTTGAGATCCTAATTGCCATGGTTCTGCTGATATAGATGCAACTTGTTGCGAATTTTGACTTTGGGAAGAACCCAAAAATGCTGATACGTACTAGTCCACCGAAACATTTTGAAAATCAACGGCAGAACAAAACCTCTTTGATGTAGGGGACCCAATGACTGAACCATGCCACAACATGACTAACAAAATTTTAAAAATTTCAAGACTTGAGTATCTAAAATGTCAAAATACACAATAAAAAAAACTCTATAAAATGGAGGCCCAAATGGGATGCACTTTCAACACGTAAGACGAAATCAATTACTGTTATTCACAAAATAGAGAGCTCTATATTCAAAAACCAACTCTATAACCTAAATAGGCACAAGTGAAGTAGATCTCCATTACCTGCTCTGCAAAAATTGTGGATATAAACTATACTCGCTGGCAAGAATACATAATTTAGCTAGCTAGAATATGTACCGTTTTTATAAGCATATTTAGCATAACTTTTAGCTTTTTATGGTGTTTTTTATCCAACATTATTTTACTTTTTTGTGAGGGCACGTTGGGAGATTTTTTCTTTACAATCTACATAATTCTCAAAGCTAATAAGAAAAGTAAGTAGTAGTTAAAAGAACTGATTAAAAAAAAAAAAATTCACAGTCCAAACATCTGTTCGACTTCGGCATAAAACAAGGAGATCCATTAATCATGGTCTAACTAAAGTCAAGGTTGATTATGTAGCCAACATTTGACCCATTTGGCAAGTGGATAATTAATTATTGAATTTTTTATGTTTCTGTTTACTTCCACGTATTTCAACTGCCTGGACTTTTTCCCCATGTGTTTTCTTCTTCTTTTTTGATTCAAACCCAGAATTCAGAGAGCCACTTGTTTGACTCTGACTTATTGCGCAAAAGATTACAATTTCAAAGTACAACTACTACCCTGCACTTCCGGAACATAAATGAAAAAAAAAAAAAAAACTCAACAAGCCTCTTGTCAATGTATGTTGGTTTGAACTTCCTTATCACATTCTTCCCCGAAGCCTTTGGCATTGTTGGAGTTGAAAATTGTTTTTGATTACTTTGGTGACGTGCACCTACTAATTCTGAAAGTCCAATTCACCGTCTACTTGCGGGAAGTTCAATTAAAATCGGGGCAAAATTCTGTATGGACTGACTCCATAAAAATTGATAACACTAAAGATTTCGAACCTGAAAGTTTTGGAGGGAGCAAACTTCTAATTTTAGACCTCGACGACCGAGCCGACCAAGGGTTATTGGAGTGGAGAGCTGTAGAATTTTACTATAATGCAACCCACAGAGTTGATTTAATTATCAAGTGCCACAATCTCACCCCAGAAGAATGAAATTCACAACTTTTACCAACGAAAAAATGCTAACCACCGCTTTTTGACAATGGTAAAATTACGGTTTCTAGAAATCCAAAATTATAAATAAATGGAAAAAACCGACGAATTGTGTAAAATTTTACTATGTCATTAGTCTTTTGTGCACGTTAAGCGCCGTACGTCTGGTAAAGTGATTGTAGAGTGGAGACTAATCACCAATGGTTAGCATGCGACAACTAAATTAATTCACCACCAAACCAACCATTGCCACTTCTTCCTCCCTCCTCCCTAACCACGCCTTCTCTTCTCCTTCTCCTTCTCTTTCTCCTCCTCCCCCACCTCACCACCCAGACCAACATTTAATCCTAGGATTCTAGATTTTTTGGTGTTTCACCACCACATAACCACCATCGTCGCTTCACCACTACTAACTCCACAACTACCACTACCATTCTAAATAATAGTGGTTGTGAGTTGTTAAAATGATGGTGGTGGCAGAGGTGTGGTAGCAGTGGTGGTAAAGTGATGGTGGTGGTTTGTATTAGGACTTCAATGAACACAAGTGGGCCCAAAACCCATAACAAAATAGATGAATTATCATTCTGTTTATGCCCATTTTTGGCACCGCAGATCGGGCTAGCCGTGATTGGCCATTTAATTAATTCTTCGATTAAATTGGCCCGAGAGCTAAGTAATTGATTGGGTAAATCTTGGGCTATGTGTATTTTCCATTTGGGCCCAAAAAATATGCAGCCCATATGAGGAGTACGGCCCATGATTTGTTGAAAAATTGGCCCACGGGTGGGCCCATGAAGAAAGGGGCAGATCTGGTCCATGAGGTGCGGCCCACGTTTTTAGGGATTAAGTTGCAGCCGAGGCGGTTATTTCCCTCCAAAGTTCAAAGGCCAATTGACTTAGTCAATTGGTCATGTGTCAAATGCATGAAAAGAGAAAGATAGTGGGTAGTTATTGCCATATCACCCATGAACCCTTAACTGCCAGAAAAACAGCCCACTACCTTACATGCATGAAAAGTGGAGCAGTCATGGGACACTTGGCAGCTTGTGGTGCAAAGCTGAATTCGGATTCAGGCCTGAATCAGCTTGTGACCAAGTCAATTCGCCATGTGTCAAGCTAGCATAAGAAGGGGAGATGGTGGGTAGTTATTGCCACATCACCCATGATCTACCAACTGCAAATAACTGCCCATGATTCAGCATGCATAAAAGGAGGGAGCATCATGGGACACATGGCAGCTTGTGGTGCAAAGCTGGGTTCGGATTCAGGCCTGAATCAGCATACTGCAGTGCCTATAAATACAAGTTCACAAGAAGAAAAATGGGTCCAACACCAATCAAAGCTAACGCTTACAAACACTTTCCTACTTTCAGCAAAGTAGCCTATCGAATACCCAGTATTCACCCCCATTCGAACTCACTTTTCCAAGTAGTTTGAATTTTATCTTTTCTTGTACCACTTTATTATCCCGGTGTAATAAAGTTTACGTTTTCACGTCTCATTTCCTATACGACTAGGAAATTTAAAGTCCACAACCGTGTGACAAACCACAAACCTTCTTACGATCTTTAACCTTTGGGTCGTACACAATCGCTCTACGATAGAAGTCAAGATTCACGGGAATCTTCACAACAAGTTAGGCGCTACAAGTCTTGGCACGCCTGTGCATTCACGCATTCACGCCCAGTGTGCCAAAAACGGGAGTTTTCACATTCAGATAGAGATAAAAGGATCATTAGAATCCAGCCACGTTACCATTTTTAATTGACACTTAAAAGTTCTCAAACACCAAGTTAGAGCATTATACATAGTTAACTTAGAGGCACCCCCCATTTAGGCTTCACATTACAATATTTGGTCATAATTTCAAGAACTCACACCTACAAACCCTCAATAGCAGCACGATGACCAAGTTCCGTCATCGGTCAAGGCAGCAAACCTTTTCGGTCATTTGCAGTATAACTCTTAACTTCCACAAGCGATGCAATCTTCACGGTTCGTTAAAGAACATACCAATTGCAACATTTTAGTATCCTTGTCATCATCTGCAGTCGATTATCGGCTTTTTAATTAATATAAGATACAAAACAAATTCAAATAATGAGAAATATTGTACTCGCAAGAAATTTAAAGAAAGACGTTACATTAAGAATGAAAGTGTCCACAGTGAACTTGATGGCATCGGCTGCGGCACGTGATCGGAGATAGTACATCCTAGTTTTCAAACCCTTTAATACAAAGGAAGGAGAGAAACAAAATGGATCAGCAAATTATGCACAGCATTCCTATAATAATCCCAATCTATAATTTAATTGTTTGCATTAAGTGACTAGCTGCACGTCAAAGTTTGCATTAAGTGACTAGCTGCACGTCAAAATCAAGAAGACATTTTATGACCAAATGGTCCAACAATAATTATTCCCCACTAGGACAATTATTTGCAAAAATTCTCAAAAAAAGAAACACTGGTCAAGAATGTGCAACAATATCACAATAAATAAAAGGGTAGTCCTATGGTACACACCCCTTACTAGGGGGTGTACCGTACGCACCATGATTTTAAACCATTGGATTTCAAAGTGAATAATCTGGACCACCCATTGATTAAATCAATTAATAAAATAAAAAAAGGGCTTAGCAGGTAATAGGTTGTTCTCTCCTCCTTGACTTTCTCTCTCTCTCCCTCATATGTAAAATATTACAAATTATACAACATAACCACAATTATTATGATAACACAAAAAATTGGCACTTACTTACCACAATGTGTCGTACCAAAAGAAAATCGATTAAAAGATACTAGATACAAGACCAAAAAATGTCGTAGCACAATCAATAATTATTATACCCAAGTAAGATACATGTCTAAAATATCACAAATTAAATATCGTATAATTTAACATCCTAACAGCCCTGATCGATCATTCTAAAAATACACTCACTAACGACATTTAGATTGTACATTCAATTTATATTTGATATGAAACCTAGTCCTCTGTTGTAGTTGAATATACGGTAGCCATGCTACCATGACACAATAATGACAATTAACTCTGTTGAGTTTTTTATGTTTGTTGATTAACTCACCTACGTAAATTTTGCCTCAATCAAGTTTAGGAAGCTCTATCATCGACACGTAGATTGAATAATAAAATGATATTTTCCATCCAATTATGTGTCTAGCTATAAGCCATCAACTTCATTCTTGGTACGAATGACCTAATTGATATTATATAAAAGATAGACGATTTAGATTATAAAAAAAAAAAAAAACACCTTTCGTGAGGCTCAGATGGTGCATTATTAGATTTTAATGTTGTATTGAAATTGAACAACTAGATTTGTTGAAGTATGAAACTATAAGGACTCTATATAATTTAACCAAAAAATAGCATTCTTAAAAATATATATATATTAGGAATGAAGGGTGCAAGACTTGAACCCCTGATCTTTTAGATAAATGTCCAAACTCCAACACCTTTTTTCACTGTGGTACATAATTGATAATTTGAAATTCTAAAGGCTATTAATTTTATAATACTTTCTTGTACGCAAGGGCCATATTTCCAGGCTAAAAAATTGAGAAGACAGTGGCCTCAAATGCATCTATCGTAGTGCTTGGCCTGCACTTGTAGATCATATTATAGCCTATGTCATTGGTGTAAATCAGTATATCGACTATAATAAATTTTTTTAAAAGAAAGTACAATAACAATAGATTTACAAAATTATTTATATTGTACTTCCACGACCTAGTTCCAAGGACCACCATTAAATTTAGATTTGTATGCATAGGGTGAAGGTTTGGCATTGATCCACCTGTCAAATATATAGTGTCAATTGTTAAGTGTACCGTTCTGAATATCCGTATCTTGAGACAGTTGGATAATTATTTGTTTTAGTGACCTCTCATTTTTTCATGAAAAATTGAAGGAATTTTGATTTTTTGAATTAAATTTTGTAGAGAAAGAATTTAATTTAGACTAATATTTTGAGAGGAAATTGTAGTTGTATTCGAAAATTTGTGTATAGTACTTCTTTTTTGGTGAATTTCTTGGATGAAAATTTTGAGCGAGAACTTCGTTTAAATTATTGAGGTATAGTGTAGGGACAAACAAGAATTTGAAAAAATAGTGTGGAGGGAATCAAAAATTAAGATAATATGGTGGAAATTTTAAAATTTGAAAAAATAATGTGGTAGGAACTGAAAAAATAATTAGTGGTATGGTATTCTGATTTTAACTATCGTTTACTGAACATTCCGATTGAATTTTTTTATACAACACGTTGTGGGTATGAAAATGCCAATTTATGGTATTGTCATAACAAATTTGGTTATATTACTAAATTTGTGGTATGGTATTTTTTTATTATAACTATCGTTAATTGAACATTTCGATGGAATTTTTTTATACGACACGCTATGGGTATGAAAACGTCAGTTTATGATGTTATCATAACAAATTTGGTTATATTACTGAATTTGTGGTATAGTATTTTGCTGATTATTACTATCGTTAACTGAACATTCCGATTGAATTTTTTCATACGACACATTGTGAATATGAAAACGTCAATTTAAGGTGTTGTCATAAGCAATTTGGCTATATTACTAAAATTGTGGTATGGTATTTTGCTGATTATAACTATCGTTAATTGAACATTCCGATTGAATTTTTTTATACGACACGTTGTGTGTATGAAAACGTCAATTTATGGTGTTTTCATAACAAATTTGGTTATATTACTGAATTTGTGGCATTTTAGACATGTGTTATTACGGAATATTTTAATTAATTTCTTTTGGTACGACACATTGTGGTAAAAAAACGTAAATTTATGATATTATCATAACAATTGTGATTTGTTATATATTTTGTGGTATTTAAATATGTTTTCTTTTGATACGACACGTTGTGTTAAGAAAATGACAATTTTAGGTATTGTCATAACAATTGTGGTTATTTTATAAAATTTGTGGCATTTTACAAATATTTTTGATTTGAGTATAACAATTGTTGATTCTGGTGCGACATATTTTGATTTTGTTATGGAATATCATACGAGTCAATTTTTTTTTGTACGACTCATTGTGGTAAGATGATGCCAATTTATGGTGTTGTTATAACATTTGTGGATAGCATTATTTAATTTTTGATATTGTATGCATATATTTGGTTGGGGTACAAGTATTATGGATTCCGGTACGAATAATTATGGTTACATAACAACAATATTTTTTAATTATGAGCAACCTGCTAATGACCTGTTCAACATGTAAATTTTAAAATACAAGTCGTAACTAGAATCATAAATATGCATTAGAAAACCAAAAATCGGCATAATGAAAATCACAAATTGTCATAATTTAGACATACGGTATACCCTGTGTACCATAGCTTTCTCCCTAAATAAAAATCATGTTCAAAAAGGAAAACCTCCATAATGATCAGCCCACAAGACAACACTCAAACTATATGACTCCTCTCCAATCCTATCATGTAAAGGGCAAGTCAACACAATGGAAAGAGGCAAAATTGCAATAACAGAGCATTATTAGCATATCTAAGATCCAAGAATCCATAAACTACCATATAATGGAGACTCTCTTCAACTAAATGTGACAACTTACGTATGCCAAACTCATTCCGCAAAATCTCAAACCGCAGGATGCAAAGAAAGATAAAAGTTGTTACCCTAGACCACGTATGGAAGTGCAAGGGAGTAAGTTTCCTGAAATTGGGTTGGTCCATGTGTATATTCAGACTTTGACTCCGGTCGCTGTATCGTCCACGATCAACAACCATATCAGCCAACGTCTTTTGCTTGATTTCCCAAACAGTGCATTAAGTCAACAGCCATATCGACCAACGTTTTTTGCTTGATTTCCCAAACAGTTCTGATGCAGGAAATGATTTTAGTCCAAATGAATAATAATGAAGAGGAAAGGAAGGGGAAGCAGAAAAAGGACATTATTAAGAAGATAAAAAGGAAAATCCCTACTTGTAGATATCTTTTAGCTCCACATGAATTTATGGAATTTTTCTGCACAGAGCCATTCTCATAGATTATTTAGTTCTTAAGAGCAGGTGACCAAAGACCCATCTCAGTTAGGTCATGAAGTAGATGCTTATTCACCTCAATGAATTCACCGCTGAAAAGAACCAATTAGCATTATATGGAAGCAAAAAAGACTCGGTCTTAGAAGATACGCACTAGCATAAAAAGGCAAAGTAAACCTTAGTACTCTGCGACTGTAGATATTGGAGGTATATGGTTCAAAGCATTCATTGTTTTCAAGAACCTGGCTGGTTGAAGCAGTGGGCATATGTGCTACAAGAAGTGAATTTCTGACCCCATTCTTTGATATAATACCCCGCAGAGCATTCCAATCCCATCGATTTGATTGTGTTACCCCCTTACATATCTGGTTGAAGGATTCCCTAAATATAATAGTTTCAAAATAAACATAATTTGTGAGCATTTAAAACATCGGTACAAATTCAAAGGCCCAAGAAACACAACCTTACATGGAAGCCCACAGATGAGAATCAAAATTTTGAAGTGCGTCTCGAGGCTGACAATCATAGGAAAAATTGGACATCACAACAAAGTTTTTTTTTTTTTTGAAAGGCAAAAAAAATTTCATTAATCTCTGAAATTGTTACAAAGATTAACAGGAATAAGGAATGATGGCTTCATATCCCTAACTCGAGACCCATTAGAGTTACAAAACTAAGAATAATCCTATACCCATCCGAAATCCGAAATCTGAAATCCGAACCCGAAGTTAGCGAGAAACCAACCAATGGAACCCCCATTGGGACTAGCCCACACCTGTTTAGGACAAGCCCACTTCTAATACACCAAGCCCAAGAAACAGCCATACCTAACGGGCCAAGAGCCCAACCCGAAAACCTAAAACCCCAGCTGCTCTACCCACCGCCAACAACAACCACCACCACCTGAGGATGAACCCCGCCGATCCGCAACCACCACTGGAGCACTACCCTAGCTGTAATTATCAACTATTTAACCTTACAACAATAAACAAAAATAAAGAGCTTTAAGCTGGTTTCCGACTAACTTTTTTCCTAAATCACCATCCTCAAACCATATGCATCTGGGTTTTTTTTTCATATGTATTAGCTGTAGGAGTGAAAGTTCCATTTTTGGATTGAGATGACAGTAAATGTTAATAACATAACGTGAAGTAGGCTGGATAAAATTTTAAAAGTGGGAGGATATTCTTCGATCACCGTCACAAAAGCTACATTTGGAAAGCACACTTTGCTCACAGGAAGTCTCATAGGGGCCTTCTTTAGCAGCCAACTCAAAAGAAGCTTTCAGAGCATGGTAGTATATGGTCTCAAAGATATCTTTGTTCAGTGTTGAGCCTGCAATCCCCAGCAAAGAAATTATCAGACATGAGAGATCCTATCATAAGAAAAAGTAAAGCACAGTGGGATGTTAAGTTTAACTTGTGGTGAGTCAAATGCCATGCCAAGTAGAATGAATGTATCAGCAAGACTCTGGACTCTAATACCAATAGGTCTGTGTCGAATATTTGACTTTTGGGCTACCATCACGTGTTGTCTTAAGGCCTCCTTCCACCACACATTTTTGGTGTAGGACCGAAAATAAGTGTGTAAATTCCATTCAATGTGTGGTTGAAAAGGGCCTGGAGTACCGGCACGTGATGCCCAAAGAGCATGAAATAATCTCTCCGTTCTTGCTCTTTTTTCCTTAGGGTTAATTATGGATTACCCCCTTGAATTTAATTGTTTTCCACTTTATCCCCTACATTTAAAGAACCTTCAACTTTGAAGCTGAGATATATCCTTAAATGACAGAGTCTGTGGATGATACAAAACATGGTGAAGCTTCTTGAGTAGTGAGGAAATGGCAATGATACATTTTATATGGACTAAAAACAGGTATTCTTTGGGTGCTCTATACAAGATGTTTTGGGGAGTTTATGGTGGCTCATAGGGGGAATATGTTTTAAAGGCCAAAGGGGCCTCCATCATTGATTGTGGGTGATGGAAATGGTCTAGGCAGCACAGCAGGACCATTATGGAAATCATAAGAAAAACCCCAGTTGGTTTTCTTCCTATTCCATCCTGATAGGTTTATTTGGACTTTAATGTTGGATGGTAAATTTTCAGTTAAAAATTTGCTTGGGAGGCATGTCAACATAGAAGTTCTTTTCAACCATGGCATACTCTTGTATTGTTTAGCCAATGTGTCCCTAAATGGAGCTTCATTGACTGGACAGTTGTTTTGGGTACGTAGACTATGTACCAAAGATAGGTTTGGAGTCTCACAACCATCATTTCTTCTATTGTCATTTTCCCTCCATTTACGCTCTTTGAGATGAGCGAAATATCATAATCTTTTAAGACGAGTCCAAGGATGTGAATGGGTATCTTTAGCAATCTTCGACTCCATTAGAACTAAGGTTGGTTCTTGGTCTTCTGTCAAGTTTTTTACCCCAAACCAAAGGATGTGAGGGGTGGTTGTTGGATACTATGATTTTTGCTCTTAACAACTGTTCATAAATCTTTTTTTTCTTCTATTTTACTTTGGATGTTTGCCTGATGTGGTTTTTCTCATTTGATTTTTTGCTCCTAAACTTGTTTAGAGATAAGCCATTTGTAGAATACCGAATGAGAGTAAGATCCAAAATCTTCAACTTGAGTTTTGCAAATCTATATTTTCGGTCTTTCGTCATGATCTGGGACTCTTTGCCAATGTACCAGATTTATTGACTGGGCTGGAATGTGTCGTTGAAGTTGCAATTTTAGTTTCCCAAAGATTAAGAGACAGAGACTGTTATGAATGCTTCAAAACAATCAACTCCCACTAATTCAAGACGTCCATATCCACACACATTTACATGGAGGGTAAATTTGACAAATGATACAATTTTAGAATGTGAACTTAATTCATAGTGGTGTTATGGTCCTTATGGATGAAAACTTAGGTAGATGCTGGTTTTAGGACTATTATCTATTGATTCAACTTATACCCAATTCTTTCCGCAATTTCCAATTATTTATTATAGAATTATCAAAAATAAAAAACTATTATAGCGTTAATTTTTTTAATTAGGACTATATATCTAATAAAATCATGCAGTATGTACAAAAACAAACAAAATAAAAATATATAACTGGATTGATTTTGTTTGTAATATTTTTTTTACAAATATTTTATAACCACACACACTCATAATTTTTGGTGAGTCACACACACACACTAGATATAGTATGTATGAACCCGAATGTGAATATAAATGAATTTTTATAAATGTTTGTAATTATAGAAAGATTATTATTATTTTATTGGAAATGTTACTAGGAACAAGGGTACTGGAGTAGTAGTGGAGTACGATTTTGCTCACAAAATTCGGTCCGTATCCAACCCTCGACGGGAATGAACCAAACCCGTATATCCTTCCCTTGTTCTTGTATTGTATTCTATTTCACTCGAAAACCCTAACCGGTCCGGGAACTAGGGTTTCGCCAATTCACTGTTCCACTAGCAAATCTAGGGCTTTTTCGTCGAGCTCACTCGTTCGGACATCATCTTCAAGGTTCCAAACAACCTTGAAGCAGGAGAGTCGGAGAATGGACTTCGACGAGTACGATTACCTGGAGAAGACCGTTGAAGAAGGCGAGAAAGACGGGTCGTCTGCGAAGAAGAGCAAGGACGGAGGTGAGAAGAGCGAGAAAGGGTACAGGAGGAGGGAGAGGAGTGTCGAAGACGGAAGCGGCGACGAGGAGGGCTTGAAGAGTAAGAAATCCAGAGGCGACGAAGAGAATGGCGGGAAGAGAGAGCGGTCGTCGCGTTCGGAGCGCGGCCGGGAGGTAGAGAGAGACAGGGATCGGCATAGGAGTGGCAGGGACGGAGATAGGGAGGTTGAGAGAGAGAGGGATCGCGGGAGGGAGAAGGAGAAGGAGAAGGAGCGGGGGTCGAGAGAGAAGGATAGAGATAGAGAGAAGAGAGAGAAGGAGAAAGAGAGGGAGAGGGAGGGAAGAGAGAAAGAGAAGGAGAGAGAGAAGGACAGGGAGAGAAGAGATAGAGATAGAGACAAGGAAGGGGACAGGGAGCGAAGAGATAGAGAGAGGGAGAAGGAGAAGGAGAGAGAAAGGGAGAGGAGAGAAAGAGACAAGGATGTGGACAGAGAGAAGGAGAAGGAGAAAGAGAGGGAAGGGTCACGGAGAAGCAGGAGTCGGTCGTCGAGGAGGCCAGAGGGTGATCGTGAAAGAGAGAAGGAGGTTTTGAGAGAGAAGGAAATTGATTTTGAAATGAGAGATAGCAGGTCATTTCTCACTCTTCATAGTTCATTCTTCTCCTCATGATTGTTATTCACTGTTTCTCCATCTTGTCTTGTTTTTTAGTAATTCCGTTGAATGGCATGCCAATTATTTTGTACCTGATCATGCATTTGGTTCATTTAAATAGGCTAACAATGTGGAGAGTTCTTCAAAGCTTCGCTGAGAAGTGGTTTTGCACGAATTGAGTTTCATAAGGTCTGCTGCGTTCTAATTTAGCCTTCGTGTGGATGTCTACGCTGGATTCTGTAAAAGAATAGATTAGTGACGTTACAATTGTACCATATGGTTCTCTTGATTATTGATACCAATATTCGAAGCCTATAATTCAGAAAGCTCAATTATCAACTTTTCAATCACCTAATCTTTGCTCCTAACTTGCCTCAAGTGGGCACTTTTAAGAAGTTTCGTGTCCGTATCAGATATCAACACCTGTCTATCACTCGGTATGCACAACTAAAGTGCATGAGAACTACAAATTTCCCAAAATAATGGGGGTTCATGTGGTGTTGCATTCTCCGTGAGTTCGTATGGTGTTTGTATCCATATTCCATGTTTATATCCGTTTTTTAGACCTTGAGGTTATTATATCACTGGCCAATTTTGTAACCAGGGTGATGATCTATGTATGAGATATATGCATGCATATATACATATGTATATAGTTGTATGTATGTAGGTATGCTTGTCATGATGATATGATCCTTACCTGTCCTTAATCCTGATTAACTTTTCCACCAAGAAGATGATATGCCCCCCCACATCTTACTTCATAGCATAACCATGGATTTGTTTTGAGGAGTTTTGATATAACTATTGGAATGATTAGTGAGATTTAAAACTCATTAAATCGTTGTGTTCGGTTCACATTTTAGTTTAGTTTTAGTTTTAGTTTAGTTTTTCAATAATTACCCTATTTCTTTCTCCAATCATTACCCTATTTCTCCAATTATTACTTTCCATCTCTCTCTATCTCTCTCCAATTATTACCCCTCTCTTCAATCATTATCCTATTTCTCTCTCCACTCGCTACCAAAACTAAACTAAACTAAACTCCCAACCAAACAGTAATAATTGAAAGTCTTCAGAATTGCAACACTATTTGTGTGCTATTGAATAATTAATTGGAAAAAATAAATATTGACTACAGTTAAAGCCCTCTAGTAAATTCTTGCTCATTACACCAAAAGGGCAAGTTACTTCTATTATGGTTATAAAACTTAGCTCTGTACATTGATGTACAGGTGTTTTCGCATTTTTTACCAACCTTTTGTTTAGGTGAAAGTTGTGAGTCTTGTGACCAACTCTTGATGTGTTCTGCAGAATTTATGCCTGCATGCATAGAGGAAGAAGAGTAGTTTAATACTGGATTTTATATCAGTGCCTAACTTTCTATGATTTCATATTGCCACAGCCTACTTTAGTTATGTCTGTAAAAGGTGATGACTCGTGTATATCATCAACATAGTGAAAATGCTTTTACCGTGGGATCTCTTGTACTATTGAAAACCACTTTGATGACAGGAGATTCAAAGATAAGAAAGAAGCCGTAGAGCCTGAAGCTGATCCAGAAAGGGACCAAAGAACTGTTTTTGCATATCAGGTAGATGGGTAATATAGTCAAGGGAGATGATGGGAGCCTTTGTTCTTAATTTGTTTGCACTTGTTTTCTTCATTGTTTTTTTTTTCCTCTATGAATATGCACAATTATGCTTCTGTTTGTCAGACCTTGTTTGTGCTAATTCTCGTTTGCTGGTATGAAATGGCGGCGGCAGATGCCTCTGAAGGCGACAGAGAGGGATGTTTACGAGTTTTTCTCCAAAGCTGGCAAGGTCAGTGGGAATTGTTTTCCTAAATTTTTTGTATTTAGTAGAAGGTATGGTGTTGTACATATCTTCTTACTGGTAACTACATGCCCATGTGATTTCTTTTGCATTTTTCATTTCCACCTCCACATGCACAATTGTTTGATGTTCTTGTTACTTGAAACGCTTCTTCAGATTTTGATGCGTGTTATTGAGATAAATTTCCTTCCTGTTGCAGTAAATGCTCCTCTGCCCTCAGTTACGAGTAATAAAATGACTTTCTTGTGTCAACATTCTGTGTATGTGGGGTGAGTGATGTACACATGCGTTAAACTGATGATCTCGTGAAACACCCGTAATTGGTGTTGATATGTGCAGGCAAATGCCCAGAATGACATGTATTTTTCTGCTTCTTATTGCAAGTTTATGGTTTTCTATGTAAATTATTCAATGTTTCATCTCCAGGTTAGAGATGTCCGTCTAATCATGGATCGCAATTCAAGGCGTTCGAAAGGAGTTGGGTAAGAACCTTCTTGAGTAAAAGTATTGTATTTACATTAACTATAGTAGGAATCTCTTTGGTTTTAAAAAGATCAACTGCATTCTCAAGGTAGAAGACAAGAACCTAAGTTCCTTCCACCCTCACCCCCCGTCTCTCTTCCTCCTTCCCCATGATTGCTGAGTTTTTGTTTCCGTACAAGATCATGGTTCTATCACTGAGGTGGGTCCTCTAAAGCTCATGATTGTGTTTGCCTTCATGTTACAAGTCCTGACCATCTTGTCTATCCAAAAGCTTATCTGAACCACATTGCACCTGTTTTTACATAGGGAAGACCACACAAAATTGTTTACTTCAGGTTGTGACCCAGTGCCCATACTTGAAGGCGTCACATAGATACTTCCCAGTTCTGCAATGCCTCCTTTCTCAGTGGAAGATGAATTCTCAGGAATCTATACCATTGGGTTAATTTCAGGTCATTTTGTTGTTCGGCATTAAGAAATTTGGACTCTCCGCATTGCGCATGTCATCATTCTAGGTCCCAATTCTGGCTCTCATTGCCATTTTAACTTCTTTCAGAACAGTATGAAGGCAATTGGTAAGAGAGTATGCTGTTTTTGGAACCATTGGATTTTTGTCGATATTGTATGAGTCTGGAATGACAATGTTGTCAGTGTGTTACTTAGCCATGGAAATTGCCAAATTGGGATACTATCCTAGTCATTTTAAAAATAAAAACTCAGTCTATATTTTACCACAATGGGATGTCGTCTCTGTTTCGTGAGGTTTAGATATGAGGGAAGAAACCCAGCTTGGGAACTATGCACTTGCGAGTTTTTGATCTCCCCACCTTCCTTGGCTACATGTTTGGAAGGGAATAATTGTGTTTAATCCTATTTTTTCACTGAGAAACTTATTGTGAGCCCGTGGGTGATACTGCAGGTATATTGAATTTTATGATGCAATGTCTGTGCCGATGGCTATAGCGCTCTCTGGCCACCTACTTCTTGGACAACCTGTAATGGTTAAACCATCGGAAGCTGAAAAGAATCTTGTTCAATCTAATGCCACTAGTGGGGTTTCAGTTGCAGGACCCTATGGTGCAGCTGATAGAAAACTCTATGTGGGGAATTTACATTTCAATATGACGGAATTTCAGCTTAAACAGGTATGATGACTATTTCATTGTATAATTGTTTCTATTTTGGTTTGTTTGAATATTACAATGGTTGTTATAGGAGGAAGACCGGTGTAGATGTAAATCAATGCCTTACGGATTGCAGATTTACTGAACAAATCTGAAAGTGAAAGAAAAGAATGGGTGATTAGAAAATACACCAGATGATGGTTGCACATCTCTTGTGTAGGCTTCAATGTACTTTAAACTTCCCCTCTCTCCGCTTCACCACATCCACATCGGTGAGGGGCCTTTCGTGGTCTTGTGATGCTTGGCATGGCAAGGCTTCCACTTATCCTGGCCATAAAGGCGATTTTCCGTGCCTAATAGTTTCGTACAGACTTGATGCAGATAAGCACCTGTGGATAACAGTGTAGGTAGAACGGGTAGGACCTCAGTATATGATGCTTTTCTCACCTCTTTGGCTTCACTAGGAAAATAGAGATTGTTGCCTTGAAATCTTATCATTAGGACGTGGATTGCTGCATTTTCTTCCTAGAAAAAGGACAAACCTTGTTTGGTCAATGGTTCTCTCTTGGAGCATTTTTAGTGAGCACTGAATCCCCTTCTCATAAATTGTTGGAATTGTGTGTCTTTTCTTAATGGCTTTTCTTAAATGTGTGTTTAGAACATAGTGTTGTATACTGGAATAGTGGAATGAAACTCCTGGTTCTGGTTGTTTGGTGAATTCTCTAGTTTTTTGATGTCTGCTCGATTATGTGGACCTATGGCAGTGATCATAGATTTGGTGATTGCTGTAAAGCCAACCAGTTCCTAGATTGCCTCTTGAGGGAGTGTACCTTGTGACTGAAACATGAAGCTACTGTACCTTTTCTTGTTTCTTTAGTTGTTTGAAGTTTTAGACGACTCTTTCTCCCTAGGAGCGATATGATTCTGACCGGTGGAGTGCAGTGATTCGTTTTCCTTGCACTTCACTTTCTTGTAGCTTCCACAGTGAAGGGTATTTGTGCTGTATGTTTGTTCTATTGTTTCTACTGTTCAAGTGGTTCATACCAATTTGTACCATTTTCGGGACCTCTCAGATTTTTGAAGCTTTTGGGCCGGTCGAGGTTGTGCAACTACCTACTGACCCTGAGACGGGACACTGCAAAGGTTTCGGGTTTATTCAGGTCAGTATAACTTGATATTGATTCCACTGAATATTTTCTATGTATATAGCCTTTTATTGTTAACCTTTGCTTCGCTGGTACCATTTAGTTCGCTCAACTGGAACATTCCAAGGCAGCACAAAGTTTAAATGGAAAATTGGAGATTGCTGGTCGAATTATCAAGGTAGGCTCATACTTATTGTTTCTTCAGACTAAGATATTATGGAGTTCCGTTCCGATTAGTCTTTGTAACAATTTCAAAGATCAATGAAATTTTTTTGCCTTGCGAAAGAAAAAAGAAGATATTATGGAGTTCCAAAGTTTTGTGACTGAACTTGCGATGCATACTTAATTTGTATGTTGTCTCTTTTTAGTTATGCCACCATCACCTCCTGATTAGGGGTTATGGAATGAGCTATCTTACTGATTTTGTACATTCGTTTGCAGGTTTCGTCAGTCACAGATCATGTCGGAGCGCAAGATCCGGGAGCCAAAGCAGCTGACTTTGATGATGATGATGGGGGTGGTCTGGTGGGTCAAAATCTGACATTATTAATCAACAAAAACTTGTTTGTAGTGCATGATATTTGTGTTATATAACGTAATCCAGCGGTGCGCAGTTGGGAAATTAGTACCTACAAGCTAGCTGTATATAAAGCTTTTGAATCCAGGATAATTTTGTGGAACAAAACGTTAAGTTGTTCTATAGGCAGCTATATTGCTACTGAAATCGTGGTTTCCCTTTGTTTTTTCTGGTGTGTCGCGCCGTATGAGAAGTTAGTGTGATGGGAGTTTGCCTTTTTTCCCCCGCTCTATGAAAATGGGTCATCGAGTGGGGCTACAAACATGCATTGAACGCCTAAGCTCTAGTTGCTTGGTAGTAAGCTCGTGGTTGTATATTGCACTCCGATGTTTTGGTATCCCACCAATTTGGATGTTACAAGCTTTGCCCAATTTGGTATCCCATTGATACGTTGTGTAGCAAGGAGTGAAATAAGTTGTATTCATAGCTAGAGACAGTTTATATGTTTTCTTCTTCGGTATTAGACTTGGTACTTGGCTGACATATAGTATCTTTGCATGCAGTCTCTGAATGCTCAATCAAGAGCATTGCTTATGCAGAAGCTCGATCGTAGTGGCACTGCCACAAGGTTTGTATATTTATCTCTGTCCATCCTTCAGTTAAGTTCAAGCCGTCCTTCAGTTTTTTTGCACCATAGCATGCACTTGAATATGACACTTTCTGTAGTATTGCGGGTTCTCTTGGAGCGCCGGTGTTTAATGGTACATCTTCAAATCAACAAGCCATCACCTTGCCGATGAATGGGCAACCTTCAGTCGCTGTTCCTGCTCTTCCTGCACTTTTGACAACTTTGGCCCCAGAGCCTATTGGGAAGCCTAGCGAGTGTTTACTTCTGAAGAATATGTTTGATCCAGCGACTGAGGTTTGAAGTCTCCCTTGTGTTTAATTTATTTTACCACCCCTTTTATTGGCCAGTTCTCATTTTTGTGGAAGTAGTCATTCTTTTGAATACTTTGTCACAGACGGATCCTGAGTACGATCTGGACATTAAAGAAGA
Source organism: Rhododendron mucronatum var. ripense (assembly GCA_019656295.1). Classification (NCBI taxonomy): domain Eukaryota; kingdom Viridiplantae; phylum Streptophyta; class Magnoliopsida; order Ericales; family Ericaceae; genus Rhododendron; species Rhododendron mucronatum. Next base: position 1,782,590 of record BPLT01000081.1, read on the forward strand.
CGTTCAAGAAGAATGTTCTAATTTTGGCCGTGTGAAGCATATACACGTTGACAAGTAAGCAAAAAGATTTACTGCATTACTATTTTCTCTCTCTCTCTCTCTCTCTCTCTCTCTCTACTGTATTGTTGTCATTCCTCATTTGTGTCTGTGTTGTTGGAAGAGAATCATACACAGTCTAATGAGGAAACATGACAAGTCCACCATTAGCATTGCACCTTAGATGCTAGTATTTTGGAAAATTTATTTTGGAAGCGTTAGCCTGCGTTGTCAGTGCGCTCTAATTCCGTTACTTAACTATCTCTCCATCCACTATTGTCTGGATTTTGACATTTTTCATCCAACTTTCAGGAACAGTGCTGGTTATGTGTATCTGCGGTTTGACACTGTGGAAGGAGCATCAGGCGCTCAACGAGCTATGCATCAGAGATGGTTTGCCCGCAGGTTGATATCCGCCGTGTTCTTGGTATGTATATGGACTCTTGTGAGCGTTCCTTCTCTTTCTCCAATTTTTTAATATGGTTTTATTGCTGCAAATTCCGTTATTGAAACGCGTCTGATGTCTTTTTAGGCCATTCATCTCAATGTAATACTGAGATCTAGGATCTCTCTTTGCAAATCACGGACAGTATGAATAGGAACGAATTGGGGTACTTTGATGTTCCCTGGAGTCTTGACACCCAGGATCTTAGATCTGTGTGATTGAAACAATTTTTCTTAACCTGTTTGGTAGTTTCTCTGTTTCCGCTTGTTGGGCTTGGTAATTAGCAAAACTGGCTAATTACTGCTTTAGCTTAGGAAGAGTAGTGTTTTCTGATTTGGCTTTATCGGTAAACTTACTGAGTCACAAATGAATAGTTATTTTAGGGAATGAAAAAGAGGAAGAAACAAAGTAAAATTGGCTGAATCATATATACTACAGATGGAAATCAATATGTTAATTACTTCAAAAATAGATTCTATTAGAGCTTCTCCCAAATTGGTTAATTATCATCTCCAAAACTAGTAGAGCTTGAGTGGCTTCTCTGCTCTTTGTCAATTGATTTTGAATTCGATGCTTTAAACATGTTATCAAAGTTAGGCTTTCGGAATCTTTTGGACAGGACTCTTGATTGATTGTGCCGTTGTTGGTGCCTAGGTGCACATTGTTTAGTCATGATCCATATGATATGGATCCTTCATTTTGCCTCTCAATGTGTGAGTCAAGGGTCACACGTGCGGGGAGTGTTAGCTTGTCCACGTACGGGTAGTGTTAGAGCTTGTCCCGCATTTGTTTCTCCACGTGTGGGGCCTCTTCACTCGTTGTCATTTGATTTTGAGTTTGATACTTTTATCAGGTTCCATCAGCAATGTGAATTTAATCCTTACCCCTTTTTTCAAAAATGTTCTATCAGGTTATTCATCATAGTTAATATACTTGTCCGAAGTCCGAACACAAAATTGCTAAACATTGTTCCTATTGAAAAGCAACATTCCTCTGATTTTGTTGGTATATTTTCCGATGATTGTAATGTTCATCAGTGCATGATCGACTTGTGTGTCCTTGTGTTTAAAGCGTCAGTTGTAGATAAATAGAAAATGGCAAGGCACGTTTTAACTAGTGTTGGGGTGGGCAACACACATTTTGACAAGTGTTAGGATGTCCAACAATGGAAATGGCAAGACACGTTTTAACTGGTGTTGGGGTGGGCATGACACATTTTGACAAGTGTTGGGGTGTCCAGAAATGGAAATGCCACGTTTAAGTGTCTGCTTGTGGATGACCAGGGGATATCAAGCCAATCTTCGTGGGGGTTGGTGGTGCCGCACTAGTGGAGGTTTGGGGGAAGGGGATGGAGGGTGGCCCTCCCAGCGTATGGGCTTTTGTTTCTTCTGAACTAGTTGTGGGTTCCTGTCCACAGAAAGAATAGTACTTCTCCTGGGGTCATGCCGTAAGAAAGTAATTTCTTGTGAATCTCCTAATCCCGGCTTTGGTGGCATGCCTTTGACCGGACTGCGGAGGAGATTAGTCGAGGTGCGCGCAAGTTGGCCCGGACACCCTTAACTGTTGAAAAAAAAAAAAAACCACCCTGGCAGAAGGATGTGCTATAGACTATAGTTGTGCTAGAGTCTTGCTTGTATACTGTTTACAACTTTCTCTGCTGAATTTTCATCTTGCATTTTTGCACCTCTAACGCGTAATAATCATTTCTATCATGCAGCAACCATACGAATACGATGCCAAATTTAAAGGTACAGCCTGAACAATGCTGAAAATTTCCTCATGTTTGAGCGGGCAGTTTGTTTAATTTTACTTTTTGGCTTAGGTGAAATTTTGCAAAAATGCGTTGGGTGTATCATAACACTATGGATCTATACCAATGGCGAGTACTTGCAATTTTTTCCAGATTATATTTGGTTTAATTGTAACCTTGAATCGGCCATCGAAATAGTTGTGCTCCTAAGTTGATTCTTCTTGCTTGTCATGGTCTTATGTAATATGAACTACTCCATATGTTTGAAAACTGTGGAAAATGCAACAGTTCTTTGTTAAATTTGTTCTTATCGCTGGAAAAGTTAAGGGATCTACAGTTCAAGTTCTATTGTCTGTGCCCGCTTTTTTTTTGTTTGGCGAAGTGCCTAAACTCACTTCTCGACGTGAACGCCGCAACAATCATGAATTGTCTGCGTCTGAACACACTTTTCAATGTAATCTGCGCGACTGAACGAACCATACGGATCAAAAAAAAAAAAAAACTAACCATCCTGTTATATCTTGACCACTCCACTCCGACCAAGGAACTTATAATCTTTTGCTTGGAAACACGAGACATTTTTTTACCTTCAAAATTTTGTGACCATGGGAGGCTAGAACTGAAGCCTTAATTGACCCACTTGGGCCTAGAAATCAACTTGATCGACCTATTGATCAAAGGCTCTCACAGCCTCCAGATCCTAGCTTATGGGTTCGAACTTCAAACAGAGGTTAAATATTTAAGTTACCCTTGGTGAAAAAAAATATTTTAAGTTACCCCTTCCTCTCTTGAAGCTACTTCCGGGCTTAGGCCCATAAATTATTTGATGGGTGTGTGTGGGGTGTGTGTCAGATAGAGAGTAGCCGCTGCTATCGTGTATGGACGTCCATTAGCCTCAGAAGGAGGTTAAGGGACAACAGGCACTAGCGGACTTTCTGGCAGCCCATCCCGTTTTCAGACGACTCACCCCTAGCCGAAGACGTAGCGGATGAAGAAGTCCTCGTCGAGTTGTCCCTCGCTGCTGCGTTTTGTTAAGCTATGGATGATGCAACTTGTAGCAACAAATACCTGGATGCTCTCATAAACTTGAACCTAGAAATCGTAAAAAATGATGTGGCATGCATGGTTTTAGAAAACTAGCTCGGTTAGACACGCACGAGTTGCTCATGTGCCTCTTTCTTATTTTTAGGTGTACGTGATGAGATTCAGAAAAGAGTAACGAGGTTGGAGTATCGAGAGGAGCTTAACCCGACACAGATGCACTATTAATTACCTTATTCAGATACTGTTATAGCGAAAGTTTAGAGTCTGTCTTGCGAAAGTAAGATGAAGAGCTGAATTCCAAATATGTATTCTTACCGTAGTAGACATGCATGAGATATTTCCAAGAAAATTAGTTATTCAAAGAATTTATTACCCATTCCTTATTAGTACGATAAATCATTCAAGCAAATTATAATTCATAACCGGTGAAAAACCTAATTATGACGGAGTAAAGCTGTGAGGTTTTCCTCCGTCATGCCAATGTGCGTATAACAAACAAGACTCAAATACTTTTTCCCGTGCATTTTCACAATGTCATATACACATGATTATTCATATGCGACCGGGTCCACAACGTTATTATTCATAACCTCTTTAGTTACCCAACAAAGTGACAAACTGCATTAGCCATCCTAAAATCGAAAAGGAGTTTTTACCCCTTTCATTTTTCTCTCAAGAATTTATCTTCTTGCCATGAATTCACATTCAACGGCTTCGTATCCTTGTATAAATGATCAATAGACCGGTACCTCTGTTTCTTCGGCTGGGAATTTTCTTCTTCTTTTATGATCTCTTTTTTTGGGTAAGCTTCTTTTATGATCTTGGTTGATGTCACTTCACTTTGAATATTCCAGTTTTCAGCATTTTTCTCGTTCTTTCTCTTCTTCTTGTTGTTTTCATCTTCTTCACCGCTTAGTTGGATGAGCAGCCGAGCCGCCATCATGGCCGTGTTGGAGTCCGTGAAGCCCTTCTCGGGTCCATACTCACCTGCTGATTTTGGCATTGACGGTAATTTGGAGATGAGAACTGTATTTGGGTGGTTTTTGGTTTTTGGGATTGTGGGGGTAGAGTAGAGCGCGTTTCGAGGGTATTGTGTTTGAGAGAGAGAGAAAGAGAGAGAAGCTGCAGTGTTGGTTCAATGAAGATGGCAGGAAGATTTGCGTTCAAAAGAAGAAGAAGAAGAAGAAGAAGAAGAAGAAGATGGCAGGAAGATACGCATGGATTATTTAAATGGAGAGGATACGTATATACATATATGTATTGTCAAATGAATGCATATAATGACCAGTGATTGTCCGTGCCCACTGCACTATTCACCCGGATACTATATAATTTAAGTTCCATGTCTATACATGTACACATCCAACTATTTAGAGAGAGAGAGGGGTTTGAAATTTGCATTCATTATAAGAGTACGGTGGGCAATTATATAATATGTTCATAAAATGTGGGCACTTTACTCAAGGGAGGAGAATGAGTCTCAACCATTGAATCAAGTGAATCCTAACCATTGCAACAACTTGTTTTTTGGTGGGTCTTACACCATTCTGTTTTGTACTATTATAGATATAGATTACGTACTAGAATGAATAATAATTTGATTGTAACACCGCCTTAACAAGAAACCTAAACAGAATTGTAATAAGCTTGAAAAAATGCAAAAGAAAAACCAAGAAATGATAATATGTGGCTAATATCTTAGTAGCGGATCCAGAAATCACGTTAATGGAAGTGCATATTACAGTTAGGTGGATAAAGTAAAATTTCATAAAGAAAATGAGAGTGAATTCCATCCATAATCTTTAGTTTAGTATGTTATTGTTTCTTTCAAGTGAACTCACAAAATAATTTTTATGTCTGTAATGTATTACGAAAGTATCCATTAAGTGAAGACTCTGTACACTTATTGATAACCAGAATAAAGTGTGGAAAAAAGAAGGTAAACGATATTGACATTTCAAAAATTGATGTAAACACTTTAAAATCAATGTAATTCTAAAATCATTTTTCTTTATTTTGTGGAGTACCTCTATCAATTTTTGAAGTGTCAATATCATTTTTTAAAGAGAAAGGTACTCCCTCTGTTCCTAAGTATCAGAGCATCCACGATGTAATAATCAAAAGTGAATAATCAAAATTTGTCACATCAGATCAGATTTTGATTATCCATTTAGAAATTGTTAAAGTTAGGAATGTCAAGTTTCACATTATATATTTTTTGCCCATAATCAAAAGGAGTTGACAAAAATTCAAATCTAACGGTCAATTTTTTTCTTCTTAATTTTATGGTGTACATTGAATGGCATTCTAGTAAAATAAGTGAAAGTGGGGAGCATTTGTTAAAATTCATAAAGTAATCAATATTGTTAATAAATGAACAATCACTTGCCAAAGTGCAGAGTGAGTTTTACCTACCAATAAAATATTTGTTCTATGGAGAGTGAGTTTCACTTTTCCATGATGGTTGTACTTGATTGAAAAGATGTGAAGTCTAATAAATTTGGTTATTGGTAAAAAAGTTTCTAATTTTGATTATCCAAATGCTTAAATTTGATGAGTTGCCAAATTTGATTATTACAATGTGAGCACTTTTTTGAGTACACATTGTTAACTTTAGCAATCTTTTAGTTTTGATGGAGTATTACATTATGGATGCTCTTAGTCCATTATTCCATTTAAAGATGTTGCAGATATTTTTATATTTTTTTTTAATTATCGGCAAATGTTCCAAGATGTTGGTACTTTACTAAATGTAGAAATAGAATTTTGATGATTTTTCAAAAATTTCCTAATAAATAAATATAAGTGTTGTAAAGTAAGAAGAATATATTGGTAATGATGAAAATGATGGCATTAAATTTAAACGTGAGTGCAATCCTTACATCATCCTTAAAAACCTGTAACTCCCAAAAGAGACAAACAATAAGGACGGGAGGAATTACAAGATTAACCGATTTAATAAATACCTACATACAATTTTTTTTTGACTTTATTAAAAAAAAAACTCACATCCATTCTGGGTGAGTTTTTCGACAACTATTGAATTTGACAAAATAGATTTTACAGAACAATTTTGTGAGAGAAATTATTATCAGAATCTAAAAAGCTCATCTACAGGTGATCATTGCTTTCTGCACTCCTTCGTTTAGTTTTCAGCATACATTTTGACAACATGCAGTTTATAATTATCTCCCAAACACGGCCTTAAAGTTGTTGTGTGGGCCACTTAAAGTGAATATGCAAATAAAGTTTAATTTACAAATATTTCCCATAACCATTTAGTCATCCGAGGGAATGTGTAACACTGTAATGTAACATATGATAAATTTTGTCTTCCTATTTGGGCATCACAACAAAATGAATACTCCTACATTGTTGATAATTCTTTTCCCCATCAATTACCACATAACGATGACTACGAGTTTCTCAAGTTTTCCATACACGAATTGTGCCATCGACAGAGGCAGATATCATACAGCTATCCGTTGGGTGATAACTCACACTAGTTACCTGCACAAGAAAAATAAATAAATGTTAATCTATGAGATCGCCGATACTTTTTAAGCATAGATTTTGTAAGAATGAGAAACGAGGCAAATATCCCGGGAGAATTAGGTCTAGAAACTGCATTATTTTGCAAACGCACCATTCTGGTCAAATGGCTTAATCATGGATTCTCTCTAGACTGCAAGGTGCTATTGTGCTAACTTAATCATGGATCATGAAACAAATAAATTCATAGGCAAAAGCTTTTGCAAATTAGTTCCATATGCAGACACCTAATATCATTTATAGTCTAAAAGCAGACTTGAGGGGGGGGGGGGGGGGGGGAAATCTTTTCATAATATTCGTGATATTTTAGAAACTATTGTATTATCAAGTTAATACATGATTTAGACAAAGTGATATGTATAATTCGTGCATTTACAACATTTACACCCCAACTTCCACTCCAAATTAGGAGGTATGAACTCATTCAACTATCCTCTGAACAATCTTTAACCTGTCATTTCCAGGAATCCATAAATGCAATTTCAAATAGGAATCAGTACAGGTAGAAAGTAAAAGACACATAATGACCATTCATCACCATGATAATCACTGAATATCTTTAGTAGAGGAATCTGGGGACCTGTAGTGCACCTCTGCACTACCTGGCTTAGTAGAGACACATACCACTGAGGCATGAGCACGGAAACTGGATACTACAGATGCATCTACTAGATCCCAAAAGAAAATAATGCCATCTTCTGATCCTCCAGTTACACAGGCATCATTGTTTGTAAGCAAGCAATCCATCTTGTACGACTGAAAGAGAACCAACCAAAGCAGAAAAGTTGGGCAAAATTAATAGTTGTAAATTAGCTACAAAACCCACGACACAGGGCAAGATTTGAAAAACAATGGACACACAGTACAGGAAAAACAAATCCAAACAAAACAGTGTGCGTAAGCTGACCTTGCAAGTATGCCCTTTATACTCTTGTAACAGTTCACCAGTAGACCTGTAATAGAAAAAACAGTCAGTAGGTAGGCAAGGTTAGCACTAACTTCTTCAGTAAGAACACAGGAGAAGAGAAATAACCTGTCCAGAAGACGTAGAGTAGAATCCAGGCAACTGGCCAATATGCAGTTACCATCATTGGAAAGAGCGATACAATTCACGGGTTGCCCCAAGTCGTCAGATATTTCTCTATAAAAAGATATCAATGAAGAATGAGACACACTCATAGTCATTGGCTCTCCTAAGAACAATGGACCAGGAAAGTGGTTTCATGATTTTACTGTATTACATACCTACCAATTCGAATGTCAAACGTTCGAATGGTTCCGTCAACACTTCCAGCAATGATTTCACTTTTTGTTAGACTAACAGACATAACACTATCTAGAAAAGTGTCGATGATCTGCACATCAATCAGAAATTTTGTAGGACGAGTCAGCTAATGCAATTCAGGGTCATTCATGATGCTCAGAGAGACTGATGATTAACCTGAATTGGCTCAGTGCTATGAGATCTACAATCCCAAGCGCGCACTGAACGATCATACCCTGCCGAAACTACAACAGACGCATATTCATTGAACTTTACAGCATTCACCTGGAAAAAGAACAAACACGTATTAAAAAGAAAAGTTAGAGTAGGGAAGAAAAGTTTTTAGGTTCGAATCCTCTTAGGTTCTATCAACTCCTTTGGGGCCAGTCCACATGGAGCACTTGCTCTTTAAGTGGGCCCCGCTAGTGGACTATGTGTTTATGATCCCCTAAGATTAGTCGAAGTGCATGTACACTGACACCCTCACCATTCAAGAATTAAGCACGTATACAAAAGGTGTATCAAACTGGGAGATCCACTGACAAAATATCAACATATGAGCTCTGAATTGTTCAAATGACCCTGTAGCAAGATATTAAATTGTCTGAATTATTGCAAATAGCTGAAGTGAACGTGGTCTCAAGCCAATTTTGCAGTATGAACAATAATATTGAGAGTTGGCGGTAACAAATTCATTTAAAAGGTCAAACAATTATGAGAACAAAAATTAACTTTTCACAAACCTCACTGTCATGACCGCGGAATTTTCGAATTACTCGTCCGGTTGCTACATCCCAATAAAAGACTTGACGATCACCTCCACAAGAAGATAGTTTAGAGTTATCCCTACAATACAAAACCTTCTGATAAATAAATCTGTGGATCAAAATCCCATCTAATGAACATGTAATCCATGTCCAATTATCAGACCTCCCAACCCCATAACTTTATGATATGCATACATGTATGCAGAAATTAGTTATGGTACCTGAATACATCATCTAAATACCTTCTATAGGCTATCCCATCTCGAAAAAGGCAAGATATTGTTACTAAAGAAAAGCACTTCATATAAAATGGGACTTTAGGGAGCAGAAATTCCATCATATTCTCTTCCCACCAATTTCTCAATAAACATGGACACGTTTGCAGGGGCGGTCCCAAGAGGAGACCCCGGGCCCTCAGCCCCTGCACAACTCCAAATACTCTCGCATATTATACTAATATTAGGGTTAAATAGGAAAAATTATATGGGATTGGCCCCTGCAAGTCCTTTGATTGCAAAAAAAAATCCTTAAAATTTATATATCAATAATTCTCTAACCACACACACTTACACACACAATTACACAAAATCTCTCACGTCAAACAGGGGCCCCACACCCCATGTTTGATGTGAGAGAGTTTGTGTGTGTAAGAATGTGTGGTAGTAGCATAGTTGTTTCTATATATGTGAGGTAAAAATCCTTCAAAATTTCAAGTTCTCAATAATTTTTTAGGTTGCATGTATAGAATTAAATGATGGCTGTGCAAATACACACAATATCGCCTCTTCTCCGGACCTCACAAATACGATATATAAAATACATTCTTTATTGTCAATATAAAAATAAAAGTGATTCGGCCCCTTGCTCGACACAAATCCTGCGTCCGTCACTGTACGTTCGTATATATAGCTAGTGTATAAATTGTACACAGCTAAGGTTCTGAAAATAGCATACTCAATCATTAACATGGAACAACAGTAAGTAGCCGAAGTTGAGAGAGAGAGAGAGAGAGAGAGTGTGTACTGCGTGCAGTGGACGTCGCGGACTTCACGGCCGTGGGCTTTATAGGTCTTGATGAGTATCCCGCGGTGGGGATTCCAGAGGCGTATGGTACGGTCCTTGCCGCAGCTCAGGCAATAATTTCCGTCGGCGTTAAACCTCGCCGCCAACACTGCCCCCTCGTGCCCCTTCAGCACGCTCGCCTCCTTCCTCGGCAGCTCCCCAACACCTCCTCCGCCGCTCATCTCTCTCTCTCTCTCTCTCAGTTCGCCGACGGGGGATGTTAATTTGAGAACCCAAAGCTGTGGGGCCTTGCAAGTAATGGTGAAGTCCAAAGCTGTGGGCCGTGGCCTTGTAAGCGATCCAAGTACCAGATGCAGGTGCAACCCAGATGGTGTAACGGGCTTCAAGGCCCATAACTCCACCTTCTTTGGGCTTTGAAAGTTGACGAATTTTGCAAGCCCCATAATCAGATGTTGGAGTCATCTCGATCCTAAACTTAACTACGAGACAAATCTTCAAGATATTATTCAAAAAACCTTCTCTCTAAAAGTCTTTTTTTTTTTTTTTTTGTTGTTGTTAAAATGTAAAAATGTTGACTAAATATGAAAAAAAATATGAAAACCTATACAACTTTTTATCTCGAGAACTAATAATCAAACAATGCGTAAAAGAATTTCCGACGTACCAAAAAAAAAAAAAAACTGTGTAAAAGTTTTTCGCTAACTACAAGACGTGTTCATTTACATTTCAATTGCACGATTGTTTCTATTGGACTCCCAAAAATTTCTCTTTTCTGCTGTTTCAATATATTCATCTCCACTAAATCATCTTTCATGACACATGAGCTCGGAGATGTGAAGTTACAATAGTGCAACTAAAAGTTATATCAGAAAGATGTTGCAAAAAGCTGACCCGGGATATCATGGATTAAAAAAAAAAAGATGTTTCAGAAAATTTCAAAATTGGGAGTTACTACAATAGTACAAACAACCATATCATGCCACACGCCCTATAAAATTTCTTCACAATTTCCGGTTGCATATCTTCAGTTTAGAATTGATTTCTAATCTAGTACTAGTAAATTGGAATTCCAAAAGAACAAAATAAAAGTGGCATAGACTCTTTATCTAACTACTTGACCGTTTACTGAGCCCCAAATTTAAATGTCTGAAAATTAATCTGAATCTCTTGGCTTTCCCCACTTCAATTCCGTTCTATGATCTCTTCATCTTCCTCCAGTTAGGACCCTGCCACACACTCTCTCGCTATAAATATCAAACACCACTTGAAATAATTCTCCACAGTCCACACCATCTCTCTCTCTCTCCAAAATGGCCTACCATCAGAACATCCTCCCAACACTCCTCATATCATGCTTCCTAGCCTTCTCCATGGTGGCATCACGACCACTAGACTCGAACCCCAAACCAACCCTCATGGCTCGGCTGAAACTAGACCAAGAAACCGGAAAGGGCTGCTGGGACTCATTGTTTCAGCTGCAGTCCTGCACTGGCGAAGTCATTCTGTTTTTCCTAAACGGGGAGACTTATCTGGGTCCAGGCTGCTGCAGCGCAGTCCGAATCATCGAGCACCACTGCTGGCCTTCTATGCTCGGTTCCCTTGGATTCACTTCCGAAGAAGGGGATATACTTCGCGGATATTGTGATGCCGCTGAGTCTGACTGGAGCGCGGGCTCGGGCTCTGCTCCTCCGCCACCTGAGGCCGTTGTTGGTCCGAACGTGAATATGTCTCGCGACTCGATTCCATAGGGGGCAAATTTTAGGGTGAATAAGAAAAAAAAGTCCAATAAAGTAACACTGTCTGCGAGTTTTATTGTCGAATTTTAAGTGAAGTGTGATATTCATGAAGTTATTGAATTGTTGATTTTGGCAATTAAGTCTTTTAGTTTGTTGATTAATTAGTGATCTTGCGAGAATTTGGAACTCTATCCACTGTTCGATTGTTCTCCATTAACTTGAGCAACGGATAACAAGAGTGACATTAGACAGAGACGCGTGTAAGCGGACCCGGGTCTCCGGACACCATAAATTACCTAACCAGTAGATACACAGAACCATTTTGTGTTCCGGTTCCGCCATCTATAAGGCCTAATCTATTTGAAGTAGGGAACTGTATACTTAACAGTTTCACACCACATCATTCGAGCCTAGCAGCTAATATAGATAGAATGAATTCAGTCCAGCAGATAGAATGAGTTCAGTCCAGCTAACGGTACTGTATTTACGTCATTGGCACATACGTTACGATTGCCAGAACTCAAAATATAGTAGTAGGAATCACCTTCTTGTGCATAAACTCCGGAATAGACTGGACTGGAGGTGATCGATCTATTGGCTCAAATGCCCCTTTCATGTCACATGTACGTGCATACATGTTGTGTACACATATTCATACGTACATAGGTACGTTAAAATCCCAGTCCATTCCTACTATTATGAATAAAAGCATATCACATGCAATGGAATAATGGAAAACACGACAAGACGTTCTCCTTGTCTCCAAAAGGAGAAGAACGGTACAACGTTTTCTAAAACAAAAAATATCCTCTAATATTAGCCACCAAATAAAAAGATGGCAAATGATTAAAAGCGAATAAAGTTAGTTTCATCGGTTCTGACCTTAAACTAGACAACAACGAATAGCGGACACGTCCAAGACACCAACATTTTATTACAACCTTTGAGCTAAGGTTTTGTCAAACTCACTCAATCCGTTTGTTTCTATATATTGTGTCGACCACAAAAAGAGACAACGGCAATTTGAACACCACTGGCTTACCTACTACTCTACAAGGAGGAGTTTCCCACATCAATCACAAATCGGTACTTGACGTCAGATTTGGCCAGCCGTTCCATAGCTGCATTGATGTCGTCCATGCGAATCAGCTCAATGTCTGATACTATGTTGTGCACCGCGCAAAAATCAAGCATCTCCTGTGTCTCTTTAATTCCACCAATGTTGCTTCCCCCAACAAGCTTCCTCCCTGCCAGCGTAAATAAAATTAGACGAGTGTGTGGTTAAAACAACATCACATGGAAACGCAAGATGCATGAAACTGAATGCAGCACCAGTAGGAGAAGAAGAACGAGTCAGATCAGATTGAAGGGGAAGAGGAAGAGCAGAAGGAAAATGGGAAGCAATTCCGATCTGCATATCCAATCTTCAATAAGCAAGTCATACATCTCTAATCTATTACATATGGCTATTCATGGGCAAAGTAAACGGATAATCATATAAGGAAGCAAGTGTAGAAGAGTTAGGTCCTGATAGAGATGTGGTAGGCAACAGCCTGTGCCCATATTTTCGTGGGAGACTGAGCATGTGTATCAAAACCGAATTATTGTGCTAGGGCAAATGAGCACTAGCTACTATGCCAAGTTGCAAACTCTATTCAAAATCTCTGAATCGCGAATCACATCGCACAATTGGATAGATTGGCAACGTTGAACTCTTCAGCAAAGCAGGATAAATATGCAACAAACCTATTGTTGTGAACGACAAACCAAATCATTGATCAAGGCAATGCCCATCCATGTTATTGTATCACATTGCAAGAGCAAAAAATTGTAACAAAATCAAATATTCCTAACAATAAACCAAAATCGTTTCAATTTAGAGAAGAGGGAGAATAACTAATGTGCCTCACCCAAACATATCGGGAACATAGGCAGCTCTAAGGGCTTATCAGGCAGGCCGACATTAACAAGTTTCCCATTCAGCTTCAACAGGCCAAGCAATGGAGCCAAGGGATGAACAGCTGAAACTGTATCAATGATGTAGTCCATGGTACCCATAGCATCCTGCACCAGAGAATTATGTAAAACCTTCTCTATAAAAAGTTTTGAATATAAGGAAAAAATATCAACTTTTCAAGGTCCAATTGTCTCATCTAAAATTCCATTCAGAAAACAACTAAGTTTTACGATCTACAAGTTGATTGAGGAGTAAGGACACAGCAACCAGAAGACAAGCCCTAAATAACACATCCGTGAAACCTAGCTACACATTCGTAAGTAGAATCCAATTCAGATACAACGTTGTTGTTCTGGAGTAATGGGTGCAGTTGCATTGGTGGGACCCATGGTGGGCCCACATAGCTAACTGCACCCCGCAGTCTGCAGAGAAGCTGTGTTCATTTCAAATCTTGTTTCAGAAACAATCTCAACACTTGAGATGGCGTTAAAGTTGAACTTTACTGACCTTCATTTTTGAAGGATCAGTGCTAAGAAGGAAAGAATCAGCACCGAGTTTGTTGATGGCCTCCGCCTCCTTCTTTGGCGAGGTACTTATCAGAGTGACTTTCAAACCGAATGCCTTACCGAACTTGACAGCGAGATGACCAAGCCCACCGAGTCCCACCACTCCCAAATGCTTCCCAGGCTCAGTCATTCCATAATATTGCATTGGGCTGTAAACTGTGATCCCAGCACAAATGAGTGGTGCACCAGCATCAAGGGGCAGGTTATCAGGAAAATGAAGCACATAGCCTTGGTCCACCACCATTACATCAGAGTAACCACCTTGAGTTTTTGTTCCATCAGGGTGAATCGAGTTATATGTAAATATCACTTTCGGGCAGTAATTTTCCAAGTCTTGATGGCAGATGTCACACGTTCTGCAGGAATCAACAATCACCCCAACACCAACTCTGTCACCAACTTTGAATTTCTCAACGTTCTTCCCAGCTTCAGTTACAACACCTACAATTTCATGCCTACAGTGCAACAAGTAAAGAAGTCCATCAATTCCTTCATTATGTGTTTCACACTTTTGCATCAACTAGTAGTGAAGATATGGAACCATTTGCTGATGCATTTAACCTTTCACACAGAAAACATAAGCTAATCCAATGTGAAGCAAATAAGAGGAGACTGAGCAGGGCCTCGGGCAATGCAAAAAATACCCCTCCGATACATTGCATGCACTAAAAGATTTCAAATGATTGAATGTTACAATGGCATTTCCAAGTTCTTGCTTAAATAAAAATACCCCTCCGATACATTGCATGCACTAAAAGATTTCAGATGATTGAATGTTACAATGGCATTTCCAAGTTCTTGCTTAAATAAAAATTTAAGCATGAACATAGAGATGAATCATCAAGAGGGGGAAAAAAAAACAACAATTCACTAAGGAACAATAAAAAATTCCTTAAGAAGGACACCATTTAACAGTACCCCATTGCAAGCAACACCAACAGAGACTAAAACTAGCACTCCAATGAAATTACTCTTTTTCATAGCATCAGCAACAAAAACTGCCTTGGAAAATGTCCCCTTTTTGCTGCTTTTTTCAATTATTGATTTTCCATAGGTTTGCCACCTAGAGTGTTTATGATCATCTCATACTTCTAATTAGTTAATGCATATAGGCTTAAGCTCATAGTCATTGTTAATTTCTTTGCTACTTTGAACAACTCAATAAGTGAAATTTGAGTCGAAAATTCATCTATGTTTTGTCTTTTGAAGTATAACACAGTCCATAAGGTTCCACATACTGCTTAAGGACAATACATAACCAAACGAAATAAAAAAACAACTATAATCGTCGGAAAAAAGATAGAAAACAATATAAAAGGTTTCACTTTTTATGTTAAAGTAAGAGTCCAACGACTTAAGTTTCTGTTCTGCAACACATAGAATTCATATAGCAAAAGATAATTTGATATCCACGGTCAGGCAACTCAAAGTTCCTTTTTTCATGAAGAGATTTCCAATGTGTCATCATTGTGTTGAGATATCACATTATGACACCTTTTATAATCATTATGCAGTTAAAACATTTTGAACAACACAACAACAGAATTATGGTTGTAAGATGAGCATCATACCCTGGAACAATAGGGTACATCGTGAACCCCCATTCATTTTTCAGGGTATGCAAATCAGAGTGGCACACCCCACAGTACATTACTTTAACCGTCACATCATCATCGCCGTTTCCTCTGCCAACAGTACAAACAGTATTCGAAATCAAGTGATAACACAATAGAAGCAACAGTTTTAGCAATATGACTATTGTCGTAAAAAATCTGTAGAGCAACTCAGGTACTAAATCTTTTAAAGGGTGCTTCCTATGCAATGCAGCAATAGTATTTAGCTCAATTGTTTGTCGTGCAGAACCACTAGAAGTCCTCGGTCAGCTAGAAAATGACCAATCGACAGCTGCCAATGATAGTTTGATTTTTGAATTGGAAAGAAAAAACAAACGCCAGTTGGTCATGATACTGCACTATTAGTAGGAATATAGAATCCTATCATATAAGATGGGAGAGCAGTTTGATTAAGCATACCAAATAGCTTTAGTTGTTTGCAATTACGTTGACAACCTACCATTTCTCCAGGAGTTTCAAAATGGTTTATTTGTGCTTCGAAATTCATCTAATGACATCCAATTTTTAATTCCATTCACTTCTAAAGTCGTTTACCGTTTTATAATAAGAAAGACGCCATGTGACAAAGAGGAACCCTCATTGACTTGTAAACATACAACTAGGGAATAATTAAGACACGTATCATCCGGTTTCTGACAACGTAGTTAACATTTTTTACCACAGAATGTGACACATTACCACAAATCTATTCCTTTCTCAGGAACTTACAAGCTTGTCTTTAAGACTATGGGAATTCTCTAGCAGAAGGTACCATGATCCTCATTCCACTACAATTTCACTAATTCAACGGTTTACATCATCCACATTCCACCACAATTTAGATAATTAAATCTCTCTCTCTCTCTCTCTCTCTCTCTCTCTCTCTCTCTCTCTCTCAATTGGCAGCAATATTTTGGGCCTGAATTGTCTCCTTTGAGTCCTTTCACCTACATTATTCTATCCACGTAAATGAGCACGCGTAGGTTCATATATACAGCAAGAAAACATAAATGGAAACCAAAATGCACCAAAAAAGTTTCAGACCGAAGTATAAAATTCCGTGCATATGTGTTCACGCCACTCTGTCGTGTGTCGATCTATCCATCCACATGCATATATAAACCAAACCAAATAGAACCTTTACGTCCCATAAAATACATGAATCCGCTTTTTTTTTTTTTTATGGTAAAACTTTAATTGAACATTCGAGCACGAACAAACACTAGTACATATATAAACAGATACATTATAAGTACCTGCGAGGGAATTTGAACGGAGAGAGGATCCCAGAGGGATCTCTAGCAGCCCAACCAACAGCTTCGGATGATTTCGCCATTTCTCTCTCTATCTCTCTCTCGCACTAGTCCAGTTGTAAACTTAATGGAAAGGAAGAAAGGGAAGGAGAGGCAAGTGTCATTTGTAGAGTGAGTTCGGAGAGTTGGTTGGATCCGCTTTCACCGTATTAAATTGCAGGGCCCCACAGATCTATGACATGGACAACTGCATAACAAGTGTCGGCCCTATGGGGAAAATTATCTATTACTCCAATTGCTGAAAATGTTACCAGACAGACATAAAGATTTCCATGGAACAGACAACTAACCGTTCATTTGATTTTCATGAACTGTTTCACGAAAAATTTCATGTATGGTATCACTCCTCTGAGTATCGTCAGCTTCGCACCTAGGAACTTTGTCTACTACTCCGTATAAATTTGTGTGAATTTCATCACCAACTGTGTTGCTCTCATATAAGAGTAAATGTGTGCTGAAAAAAGTCTTTGAAACATTACTTGTCCTACGAATCAATTTGAATTCGAAAACCGTGGATATCGTTATGTAGTAATGTTTTTGAGAGAGGTTATTGGAATAATAAGGAGAGATAGATAGGGTAAAAGCAATGGTAAGAAGAAAACATAATGAAAAGAGAATAAATTCTATCCGGATGAGCCGGACAGAGTGCGTTTTCCGTCAATGCCCCTTGTGGGCCCTCTTCACGTATTTTTTTGGATAATTCAAACCGTGCATTTTGTAAGGTCGGTAAAATAATGTATCTACGCAAAAAAATAGCTTGTCCCGACATTAATAGGTATGCCAAAAGTTGAGTTCTAGAATAAAAAATGGACGGCCTGGATCTATCAACTATTTTTTAAGTTAACCACAGCCGTTCAATTTTTTTTGTCTAAAAACTCAATTTTTAACGTACTTATCGGTGTCAGGACAAATTGATTTTTTGTACGGATATATTATTTTACAAGCCCTACAAAATGAACGATTTGAATTACCCAAAAATATGCATAAAGAAGGGCCACAGAGGGGGCGGAAAACCCCCATTTTCTGCCTCATCCGGACAGAATTTACACTCTTTTGAAAACCATGGAGTGGTTTTGGAAACTCTCTAGTGAACAAAACCCATTACTGATGTGTCTCGACAGGCCCATTACTCCACCTCAAACAACGAACGGAACCAAGCTGTTTGGGCTTGTTCTCGAGAGAAGCAGTTTTAAGTTGTAGAAAAGCCCAACCCAGCCATCTTTCAAATTTGGACCAACTTTAGAGGTGTGTAGAGTTTTTGCTCCAACTCAAGAAATTGATATTGATTGACATCTACTCTGTACATATTTAGGGCAGATTGGAAGTTTTAACTTTGATTATTAAACTCATCATGCTTAATTAATCAACTGTGTTAACCTAAATCCCTTGTCATTTTAAAAATTTGGCTGAAATGATAAAAATGCAACTCCATTAATATGGTTGGGCATATCTCGATCTAGTCAAAGCCAAATGATTTGCCAAGTTGATAAACTTGCCAATACCATCAATGCTCTTGATCTTTGTATATTTTGACCCAAAGATAACTATGCAATAAAATCTTTGCTAAATAATAAGTAATACCATCACAACTTGACAGAATGTTGCCTTTTTATTTTTTACTAATTTTTTTACAAAAATTACCAAGACTAAAAGGATCCAAGACATGACAGCATCACAACGGAGAGAACACATTCCAACAAGATTGACACCCGCACACTCCGACACTTATTACCCAGGACCTGATTGACCAAAAAACCAAGTTGGCAAGAACCAACTAGCTAGAGTTGGTGATTCAGACAGAAAGCAAAGAAAACTAGCGAAAGTACAGATGCTACTCTATCACAAGAGATTTGATAAAAAAATTAAACAAATTCATCAAAACAGACTCTAGCATCGATCACAAGATACAACTCTGCTAGCTTTGTTAGAGTTGGTAAACAGAGCAGATTCAACAGCAACACTAGTATAGCAGCAATCCAAAAGGCACAATTTCCATCCGGAACATCCCCACTTCTAGCATACTAGAAGCAGTACAGCTAGCTTTGATCAATACCAGAAGCAAACATTAGCAGCTTTAGTCCTCGAAACCTTACCAAAAAACATTGTCCCACTGTCCGGAAACCAAATAGATCGGCCATAAAAAAAAAAAATAGAATTCACGCGGCTCCCAACAGTACCAGTAAAAAGAGTACATGAACACAAACCAGTAGCAACATATTAATGTTGGGCTTGTGAAGCCTGACTCGATTTGGGTCGTGCTTCGCTGACGGTTCAGCGTTCGACCTGCTATACACTCGGATGTTACATAGGTTAATTTGTAAATACTTGGCGATGTAAACCATAGATTATAAATACTTGTTAAGCGCAGCGGCCGATGTATTGCACTACTCTTTTCATTCGAATTACTTAGTGAAAACTGGTGTGAGTCGTAAGTGTACTCAACTATATATATTGTCGGGGAATCACGTAAAAATCTCATGTCTTGTGTTCTTGTTTCCTGTTCTGGATTGTTCTTTACGCACTGTGTGTTTGTTGGTTTAGCTCAACAATTAACAGCTCGACATCACAAGAACAGTACAGTTTGGTAAGAATTTGGTAAGATGGCGCAACAGTAGTACAGTTTGCGATTAGACAATACCAAAACAACTATTAGAGAGATTAATTAAATGAGGTTAATTACAAACTGATCATGCAAGAAAATTAATGCATGCATGTTTCACAAGCATTAATTAATCAAATCGGTGCCCGCTTTGAATGAAAAAGTTGCAGATCGATGGAACTAAATTATTATTATTTTGTTAAAAAAGTAGTATATATCTGCATGTGTGTTATATATATAAGAGGATATACAACAAAGTACTTTTTCCTATGGGCCAACTTCTTATTTCTTAAGTTGGCACGGCAATGGACTGACTATAGCCGTATCGATTCACATGGAAGTGCATGCATGCTTTGCTTTTGGGTTTCTTCTTTGTAGTACTCCATCTCTGACTACTACTGCATCTGCATGATCAATTTCTAACATTCACAACACATGTACGTACTATATATCTTTCAAAACTGCTTTTCAAAACACTTCATGATCACTTTCGGCTTGTGAAAATAACTCAAACCGGTACGCTTAATTAATAATTTCATGTGTGCGTGTTTGTGTGTTTGGGACCGGATCAAATCCTTTGTACCGTTTTTTCTCTGTACCTTTGTTCTCATGCATTTTTAGCCATTAATAATTACAAGGCAGTTTTATTTATTTATTTTTTTAAGTTTACGATGCAGTTTTAATTTTAAAACACTGGAATTTTAATTAAGACAGAATCTAACAACTCAAAACACACGGATATATACATGGGAACTAGTCGGTGTACGTGGTACGTTGATGGGTCGGCACTAGCTAGGAGACATGATGCATGAGTTATCACCACTCCTTTTTCTTCCCAAATTAAAGCTGTTTTGTAACCATCAAAGCAAAGCCCTGCAGGACCATAAAGACAATCAAATCAAAAGCAACGAGTTTACATAAATATGGTGCCTGTTTTTTTTTAAAGCGAAAAAAGAAAAGAAAGCATACGGCCGGCCCCCCCGCCCGCCTTCAATTTTGGGACTCAACAACTCAACATTTGTATGCTATCTACCTCGTGGGATCGAAGTTTCTAAATCCCGATCGACTAAATCGATCATAAGCCAAGCCCGCATATTTTGACTAAATTACTAATATATAGTATATGACTTTGCCTAAATCTTTGAAATTTGTTTTTCATTTAACCCCAAAAAATTTGGTATGGCCTTGTTGAATTGCTTAAAACACCAATGAGCTCTTAATGCCTCCTTTAGTGGAGGCATGGTTCGAGCCTTGCTGATGTATACAATATTGATAAAAAAAAAAAAAATTGTTTGAAACGTCCATTTATTGTAATATTTATCTTGCCATGCAAATCTTGCAACCTTTTTTTTCTCCCTGGGTTTTACTTCAATATCTTTGAGGACTGTTTGGGCAACCCATGATAGTTCGTGGATAATCACTAGTTGGAAAATATTACTCCCTTTATCACCGTTTTCACATCAACAATCGTACGTAACTAGTAACCTTAAAAGTTCCTTTCTAAAAGCAATTACGACAAAGTAATAATTGTTTTACAATCTGCTTTGCTGATCACTGTCACGTAAGGCAGCACAAACACGTATCGGGGGCCAAGTTCGGGCCGGGAATGACTTATGCATGGCCAAGTCCGACTCATTAATAATCGGACTTCATTTAATATTCTCAAGCAAGGCCCTCTTAAATTTTCATTTCCTAAAGCCTGTCCAATAAGCCCATTTATTTTTGTGAACTATAGTGTCCAAGTATAAATTAATTATCCTCGCTATAATAAATTGAAGTTTGCAATCATTATAATTATATTAATACGAAGACTAAGGATTGTATACGTATATGTATATGTGTGCATTAAAAGAAGGGTATTGTGTATATATAGGTATAGTAGTAGCTTTTATTTTCGTTCTTAATACTTTTTGAATGTATAATTATATAATGCACATTATTGTCATTACTTTATTGGGTCGGGCTGAGCCGAGCTTTATTTTAAGAGATATTCCCAAGCACATCCTGTTAACTAAGCGGGTTTTAAAATTCAACCCAACCAAATTTGATAAGCTTAAATACACATCCCAAACTCTTAAAAAAACGAGCTAGGTTGGGCGGAATGAGTAATATTTCACCAACCATAAACTTTAAACCCGATAAGAATACACATCCCAAGCCCTTAAAAAAATGAGCTGGGTTGGGCCGGATGAGTAATTCACCAACCATAAACTTTCTTAAAAGCTAGACTTGAATTTTTATTACTAATAAAGTGTGGTTCTTTATGTGCTTAACTTTCCTTCTTTATTGGTGCTTATCTTTCCTTCTTTAGTAGAAGGAGTAGCTTTTATTTTCGTTCTTAATATTTTTTTGATAGTGTATAATTACATAATGCACATTATTGTCATTATTTTATAGTGCCGGGCTGAGCTAGAGTAAGAGATATTCTCAAGCTCATCCTGTTAACTAAGCGGGCTTAAAAACTCAACCTAACCAAACCCAATAAGCTTAAATACACATCACAAGGCCCGAAAAAAACGAGCTGCGTTGGGCGGGCTAACGGGCAGGTGTGCACCCCTACAGTTTCCTGTGATGAGTAATTCACCAACCATAAACTTTCTTAAAAGCTAGACTTGAATTTTTATTCCTAGAAAAGTGTGGTTCTTTATGTGCTTATCTTTCCTTCTTTATTGGTGTGATTTGGCAGCTGCATGCCTAGGGCGGTAAACGAATCGAATCGAGCCGAACCCTGTTAAGTTTGGTTCGGGTTCGTTAAGGTACTAGTCTGGCTCGAGTTCGATTTGAGCCTGAACAACTTGACTCGAGTTCGGCTCATTAAAATTTTTCAAAGCTCGGGTTCGGCTTGGTTGAGTTCGTTAAGGTACTAGTCTGGCTCGAGTTTGACTTGGGTTCAATTCGAACCTCAACGTCTTGGCTTGAGTTCAGCTCGTTAAACTCAAACAAACCGAGCCGAGCCAAATCTAAGTTGAAATTGAGCTCGTCAAGACTTGGGTTGGGTTGGGTTTGGCTCGGCTCGGCTCATTAAACTCAAAAGAACCCAAACTCTCTCGTGATCGTATAGAATTTGGAAGAAAAATAAGTATTGAATTATATACAACATGAAAGTGCCTCAAAATATCTAACCTAGAGAGAGAGGGAGAGAACGGAAAAAATAAAAGGATTTGATTACTTCTTCTTTTGACAAAGCAGAGGTAATTAATGACTCTCTCTTTCTCCAATTAAGGTATGAAGGAAGCTGATTTCTTCTCTTCTTGGAGAAGCTTACGAATTAGTTTATTAAGGAAAACGTAGATTCAATTTTAAAGGAAAAAACGGATGCTACTCCGTTTTAAGGAAACAACGTAATTATCAACTTTAAAAAAGGATTGTTTCCTTTTAGTATATGAATCAAAAAAGGTTTATTTCCTTTTTTAATGTAGAAAAATCAATCTAAATGGAAACAAAATTAAAAGTAATTATTGAGTTGGATGTAGGAAAATTAAATAGGAATACCTTTTTTAAGGAAACAACGTAAAAACAATCCATTGAAAGAAAATACCAGTCATAAGATTAGGGGAGTTTATATGAGGAAGTATTCTCTCAATCAGACGGCTACAACTAGCATGAAATATTGATCGAACAGTTGGAGAGAGTGCTGGATTTATATGTATAGACAAAAAGCTTTGTTTTATAATATAAACTAGTGCTAACCCGTGCCTACGGTACTACGCATCTCAGTTGGAAGGAGATGGTAGTTGTGTGATTTAGGTGAAAACCATGGGCACTTAACCGAAAAGTGGAAGGATGCACTACAGCCTTTGGATCAAATGAATCTAAGCCGTTCCAACAACTTGTTCCCACACCATTCTGTTTTATAATAGAGATTTTTTGCGTGAGAAGACCAAGAAGGCCTTTGCTGAATTCTAAAAGGGACAAATAAAAAGATGAAGATGATCGGTCATTGCATCATTTGAGAAAGGGGTGGGTGAGCTTCAATCGAAGTTATTTTCGTTCCATTCTACTTTCTTTTTTACCTCGGCAAAGCGAAACTTTTATAAAACGTATCAAAGGATATATTGAGGGGGAAACGTAGATGAGCTTATACTTGCTCATCCACAAAAACGAAATACAAAGTAGCATAAAGGAGCATCCAACCTAAAGTTGGATGTTACAACACCTTTGAATCCAGAATAAAGTTTCAGCTTTCGAATTCCATTTAGAATTAAAGCCCTTAAAATCCTCCACATAGTACACCTTGATTTCGAACTTTATTTTCATTCACATAGCCACCTTGATTTTGATCAGATCCCCTACCTCATTGTCATTGTCGGGTGACTCGGGTTGTTGAAGATATTAGTCGTTCATTGCCAGCCATAATGACCAAAGAGAGTGACATAGATCGAATGTCGCCTCCTGAATGTGTCTTTCCAAATTTCACAACCTGTTACTAAACCACCAAGTTGTTAAGTCTGCCACAGAAGGACATACTCAGAACACATGCCACCCCACTTCTACCTTTTTGGTAACTGCTATAATAGGTGTTTAAGGCCTGACTTGGAAAAAATAAAATAAAATAATTGGGGCTTTGGAGACTAAAGCTTTAGTTTAATTTTGCATCTAATTTATTGACAGTGAATATTTTGTTCGGAACGAACTACGTGCTGGATTTTTCATTTTACATTTACTACGTACAACAATAATAACTTATACATACCCTATGGATGGTTTACATATCAAAATCCGAAATACGTACTGTCCAAAACCTACCCAAGAAATAAGAATCTTTGATCAATCATAATAAACAAAGAGCCTCAAATAGTCAATGAAGTACAACTTAAACCGAACCACGCTTCATAAAACTCAATAAATATGATCACAACTAGGGTTTTTGTTTTGCCGGAGGCCGACTTTAGAGAGAAGGATATTTCCTTTTGTAAAGGCGTAGGGATAGAGAAATCTCCTTTTCGTGCTTTTGTGCTAAGCCTTAGATCATGAGTGTAACTTTTGAATTTTAGTACTCCATTCTTTATCGCAATTAAAGAGCCTTTGATGTATAGGAATATGCGGATGGGTACCTTTCGACAAAGACTGAAAATGTTGTGCCAAATATGAGGTCTTATAGTAGTAAAAGTTACAGGCCCCGGCCTTAAATGAGCATCTGAAGGAAAAACCTGGCTTTCTAGAGCCGAGTCAAATATGACGTTGCTTTAGTTCCAGAGTTAGTCCGCTTGGTTGGTGAATTTATTTTCTACACAATTAAATTAGAGTTTGATTCATGGTGTCAGGTCTCGAGAAATAAATTTCTTGTGAATCCTCTAGTCCTAGCTTGAATGTCTTGCCTTTGACGGGAACATGGAGGGATTAGTCGAGGTACGTGTAAGTCGGCTTGACACCCCTAACCGTTGAAAAAAGAAAGAAAGAAAAAGAATCATGCATGTTTTTTTTTTTTCTTCGGCAAAACGAAACTTTTATAACACTCGAAAGGATACATATAGCAGGCTCGAACAAATAAGGATTACACAAAACAGATACTAGCTAGTTCAAATAAGAAATATGAGACAGCTAAAACACTACCTTCCAACAGAAAGTTGGATGGCAAATAGCTCACCACTCAAACAAGTTACAGTTTCATCAATCTGACTCCATCTAGAAAAATCCTAAAGTCCTCAACCGAATACACCTTTATGTTGAATTTTGCCTTTACTCACATTGCGACTCTAGTTTTAATCAAATCACCTACTTCCCCAGCACTTGTAGTTGCATTATTGAACAAATAAGCATTTCTTACCAGCCACAAAGACCACAAGGTTGCGAAGAACGTAGCATCCCACAAATTTTTTTCCCACTTCTTGAATCTGTTGTGACCCCACCAATTAAAATGGTCTTCCACATAGATAGGGCAAACATATCTCACATGCCACCAATCCATAATACGCGACCAAACATCCCAAGAGAATCATGCATGTTGCTCTCTTGTAGCAGTAAACTTTTTTCTTTTTTGTTTTGTATGTTTTGTTCGTATCTTTTGAATTTTTATTAGATTCGTGTCATATTTTTTCGATTAATTATCTATATCAACAAGAGGAATCTAAAAAGTTAAAAATTATGAAAAATTTCATTAAAGACGAAAAAAATACCAAACAACTGTATTCTTTCTTTTTCTTTTTTTATCTAAAGCGTCATCTTATATGAACTTTTTTTTAACATCGGTCCACGTTCTTATACTTTTCTGATTCTTCTTGTTGAGAAGAATTATTAACCTCAAAAATTACAGCAAAAAGCTCAACAAAAAGTTGTGAAAAATAAAAAAATACCGATATAGGTTTCAAACAAAAATGTTTAATTAGGAGAACACAGGTGTGACAAGTTTCTGAAGACTTAAATTAATTTTTTCTTTTCTGCTATTGCTCTTGCTGTTTTGTTTCATCCAATAGTGTTCTTGGATGTTATTTCTTTGGATTGTTTAGTTGTTATTTGCCTAGTGTTTTCATGCCAACATTTGTTGGGATGGTTACTTTAAAACAAAATTTTCATTCCTGGAATTGGTGCAGAGCCGGCTGAGAGGGGAGGTGGAGGAACCAAGCGCTTCCGGCCGGCTCCCAAATTTTAGAACAAATTCGGGGCCCACTTCGATATAAGTTATCTATAAGTATTTGAAAGATTCCATAGGTAACATTTTTCTCTTACAATTGTATACTTTTAGGTCAAATTTTTTGTCACATAATTTCATAGTTTTATTCTTCTTCTAAATAAAATTTTGAAGATGTAGGGAGCCCAATATTGGGAGTTCGCTTTCGGCCTCCAATAAGTTTGAGCCGGCTCTGGTTCGGTGTACCCATTATCGGATTCTAATAAGCTCATCTATTTTGCCGAGACGAACGATAAAAAAACTGTAAAGGCAAGAACACTACATGCATCTGAAACATATTTAAGAAAAATGCAAGCTAATTAAACCAATTGTCTCTCGCTATATATAAATATTGGATTTGTTGACTCAAAATAAAAGACCCAAAAGGTTAAGCTAGTTATTGAGTGAAAAAATTCCAACGTTATATTGTATTAAGTGAAAGAGGATAGTTGAGAGAGAAAATGGAATCTCAATCCTGTTACTCATTGAACACATGCTTAAACAGCCATAAGCGTACGTTACAATCACGCACATGTACATCCTAACTAGCACTAACTATTACACCAAGATTATGATCCAGTGCCATTCAGGCCATTGTGCACACCAGTGATACTGGACTGGACAGGACAGGCTACCAAAAGAAACATACAGAAAATAAATCAACAATATTGAAAGAAACCAGTACGTATACATGTGTACACATTTATGCAAATTAAAATTTCAATCAAAAAAACATTTTTATAAATTAAACCGTTATGGATAGTTGCATAGCGGTTATCAAGGCTTTGTTCGTTTGCTAGTTTTGGTAATGAGTGGAGAGATAAATAGGATAATGATTGGATAGAGAGATAATGCATAGAGAGAGATAGAGAAAGAGAGAAATAAAAGTAATAATTAGATAAATAGAATAATGATTAGAGAGAGAAATATGTTAATGATTAAAAAATAAAACTAAAACAAAGCTAAACCTACAAAACAAACAAAGCCCAAGTGTTACTACACATTACTTATCTTGGGAAATTAAAAAGAAAAAGGAAAAGTGTTACTACGTACCCATATATAACAACTACAGTAGTTCATGCATGCTACTTTAAAAATAATTGCGAGAATCACTGTTGCGACACATACAGCTTTACAAATACGTTTACACAGAAAGCACTTTCTCTTTTTCTAAATCCATTTCCGAATCCAACATATCATGTCCATTTTTTCTTTCTTTTGTGCATCTGTTACGCCATGCATCGTAAATAAAATTCTAAAAGAAACATGCTTTTCATTGATGTCGAGAGTAGCTTTTCGAAAAGCTATTTATTCTTCCCCAGAAAATAAATTGAATATTGTAATTTTTTCACATGGTGCAGTACTGTTTGGAATCTATGTATGAGTGTATGACCATAAAAAGATGATAGTAGCCCAGTAGCAGCACTAGCAATTATAATGTCTGCATTATTGAGGAATTTGCACGATTCACAAACAGTATTCCCCTCTCTTTAACCCTAAAGAAGCCGCCGCCCCCATCTCCTTCCTTCCCCTCCCTCCCAAGGTTTTACGCCCCAATGGGTGACGGAAAGAGAGGGATTTCTTCCTCTCGTGGAGTTTTTCCATCTCCCGATCCTAGATCTTGGAAGGTTTCCTCTCCTTCCCCTTTCACCTTCATCTTCCTCCTCTCCAAACCACCATCAGCTGCCCCTCCTCCGCCTCTTTTGACATGTAGTCTAACGGCTTTTGGAGGTAGTGCCTTATAGATCGTGGTTGCCGGAGGGGGTGATCTAGGTTGGTGAATGAAATATGCTCCGATACGGCAGACTTCGTTCGGTTTCATTGCCAATTTTTCTTTCCTTTTTTTTTTTTTGGTTCTCTTCTTTAGTGTCTCCTGTGCAGGATTTCTCCCTGTTTATGGGGCTTCTATCACCCTTGTGGGTGTTTTTGGTTGTTTTCTGCTGTTTGGATTGAGCGATAGGTTTAATTGGAGTTGGAAGTAGTCTTTGGACTAAGTCCCCCTCCTATTTGGTTTCTTGATCCCTTGTTTAGAGATGAAGTTTCTTCTTGATGACTGATGTACTGTTTCTTAGATCTATAATATCACATGTTATTATTTTGGCAATAAACGGACTATCGGAATCGAGATTAAAAAAAAAAACTAGTCACTTTTTTCACTTTTTTTTAGCTTAAAAGTGGATATTTTCAAAAATATTTGGTTAAAAGTAAAAAAAAAAATTACTTTTTCCAATTCCCCCCATTGGGATGAATCAATAATCCACAAAAAAATTGGCACAAAACGCATGAACGCAATTTTTTTTTTTGAATAATGACAACTTTCAAAAGCTCCTAAAAGTTAAGCAGAACTCAACCTTGAGTAGGGGTGTGTGAAGTCCCACATCGGGAAAAGATAGAACCATAAAGTGGTATATATGTAGTAATGACCACTAGCTACTATTAACTTGAGTTATGACTTTTGAGCAACGTGATGCGGGTTAGTAGGTTAGTTGATGTGGGTCATTACAGAGTGCTAATAAGCCAAACCAGCCAAACACAGTATAGTGATATAGTCAGGTTTGGCTCAACTATTTGTTACATGTGATCGAGTTTGACTCGAGCTAGAGAATTTTTGAATAGTACTAATTGTTTAAGTTCAACTCACATTCAAAGTAGTGGTGATTTGAGATTTTGAGGCATACAAAATCAAACACGGCTTTTACCGTCCGGACGAGGTTTACGGAGCACCAAGAAATCAGGCCGAAACCAACAGAATCAACATGGAATTGAAGTGCATGGACAAGAATATAGAAAGTTGTTTTGAAAATGTTTGATTGACCTTTCTCTGGTCAAGAAATAATACATAAGTCTAAAGTTTGTCTCCACAAGTAGTTTAATATAATTACTAGTAAAGAAGGGGGAGATATCGATGAAAAGTGATATGAAGAATGTCATTCTTTGCTTTTTTGAAGATCATGGATGCATGAATGGGAACCATATAGAAAATATTCGCCAAATTGAAACACTAAAATATTAATTCATGAAAGTAATTAAGATTAAAAAAAAAAAGGAAGGTGAACCCATAATTGATAATTAATGTTGTACAACCTTAGAGAACTGGAAAGAAGGATCATCATAATAAAACAATAGTAGTAGCTTATGCTAGTTTAATTCTCCCGAGGTGAAATGTTGAAGATCGAGACACCCTTTTACTTAGGTAGACTGGTGAAAGAGCAGTTGTGATGCAAATTCATGAACAGAACCATGGATGATATATCTTCCAAGCACTAAAAATGGTGATATGAATTTATAAGGGATCGGAATTGATGTTCACAAAAAGAGTTTACAACAAGGATATTGGTCTTTATCTAAGTCACATAATGCGCGTGCAGATGCTAGAGCGCGAAAGTGAAAACGTCTTTCAAAAACATCCCAACCCACTACTATTTGCAAGTGCAAAGATTGAGAGCGCAAGTGCATAGTGAGAATTGAGAGCTGGTGGTGCGAAGGCTATTTTAAAAGATTATGTGACTAAGGTCTTGATGGCAGGCGGCGAGGGTATGGTTCTCAGGAGATGCAAGTGCTGGAACTGAGATGGGATTTTGCAGGGTTATATATATACATTGATGGATTGGTGATGCCGAAATATTTCTGGTATGGCGCCCTTCTGGTTTCAAAATGATTCAATATTTCTGGCATGGATTGGTGATCAAGTTGTTTTGCTGGAAACACATGGGCAAAAGTACTTCTAATGCTGCAGCTGTTTTTGGTTATCTGGTGGATCAGTTAATGGTGAAACATTTTTGTGCCCAGTGTTCGATGCTTATTTTGGTTCCTAGCTAGGTGGCATATAATTGTCGGAGTGCGGGGCCAACATAATTAGAATGCTTGTCACTCGATGTGATGCTGTAATGCTTAGGGTCCATTTAATCTTTATAATCCGTTTACAAAGATTAATGAATTCCTTCTTTTCTATTGAAAAAATTACGGTCATGGTTCTAAATAGTATGATTAATTTGGAGACAAATCGGTCTTGACAGTTTCAAGCGATCGATTTGTAAATTGGGATTCACAAGTGATCTTATCAACCATATCTGGCTTGGGCACATACCATAGTTTTCTAACAATATTCAAATTTTATAATTTCAATTCGTGAGATAATTAAAAAATAAATGCTACATCAAACATTTGTGGCAGGCACGAATCCCCATCTGATCGAAATCGCTACCAATGGTGGTCATTCAAAGCCTTTTTTGTATTTTTATAACCGGATGTCTAAGCTATAGTTTGCGGGCATCTTGACTAATATATTCAAAGACCTTATAGTTAACGATCGGACAAACCCTACAATCACCTAAAGATTTAATTTGGAATGTTTCCATCTTTCATTGTTCCCCGTATTGGACTGCCTGTATAATGCAAAACCAACGACATGAAAGCGATAGGATCCTAATTTGATCCACTTCCAAGCCAAATTGATGAAAATAATTCCAAGCTCATGCCGCAAATACTTTTCAATCAGAAATTATTACTGTACTATTGCGAATGTGATCGAGACATGAACTAACCATCTCCTTAGGATCCGGACCCGTCGCTGGTTATATATGGACCGGAGGAAATAGTCCTTATTTTGACTTTCCATTGGTAGATTTAATGTTTCAGATTTTCTCATAAACTCTAACTGTAAAGAATTAACTGCTACCGAATACCGGTAAGAGTTTAAAAATACATTCAAACCATTGCTTGCAGCAAATGAACGGTTCCGTTCGGGATTGTCTCCTCCAGTAAAAAACACGGACCATCGAAGATCGAGTTTCATTTTTTCCACATGATATCTGTACTTTGCAGCGGGCCGGCCGTGGTGTATCACTTTCTGTTTTGGGAATACGAATAAATATGTAGACAGGCAAATCCATATATCCCCTTGTATATTTAGGTATTCCACTAGTACCTAAATAGTTTATGATATTTTTCATTCATCCCCCTAAAGAATTGCGCTATTGGCCCTTATTTGTCCCAATAACTATTGCTTCACTATTTTCTCTCTTTCAACACATCTTTCAGTGATAGTTGTATGTCAAAATTGAAAATTTTCATTGTGAATATATAACAAACCCATCTAAAAAATATGTTTTACTGACTGAAAATGGCATTATATAGGCTCGATTGTGAAGAAAAAATTTCAAAATAATTAACATGTGCTCCTTCGTTGAATTTCTATATGACCATCGATCTGCAGGAAACCCCAGTTATGCATGCACCTATTTAGTCAACATATATTGATTCCTTATTTTAATGATACTTAACAAAAGAGTCGTGACAACATTAATGTACATCTGTGCATTTAATGACACTTAACAAAATTAAAGTTCATATAAGATGATTTAAAAAATCCCTCAAATTTTTGAGTCTTGACTTTTTCGACGGATTCTACAGACATTTTAAAACTTTGATATATATATTTTTACACTTTTTCAATTACTCTTGTACGTTGTGACGGAAAATAAGGTATAATAATTCAACATGAACTAATCTTGTAAAAATGGGGAGAAAATAACCAAAAACCACGTGCAAAAAAGCCTGGAAACGTTATAGCGAATCCCAATTTTGGGCACAGTGTATGCCACATTTATCTGACCCTGTAGATCCGTCTAAAAGTGGCATCTAGCGACTGTGGCCATGATCAAGGCTGGCTAGATATATATCGTACAAAATGAATGAATGCGTAGCGAATAGAGACACTACTAATTTAATTATTTAACGACTACCTTTTCCGTGGTCCTTCGCTTGAAAAAATTTTCAGTGCGGAGTGGGTACGTGTCCGCTCATGCATCCGAACCGTCTATTTTATTTTTGAACGGTTCAAATTTGGAGATCGAGAGGAAAGGAGATAGAAAGTGTTGGAGTGAGAGAAGAGAGAGGATTTCAATGCGAGCCGTCCAAAAATGAATCGGACGGCTCGGATGCGCCGAGCGAGTACCACATGGGATAAACCCACTTGGCATTGAAAAATATCTCACACTTTCCCAATCAGCTTATAAATATACACGTCTCGTCTGGTCTCATTACACACAATAACGAGAGAGAGAGAGAGAGAGAGAGAGAGAGAGAGAGAGAGAGAGAGAGGCATGCAATTTTCCATTCAACTTTGTCTTCATTGATAGCAAGTAGCTAGCTAGTTTTTGGTTCTTAGCTAGCTAGAGAGTACTTTATAGGAGTAGAATATAGTTAGAAGAAAAACAGATGAAAATTATGGAAGCAAAGAGAGCATATTTGGCTGTTATTCTCATACAGTCCATATATGCAGGCATGTTTTTGCTTTCAAAAGCTGCATTTGACCTGGGTATGAACACCTTCGTTTTCGTTTTCTATCGACAAGCTGCTGCCGCTGTTTTCTTGATTCCTCTGGCCGCTGCCTTCGAATGGTATTACTACTCATTTTCTTCCATCTCCAACATTGATGATATGATATTCTTCTCTAGGAGCTTTATAACAACTTAATAATTTCTTTTAAATTAATGCTGGCTGGACAGAAACATGTTGCATATATATATATAAGGGACCGATGATAATTATTGTACAAAATTTATCTTATTTATCTTGTTTTTGTTGCAGGAAAAATGCACCACCTCTGTCATTCGTAACCTTGTGCAAGATCTTTTTTCTTTCTCTTTTCGGGTACAATTTTAATTTCCCCATTTATATGATTTGTTGCGAAAAATCATATAATGATGATGCCTTCATTAATTTGTGATTATTATTAAATTTCAGGATTACGTTAAGCTTGAACTTATATGGTGTTGCTTTGATATATACATCTGCAAGCTTGGCTGCTGCAACTACAAACTGCATTCCGATCATTACTTTCTTCATCGCACTTTTATTCGGGTGGGGACTCAATATTGTTTTTCATTTCAAATTATTATTGAACCGTATATTAAAATTCTGTTGGCTGATGTATCTTTTTCAATTGATGGGGCAACGCACATCATTTGCTTAGTCTTAGTGAAGTTGGTGATGAGTGAGTGTCGAGAGAATAAGGGATGTGTATTTAGAACCTTATTATTATCGTTGGATTAATTATACATTTTTAAAATGTCCTCTATCGCCCACCACTTTCCCATGCTTTAATTATTGAGAATTTATCTTCAAAGAAATTGCTTTTTTTTTTTCTCAATAAAATAATCTTGGGCTCCCTTTTTGAAGAAGATTTTGGGCCTTGTTTCCTACGAGATGGAGTCTCCTTACCTTAGAAAAATCAAGTGGGTCTTGAAAAATTGAGAGCCTTCCAATATTAGAGGACTGGAGAAAGCTGTGAAGGCAGTGGCGTAGATTCAGCTGAAGCTGTAGATCGAGCTGCTTAAATGTCTTCATATCTATCGCTGCTTTGCTTAGCTTTCAATTGGATTCCGACCACCAAATGAAATGGAACAAGTCATATCGAGAAAATATAAATTGGTGTATCTATTTTGATAAACCAGAGTTCGCGCCAATTTACACATACCCCGAGCTTGTCTGCATGCGAACTTGATGGATCTGTAGGTCCCTTACTCGATATCATGCTCCCTTGCACTCGACCAACCCATTGGAGTTAAGAAGGAAAAAAAAAATAACTTTATTGTTCTTATCGTACTGTCTCCCTAACATGTGGGCCCAAAATCATTTCAACGTGGAGAAATACTTTGAGATGACTATAGATTGATATATAATTAACAATCAACCACAAGAATTTGCAAAAGAGATAAAAAAAAATCATTAACATTTGATATCGATCTCAGAAAGGGAGAGTGCCGGAACAGAAGCTCTAGAACGAGCAATCTAGCTAGTAGTGGTGACATATCATGGGTACTCTTAAATGCGCATGTCGTCACTTGGGTGCAATGTGACTTGGTTGGACACCATGCTGTTGGGGATCAATTTTCGGCCCTACCCGCAACCTATGGAAGCGCAATACAAAATAAATAAACACATGCACAAATTAAAGACGCACAATAATTACACGGTTCGGCCCCAATGCCTACTCTACAAAGAGAGAGAGATTCCACTGTATGAAAAATAGAAGATTAGAATGTGAGATGAAAAGCCCTCCCCGAGCTCATAACACCATGGCTCACGCAATATTTTTTACTCACCACTCACATCTACTCTCCTCTCACATTATGACTGATGTATCCAGCAACCCCCCTAAGGGGCTGCCTCCTCACACAGTTATACTTTAAAGCACACGACACCTTCTGGACTTGACCCAATGCCATGTATATAGATAGCCCTTGCTTAGGAAGAGATAAGAACACAGAGTAAATGAGGAAGAAGTTTCTGGACCCAAGCAATGGTGGAGATTGTGTTTGCTTGGATCCAAAAACTTCTCCTCATTAATTTGTTGGGATCCATGCACCCCTCTCATTGCTGAAAAGTAATTGAGATTACTTAAGACTCCCTGCAAGTGGGCGATGAGATTAAGCCCTAGATTACTTGAGGTACGCATAAACACATGATCCAAACACTTGAGTTATCAAAATATATTATAACTCGTATGGGTTTTGGCCATTGGCCACTGCTCGAGGACTAATAAATAGTTCTCAATTATGGGGTAGGAATACAAAAGAAAATGTTTCACCTTATTGAATAGCCATGGTATACAATATTTTTGCACATAAATTTATTGGAGCCAAGCAGAGATAATTATCGGGCCTAGCTAGCACGGGTACTTGATGCTAGTTTTGAATGAATGCGCGCAGGATGGAAATGGTGAGGCTGAGGACAAGTGGTGGGATAGCAAAGGTTGCAGGGTTAGCAATATGCCTTGTTGGTGTCGCAACAATTGCCTTCTATAGAGGCCCCACCTTGAAACTCTTGGTGCATCATCACCTCTTGGGAACCTACCATATTACTACTATACAACAACATGGTCATGAGGTTGCAAGTAATTCTCACACAACATGGATTAAAGGGTGCTTCCTCATGCTCATGGCCAATATTTTCTGGGGTCTATGGCTTGTATTACAGGTACTTAATTTCTTTTTTTGTTATTTAATCATCTGTTAGCGAATTTATACGGAAGAGAGAAAAAGAACAGAAAGAGTACTATAAGCATGTTATTAATTACTACTAGTTTTGGGTTGAAATTATATATACAGGTTCCGGTGATAAAAAGTTACCCTTCAAAGCTAGTTCTCACGGCTCTACAGTGCTTATTCAGTGCAATTCAGTCTTTCTTGATTGCCATTGCTTTGGAAAGAGATCCGAATCAATGGAGGCTGGAATGGAATGTTCGACTCTTGGCTGTGGTTTACTGTGTAAGCGAAATCGCAAACCCATAAATTCCCATTTCATGTATTTTCTTAATTACATGGTTCCATATTAGATAACTTAATTAAAAGTACTGCATTACTAATTAATAATATCTTGATCGATAATAGGGAGTAGTGGTGACTGGAGTGACATTTTACTTGCAAGCATGGGTGATTGAGAAGAAGGGTCCGGTGTTCTTAGCCATGTCCCAACCATTGGCCTTCGCCTTTACTATCTTCAGTTCTGCTTTCCTCTTGGGGGAGACAATTAGTTTGGGAAGGTAATATTTTGATCTGATTTTCCATATTCAATCCCCAATTGAAATTTATTTATTTTAGCAGGATCAAACATTTGGTGAAACAGTAAAACTACCTAGCTGCTAGTACCTACCATAGTGTTTCCGAAAACTCCAACATTCACACACATCATGACGTAGGATACATCGGAGTTGTTGTTGTTGTTGGCACACTAGTGTGTATCTTTAGGGAGAGTGGGGAACATCTTGAGGACCTGAGCCAGTAAATTGATCGATCAGAAGCGATCATATTTTAGGCTGGGTTCATCGATTCTATATAATTCATGCAAAAAATAAAGTAGAACAAACATCTGAATCATTGTGCATGGTCGGATGACATTGAAATCATCCTAGTCGTTCATTTATTTTTTTCAAAACAAATATAGCCCTATCATGCATGGAGTGATCGATCCCGTATTAGGTTGATTTGTGTCACAGGACCATCCACTTGACTAGCTTACATATATGAATGGATGGTTCTGATTAACTCACTGAGGCCGGGGTGGACCACACTGATCTCCCTCACACTCAAGGCACAACAAATGCCCCACTCTGAAGCATTGTGCTGCGTGTTGAATGATTTTAATTAGTAGCAGTTTAATTTCCTCTCATTACTTTTTATTACTGATCAATTGTGTTCAACTCACTAACTAAATTTATCTTGAATGTTTTTTGCTCTGTTCTGTGTAGTGTTTTAGGAGCAATGGTGTTGGTTGGAGGGCTCTACAGTGTGTTGTGGGGA
Source organism: Rhododendron mucronatum var. ripense (assembly GCA_019656295.1). Classification (NCBI taxonomy): domain Eukaryota; kingdom Viridiplantae; phylum Streptophyta; class Magnoliopsida; order Ericales; family Ericaceae; genus Rhododendron; species Rhododendron mucronatum. The sequence goes on from BPLT01000081.1 coordinate 1,819,166, forward strand.
AAGAATAGAGAGCATAAGGTGGAAGATGGGATTTGTTTAACAAGCAAAACCCCTGCTGCTGAGATAGAATGCTCGGGGTCAAACTCAAAAGAAGCAATAGTAGAGGCGACAAAAACTGTCCCAGTTTGTATTATGGTGTAAGTAAGTATAGGCTTGTCAATGGATCGGATTCGAGCTTCGAATCCGATGAGTTTCGAATCCGGCCAAATAGCTAGGTATACATTCTATATATGAATGGTTGAGCAGTCCCCCTCTTTGCCTGTGTCCGTTAAAAGCCATGGGTACCCAATTAGAGATATATAGGGCTGAATTTATTTTTATTTTTTTGTATTTCTTCTTGTTAGAATAATTAATATTAGGAAATATTATGTTACCATGTTTTCGAAGGTTTATTATTATGTTCCCTGTTTAGGCAGATTGTTATTTAATGTTTCCTAGCTAGTCTAGGTTTTCTTGTTATGCAACGTATTTCCTTTATTGGTTTAGGCATCTTAGTTACCAAGTATTTGTAGCCTATATAAAGGCATGTTATGATTATGTTTTAGTGTTTTTTAGACGCAATCAATGTAATAATGTATCATTTCGCTACAGTACTTCTCGTGTTCTCGGAAACGGAGAAGATAAAGTAAAAATGATGGAAAGTAGGAAAAATATTTGCCATTGTCGAATCATCTTCCGCTTAGCAATGAAACAGCGCGCGCTTTCGGAAAAACAGAAAAGGAGTTCCAGCTGTAAATTCCATTCTCTGCTTCTTCAGGCAGGGCCATGGACTATTGCAATTAAGTGATTAAAGATTAGATACCGTACGTTGCACCCAAGATCAACCCACTCATGAAACAAAGACGCAAGATTTTCTTGGGAGTCCCCCCCAATTGGGAGGATCCGAGAGTACTGTTACACTAAATGAGAAATACAAGATTTTATGTTGTGTATCTCTCTCTCTCTCTCTCTCTCTCTCTCTCTCACACACACACACTCTCTCCTGCCTTCACCTCACACCTTCCTCTCTCTGGCTAGAGCCTCGCCGGAGGAGCTTGGCTACCTCCCGTCGAGTCAGTCCTAACTTTTCAAGAGCTTAAAGCAGAAAATAAAAAAATGAGGCTCTTTTGTTAAACTATTATAAAGGGTAAAAACAAAAAAGGAAGACCTCTTAAAATTCAAAAAATTTGAAACACCTAAAGCGACCACAACATAAATTTTAGCTCCGGCTATATATGCACGGGCGAGCCCAGCCCGCACTCCTTGACACCCTCAGAGATTTTTGTCCCCACCCAGAATGCTGAGATAACAAGAGCATTCAATATTATTCATGGGCTTCTTGGGCCTAACTTGTTGGGCTTATAGATAATGTGAAGCCCTTATTCTCCAACAGGAACCAAAAACATCAAACCTCTATTTTAATAAACCTTGCAAAGTTTTCGTCCAACCAATTTGTATTGTTATTCGTTAATCGATTTTATATTTTGTATTTCTATTACCGATCGATATGCAACAATTAAAGGTCTCATATTAAAGGTATGTAGAGTCATCATTTCATTCCAGCAATTTTAAGTCTCATAAAACAATGAATATGAATGCTAGCTCCAAGTTATATACAGTACAGTATATGTTTGTTAAAAGTTTAATGAAAGTAGTAAAAGGATGCGGTTTCTATTAAGATGAAAAAAAAAAAAAAACTATACTCTATACATGTGGGGATTAAAACTAATCAATCTCCCGAAGAGACAGTGAAATAATACTAGTAGGTTTTATTCGTACTCACAATAAATGACAGGTTAGTATTCCCGTTTTCCACCAAATCATATTTATTATATACTGAAAACTTCATTGTGGTGATGAGGTACCACTACGTGATGTCTCCGACCACATTGTTAAAGGGTTCGTATATTTTGTTTATGATTCAAAAAGAGCATGCGACGGTGACAAAAGGCACACTGTATAATCACTTGAGAAAGATTAACAGCTACGTAGAGATTGCAATGCCTTTATTTGACCAATTAAAGATGGCTCAATCCCAGCCAACTTGACGAGATGGGGCCCGCGGAATCAACTTCAGAACCTTTACTAGGTTGGATATATATACTGCACACTACTACCTTCGTACTTGGGATGTCACATATTGGTAATTAACGTTGTCGTCACTACTTACACCATAATTTATTAATTTTAAAGCCGGCCAATGCAATTCTGTGTTTCTAGAAAGAAAGGGTACGGTACACGTGACACGTACGTTTGATTACAGAACACAATATAATTGTGGCTCTGGATGGTTACGTGAGAGGAGTGAGAGATAGATAGGGTTACTCCGGAATTGGTTGGTGGGTTTGCTCACCATATAATTGATCAATGTTAAATTTTTAATGTTAGGGCGTAAGAAAACAATTTCTTATGAATTTCCTAATTTCGGCGTAAATAGCTTGTCTTTAACTGAACAGGGGAGAAGATTTGTTGACATGCGTATAAATTGACCAGAACAGCCTTGATTGACAAAAATTTAGACCCGTTTCTGTAAGATTCGATTCTGCAACTTGGAGAAAATTACATCACCAGCAATTCTCTTGGCTTGTGTGGTCATTGATTTTGGATTGGTGGCATGTTAGTTGGGTGTGCCCGGCATCTTTGGTTGATCTATTTTCCTGGTGTCTAGGGAATGGCTTCAAAAACTTGGAGAAGTACTATATGTGGGAAACAACCTTTCATGCTACAATTTGGTCTTTATGATTGGTACGGAACGATTTTGTGTTCAACAATGCTACATGGCGAGTGGATGATCTTGGGGAGTTAATTAAAACTAGAGTAGCAATATGGGTTAAGGTGAAATTCGATATTAAGGTGCACTCGGTGAAGGATTTTAAGGTTTATCTTGACATTATGAGAAAGGTGAAAGTTTAAGTGCTTTGGAGAGGGGTGGGGCGGTCCAACTCTCTGTTGGATGATCCGGCCTCTTCTTTATTTTTATTGCTTTCTGATCTTATTTTCCTTTGCTCGTAAGCGCTTGTGCTTAGTGAGCCTCATCTCGATGTACCCCTTTCGAACTAATAAAATTCTTCGTTTTGCTGAGAAAAAAAAAATTTACATCACCAGTAGAAACTAATCTTAAACAGTACTACGTGGCCGGTCAGTACAGAATATTACTACTACTACTTCAAATTAATGCAACGCAACGCATTTTTCTTTGGAAAGATCATGCATGCCAAGAGATTTCATACAAGGTTCGGATATATCGTATATATTCATAACCGCTATGAGCAAGTAAACTGTATTGTCATGGTCAGGGCCGGCCAAAGAGTTTTGAGTGCCCAAGGTCAAATTAAAAAAATTGTCTCTAATACTTAACAATTTTTACATCAACGATCAAAATACGAGAAAGTCAAACCAGTATAAAGTTTTACTAATTATTACATCCGAACATAAAATACAAAGTCTTCAAATAGGCAAATACATATTATCTCAACAACGTATGAGTATCACTTGAATACCACTCGTCTTGTATTTCTAGAAGCAAAAGTTCTTTATGACAAATTCCTTCACTTGAAATCCACATCTACGGAAACACAACCTAATAGTCTGTGTGACCACCAAGAAAACTTGTTGAGAAAATAAATGAAAAAAGTACTACGTTGAGTCTCAGCAAACGTAGACCTTTAAAAAGATGCATATTTTCATAAAAAGAATCAATTTTTTTTCACAAATCAATAGATATCAATGAGTTCTTTTATGTTGTGAAAAAATTTAAATCTTTTAACAAAAAAATGCATATTTTTAAAGGATTAGGTTTGCGCGGCGGATATTTATTTAGGGATGGAGGGAGTAGTAATTAGTAAATGAGAATATAGAGAGTTGAACAAACAGATTGGATGAAGAAGAGGATGATGGGTGAGAGAGAAGGAGAAAATTGAAAAATATATTCTAGCTAGGAGTTTATGAGGGAAATAATAATTATTGTCCACTAGCTATAAATTGAAAAATTAAAGTCAAAATTAAGCTGTAGCTAAAATTAACAATTGAGGTAATTGTAATATGATATGTCAGCTGATTATTTTTCAAATGAGAGAGAAAGAGACAGTCATTTTGTTTGGTTTGCATTTTAGAAAATTATTTTTAAGAGTTCAGTGATAATAAGTGGAGAGAGATAAAAAAAAATTATTAAAAACTGTGCTGGGAATTAAAAGTTACTCTCAAAAAGTTAAACCAAGCGGAATGAGTGCGTGGTGCGGTTATTTTCCAGATATGAGAGAGAGAGAGAGAGAGAGAGCCTGACTGACAGTAACGGAAAAAAGTCAAAAACGTGCCAGACCTTTGCTTTTCTTTTCTCTTTTTAAAATGGATCAATTAATTCTTTGATTTACAAGAATGCCATCAAGTTTTTGGGTCATATGAGTTTTTGGCCTTTATTTGCATGTTTGAGCCTTTATTTGTATATTGAATGGAAATTTTTTATGGTATTAGGCTAAAAAATAGTACTAGTCAAACTCAAATACTAAAAATATTGAAATGCCCTAAAAATTAGACATTGTTAGAATGCCAAAGGCGGCCTGGGCCTTGGGATTGGGCCGCGGTAGTCATGGTTTATCTTACTGTTTCTATAAAGGAGAGATTTTCTCTTGGTAATTAACGTTGTTATCACGACGACTTGATGAGTATAACAGTAAAGCCGGCCAATTCTAGGTTCTAGAAAGAAAGGGTTCGGTTCACGTGACACGTTTGATTACTATAACACAATTGTGGCCCTGGATGGTCTGAGTACATGGGAGGAGAGAGAGAGAGAGAGAGAGAGAGAGAGTGTGTGTGTGTGTGTGAAACTGTGAGATTAATATCGATGTGAGCAAGTTGACGTCCCAGATAATACGTCAAGCATATATGTACACCAAAATCCACACAGCAGTCAGCACATATCCCATTGAGTGTTTCAACATCTATCATGGAAACGGATAAGAAAAAAATGGAAAAACGAAAAAAGAAAAGAAAAGAAGAGAAACTTTAAGAGAATACTTAGACAATTGAATTTCATTTGCTGAGAGAAAGATGAGAAATTTTTACCAGAAAAACAGGGGAGAAAGTTGCAGTGAAGTGATGTCGATGATGGGATTCAGATGAATACCTAAGAATTTCTAGTACTCCTAAGGGCGTAATAGTCATTTTACGTGGCCCTTCCCATGTATTGGGAATTTGTTTACCTCCGTTTCATGTCTAGATGAATTCCACAAAAAATACTCAATAGCTTGGGAATAAAATGCCCCTCTTCCTACTAAACGCGAATTCCCTCCTTCAACAAGGGAATACCTTGCCGTTATTCTCTCAATCAGTCATCGGGGGGGGGGTTGAGAGAGAGAGAGAGGGGGTTAGTCTGGAATTGGTTGGTGGGTTTGCTCGCCACATAATTAATCAAGGTTCAATTCTTAACGTCAAGCTGTGAGAAAGCAATTTCTTATGAATTTTTTAATTTCGGCATAAATAGCTTGTCTTTAACTAGATTGGATAGACTTTTTTCCCCTTTCCCTTTCTCTCTTTCTAGAATCATGCTGTCCCTCTCTCTCTAGAAACTCTTCCCAGCAGCTAGTTTGGGGGAGGGTTGGGGGGCTGCGCCCTCCTCCTCCCCTGCGCCTCCTCTCTCCCACCTTTCTTCACCCCTCTTTCTGCTTTGTTTCTCGGCTCCTCTCCGGTGTGGAGATCTTTGTGTTTGCACACACACTCGCATCTTTTGGTAGGTCCCACACACACTGAAGGTATAGGTGGTGTGAGCCCCAATGTGAATATAAGTGAATCTGTATAAGTGTTTGTGGTTTTAGAATGATTATTAGTATTATTTATATAGTATGTGCAAACACAACAGAAGATGAGGTGTTAGAGTACCACAATGGAATAACCAAAAGTGCTAGGTTTTTAAAGTTAATAATATTGGTGCAAAATTTTGGTTCTAGGTTTTTAAAGTTAACAATATTAATACAAAATATGACTCAAAATGTTATAATCAAACTTAGCGACCTCCTTAGAAATAATCAAATTTTGAATTTTGGACAACCAAAACTAACAACCTTTTGCAAATAATCAAATTTAATAAACCTCACATTCTCAATCAAATGCACATATCATTACAAAAAAAAAAAAGCATTCTATCTCTTCCCTTTTCCCCTCTCTTTTTCTTTTTCAACAATGTTTTCAAAAAAAATAATTTACTTTAAAAAAAATTTTAAAAACTGTTTTCCCCCAAAAATTATTATTTTTTACTTTTTTTAAAAAACATTTTTACACAAAAAAAAAATTTTTTTTGAAAAATTGTTTCGTATAAGAAAATATTTTTTTCAAAACCTTTTCTTATATTAAAGCTATTTTTTCAAAAATCATAATTACACAAAAGCTATTTTTCTTAAAATTGTTTTTCTTTTTAAAAAAAATTCAAAAAAAGGTTCAAAAATTATTGTCTATTTCTAATAAATAGTTTTATTAGTCTCAAAATTACTTTTAGAAAAAGCTATTTCTATGTTCACAGTTATTATTATTTTTGTAATTTAAAAATGTAATGTAACAATTTTTGGTTATTCAATTTTGATTATGCCATTGTGAACATCTACATTACGAACCTTAACAATTTCTTAATTGAATAATCAAAAATTGATGTGGCAATTTTTGGTTATTTATTTTTTATTATAGCATTGCGGATACCCTTATGGTGGAGGTAGAGTGTTGTCGTGGAGTGAAGCTACACGTGGTTCACTGTGAAAGTGGTGTTTGGTTATAGTGGGAATAGGTTGTGGGAAGGGTAATCTTATCATCTAACCATTAAAAGATGCTAACATCATTGCTTTCCCTTAAATATCTAACATCGTTGGAAGACCAGTTTATTTGGTGGGGTGACAGTAGATTCCGAAAATGGGAGAAATACTTATGGGAAGCTACTTTCTTTGCAATGTTGTGATCTTTGTGGTTGGTAAGAAATGCGTACGTGTTCAACAATGCTACAACAAGCTCTGGGGAAGCGGGTGAGTTGATTAAAACGAGAGTTGCAATGTGGGTAAAGGCAAAATTTGATATAAAGGTGTATTCAGTGGAGGATTTTAGGATTTTCTTGGATGGAATTAGATTGTTGAAGTTATAAAATGTTTAGGTTGTGAGGACTCCGCCATCCAATTTTCAGTTGGAGGGCTTTGTTTAGTCCGCCCTTTATTTTTGGTTATACTCGAGTAAGTACTTCGTATTACTCTCGAGCACCCTCGATGTATCCGGTTCGAGTTATTATAAAGTTTCGTTTGCCGAGCAAAAAAAAAACAGAGAGTTAAGTGAAGGGCATATTTGCATATTTTCAGGTAAAGTAAGGAAGGTTAGTGACATTTTAGAAATCTCCAAAGAGGTTTTTGTCTTTGTCAGAAAAGAAACCTCAAGGGAGGTCAGTGAAATTTGACCTAGAAACTAATCTTAAACAGTATGTGGAATTAAGTCGATATCGTAAATGTGAAATCAAACAAAACGATCAATCAACATGCATGTAAACGGTCATATCTGAACATAGTTTGGTAGGATAGGAGCAATATTAATTCTCTGATAATAGTGGTTCTTATATATATATTGACATGATCGATCGATATTGGAGGCTATCATGTTGATGTAGGCACCTCCTGAACAGGGCATCGCCGTACAAATATCTTCTTTCCTTAATTCCACTTCATAAACTAGGATCGTGGATATTCTCATGGCTAGGAATATCTACACACGATAGTACATCATCATCAAATAGAGTCGCCACCTAGTTTATAAAAATTAGGAAAAAATAGGTATATATTCCGAGTACAAGAGCCAATGGTAAAATAAGGGAAAGGTGTTAGGCACCCTTCGTTGCCCAGTAATGAGACCGGCCCATAATCATTCAAAATAAAATTAATATTTACTTTATTTAATTCTAAACAAGTAATCTGCTTTTAGCCTTTAAACAGTTAATATAGTGAGTCAGGATAGTAAGTAAAGCATGTATCATAGACAAACAAAAACAATAGGTTGTCCCAGTAAATGGATTCCACGGCCGGTGAATTGATCTCACGGCTGTAGGATCCCACTGGTTCAATGTATCGGCCGCAGGAATGATGTCTCAGCCGATGTTCTTCCTCACACTAGAACACGAACAGTTTAAACAGAAATCAAAATTTTAACACTACGATTAAAAATACATAACGATAAACAAACCATAAGCCCCTGAGCCTCACCACCTTGATCCCTCAGTAGCTTGATTGCTTCGAATTGAGGGTGATTGACTGACTTCCTTCTCAAAACCTTATGGTTAGGGTTTGTACTTCGGGGGTTTGATCGTCAGGGTGTAGCTACTCACGGTAAGTTAGGGCTTTTGTAAGGAAGGTATGAGAGAGTATTTTTACAGAGATTTGTAGCTAGAGAGGATGAATTGTATTGTTAATTTCGGAATCTTAAGGACTCTTTATATAGGCATGGGATGACTCACTCCAGCCAATCAAATGGCGTGAGTCGAAATGGAATTATAGAGTAGCAAGATCTCTATTCCGAATCTCTTTCGTAGCCTTAAAGAATCGGAGAATGGCTGCTAGAGTTTTGAGCACGAATTAAACGATGACAGAGCATTCCATAATCCTGGAAAAAGACTGTCTGGCGGCCGCTAGAAGGATCTGGTGGCTGAGGAATGTATCTCGCGGGCGAGGGATCGATCTCTCTAGGAGTTTTTCAAACACCATATTCCACAGGTGAAAGAAAGACGTGGGGGCCGTGAGACAGTTCTTGCGGCCGACAGATGCATTTTCCTAGGATGCTGTATTTCTGTCTGAAAGACTATTTGGCTCTCAATTGGGTCCTCTAAATTGCTAAAAGTACTCACCAAAGTCCGCAGGTTTACAAGAATTCAATCATCAATCACTGTATCAATTCATCATCGGGATAGTCCCCAAGATGGGAATTGAAATAATCGTTAAGCTAAATTGGAATATCTACAGTTGACATATCCACACTCAATTATCTGGTAAGATCTGTTTATTACCAGTGGGAGAATGGAGGTTACGCAAGAAGTCCAGTGTTGGAAGCTCTGTGGAAGAATCTTTGTCCCCCAAAGGTGGAAATATTCGCTTGGATGGCTATTCAATCCAAGGTGGCTACTAGATCCGTGCTTTTGGAAAGAAATTTGATTCCCGAGGGTCAATCTATCCTTTGCCCGTTTTGTTCACTGCAATTGGAAACTCCTCATCATTTATTCTTGCATTGCCAATTTTCTTGGGATGTTTGGTCACGAATACTGGATTGGTGGCATGTAAGTTGGGTGTGCCCTGCATCTTTGGAAAACCAATTCATTTGGTGGGGTGGCAGTAGATTCAAAAAGTGGGAGAAACACTTGTGGAAAATTACTTTCCTCGCAATGGTATGGTCCTTGTGGCTAGTTAGAAATGCTTATGTATTTAACAATGCCACAACAAGTTCTGGGGAAGTGGGTGAATTGATCAAAACTAGAGTTAAGCAATGTGGGCAAAGGCAAAATTCGACATAAAGGTGTATTCGGTGGAGGAATTTAGGATTTTTTTGGATGGAGTTCGACTATTGAAATTGTAAATTGAATGGTAGTGAGGTGTGTGCCTTCCAACTGTTTGTTGGAGGGTTTTATTTTGATGTTTCTTTTTCTTTTGTTCCGTTCTGCTTGAGTAAGTGATTACTGTGCTCGAGCCTTCTCGATGTATCCTTTCGAGATGGTATAAAAGTTTCATTCTTCGCCGAGCAAAAAAAAAAAATACTAAAATAATATATGAACCAAATTAAGTCAATATCGTAAATGTGAAATCAAACAAAACGGTCAATCAGCATGTAATAGTACTACACTTTGGGGTCAATTTGGAAGAACCTTAGCCCCCCTAAGGTGGAAATTTTTACATGGATGGCAATTCAAAGTAAGGTAGCTACTAGATCAGAGCTTTTCAACAGGAATTTGATTCAGGAGGAACACCAGTTACTTTGTCCGTTATGTTCTTTGCATCTGGAAACTCCCCAACATTTGTTTCTATACTGTCGGCTTTCTTGGGATATTTGCTCTCATTTTGGATTGGTGGCATGTAATGTGGGTATGTCCTTCTTCATTGGCAGATTTGGCACTATGGTGGTTCGATAGCAAGTTTGGAAATTTGGAGAAACATATGTGGGAAGCTACCTTTTTTGCAACTCTCTGGTCTTTGTGGTTAGTAAGGAATAACTATGTGTTTAACAATGCTACAACACGTATTGGGGAGGTGGGTGAGCTTGTGAAGACTAGAGTGGCAATGTGAATGAAGTCTAAGTTTGAGATTAAAATATATACGGTGGAGGAGTTTAAGGGTTATTTGGACGGAATTCAAAAACTAAGGATTTAGTAGCGGTTTAGGTGGTGTAACGTCCAACTTTATGTTGGATAGTTTTGTTTTTGTTTTTGTGTACTTGATCTCTCGATGTACCCTCTTCGAATTAATAAAAGTTTCGTTTGCTGAGAAAAAAAAAAGATAGTAGTGTGTTTACGTACGTGGTTTTCTAATTGTACGGAACTGATGAGTATGTCCACAATTTACACTAGCTAGCTAGTTAGTTAATTATATGTATCGAATGCAGAAGAATACATATTACTATTAATTACATCCACTCCACATAGCATGTATTTTTGGGGCGCTGCAAAATCAGCAAAATGGCGACGCAATCATAACTGTTGAATCAAAGCTTCCTCGATCAGTAGAAATTGCATTTGTCCACGTTTTCCATCAAACACATAATAGACAGTTAACAAGTGAGATTTGGCGTGCTGATTATATCCACTTACTCTTTTGAAGGGATCAGACCAAAAAGACTTGAAAGAAAGTCAATCTAGTAGGCCGGCCACATCGATTTTTCTTAGTTAGCGATCCGTTATGCCCAAGGCACCGTTGGAGCAACCATATGATCACTTCCTTAATTCCTTCTATTTAAGGTGGTGGATGTTTGGTTGTCTATGTTTTAAGAGAGAGAGAGAGAGAGAGAGATCTAAATTTCTACACAATTTTACCAGCACCAACAGCCGTACGTTTGATTATATATATAGATATCCTACTGTGGCAATGGATTCTTCTTCTGATCAGATCCGCCACTTCTCCCTCAGCTGGCTGAAACCTATACTTGTCATGGTTGTTGCACAGATAATCACTGTTGCAAATAACATATTCTACAAGCTGGCTATAATCGATTCTATGCCATCTTCCATTCTTGTTGCTTACCGATTCATCTTTGGCACCCTCTCTCTCGCTCCGTTCGCACTTTATAATTCAAGGTTGTAAAGTATATATATTCATCTTAATTGCTTGCTTGAATACTGCATATATATGCCACTTAAATATTTGTTCTTTTTTTTTTTTGATTAGCAACTTAAATTTTTCTTGATCGGCAATGATTTCACTATCTTAAAGGATAAGAAACGAAATCAAGATTACATTAATATTATGCGTAAGAAAATACGTACAGTGAGAGAGCTTAATTCTAAGAGTAAGTATAACTCTTCCAAAGCTAGCTAGCTAGCTGCAACTCGCAAAAACCTCATCCTGGACTGTAGCTAATTATATGCTACGTACATACACCATGATATATATATACCGCTCAATGTGATCAGAACGTGATTTTAAGAGTACCCGCAAGAAATCAGCAAAAAAAAAGATCGAAAAAGACTTGATTTGAGCAGTTTTTAGTTTAGATTTAATGAACAGTTAAATTAAAAACTGCTTAAAACAAGCACTTCCCGGTTATTGTTTTTGCTAATATCTCGCGGACACCCTTTAAATCATATTCTGCACACATTGAACGGTTCAAATCATAAAAATTTGATCGGAAACTATGTGATTAAGATTTGGGGTGTTTTTTTAGGTGTCAAAATAGTTGTCCATTGAACCGCCCTGTATATATATACACACACACCTGAATGTTAAACCTAAAAGTCGAAGATATGAACTATAGATCAGTAAAATCGATCTAGCTAGCTAGCCAAATCTCCATTTATTTTCTGAAGGACAAGAATTAATATTCACTTATTAATTTATCCGCATGCAACGGTTTGGTCGATGGGTGGATATATATCATGTATGTATGTAATCGCTTGAAATTCTTCTCTAAGTATGCCAGGAAGGCAGGAAAGCTAGCTAGCTAGCTATCTACCCTTCAACCAAGTCAACATTAATCTTTAACAGTACGTTGCATGAATATGTATGTATGTCTGCTTCCAAAAATCCAAGAGCCCAGACTGCAGTACTCATTAATTTTCTAGTACGTACGTCGTTTTTTAAAGGACATCGATCATCTCTCTCTCTCTCTCTCTCTGAAGTACTGGATAACAAATGAATGGCTGCAGCTGTAGAAATCAAGCTAGCATAATTTTGTGAAATTGGGGACTTCGATCGACTTAATTTTTCCTTTCTTCTTTAATTTCTGATCAGGAAACAATTAGCACTAGTCTGGCTAGCTAGTTTTTGTTGCATGCATGTGATCTTATCTTAGATATGTAGTAGTGATTTCTTTTGCAGGAAAAAACCAACATGGAAGCAAGCATACCTTACGTTTGTCTATGGATTACTTGGGTAAGTACATGAACCAACAACAACAACAACATTCATTCATTTCGAGGACTTAAATTAGTTCCAAAACCTACCATGCAAACTACTCTGTCCTTTTACAAGTTATTTTCTTTCTTCATATGATTCAGTCAAAAAATTTGAGAAAAATTAATCATCAGCTATGTCAATTGTTACACTCTCTCTTCTTTCTTTATTTTTTTATGAAACAATATATTGTCATAATGTTAATATAGCTAGCTTACTGGGTTGATACTTTCAATGGGGGATATTGTCAAGGCGGCGTACGACGGCGGCATCACTGGGCGTTCTTGAGGAGGCCAGGGTATTACTCCTCCTTGGCGGTGGGAGAACTTGTGGTGTTCGGTGTCTGTGCGTTCGTTGTTGTCGATGTCCGGATCTCACAATTGGCCATGATGGGTTCTATGGTGGTGGTTTGGGTGAAGGCAGGATGGTGTACTCGGCGGTGGCGAGGGGTTGATTTAGGGTTAGGGTTGGTGTGGGTTATTGGATGGATTTGGGCCTTTCGGCTCTTATCTTGTGTTAAGGTTTTGGGTCCTTTTGACCCTTGGATGTGTCCAACTTTTTGTTGGTCTTCCTCTCCCCTTTCCCTGGGTCCTTTGAGACTTCTAAATGTCGAGGGCCGGGACTAACTATGATTTTCGGTTTCTCCTCTTTGTGAAGCTACCGCTCTTTGGCTCAGTTTAATTGTTGACTCATTTCAATGATTAACAAAAAAAATTCTTTTTCCGATCAAAAAAAAAATGTTAATATGGCTCGAGTGGTAATTACAGGGGTTCATTATACCACAATTTGTGCCTCGCAAGCTTGAATTCTGCTTCAACAACATTCGTCACAGGCATCCTCAACGTTTCTCCAATAATCACTCTGGTCCTTGGGCTCATTGTTAGGCGTAATTCAAAATCGTAAGCTCTTTTTTCGTTTTCCGCTTAATTTTGATTCGCCATGAACAGTTATGACTCCATAAGTTTTATCTGGTGGGGTCATATGAAATATTTTCCTCAACAGGGGCAAGAGAGAGAGAGAGAGAGAGAGAGAGAGAGAGAGAGAGAGAGAGAGAGAGAGAAGCTACCCTATATAGACTAATAAATGAATTTATTTTTGGTTACATAATTTATTTGATAATTTTGTTTGATATGTATTGTCATAATATAATAATATATTGGCAGGTTAGAGAGGTTGGCTTGTGGAACATGTGCAGGGAAAATGAAATTGGTAGGGATAATGTTGAGCATTAGTGGAGTGATGCTAATTGCGTTCTTCAAACGCGTTGAGATCAACATTAATGTTTCCCCAACCAAAATTAGCCTTCTTCCCCAACATTATAACAGGACTCGAGACGACCATAACAATCAAGTTCTTGGCTTAGTTCTCGCCATCATTGCTGCGTTTAGTAATGCCTGCTTTCTAACCATTCAGGTGATGATCGACTTTTGCAAATATATGCATGTATTGTTGTTGTATATTTAATTAGTTAATAGACCCATATATATTTTGTCTGGTATATATTAATTTTGATGCTTGCACATGATGATCAAACAGTACCATAAGTTATTTTCTCGATCGGATATTAATTTGTTCCAATCCTGGTTGGTTATTTTGCAGGCCAAGTTCAAAGAGGATACCCAAAACATTTACCTGATTCCATTTATGATAAATCTGATGGGTGCAATTCAGGGAGTTGTTTATGCACTAAGCGTTGAGAGGGACTGGGAGCAGTGGAAGCTTGGTTGGAATATAAGGTTTTGGGCTTCATTATTTGTGGTAAACCCATTTTGCACTACATAATCAGTTGTGGAGAGAGAGAGAGAGAACATGATAGGGTTAAAAAAAAAACTTGGGCTTTATTTAACGTCCTAGCAATTTGATCTTCAAGGGGTTTCAACCAACTAGAAACCTAGTGCAAAATTACTAGTGGCAAATTATATTGAAGTTTGCCCTACGAGCATAATAAATCTATTTTGATGGCTCTCTTGGACTGCCTATTGTTGACACGATACTTCAAATATGGTTTTTTTTTTTTTATAATTTCGCTACCTTCTTCGGAGATGCTCGAACGTGTCTCTTCTTCTTCTTCTTCTTCTTCTTCTTCTTCTTCTTTTTATTTTTTATTTTTTTTATCTTTTTTCTAGGGAGTGCTCGGTTCTGGGTTGACTACGACTCTGATTACATGGTGCATTTCAGAAATGGGCCCACTATTTGTATCCACTTTCAACCCAATTGGGCTCATTCTTATGGCCTTGGTTGGGTCCTTGTTTCTCCGGGAGACATTATACTTAACAAGGTAAACATGAGTCTCTATTTTATTTGACTAGTTTTTATTTTTAAAAGCAAGGGCAGTCTACGGCTTGTTTGAATTCAACTTTTCACGATTTTAAAGGGATTTTTCGAGATTGCTATCACTTGCCTTGTCGCAATTTCGGAATCAGATCTTATCTGGTCCATTGATTGGCCTACTTGTTAGAAAACTGTGTGCAACTAGCGAAAATTGTTTTCTTTAATATCGAAATGTTGTTCTTTTCTCTTAATTTCATTTTTTTTCCTACAGCGTGGCAGCAATAGTGTTGATAATTGCAGCAACACTATTGGTGCTTTATGGAAAACTCAAAGAAATGGATAATAGAAATGAAAATTATCAGTCAGAGGGCTCTGGAAGTGATCAGGAAAATGAAGATGAGGTTGTGCTCTAGGCCTCTAGTCATCATCATAGAAAAGAAAATTGGTGTGTTCATACATATGGGGGCTTTCCAACATGTCATGTATATATATGGGCCATGAGTATGCAACCACTTGTAATATATTGTAATTCAATTCCTGATGCAGAAGATGTATGTATGTATATATGTACGTACATATACATGTGCGAACATGCAAGATCTGTAAAATAGATTGACCATGATCAGAATGTCCCCACCACTTGTAAAAAATATTGCCATGCTATACATACTATACTAGTTTTTATAACCTGAGATGTCTGAGCCAATTTATGCGCCTTCATCTAATCCCTGAAGAACCCCCAGTACTATCCACTAGAGATGGCTCCGATAAAAGCTAGAGCATTATTCTTCATGAATTGGACTTACAAGAATTGATAACATCTAAGATGTTTCAAAGCTGATAAATTCGCCGACCATTCGGAAATTGATCACCAATAGTAGTACTATGATACTACAATATTGGGGTTTTCAAATATTTTGGAGAGACTCATAAATATGTTGGGAGTACTACTGTATTAATTAGTGTCCGTTGTCCAGAGTGCCCATAAAACAACTCAATTCAAAACATAGCTTTAAATTAATGGAGTATTAAACATGCATGAGCAGATATAAAAGAAAAAAAACATGGTACCCTCCTAGAATAGTACGTAATTAATTAAGATCCACAAATACTGATCATAAAAACGAGTAGTCCAAATTAATTAACCCTAAAAATCAATAAATATGCTACCTTAACTAACTAATTAGTACTCATGATCGAGATCCGGCCGCCAGTACCACCAATTAACTGATCTGCATGCCATTAGGAACTTAACCCATGCCACATGATCGATGATCATATCGTACGTACGTACTTACGTACCTTGTTCGTATTTCAATTGTGGTTCTTGATATCATGAACTAGTTCATGACTAGCTCCTCCTCACTGGATCATAGTAGCACTCATCCCAAAGGGGCTGCCTCCTCACACAGTTATACGTTAAAGCACACGCACGGCACACCTTCTGGACTTGATCCAATTCCATATATATAGCCCTTGCTTAGGTAGAAATAAGAGCACGGAGTAAATGAGGAAGAAGCTTCTGGAGCCAAGCAATGGTGAAGATTGTGTTTGCTTGGGTCTAGAAGCTTCTCTTCATTTGTTGGGATCCACATCCACCCCTCTCATTGCTGAAAAGTAATTGAGACTAATTAGATTGCCTGCAAGTAGGCGGTGTGATTGAGCCCTAGATTACTTGAGGTGCGCATAAACTTATCCGAACACTTCAGTTATCAAAATATTATAACTTGTATGGGTTTTGGCCCTCAGCCACTGCACAAGGACTACTAAATAGTTCTCAATTAAGGGGTAGGAATGCAGAAGAAAATGTTTCACCTTATTGAATAGCCATGGTACACATTTTGCACATAAATTTATTGGAGCCAAGCAGACAATTATCGGGCCCAGCTAGCACGGGTACTTGATGCTAGTTTTGAATGAATGCGTGCAGGATGGAAATGGTGAGGCTGAGGACAAGTGGTGGGATAGCAAAGGTTGCAGGGTTAGCAATATACCTTGTTGGTGTCGCAACAATTGCCTTCTATAGAGGCCCCACCTTGAAACTCTTGGTGCATCATCACCTCTTGGGATCCTACCATAATACTACTATACAACAACATGGTCAGGTTATTATCAACACGTTATTAATTGCTAGTTTTGGGTTGAAATTATACATATAGGGTCCAGTGATAAAAAGTTATCCTTCAAAGCTAGTTCTGACAGCTATGCAGTGCTTGTTTAGTGCAATTCAGTCTTTCTTGATTGCCGTTGCTTTGGAAAGAGACCCAAATCAATGGAGGCTGGAATGGAATGTTAGACTCCTGGCTGTGGTTTACTATGTAAGCGATGTCGCGAACCCATATATTCCCATTTCATGTTCTTTTCTTAATTAGTGCATGGTTTCATATTAAATAACTTAAAAGTGCATTACTGATTAATAATATCTTGATCGATCATTAGGGAGTAGTGGTGACTGAGAAGAAGGGTCCTGTGTTCTTAGCCATGTCCCAACCGCTAGCCTTCGCCTTTACGATCTTCAGCTCTGCTTTCCTCTTGGGGAAGACAATTAGTTTGGGAAGGTAATATTTTGGCTTGATTTTCCATATTCAATCCCCAATTGAAATTTATTTTAGCAGGATCAAACATTTGGTGAAACAGTAACATGCACTACCTAGTACCTACCATAGTGTTTCCGAAAACTCCAACATTCACACCACATAGGATAAATCAGAGTTGTTGTTGTTGGAACACTATGTGTATCTTTAGGGAGAGTGGGGAACATCACGAGGACCTGAGCGAGTAAATTGATAAAAAAAAAAAAAAAAAATCATATTTTAGGTTGGGTTCATCGATTCTGTAATTCACGCAAAAAAATAAAGTAGAACAAACATCTATTCCATGGTGGTTGGCTGACATTGGTGTTACACTTTAATTTTGAAATCATCCTAGTCGTTCAAATTTTTTTCCCAAAACAAATATAGCCCTATCATGCATGGAGTGATCGATTCCTTATTAGGTTGATTTGTGTCACTGGATTATCCACTCGACTAGCTTACATATATGAATGGTTCTGATCAACTCACTTAGGTCGGGGTGGACCCCACTGATGTCCCTCACGCTCAAGGCACAGCAAATTGCCCCACTCTGAAGCGTTGTGCTACATGTTGAATGATTTTCCTCTCATTACTTTTTACTACTGATCAATTGTGTTCAAGTCACTAATTAAATTTATCTTGATTGTTTTTTGCTTTGTTCTGTGTAGTGTTTTAGGAGCAATGGTGTTGGTTGGAGGGCTCTACAGTGTGTTGCGGGGAAAGAATAGAGAGCATACAGTGGAAGATGGGATTTGTTTAACAAGCAAAACCCCTGGTGCTGAGATAGAATGCTCGGGGTCAAACTCAAAAGAAGCAACAGTAGAGGCGACCAAAACTGTCCCAGTTTGTATTATGGTGTAAGCAACTATAGGCTTGTCAATGGACCGGATTCGAACCTTGAATCCGATAAGATTCGAATCCAGCCAAATAGCTAGGTATACATTCTATATATGAATGGTTGAGCAGTCCCCCTCTTTGCCTGTGTCCGTTAAAAGCCATGGGTACCCAATCAGAGATATATAGGCCGGCCTGAATATTTTCTTTTGTATTTATTCTTGTTAGCATAATTAATATTAGGAAATAGTATTATGTTACCATATTTTCAAAGCTTTATTATTATGTTTCCTCTTTTTAGGTGGATTGTTATTTAATTTTTTCTAATTAGTTTAGGTTTCCTTATTATGCGTATTTCCTTTATTGGTTTAGGCATCTTGGTTACCAAGTCTTTGTAGCCTAAATAAATAAAGGGATGTTAGGGTTATGTTTTAGTTTTTTTAGACACAATCAATAACACATGCACATGGTTCATTTCGCTACAGTAGTTCTCGTGTTCTCTGAAACGGAGAAGGAAAAGTAAAAAATGATGGAAAGTTGGAAAAATATTTGCCATTCTCGAATCATCTTCCGATTAGCAATGAAACATGCATGCAGCTTTCTGAAAAACAGAAAAGGAGTTCCAGTAAATTCCATTCTCTAGCTACTTTATCAGCAGGACCTTGGACTATTGCAAATGCTTAAAGAGATTAGATACCGTTGCGCCGGCCAAGATCAACCCACTCATGAAACAATTAGACACAAGATTTTCTTGTGAGTCCCCGGCCAATTGGGAGGATCGATCGGAGAGTGTTACACTAAACAGTAATGAGAAATACAAGATTTTACGTTATGTATCTCTCTCTCTCTCTCTCTCTCTCTCTCTCTCACTCTCTCCTGCCTTCACCTCACACCTCCCTCTCTCTGGCTGGGCCCTCGTCAGAGGAGCTTGGCTACCTCCCGTCGAGTCGGTCCTGACTTTTTCAGGGGCTTAAAGCAAAAAATAAAAAATGAGATCCTTTTGTTGAACTATTACAAGGGTTAAAAAAATATATAGAAAGGCCTCCTGAAATTTAAAAAATTTGAAAGACCTAAAGCGGTCGTAACATAAATTTTAGCTCAGGACTAGCTCTGCGCGGGCACTCCTCGAGGAGGAGCCCAGCCCGCACTCCTCGATACACTTACAGATTTTGTCCCCACCCAAAATGCTGAGATAACAAGAGTATTCAATATTCATGGGCTTCTTGGGCCCACGGCTGGGCCTAACTTGTTGGGCTTTTAGAGATAAACGACAGGTTCTTGGGCCCACGGACGGGCCTAACAAGTAATATTACACTTACAGGTTTTATTCGTATTCACAATAAATGACAAGTAAGAATTTCCGTTTTCCACCAAATCATATTTATTATATACTGAAAACTTCATTGTGGTGATGAGGTACTACTACGTGATGTCTCTGACCTCATTGTTAAAGGGTTCGTATACTTTGTTTACGATTCAAAGAGAGTTTAAAATACCATGCCACGATGACAAAGGCACACTGTAAAATCATTTGAGAAAAAACAGCTACAGTAAAGAGATTGCATTGCCTTTATTTGACCAATT
The DNA here is from genome assembly GCA_019656295.1 of Rhododendron mucronatum var. ripense. Lineage (NCBI taxonomy): Eukaryota > Viridiplantae > Streptophyta > Magnoliopsida > Ericales > Ericaceae > Rhododendron > Rhododendron mucronatum. Next base: position 1,839,006 of record BPLT01000081.1, read on the forward strand.
AAAGATGGCTCAACTCAATCCCAGCCAACTTGACGAGATGGTGCCCTGTTTACCAATTTTTCTCTCGATCGAAATCGATAGAGATTTCGGGAAACAATGCCAACAACAAAAATAAGGGCGGATGCGGCTATGTCTCCACAAGACGGATCCGTGGTACCACGCCGTATTTCAGGACTTCACCAGAAGAGAAATAGCGGTCGAGTCAAGTGTGAAATTGATGATAAGAAAGAAGAAGAAGGGAAGAGATTCTTCCATTAATCTTCAATGATTGATCTATCGCCGTGAGCGACACATCGAAGATCCTAAGTTAAGCTTATAATATGAAATTCTACTCCTACTCCTAGTTATAACCCAAATGGGTTAGTAGTGCCAAAAATTAAGACAAATAAAGATAGACTTTGATTTGTTGGAGATGAATTACAATGAAGTCTTAAAAGACTATTTATAGAAAACAACAAACGTAGGAAATAACTTCCTAACTTCTCAACTAGTTTTCATTCAATCATTTGCATCCACTTGTCAAATAACTTCCCACTTCCCTTCAAATGCGTAGGAGCATAATAAGTGTCCTTTTAACTTCCACATGTGTAGGAGCAAGCCAAGTGTCCTGCATGCAAATAACAATAATAAAAGAAATACTAAATACTAGTTCTAATATTAATACGAACACTTAATAATAATAAAATAGGAAGCATTATTATAATTGCCACCTTTCGGTCGATCATCGACAGACGATGAAATATGGTGTAAACAGACCCCGCGGAATCAACTTTAGAATCTTTACTAGGTTGGATATATATACTCCACACTACTACTTCGTACTCCGCTGAATCAACGTTGTCGTCACTACTTACACCATAATTTTAAAGCCGGCCGTTTCTAGAAAGAAAGGGTACGGTACACGTGACACGTTTGATTACAGAACACAATAAGAGCATGTACACAAGCAAGAGGTATTTTACCTATTCAATACTCCACTTTTTCCATTTTACCTACTCAAATCTCTCTCTATTCCACACCAATCCTCTTTATAATCCTCTCTATCTAATAATATATAAAGAAATATAGTATTTAATAATATATAAAGAAGGAGAGAGAATGAAAAGGTGGTAGGGTGGACAGGAAAAACAATTTTTTAGTGAATACCTATTGAAACATTGCTCGGTACTTCTGGAGAGGATTTTCTACAAAGGGAAAATAGCTATTAGTTTACCTAGGCTGGTGCAAGGTGGTTTTGGTGTCCAAAATAGGTAAAATAGCTAAAAAGTAACATTTTGCTAGTCTTGTGCACATGCTCTAATATAATTGTGGCTCTGGATGGTTACGTGCATGGGAGGAGTGAGAGATAGATCGGATTAGTCCGGAATTGGTTGGTGGGTTTGCTCACCATATAATTGATCATTAAGATTAAATTTTTAACGTTAGGCCGTAAAAAAGCAATTTCTTATGAATTTTCTAATTTCAGTGTAAATAGCTTATCTTTAACTGGACTGGAAAGAAGATTTGTTGACATGCGTGTAAATTAACAAGAACAGCCCTGATTGACAAAAATTTGGACCCGTTTCTGTAAGATTCGATTCTGCAACTTGGAGAAAATTACATCACCAGCAATTCTCTTGGCTTTGTGTGCTCATTGATTTTGAATTGATGACATGTTAGTTGGGTGTGCCTAGCCTTTTTGGTTGATCTATTTTCCTTGTGGCTAGGGAATGGCTTCAAAAACTTGGAGAAGTATGTTAAGATATAAAGTCCCACATTGCTAGGGAGTGGAATGGGTGATCACTTAATAACATTTGGGACCTCTCCACTCATTGCCAATTGGTTTTGAGATGGATATAAAGTTTCTACATGGTATCAGAGCGGGGCCCATTCCACCCCACATTTTAAAAATTTACAATCCACACCCCACGATGACAGACCAGCAAAAAGGCTGCACGATGATAGGACCCAAAAGTGGCCACACGTGACAGACCTCAAACACGGCTGCACGTGAGGGGGGATGTTAAGAGAATAGAGTCCCACATTGCTTGGGTGTGGAATGGGTGATCACTTAATAACATTTGGGACCTCTCCACTCATTGCCAATTGGTTTTGAGATGGATATAAAGTTTCTACATGGTATCAGAGCGGGGCCCGTTTCACCCCACATTTTAAAAAATTTACAATCCACACCCCGCGATGACAGACCAGCAAAAAGGCTGCGCGATGATAGGACCCAAAAGTGGCCACACGTGACAGACCTCAAAAAGCGGCTGCACGTGAGGGGGGATGTTAAGATATAAAGTCCCACATTGCTAGGGAGTGGAATGGGTGATCACTTAATAACATTTGGGACCTCTCCACTCATTGCCAATTGGTTTTGAGATGGATATAAAGTTTCTACATACGTGGAAAATAACCTTCCATGCTACAATTTGGTATTTATGGTTGGTACGGAACGATCTTGTGTTCAACAATGCTACATGGCAAGTGGAGGATCTTTGGGAGTTAATTAAAACTAGAGTAGCAATATGAGTTAAGGTGAAGTTCGATATTAAGGTGAAGTTCGATATTAAGGTGCAGTCGGTGGAGGACTTTAAGGGTTATCTTGACGGTATGAGGAAGGTGAAAGTTTAAGTGCTTTGGAGAGGGGTGGGTCGGTCCAACTCTCTGTTGGATGGTCTGGCCTCTTCTTTATTTTTATTGCTTTCTGATCTTATTTTCCTTTGCTCGTAAGCGCTTGTGCTTAGTGAGCCTCATCTCGATGTACCCCTTTCGAATTACGGAGTAATAAAATTCTTCGTTTTGCCGAGAAAAAAAATTTTACATCACCAGTAGAAACTAATCTTAAACAGTACTACGTGGCGGGTCAGTACAGAATATTACTACTACTACTTCAAATTAATGCAACGCAACGCATTTTTCTTTGGAAAGATCATGCATGCCAAGAGATTTCATACAAAGTTCGGATATATCGTATATATTCATAACCGCTATGAGCAAGTGAACTGTATTGTCATGGCCAGGCCGGCTCAAGAGTTTTGAGTGTCTAAGGTCAAATTAAAAAAGTGTGCCCCTAATACTTAGCAATTTTTACAGCAACGATCAAAATACGAGAAAGTTAAACCAGTATAAAGTTTTACAAATTATTACATACGAACACAAAATACAAAGTCTTCAAATAGGCAAATACATATTATCTCAACAACGTATGAGTATCACTTGAATACTACTCGTCTTGTATTTCTAGAAGCAAAAGTTCTTCATGACAAATTCCTTCACTTGAAATCCACATCTACGGAAACACAACCTAACAGTCTGTGTGACCACCAAGAAAACTTGTTGAGAAAATAAATGAAAATAGTACTACGTTGAGTCTCAACAAACATAGACCTTTAAAAAGATGAATTTTTTTGTAAAAATAATCAATTTTTTTTTCACAACTCAATAGATATCAATGAGTTCTTTTATGTTGTGAAAAAATTTAAATCTTTTAACAAAAAAATACATATTTTTAAAGGATTAGGTTTGCGCGCCGAATATTTATTTAGGGATGGAGGGAGTAATAATTGGTGAATGAGAATATAAAGAGTTGAACAAACGGATATAATGAAGAAGAGGATGAAGGGTGAGAGAGAAGGAGAAAATTGAAAAATATATTCTAGCTAGGAGTTTATGAGGGAAATAAAAATCATTGAGCGCTATACCTTGAAAATTTAAAGTCAAAATTAAGATGTAGCTAAAATTAACAATTGAGGTAATTGTAATATGATATGCATGTCGGTGATTATTTTTCAGATGAGAGAGAATTAAAGAGACAGTGAGTAGTGTGGTTATTTTCCAGATATGAGAGAGAGAGAGAGAGAGAGAGAGAGAGCCTGACTGTGACAGTAATGGAAAAAAGTCAAAAACGTGCCAGAGCTTTGCTTTTCTTTTCTTTTTTTAAAATGGATCAATTAATTCTCTGATTTACAAGAATGCCATCAAGTTTTTGGATCATATGAATTTTTGGGCCTTTATTTACATGTTGGATGGGAATCTATTTATGATATTGGGTTAAAAAAGAGTCCTAGTCAAACTTAAATACTAAAAATATTACCTCTCTATTAAATAAATAGTATTTTAATGGATACCTGGTGAATAGTACCTCTCTATTAGTACCGAGCATTTTTCAAAAATGAAAAATGGCTTTCTCTTAACATAGGCCGGTGGAGTGCACATTTTGGGTTTTTGGTAGCTAAAATAATTAAAATACTCTTTTAACTAAGCTGGTGTACATGCTCTTACGTATTTTTGCACTCCTCTTTTCTTTTTTTGCTCTCTTGGTTGGCTTCTTAATTGACATCTTGAAGTTGGGATGTCAAAAAAAAATGGTTTTATTGAGAAATGGTCCAAACAACTTCATTGAAATGTGGTAGCTAGCTAGGATAGTAGACGATCATAACCGTGGTTCTATTAAGAAATGGGCCAAAAAACTACAGTAACTTCTTTATCGATCATTAATTCTTGAACAGAATTAATTGTACTACCATGCATGTTTTGAAACGTACGTTCACATTAGAACGTAATTTGCTAGGATAGTAGCAATATTAATTCTCTGATAACCGTGGTTCTTCTTATATATCGAGACATGATCGATGTTGGAGGCTGTCATGTTGACATGGATATCCACACTCAATTATCTGTATTTGGAATTTTACACGAAATTTTCACCCCTTGTCTACTAGCTGTACGCTTTGACTTTTGTTTCCCCGTATGTACTAACACAAAAATAAAATAATGAACCAAATTAATTAAGTCGATATCGCAAATGTGAAATCAAACAAAACGGTCAATCAACATGTAATAGATGGCTATGATTTCTTACAAGTTCTGCTAATATAAGATTCCAAAACATTGTTCAACTACGTACTTTAAAAAAAATACCTATATTTAAAATAAATCAAAGATGCACTAAGAAATTAATTCTATCCATTATCAGCTAAACCACAACACACAATCTGCGAATAGCTTCCTTCCAATCAAGAAAATAATTAGCAAATAAAAAAGATAGTGTGTTTTACGCACGTACATGGTTTTTTAATTGTACGAACTGATGAGTACATCCACAGTTTACACTAGCTCGCTAGTTATATGTATTGATTGCAGAAGATCGAATACATATAACTATTACATCGACTCCACATAGCATGTATTTTTGGGGCGCTGCAAAATCAGCAAAGTGGGGACGCAATCCTAAATGTTGAATCAAAGCTTCGGGGGTGTACACGGTCCGGATTGGTCCGTTTCTTTAGAAAATCAGTAATCGGACCATTTCAAACGATTCTAGAAAATTAGAAACCAAAACTTAACCAATATATGCATGGAACCTAACCACAACCAAACTGCAAGACCGGTCTGGTTTTGGTTCGATTCCGGTTCTATCCAATAAGCATCCAAACACTTATTCACAAAATATGAACTCATAAAATTAAAAAAATAAGAAGATAATCTGCTGAAATAAGAAAGGAATGAAGAAAATAAAAACTTTCCTAACAAATTAGATTTCATCTCTAAATAAATTAAGTTTAGCAAGGAAAAGATTAACCTACCAAATTCAAATACATATTTAATTACATACACATGTATTTCTATATTTGTCTTAGTTTTAAACGATCCAGTTCGGTTCTAACCACGATTCATAATTGAGAACCAGTAACCAAACCAAAATTAATGTTTCTTATTTTTTTGAAACCATAATCTGACCGTAGAACTGCAGAATCGGACCAAATAGGATGGTTTAGTCCGGATCGAACCGGTTTTACGGTTCAGACAGTTTTCATGAACACGCCTATAGCTTCCTAAGTCCAACAGTAGAAATTGCATTTGTCCACGTTTCCATCAAACACATACACATCAAACGGTACTGATCGAAAACAACTAGTGCATGAGATTTGGCGTGCTGATTAATTTCACTTACTCTTTTGAAGGGAGAAAAAAAAAGACTTAAAGAAAATCAATCTAGAAGGCCGGCCACATCGATTTTTCTTAGTTAGCGATTGAGTAGTGTGAATTCGTGATGCCCAAGGCACCGTTGGAGCAACCATATCACTTCCTTAATTCTTTCTATTTAAGGTGGTGGCCAGAGACAGAGAGAGAGAGAGAGAGAGAGAGAGAGAGAGAGAGAGAGATCTAAATTTCTACCAATTTTACCAGCACCAACACCAACAGCACGTTTGAATATATATATATAGATATAGATATCCTACTGTGGCAATGGATTCTTCTTCTGATCAGATCCGCCACTTCTCCCTCAGCTGGCTGAAACCTATACTAGTGATGATTGTTGCACAGATAATCACTGTTGCAAATAACATATTCTACAAGCTGGCTATAATCGATTCTATGCCATCTTCCATTCTTGTTGCTTACCGATTCATCTTTGGCACCCTCTCTCTCGCTCCGTTTGCACTTTATAATTCAAGGTTGTAAAGTATATATATTCTTCTTAATTGCTTGCTTGAATAGTACTGCATATATATATATATGCCACTTAAATATTTGTTTCTTTTTAATTTGTTTTTGATCAGCAACTTAAGTTTTCTTGATCGGCAATGATTTCACTATCTTAAAGATAAGAAACGAAATCATTACATTAATATTATGCGTAAGAAAATACGTACAGTGAGAGAGCTTATTATAAGAGTAATTAAGTAACTCTTCCAAAGCTAGCTAGCTGCAACTTGCCCAAAAACCTCATCCTGGACTGCAGCTTAATTATATGCTACGTACATACACCTACCTGAATGTTAAACCTAAAAGTCGAAGATATGAACTATAGATCAGTAAAATCGATCTAGCTAGCCAAATCTCCATTTATTTTCTGAAGGACAAGAATTAATATTCACTTATTAAATTGGTGGATATATATCATGTATGTATGTAATATCTTGAAATTCTTCTCTAAGTATGCAAGGAAAGCTAGTTAGCTATCTACCCTTCAACCGAGTCAACATTAATCTTTAACAGTACGTTGCATGAATATGTTTGTATGTCTGCTTCCAAAAATCCAAGAGGCCAGACTGCAGTACTCATTAATCTTTAAAGGACATCGATCATGTCTCTCTCTCTCTCTCTCTCTCTCTCTCTCTCTCTCTCTCTCTCTCTCTAAAGTACTGGATAACAAATGAATGGCTGCAGCTGTAGAAATCAAGCTAGCATAATTTTGTGAAATTGGGGACTTCGATCGACTTAATTTTTCCTTTCTTCTTTAATTTCTGATCAGGAAACAATTAACACTAGTCTGACTAGCTAGTTTTTGTTGCATGCATGTGATCTTATCTTATATATGTAGTAGTGATTTCTTTTGCAGGAAAAAACCAACATGGAAGCAAGCATACCTTTCGTTTGTCTATGGATTACTTGGGTACGTACATGAACCAACAACAACAACATTCATTCATTTCAAGGACTTAAATTAGTTCCAAAACCTACCATGCAAACTATATATGCTCTGTCCTTTTACAAGTGGAGTATTTAATTTCTTCATATGATTCAGTCAAAAAATTTGAGAAAAATTAATCATCAGCTATGTCAATTGTTATACTCTCTCTTCTTTCTTTCTTTTTTATGAAACAATTGTCATAATGTTAATATAGCTTACTGGGCTGATACTTTCAACGGGGGATAGCGGCGTACGACGGCGGCATCACTGGGCGTTCTTGAGGAGGATATTACTCCTCCTTGGCGGTGGGAGAACTTGTGGTGTTCGGTGTCTGTGCGTTCGTTGTTGTCGATGTCCGGATCTCACAATTGGCCATGATGGGTTCTATGGTGGTGATTTGGGTGAAGGCAGGAAGGTACTCGGCGGTGGCTAGCTAGGGGTTGGTTTAGGGTTAGGGTTGGTGTGGGTTATTGGATGGATTTGGGCCTTTCGGCTCTTATCTTGTGTTAAGGTTTTGGGTCTTTTTTACCTTTGGATGTGTCCAACTTTTTTTTGGTTTTCCCCTCCCCTTTCCCCGGGTCCTTTGAGACTTCTGAATGTCGAGGGCCGGGACTAACTATGATTTTCGGTTTTTACTCGTTGTGAAGTCACCACTCTTTGTCTCCGTTTAATTGTTGACTCATTTCCATGATTGATAAAAAAAAGTTCTTTTTCCGATAAAAAAAAATGTTAATATAGCTCGAGTGGTAATTACAGGGGTTCATTATACCACAATTTGTGCCTGGCAAGCTTGAATTCTGCTTCAGCAACATTCGTCACAGGCATCCTCAACGTTTCTCCAATAATCACTCTGGTCCTTGGGCTCATTGTTAGGCGTAATTCAAAATCGTAAGCTCTTTTTTCGTTTTCCGATTAATTTTGATCCGCCATGAACAGTTTTGACTCCATAAGTTTTATCTAGTGGGGTCGTATGAAATATTTTCCTCAACAAGGGCGAGAGAGAGAGAGAGAGAGAGAGAGAGAGAGAGAGGCTACCCTATATAGACTAATAAATGAATTTATTTTTGGTTACATAATTTATTTGATAATTTTGTTTGATATGTGTTGTCATAATATAATATTGGCAGGTTAGAGACCTTGGCTTGTGGAACATGGGCAGGGAAAATCAAATTGGTAGGGATAATGTTGAGCATTAGTGGAGTGATGCTACTTGCGTTCATCAAGCACGTTGAGATCAACATTAATGTTTCCCCAACCAAAATTAGCCTTCTTCCCCAACATTATAACAGGACTCGAGACGACCATAACAATCAAGTTGTTGGCTTAGTTCTCGCCATCATTGCTGCGTTTAGTAATGCCTGCTTTCTAACCATTCAGGTGATCGACTTTTGCAAATATATGCATGTATTGTTGTTGTATATTTAGTTAATAGACCCATATATATTTTGTCGGGTATATATTAGTTTTGATGCTTGCACATCGAACGGTACCATAAGTTATTTTCTTGATCGGACATTAATTTGTTCCTGGTTGGTTATTTTGCAGGCCAAGTTCAAAGAGAATACCCAAAACATTTACTTGATTCCATTTATGATAAATCTGATGGGTGCAATTCAGGGAGTTGTTTATGCACTAAGCGTTGGGAGGGACTGGGAGCAGTGGAAGCTTAGTTGGAATATAAGGTTTTGGGCTTCATTATTTGTGGTAAACCCATTTTGCACTACATAATCAGTTATGGAGAGAGAGAGAGAGAGAGAGAGAGAGAGAGAGAACATGATAGGGTTCAAAAAAAACTTGGGCTTTATTTATCGTCCAAGCAATTTGATCTTCAAGGGGTTTCAACCAACTAGAAACCTAGTGCAAAATTACTAGTGGCAAATTATATTGAAGTTTGCCTTACGAGCATAATAAATCTATTTTGATGGCTCTCTTGGAGTGCCTATTGTTGACACGATACTTCAAATATGGTTTTTTTTTTTTTATAATTTCACTACCTTCTTCAGAGATGCTCTAATGTGTCTTTTCTTCTTCTTCTTCTTCTTCTTCTTCTTCTTTTTTAATTTTTCTTATTATCTTTTTTCTAGGGAGTGTTCGGTTCTGGGTTGACTACGACTCTGATTACATGGTGCATTTCAGAAATGGGCCCACTATTTGTATCCACTTTCAACCCAATTGGGCTCATTCTTATGGCCTTGGTTGGGTCCTTGTTTCTCCAGGAGACATTATACTTAACAAGGTAAACACGAGTCTCTATTTTATTTGACTAGTTTTTATTTTTAAAAGCAAGGGCAGTCTACGGCTTGTTTGAATTCAACTTTTCACGATTTTTCGAGATTGCTATCACTTGCCTTGCCTTGTCGCAATTTCGGAATCAAATCTTATTTGGTCCATTGATTGGCCTACTTGTTAGAAATACGTGTGCAACTAGCGAAAATTGTTTTCTTTAATATCGAAATGTTGTTCTTTTCTCTTAATTTCATTTTTTTTCCTACAGCGTAGCAGCAATAGTGTTGATAATTGCAGCAACATTATTGGTGCTTCATGGAAAACTCAAAGAAATGGATAATACAAATGTAAATTATCAGTCCGAGGGCTCTGGAAGTGATCAGGAAAATGAAGATGAGGTTGTGGCCTAGTCATCATCATACATAGAAAGAAAATTGCTGTGTTCATACATATATGGGGGCTTTCCACTTGTAATATATTGTAATTCAATTACTGATGCAGAAAATGTATGTATGTATGTACATATACATGTGGGAACATGCAAGATCTGTAAAATAGATTGACCATGATCAGAATGTCCCCACCATTTGTAAAAAAATTTGCCATGCTATACATACTATACTAGTTTTTATAACCTAGGATCTCTAAGCCAGTTTATGCGTCTTCATCTAATACCTGAAGAACCCCAGTAATGTTCACTAGAGATGGCTCCGATAAAAGCTAGAACATTATTCTCTTCATGAACTGGACTTACAAGAATTGATAACATCTGAGATGTTTCAAAGCTGATAAATTTCCGAATGTGGGGCTCCGACCATTCGGAAATTGATCACCAATAGTAGTACCATGATACTACAATATTGGGGTTTTCAAATATTTTGGAGAGACTCATAAATATGTTGGAGTACAACTGTATTAATTAATGTCCGTTGTCCAGAGTGCCCATAAAACAACTCAATTCAAAACATAGCTCTAAATTAATGGAGTATTAAACATGCTACCCTCCTAGAATAGTAGGTAATTAAGATCAACAAATACTGATCATAAAAATGAGTAGTCCAAATTAATTAACCCTAAAAATCAATAAATATGCTACCTTAACTAACTAATTAGTACTCGTGATCGAGATCCGGCCAGTACGCCCGATTAACTGATCTGCATGACATTAGGAACTTAACCCACATGATCGATGATCATATCATACGTACGTACGTACCTTGTTAGTATTTCAATTGTGGTTCTTGATATCATGAAGTAGTTCATGACTACTCCTCACTGGATCATAGTAGTACTCATCCGATAGCTGAGAAGCAGCATCAGCAGCTGCATGCAGTAGTACTTGAGAAGAAGAAGAAGCACTTGCCATTACTGGATATTGCATATTATAAGGCGCCACAAATGGTTGTACGTTGGAACCGTAGTACCCGGCCGGTGGCACCCGCGGAACACCACCACTACTACTACTACTACTATTAGTATTAGCCACCACCATATTATTGTCAATCATGCGTTGATGATGATGATGATCTTGATAGTAATTAATTTGCCTGTCAAAAGGGTACACATAATTATTGCTGCTACATCCATCCAACTGATCAACTACTGTTTGCTGATGATCGAATGGGTTGTAGTACTGATGCAGCATGGGCATTAGGCCGTCAACTTCAACTGACTTCTTCATCTTTTGGTCATGTACAACTTCCCATTGCATGTTTCTTCTGTTAAATAACCCTGGCATGAGTGGTGGCTGCAGGAAGTAAGATTCATTAGGGTTTGATTCCATGTTTACGCGATCCTGCACCATAGCCACTGCTGCTTCCAACCTATGGTTTGATTCCATCTTTACGCGATCCTGCCCCATAGCCGCCAGTGCTTCCAATCTAGGGTTTGATCCCATGTTTATGCAGTCCATCATAGCCGGTGCTACCAATCTAGGGTTACCATTGATGAACTCAACCCTAGCCTTCACTTCTTGAATCTTATTTTCCAATATGGCGAAAAAGTTCATCAGATCTTCCTCCGTGTACTCATTGTAGCGATCGTCCCATGTGGGGTACTTGGCCTCATTGTTCTTGGCCCTCAGTTTCCCTATCGCTTCTTCGACCTTTCTGTTCCGATCTTCCAAAAAGTTGTGCACGCCACTTGTCCTCCTCTTACGCTCTTCCATTGGTTGCTTTCTGTATACATCGATCAATTCTTGAATTTCTTCGCGATCTTGGGGCCAAATTTCAGGCTCAGGTTGGCGGTCATCGATTTTAGGTCCATAAATAATCAAGCACACTTGAACACCACATAGGGTTTTTAGTTCATAGGTCTTCTTCTTTAAACCCTTCTTTCTCTTTTGGAAGGTTGTGTATCTAGCCTTTTCGCTGTTTATGAGTGCCATGGTTAGTTTTGCTCTACCCATCTGCAAATTTGAAAGATCGATCACATGCTTTCAATCATATGATTAAATTTTTTCCTACTGCTTGAAGAAGAAAAATCCTTGGAATTCAAGAACCGGATTCAAATTTTTTATGGATCAATTTTTTGAACGAAGTTAAATCACCATTAGTATCATGGAGTAATTAAGAACATTAATTATGAGTCTCGTAATTAAGAACATAAGCCAAACACTGAATTAAAGCAAAATAGGCGGATTAGAAGGTAGAAAGCCATAGTTTTAACAGGAGAGAAAGTATAGTAATTGAAGAAAGTACCTTAAGTTGTCTTTAATGATTTCTGCTCTTTGGATTAACCAAACAAAACTGGGGAGTTTCTTTCTTAATAAGAACTTTAAGATTTATAGCATTGAGGGATGAATAATATTGATTGATAATACCTTTTTTGGAAAGTGAATCAAATTCACACAAACTTGCAATAAATATGAAGATATGATTCTTGTGAAAGTTACCATTTTTTTCCGGAAAATTGAAATCGGAAAAAGTTACCTTTATAACTTCTTTGACTTTCGTATAGTGTATTGATTAATTTTCACTAATGTTAAATTAAAAGATAAACATCCCGAATTTTGCAAAACAAAAATACATGTGCTCAAACTTTACCCGAATCTTTCATTTCTTTTTAAGTGTGTGTAAATTTTTTGTTAAAAAAGAAAAGAAAGAGAGAATATAAAATAATGAAGCGTGAAAATCAATTTCTTTCTTGTGCTGTAATTCCTAGTTGTATTGGTAATCAATTGTCCGACGATGCTCGTGGTGTGAAATACACCCATAAAAGTTGATTATTAAACTTTAATAATTCATGATTTTCCCGTAAAAGTTGATTATTCGTTTCAATTCTACAACGCAAGTAATTTTTCACTCCATTTTTTGATTGTCAAATGCGACCTTCTTCTTCTCAATTTCCATGATAGACTTCCTCCGTCTCAATTATTTAATCTTTTTTGAGAGTCCGTACCATTTTTCAATTAATTTTTCACTCCATTTTTTGATTGTCAAATGCGCTCGACCTTCTTCTTGTCAATTTCCATGATATACTTCCTATGTCTCAATTATTTAATCCCTTTTGGAAATCTATGCCACTTTTTAATTGATTACATCTTGCAATCTATAATCTTTTAGGTGATTTTGAAAATATCGTTTAAAAGAACTCAGTAAGATTTATCAAACAAGATTCATATTGCATATGTTCATCCAAAAAAAAAGCTTCATATTGCATATAAACAGTATTGCTAATTAGTTATAATTAATTTTTTATCTAATTGAGATAGAACGAGGGACAAAAGAATGGAGACGGAGGGAGTAACTTGGAAAAGGGGTGTCCCATGAGTTGGGCATGAAATGGATCAAGTTTTGGTTCAACGATTGATGATTATGCGAAGAAAAATTATCAGCTGCGATGGTGGAAAAAACTCTTCCACGTACTTTGTAGTTGAATCATATTTATTCACTCAATTTAGATGCCCATCGAATCACATTGAAGCATAAGTAAACAATTACATACACATGCTCCAACAATCAGTATGGTTTCTTGCTCTACATTACACCATCACCCGTTAAACAAAAATTACGCCAACGTTAACCCTAATACCATCACTTATTTTCGTACTATCTACGTTTCGACAAAGATGTTTAGCAGGTTGATGGTTACAAGAAAAAGAGATTCTTCACCCTACTTCTGTTGAACTTGAGAGAGCACCTGTATGCCTCTTAAGGTTAAATTATACTTCACAGCCTCCAATGACGAGCAGTTTCTGCTGTTCAAGCTCATAAAGCATGAGGACTGCAGCAGAATCAAACGAACTCTTTTTATCTGCTCTCGGATCACCACCGAGTTCAATCACTCCAAAGTCGGGTATTGTCAAGGTTATCGTAGATGTGAAACTGCTAAAGCCTATCCTCTTTTCAGAGCCTTCACAAAATTCAATGGGAGTTCTGTGCAAAGTACTAACAGTTAAGCTAATATTCCAACAGTTGAAGGTCATTAAAATGGAAATATTCACAGAAACAACTATAATCCCTCATTCCCCATTTGTTTGAACTGTTTTTTTTGCAAGCGAGCCCTTAAATTGGGTCAACAAGTGATGTAAATTCCTTTTCTTTTTTCATTTTTGTTGATCTGGAAGAAATTTAAGTCCATGAAACATTTTTCAAGACTTTTTCCATCAATCAAAAGATCCCAGTTAGTTCTCTCACATAAATTTACCAAAATCATCTACGAATAAATATGTTAGCAAGGAATAGATGATCTTTTTAGGAGTCCAGACTAGTGACAACTGAAAATAGACACAAATGGGACAGTAACTTCTCGAAAGTATCACGAATGAATAACAAGATTGATTGATAAGCAGAGATTTAGGGAAGAACCTTGATTTGTCCTCTGCTGATTTAAAGGTAGGCATGGGCCACTGCAATCTCTTGCAAAGCTCAAAAAGGGATGTTCGAGGTCCTCCTTTCTTCATGTTAATGGATGAAAGAACTGTCCCAAAATAGGAATTGTTCTTCAAATATCCAAGAAATACAATACTTATACGAACTTTATACAATACGTTAGGTTTCATGGAACAGACACAACTAGCTATATTTTGAAGAGAAACAATGCACAAAAAGAGGCAATCTCGTGACCAAAAGCTAAATAAGAAGAAGAGGAGGCAATCTAGATGAAGTGGTTGGTTGTCCTTTTGTATTCAGTTAGTTCAGAGCAAATATACTATACACCACTATTTCTTTTAATGAAGGATAATGTGATTAAAGGAAACAGTAAGGTGTCGTTATGTTGAAAAGGTATTAAAGAAATCTAGTCAATTTTGTTTACATGTTGAATTTTCATGGAGTCTCAACACTCAAAATTATTGATGAGTAAGAATTTTCACATTAAAGAATTTCGTGTCTCTCTTTTCCTGTCGAAACTACGAAGATAATGCACTATATGCACTTAAACCATTTACACTTATAAAGTCCATTTGCTTGAATGTAAAATATTGTTTAATAGAAAATCCTCTGCATAGGAAAAAGTAAACATCATCCCTTCTGACTTCAACGGTTAGTTTGAGGTAATAAGGAAATGCATAGTAGCTAGGTATTCATGAGTATAACTAGTAGCAACTAGCAAGCACAATTGTCCCACATCCATCCTTTGAAATTAGGCAAGGACTTTATTACATGTCAACCTATGCTGCACCCGCATTTAAAAATACCATTAAAAGAGACGACTTGATGTCTAGATGTGGTCTGGGAATTCCTTTCTTGAGAATACCATATAAGGAGCATATAATATTCGATAAAATTTCACATGCTCATGCTTGTTTGATTCAGAACCTCTTGGAGATGTTAGAAAAAGAATAATACATACCTGGGATGGAACCACTAGATTTCGTAGAATGGTCATTGCTTTGTGAAGTTCTAGTTTTCTCTGAATGCAACCCATTTATTTTGGTCTTTTGCTTTTTGTGGGCTACTGGCTTTGAAGATTCAACATCTGTTTGGCTGCAGATATCCTTACCCAGGTCTAGGGTAGACAGAACACCAACTGGGTCAGGACCTTGTTTTCTCCTTTTGGAGGATGAAATTCCTCTACCCTGTTTAATGAGCACTTGAGATGAATATCAAACTTTAACCAACCTCTGGTCTAGATATGCTTGCAACTGATCAACACGAAATGTGAGTTTAAAGTAAATTCACGATTAGAACAGCATCAAAGACTAGCACTGATCACGAAAGTGAATTTAAATCAATTGTTCTTGTTGGTCTTATCTCACAAAGCATTCAGAATGTCATCTCAGTAGATCCACATTAAGAATATGTTCTATTGGCAATTAGTCAATTTCATCCTCGGATAAAGCTTTTGCTTAAAGCAGTATGCACAATAATATTAATCAAAACCATTCTCCATACAGAACCAAGTGAATTTTTGTGTGTGCGCGCGCATGGGGTTGGAGACCTTAAAGGAGAGCTAACAAACAATACCTGGGTAATTTCCAAAATGAGGTTTTTAGTAGCTTTAATTTTCTGTTCTTTTTTTATTTTTGAAAAACACTTTCAGAAACTATTAGGACAAAAGTAACGAAGTTAGAGAAAGCATCTACGAACCTCCAGGTCCTTCAGCAAATGGAAAGCTGCTTGACCCTTTGCAGCTTTTCTATTGGGCCCAAATCCTTCTCCAACCAGTAGGACGTCTTCCAACTGTAATCTAAGCTCCGCGTGGGATTGTTCTCCCTTTTTAATACAAGTTTCTCTGATGAAGTACCCAAGAGAGTCACATAATTCAATCAGTTCACGCAGAGGCGGCAGTTCGAGTTTATCAGGAGTCACAATTGGAGATAGTATGGGTTTAAAGATTCTCCACACTTCATCCAGATTGAGCTTGGTATCAATAAGTATTGCCCCTGCAATACTTTCTACCATATCTCCAAGAGCCTGTAGCAGAAAATGTGTGCCAATACAAACTTATCATTCTTTAGTATGCCAAGAAAAGGCGATTCTTTGTATTGAAAAACGGAAAAGCAAGACATGCCAGTAATTCTTTGTATACACAAAATTGTGAATCTTTTATAGAATCCTGATGTTATATGATTTATCAATAGATAATTGCAACTCCGATAAGGGGAATCTGGTAAAATATTTCTCACATTGAACCACTCATGTTTTCTAATGAATGTGCATATATGAGGGATTACAGATACCAGGATTACAGATAGAGATTAAATTCTTTACACTGCCGGTGTAAACATTTATTTCCTCCAAATCAATTATATTGCGTCACATTGCCATGTTTTATTGATTGGGACAATTGTTTTGCAACATGGCGCAATGTAATTGATTTGGAGGAAACAAATGTTTACACCGGCGGTGTAAAGAATTTATTCTCTTACAGATAACCAAAATCTGAAAGCATGAAGTTATACATGGAAATATCCAAATTTGTGTGTTTTCATTTATAATACAACTGTCCAGCTTTGTAGTGGAGAGATTAAGGTCCTGTCAGAATTTTGTTTTTTCAAAACCAATTTTGCATAACAATTTCCACAAATTATTTCGGAAAACTAAAACACTCATTATTTTCATGTTTGCACATTATGAACACGAAATGGTTTTCAACAATTTGATAACACCTTTTCAACGTCTTATAAAATTTGGTACTTCTTTAAAACTAGTAAGACAAATACAATCCAAAGTGCGGCAACGAAACAGCAACCAAACAAACTTATGAAAGTAATTGTATACTTTTTTCACAAGAGGCAGAATAAAATGTACCTTGGGACCATTCACGCTTTGGAAGGGCTTGGTGATGCTATGAGAATCATCAACAGACTTCACATGAGAATCATCAACAGACTTCACATAATCTTTAATTTGATCTGAAAGAAATCCAGAGCTATGTTGAAGATGTGGATGAAGATTTCGTCTCACAGCCACATGAGCAAAATTTTCATTATTCACGGAGGCTGAACGCAAGTCTGTCAATTCCCCTGGATCAATCTCTGTGTGGCTTTGGTACAGATGCCATGTGATAAGTATGTCTAACACAGAGTCACCAAGAAATTCAAGCCTCTGTCAATGACAAAAATGAAAATTAAGATAATATGGAAGCATAAATGGCATTGTGTAAACCCAAAAATATGTACACAATGCCGTTACTCACTCAAAAATCTAAAGAATACAGGCGATCTCAAATTAAAGTAATGCATACAACCAACGATAAAAGTTTTTCCATTCTATGGGAAAAACTAAAGCACGCAAGATGCGAGAGCAGAAAAGAAGGCTACAGTTAAGCTAGAACACCAATATAATACACGTAGATCGATGGATGCACATGTAAGAACACATGTAGACACTTTATGTCATATCTATATACGAAAAATAAGTTTTCATACTACTACACTTTGAGGAATAAGGGCCAACTAGCCACAGATCTGCAGTCAATCAAAAACTCCATGGCCTGGGAGTTGGAGCTTGAACCTTCTGGGTAGATATATGTTCAATTAAAATCTCTAAAACTAAGTTAAAAACAGTTAGTAGGCATCAACCAAAACATATTTTATTGTTTGATATGTTTATATGCTCTCATTGAAATAATGAAAGGATAAAGTTAAAGAAACTGCAAATTACCCATCACTACCTGGTAACAGAAACCAACTTCCAGTTCTTGCTGAGATGCATGTGTTATCGCCTCTAGTAACAGACCCTTGGTAGAGAACTCATAGGCAAGCTTTGATTCTAGAATTTCAATCTCCTTAGCTTTGGGGATGTAGGAGTGGAGAGATGCATTTGTAATGGCTTCATCTACTAGTGACGGCTCAAGTTCAGAACCAATACTAAGCCATTTCATCAAGTAAAGAGCTGCAGTCAATCCACCACCAACATAGTATGCTCCTATGAGGGCTTCAACACAATCAGATATCGTTTTTGAGCCCATCCACCTATGACCCCTGTCGCAACACTTCCCGACAACAACTTTGGTATCTTCAGTTTGAAACTTGCTATCAAGAGGCACTTCCGAACTTTCCACCCCACATGAACAAGGATAAGGGCGGAGAGAACGCTGACCTGGTGCAACCCATCGACGGGGATCAAATGCACCATCTCGTATATACCCCTGTCAGCATCCCATAATAACACATACAACTGATTAGGATACATTAAATATTACATTTGAAAGGTTAGCAAAGAAGATTTGCACAAGACCTAGAAGCCTGCTATCTTTTAGAACTAATCCTCAACCAGAATTACATATTTATTAGATTGTTAAGCACCAACTCATTTAAAAGCTTAAGCTGTTAGAGGGAGGGGCAACTTTATTATATATATTTCCAACACACCCCCTCACGTGTAGCTAGGCTCTCCTCCATAAGCAGGCTAAACACGTGTAAATTTTAATCATTAGGTAGGCAGTGAGGTTCGAACACATGATCTATTGCTTGCTCTGATACATATTAGATTGTTTCCACCAATTCATTTTAAATCTTAAGTTGTTAGAGAGAGGGGCAACTTTATCATTTATGTTCTCAACAATACTTAAGCCATTGAAGACTCGGTATCATAGTATTCCAACTCAAAAGCACCTAAACTTGAGCTGCACTTCTTAACTTGAACTCCAACGTCACAAGGTAAGCTCACCTATGAAGCCCTCTAATGCCTACTAAGCAACAAGTTTCGTTGATAAGGTTTTCTGGACCATACAATTGGCATTAGGTGCAATATAAAATCAGGATGTACTTGCACCAAACTAACTGCCAGGTCTGATCCATAAACAGACGACTAAAATGGCACCATGAAAAGAAAGTGTCTAAAGAACGGAAAATGAGTGCCAGCCAAAAGCCCCAAACAACAGATGGACTAAAACAATAGAAGTCACCAGCAGAACAAGTTTACACAATTTCTACCAGAGAAATTAAAACCTGTAAATTGCGATCAATTCCGACTTTGTATAGGGTTGCATTACAAACAGCCAATGAGCGCTGAGAAGATAATTGTCCTTCATGCTTCTCGGGGTATTTAAGAAACAGATGACAGCTCACAGCATACTTCAAAACTGAATCTCCCAGCAACTCCAAACGCTCCATGGAAAAACTCTCACTACATCTCAGAGTTGAGATGGCTTCCAGAATCTAATCAAGAAAAAGATGAAGGATAGTAAGAAAATGTGTAGTAAAAGATAGACAACCAAGAAAATGTTTCACCCAACATAATCACAAACCAAGGAGCTAGATATCCGAAAATCGCTCTGAAAGGAAATCTCTTCTCGAAGCTGGCTGGCCAGCATTAGAGATTCCACTCTGTGCATTACTGATGGTAGCAAGTAAAGTGATTTTATAACAGAGATTGGTACTTCAATGCTGACTAAGAGTTCCGGTGGCATATGCACATGAGTTTGGGGCTTTCTAACTACCGGTTTATTGCCTGCTTCAAATCTCTTTCCACATGCACCACCTGCTAATTCAGACAACAAATGTAGAGTTATGCAAATTACGACTGTGAATCCATATCACAGCAACAGTTGTACGAGAGTAGCTCCAAAAAAACATCAAACAAAAAGCTCAGTTACTTTACAATACAAACTTGTCCGTTAAGTTTCTACCCTTTTCTTCTCAAGGATAGCCTTTGTTCAGTTTGTTCTAAGATCTCTACCAGTTGGTAACGTGTCAATGAAATCTTTAAGCAGTAAACCATTATCTAACATATTACGAATCAAGTTCACAATGTGGGATATTTGAACAGCACAATTTGAGAGGTTTTACTTAAGAGAGATTCTAGTTCCACCGGACACATGAGAGTACCTTTCCAAGAAATGCATCAGCCCATTAACAAAAACCTCAGTTCAACACCAGAAATACCACGGAAGATGCCCACTCCCCCTCATTTTCGATGGCCTGTTACCGAACAGGATAAACCCAGATTGATTTAAAACCTAAAAAATATCATTTACTTGTTGAATTGTTTTTTACTAATTGTATTATACATAAGCTCAATAAAAGGCCATGTATCAATTTACCTCAATGTAACATACGAATGATCATTTTCTGTATTAAACTGAATGGAATCAGTAGATACATGGATTTTCCAACAAATAAGCTTCAGAGATGACATTCATGATGTGTTATAATGAACATATTCCAAAGCACAAACCATATGATAGCAAGCATAAACAGAAAAGACAGTAGTCACTTAAAATAAGTCTAATAAACAAAATTTACTATAAATTATCATGAGTGATTTAATTCACATCCAGATTGTAAAACAACAAATAAGTCACTTGGTTGTTTTAACTAATGTTAGGAAGTTGGGAAGAAAACCTTCACTCCTAAAATCCACAAGAAGGTTGTGTGCATTGTGACTTTGCTTTAGCAGCAGCAAAGGCTGTCCAGGATGCATTAGTGTTATCCCATACCTGATAAGGTAAAGAACAACGTCTGAGTCATTGATAAATTAGAGGCAAAACTGGCCTATGCATTGAAGACAACATTGCATTTTGTAATAAAATCACCTACTTTTTGTGGAAGTATACCGCAAAGGATGAATAACTAGAAGAATTTGCGTCAGTGTTTCCATCAAAAGGACTTTCAGCAGATGTGTTATTGACAACATCCAGCACTGAGTAAACTCTCCCTGTATGTATCGCCAAGACCACTGTTTGCCTAATGTTTTTCAAATCAACTGATTTATTAGCCAAGTGGATAAGATTTGTGCTCTTGTAGTCATTCTCAGTTGAATTCGTGCCATCAACTAACGAATCCCCCATGTCAACATCAGATTGCTTAGCACTTAACCAAGCATTTTCCTTCATATATTCTACCACAGAGAAACACGAGTTGATTCCCATCCAATTGATTTTCCACGCATCATGACAACAACCATTTGAAGATTCCACTGGTAGGAGCAGATACATGTTGGATGGGTCCCACAATGATTCACCCTCTGACTGCAGCAAAAATTTCCTTCCTCCACCAGATGATCTCGATCCAACAAACAATTTGCCAAATAACCCATTAAAAAATAGTTCATGAAAACACCTCGCTTTCATCACCTGGTAAGAGAGAACATTGCGTTGGCATTAGTGGAAGTGTTTCACATTAACAGAACTCATTATTTAGAAGTTATGCTCGAACCTGCTCTGCGTCTAATTTTACTTCGCCGCATGAAGTAACAGAAGATCTTACAAACTTTGAAACTAAGTACAGTTCCACTTCAATGTTTCCAACATCATCATCTAGTCTTGACTCCATCAAAAGAATAAAACTCGAGAATTGCTCCTCAGGTTTATTACAAGAGAAATCTATTTTATAGGCTTGAAAGGTGGCGCCTTCATGTTTTAATCCCCATGCTCCAGATAGTGCCTGAACACAGGTCGTCCCATGTAATTCCTTCCTTTTTGTTGTCCCTACAAATAACATGCAAGGAACACAGAGTGCCATAAGACAAAAGATGATAAAAAAAAAAAATAGCAAAGGTATGATTGGGACATAAGGCTCGGTTTGGTTTGGTTTGGTTTGGTATGTTTCCAAACCTGATAAGCCAGCATAATCCTAAGTCATGATTACATCCAAAGGTGCCATTATTTGAATACCATGCCAACTTAGGCAGTGTAATTCAAGAGAAACCAAACCAAGCAGAATTGCATAGTAACTTCCGTAGGCATCAATCATTACCCATGGAACTCTGTCAAGTATGGAGGATTATAGCATCAACATTTTCTCATGTCTGTATTCTACACCTGAAGACCATAGTGGATGGAGTTATTAACATTTCACGGTTTGAGTACAGACTATTCTGTCATGGACAATATAAGCTTCAGCATCTCCCTCGAATTTTTTTGCTCAATTATCTACCAAAGTCATATTTGCATAAACATTTATGCTCCGTTTAACAAGTCATGTTATAAATAGTAGAAACGCAAAATGAAGTGAGTATTTGATACCCATCAAATAATTGGAACTAATAAAGTGAGTATTCAATTCTAGGAAGGAACTCATGCATACTAATACACTCCAGAATCCCTAGGGTCCTCTGGCTGCAAAAATCATCAAATTTACAGCACGTGGGTTCGATCATGACTCCGAAGCAAACAAAAAATAGACTTCCATATAATCCAAGGTTCAAAAGGCATACCTGCACCTGCACCTGAAGCTGATTCTCTGCTCTTTAAAGTGGCCTCACTTTCTGAAGGCTCGTCACTAATAGGAAGTAGATGATCACTAAGAGCTCCCATCTGATGCAATTTTTTACATGCATCAAAGCAGACAAGCTGCTTCGATAAATGAGAATTGCTGCTTAGTGGACCAACTAAAATTTGAAAAGCTGCACTTGGGGGTAATGATAATTTACATTGATATGTGTCTCCTGACAACAAGAACTGGAAAATGGGCTTTGGAGTGAAGTACCTACATTAAGACATCAAGTGGTCAGGACTTAACAAGCAAAGTATCCGTGCTATGGACAGGACAGGACCAATACATTATTTTTTTTCTATAGTTGATAGAACTGTAAACAAATAAGTTAATGTAACAAAAAGTATAAGACTCAATATTATACAATAGATTCCCGTAAAGGAACTTTTTACGGGAATCTCCAAAGTCAATATTCGAACTAAAAATCATTCAGATCTAAATGAGATTAATAACTTGACATAAAGACTTTCCTTTTTCATAATCGGTGCTACTCTTTGATTCTGAAACGTTATTTAGATCCTGGTATTAGGTATTAAAATCAATCCATTACCATTAATACTTTGGAGTTTTTAAGAGTAAAACGAGAGGAGTAATAGAATATCGGAAGTGGCCACGAGGTTAAAAATGCAAGGATTTTACGGGAATCCCAGAAGTCCATATTCAAACTACAAATCATTCAGGTCTTAATGAGATTTATAACTTGACTTAAAAACTTTCCTTTTTCATACCAACGATAGACTTTGATTCTTTGATGTTATTTAGGTAGTGGCTTAGGAATTAAAATCAATCCATTGCAATTACCAAATTGCAGTTTTTAAGAGAGTGAAAAAGAGAGAGGTAATAGAATGTGCCAATGTGGGAAGTAGGCACAAGGATTTTTCCCTAATTTGTTCTGATTTTCTTTAAAAGAGATGAGGATACCACATGGACTACACATGCTTAGTATAAAGTATACATAGATAGATGCTGAATAAGTACTGCACAGTATTAATGTGAGAGAGACAGAGAAAGATGATAGAGAAAAAATGTCCATACTTATCTCTGGGGAGCTTTTCACAATATCGATGAATGAGGTTCACACTAGAATCTTGAGTGACTGATGCCCCTGTTGCATCCACATAATATGCATCTATTTCCTTGATCTTACATGCTCTTAAAACGCAGGAATCAGGGTCTCTATTTGCAGCTGTATCTGTCATTGAGTATTCACTCCTAATAATATCAAATATTTGATCTCTCTGCTTTATATTTCCCCTACAAGAATGTATAATTACACTTAACAACTTTTATCATGCTTCAGTAACGGTATAATAATGAACGCCTGAACTGGAAACTTTCACAAATGCACAATATCTGTCAATGGTAATGTGAAACTATGCAAAAGCTATTGTCTGAGATATAAAGAACAGAAAACCTAAAAATTGCTCCACCTTACCTCTCAAGCATCAGGACAAATTGGGAGTCATTTTGACGAGCTCGCCCACGTGATTGGATGTAGCTACGAACTGTCTTTGGCAGGTCAAATCGTATAACAGAAGAACAGTTCGGTACATGAATTCCCTCTTCAACCACGTCAGTAGAAAATAATAAGTTGACCTAAGAAACAACGTATCACAACCCATTTAGTAAGAACTTGCACAAAAAAACTTTCCTTGAAGTATAGTTTGTTTTGTTCAGTTCCTTGGCTGCTGATCAAAGAAAATGAAAAAAAATGGAAATACCTTTCCAGAGCGAAACGATGCCAAAGTTTCTTGCTGAACTTTCGGTGCCACTGCATCAACTGATGAATTACTTCCGGTCAAATAAGAAACAGTGAAATGAGACAAGCTTTTAATTCTCTTAATGACTCTTTCAACAACTTTAGCAGCGATAATCCTCTCAACAAAAATGAGGCACAGCACTTGTCTGGCTTCCCTGCAACCGCAAATGAGCACAGAAAGTTGAGAATCTTCTAAGTTACCCAAATGAGAACAGCACTAAATGAAGAATCAAAATTGGATGTTCTATTACCCAAATGATTGAAAAAGTCGAAGAAGTTCATGAAATTTTGGAGATATGCAGCCCATAGCTACTGTATTCGAACAATGCGATCCGATATCCCAAAGGATTTCATTGCCTGACAAAAAACAAGCAATTAGTATGAGTACAGAGCTCAAAGTAGAAAGGAGAAACCAAATCCCCACCGGAGAGGGGATATGGGAAATGGAGAGCATTTTGTGTGGGGTTCTAGAGTCTAAACTTTTTGATCAGGCAATGGAGAGCATCACACATTTTTATTTTACTTTTCTTGAGAAGGCATACAAAACTAAGAGAACCAAAAGGGGATACCATCAGAAATTGGTATCCTTAAAGTCAATGTTGATGGTGCATACAACGCTTCATCCGGTAGGGGAGGAGTAGGAGTTGTTATAAGGGATTCTTTTGGGAAACGAAAATGATATTCACACAACAATCCAAACACAACAACTTACACAACCTCTCACATGCATGTGGGCTCCACACACACTACTATGTGTGGGCCCCACATGTATGTGAGAGGTTGTGTAAGTTGTTGTGTTTGGATCGTTGTGTGAGTAGCATTATCCTTTGGGAAATTGAAGAGGATGGAAGCCATTCCAGCTGTGGGTGTTAATTCAGCTGAACTGGTTGAGGCATTGGGTTTCCGACATGCGATTTCTACAGCAAATATCCACGGTGCAGGTGATTATCTACTGGAAAGGGATGCAAAGAACATTGTTCAGATGCTACAAGGAAGATTGAATGCCAAAGCAAACCTGGAAGTTTTCATCAGTGGTTGTTTTAATTTAGCTAGTTTACTTAATTCTTGTTCTTTCAATTTTGTTTCGCAAACATGCAATAAGGCGGCTCGCATTGTTGCCAAGTATGCCCTATCTCTCGAGACCCCTAAAACCTGGCTAGGAGCATTTCCGAATTGGGCTATGAGGGAAGTTTGTTCTGATTCTCCTATTTTGTAATAATAAAATACCAGCTTTGTCAATTGAAAGAAAAAAAAGGGGGGGGGGGGGGGGGGGGGGTGTTTTGAGAACTCAATAAGTGCGTAAAAAAACCTCAGAAATGTTTTAAAATAACTCCTTTACGTACTTCCCTTCCACCCTTCCCTTATCCATACACCAAAAGCAAAGCTAAATAGTTTGCAAAAATATATACAAAACAGAAAACATAAGGCACCCAGAACTACTGTGACAACTAACAACATGAAAGAGATGAAATATTGCTTATACAACAAAGAGAAAATACACAGTAGCAACAAAGAAGAGCAAATACAAGAAATGTTAAGCTTTTACTAATGCGTAACAAGTAAATAAAAATAAAAGCTACCAAAATACGTACCATGAGGCAATGATGTGCCGACTGCAGCTAAAACTTCCTCAAGAAAATTATTATACTGCAAAGAACTTTTTCTATAAAATTCACATTCTTCTGTCACACTAGGAGCGTTCTCTATACAAACTTTAACAGCCTACAAAAAAAAAAAAAAAAAAAACAATAATGGATATCAAAATCAAAC
The DNA here is from genome assembly GCA_019656295.1 of Rhododendron mucronatum var. ripense. Lineage (NCBI taxonomy): Eukaryota > Viridiplantae > Streptophyta > Magnoliopsida > Ericales > Ericaceae > Rhododendron > Rhododendron mucronatum. The sequence goes on from BPLT01000081.1 coordinate 1,865,268, forward strand.
CGATAAGAAAACATAAAAAAACAAATATTTAGGGAATTCAACATGGAATATAAACAACGAAAAAACAAAATATTACTCTGAACTCGAAAGCGAAAAGGTCATAGTCTAAATAATCAGGAAGAAAAATGGTTGTTATAAACACCAACAGCATCAAAAGCAATTCATGTTCGTTCTTTTTTTTCCACTTGTATCTCCTCTTTTGAAGCATTTCCACAATATAACTCTACCTCATGAGTACATAGGAGGCCAAGGTCGTCGAGACAATACAAGAACTTCGCATGGTCATTGGCCAGTCGTTTTCGAAGTGCCTTGTACTTATCCTGTGTGTCTCTGTATTGACTTGGCATTGAGCCTTGCAAGTCAAGCAACAAGGCATCAAACTGTTGATGCAGAAACACAAAAATGCTTTAGTCAATACACCACATCTTTGTAATAGGAAAGTGCATATATGCAACGTATGTATATACAACTGTCTACAATAGTTGAACCACTGTGTGCTCAACATTTATGCACTTGAGAATTGAGATACCTTCTTCCATAATGATTCCAACTTTTCTTTCAACTCCATATTGAAAGACACTGCTGGGTCATAAAAAATACAAGTTTCTTTCGCAGATGGGATAATTTCTTCTAGTTCTGTCCTATCATCTATCGTATAGACCTGCACAAGCACATCATGGAGAAGTAAGAACACCACTGCATAGTTCAACTCAACTTAATAACACTAACTTATAAAATAAAATAAAATAAAAAAGATGCATAAACAACCTGGGAATCCAAGATGCCTTCAAGTTCTGATATTTGCTCCTCACAATCCGTAATAGATGAGACACCTGTTGCGCATATCAAAAGAACAAATAAAACTCTAAAACAAAGCTATGTAGATCAAAAATTAGCAATTGAACAGTTTACTAGAACTAGAAGGAAAGTAAGTGAAGCAGACAAATTCTTCAAAGATGTGAATGCAATTAAAAACAATATTTCTTGTAATGATTAAACTTTCGAAAACGTGAAAGAAGTTTAACCCACCACCCAAAATTCGGGGAAGAAACAACAAAATTAAAAGGTAAAGAACTGGTTTTAGACAAAGAAAAAAGCCATACACAAAAGGCAACAATAGCCTCCAACAATTTCTCTTTGCAAGTCCAACCACAAAACCGACTGTGCAGATTAGCCTCCAAGACTACTTGGTTCAGCATTTACATGCATACACTTTGGATAATATCTCACGAAAAGTAACACTTTGTAGGGCCAGCTCTGGGGTTGTCTGGTTGATCGGTAACTCAGGGAAAACAATGCAACAACTGAATATTATAACCTCACAGAGGAACAATATCTCAAGTGTCTATGATACATTAATATAACAATTAAAGTGTTCAATAAGACTAGTTCACCAACTTCTTGGTAGGAATTTTCCCCTACAAGTCTCCACTAGCCTCAAATAAGATTTTAGTTGATGGCATTACCATTTTGTCAACCAAAATACTGCGATACTTGTCAATAAGATTGTAATTCAGGCTACTACGTGATGAAATAGGCTCTCATTGTCCTGTTTCACAAATCTTTCATTTGTCGATCTCAAGAGTTTAACAAAATCGAGTTTTGCATTCCTAACAATTACATCACCCCTTTCGGGGAAAGGAAAAAAAAAAAAAAAACAATTTAATCACTGGGACTATCTTCTTAGTTTTCGAGAGGGGTCTTTTATCTTTTTATTATACTCTTTTATGCTTTCAAAAGAGCATGACAAATAATACTGCACCATTTTAAGATAAGTGTAGAAACACTATTTTCCCTTTTTTCTATAGTGGTTATTCTTTCCATACTGTCTTTGTACATGGAGAAAGACGGTAACTTCAGAGAGTGTTGTACATACTACATACATAAAATCACACTAGAAGAAGAAAACCAGAAATACAGTATGTTTTAAGACTCCGGACTAATTTATCCGAAGCCCTCCAAAACAAAGAAGTTCAAAACGTAGAGCTTCAGGAACACTTTTGTTTGATACCCGATACAGAACAATAGAAAGACGTACAAACATGTAAACATAAAACCATATACGTACAGGAGTAGACCCAGTGAAGGAAAGGTGGACGGACAATCAAATAGGAACAGAGGGAGTATGTTCTAAGACACCGGACTAATTTATCCAGAGCCCTCCAGAAATAACTATGACGTTCAAAGTGTAGTGATTCAGGAAGGTGTTACGTGTATCTACAAAATTATCAAGAAAACAAATGGGTAAAACATATCACAAGGAGATAAACATAACAACAAAAGAGTTACCTTTTCTTATTACGGGGGAGGCTGTCATTCCAAAAATCTTGGGCTTGTTTCCACTTTTATGATAAAATTCCTTCACCAAAGTTCCATTATAAGAATCAAGATGAGACAACCAATGAAGGAGTTTCTACACACAAGAAGAAAATTTATACCTGCATAATTTTTGCGTAAGGATGGTTACCAGTAGCACGATGGCATTCGTCAACTATCATTAAGCATACCATATCCAAACTCAAGAATGCTTTCCTCAAGGCATCCAATAAAATCTGGGGTGTCATAACCAATACCTGTAACAAAAGTAAAACAAGAGATGATTGATGAGAACTACCATTGTGCTGCAAGCACTAATATATGACTTGAGATACAAGGTCTTGTCTGTATACAACCCTTAAGAAGGAATCCAAAGAATAAATGAGTTCATGTACCACGTAAAAGTAGGTTTGCAATGATTTCGGCAATAGATAAAGGCAACCCACCCACCCTCCTAGCCAAAAACACCTTCTCGCGTCTCAAATGCAAACCAAAAATCGAATGTCAATGAGAAGCTCAAAATGGTAAGTACTTTCCTCACCCAGATGCCATTGCTGGGTCAGGAAAACCAAAATGAAGATATGTGAAGAGTATCATACAAGTATGACGTAAATCAATTATCTTTGGAAACTGATAATGTGATTCTTATGACATTAATCAGAAACAAACCAACAAACAAACGAACCAGATAATAAGAAGAAAGGACAAAGGGTGGACCCATTAAAAACAAATTTGTGGCATTTTCATTGCAGTGTAAGTATAGAAACAACATGAGGAGGTCTTGAGCTGTCCAACTTACATCATGTTCATTAACTTCCTTTTCCCAACATTCAGCATTCCAGTCATCAACCCCTTTCGCTCCATAGTATTTTTCCACCTTAAGATGTGTGTGGAATCTTATAACTTCAAATTGCTGCAATGAAGAAAAAAAACAGAGACTTCTTCTCAACAGATGAGGGTATCACAAAACCACATAGCATTTAAATTTCACTCTAGTTTTTTGCTTGTCATGTGACATCAGGTATGGCCTCCCAGGAAGTTGGGAGGGACGACGGCCAGCCCAGAATTTCACAAAAAACCATGTTAATGCAATGGGATTATTTCAAATTATATTGAACTACATCGATTGGCCCCCAAATTATTTAGTTGTTTGGAGTAAATTAATTAAACTTTAGCATAGTGCTTATGTTTGGTCGTTAGTGAACCTCTTTTAACTTTTGGCCACTATATTTAAAATCAAGCACCTGTCTTAACAATAAAATCTAGAAAGTATAAAGATTTGGGCCGAAGTTGAATAAAGCTAAGAAAGGACCAGCAAGCCTCATTGGCCATTGCCTCAAAAAACACGTTTTTCCGCATCATTGTCTTTTTACTGAACTTTCCCTAGCTTTTGGTGATAATATTGTCCTTTACAGAATCATCCCTCCAAGATGAATGTTTAATCCAAACAAAATTGATGCAAAACTAATAAAAATTTGGAATCTACAAAAATGAAGACACTTTACATTTTAACACAAATAAGCTCTAACACGTTTGTTAAGACTCCTTTTAATGAGGTGAAAATTCTATGTCCGTCCTTACAGAAGACTTCATATAAATGTGGAAAGAAAAAAAAAAGAACTTGCCTGGTGAACAAGGTGAACAGTGGGAGCCAAGAAAACAATCAATTTCTTCTTTTGAGAAGGAGAGGGGTCGAGCGATGGAGCAATGTCTTTGATGATCATAACGGCGATCATAGTCTTTCCAGCTCCCGTGTCCAACACCGCGATCGTGTTTCGCCTCATTGCTATCTGAAACACTTTGGTTTGATACCTGATACAGAGCAATAGAAAGACATACAAATCCATAAACACAGAAATACACATATACATACACAAGAATAAATACAATGGATGAAAATAGTAATGAGGCGCGTAGTGTGTACTCTCGTGGCCGGAAGTTGTCGGTATCGGTGGAATGCGGCTTCGAGTTCATGACTTCGAAGCTCCTCTTCAGGGGATTGACTGCCGCCACAGCCGCCGTGGAATGCATGTTGAGGATCACTTTCTCGCTCGGTATCTGTATCGGTATCTATCCTTCCCGGTGAGTGATTTGATATGTGTTTTGTACTATTTCAAGGGAAGAGTGGAGAAGGATCAGTGATGATAATCATGAGAAGGGCGTGGAGGACTCGATTCCCCATACGTTTTACTTTCTCTCTCTAGATAATGTTGATCTCGTTTCTCTTTTCTTTTTTTGACAAAAGATACTAGCAGTAAAGTTGATCGAAGGGGGAGAATTGAATTGGAGGTTTTCAGAAGGAGTGAGAGAGTGAGTGAGAGGAAGAGAGAGAGAGAGAGAGAGAGAAGAACCCTCTCGAAAGTGGGAGGAATCGGTTAAAGTACCGAATGAATAAAGGCGGGTGGGTGAGTTTGGACCCGCGAGGCGAGTGGTTCACTTTTTTCCGACCTTGTGAGTTCGACTTCGACTCCCAGGGTTCAGTTTTTGTGCTTCAGTTTGGGAGACTTTGGCATTGTTCGGTTAAAAGTTTAGTTTTAGTTTTAATTTTGTTTTTAATCATTACTTTATTTTTTTAATTACAGTTTTACTTTTTTATCTCTCGCTATAATTATTATCTCTATCTTCAATCATTACTCTATTTCTCTCTCCATCCACAACCAAAACTAAACTAAACTAAACTTTCAACTAAACACAACTTTTGGAGTTGAGGCTTGGGAAGTACTGGATAAATAACACTTTGCCTCCTTTAGGTTTACTCTGTTTTCCACTTTCGACCTTTTCTCACAAGTTTCATCCATAGACCAATTGAGGTGGTGTTCCACTTAACTTTTAGAGAAATAGTAAGTTGATTTTGTCTTTATTTGAATTTTTTTCGTATTTATTAATTTTGCGTTAAAATTTTGTGGTTTAGTAATTCGTCTTGACGAGAGAAATCGAAAAAGTATAAAAAATTTACTTTACCCAAATATTTGACAAAAATAACCACTTGTTAGGCCAAAAAAATTACTTTTTGACTTTTTAGCTTAAAAAATAACCACTTGTTAGCCAAAAAAAAAAAAACACAAACTTTTTGACTTTTTTTTTTTTTTTGCTAAAAAGTGTTTATTTTCTAAAATATTTGGGTAAAAGTTAAAAAAATTACTTTTCCCATTCCTCAAATCAATAATTCAAAAAAGTGTGACACAAAACTAAGAAAAGCTAAAACAAAATTGAATAAGAACAAAACATGTTAAAAGTGCTAAAAGTTAAATGGAAAGGGGTCTGAATTCTCTGTTTGATTTTTCGAAAAAAATAAATCCTCTTTTAGGTTCACAGCGATTCTAAAAAATGAGTGACCCAGATAATATGATGTGTTATAATCCTCTCTTTTTTAATAAATAAATGTCTAGACCAGATTGCGCGCTTAGAACAAGAGGGTGGAATTTAATCGGGGGACTTGCCTAATGGTTGCATAGCTACACTCAAGTGCCATGAGATTAGAGAGATGATACATACACTACATAGTTACACTACATTTTATATGGGTTCCATTTCGGGTCTCATAAAAATTAAAAAAAATATCCATAAATTCTAAAATATTAATTTATGGGGTCCTGTAAAAAATCAGCTCCAATGGATATCGGTAAGTATTACTTTTTGATTCGTAGGGATGAAATTATTCATCTGCACAGTTTTGTCACTACAAATCTAGAAATGATACTTACCGATATCCGTTAGAGCTGATTTTTTACAAGACCCCATAAAACAATATTTTAAAATTTATCAATATTTTTTTGGATTTTTCTGAGATCCGAAATAGGCTCCACATAAGATGTAGTGTAATTATTAAGTGTACCTATCTTTCGTGATGAGATTATAGGTCCACCTCTTAGGAATAGGAATTTGAGACCTCGTTGATGGTTTGGGTAGGATTTGATTTAGCATAAATTTTTCTTAACACATAGTAGCAAAAAAAAAAAAAAAGGAAAAGGGGGTGAATTCGTTAATTAAGGCCAAGGCCCATGAGCAAAATATCGTATCAAGAAAGATATGGATTCTGTTGATTCCAAGGCCCATGGGCAACATACCATACCCAGCCCATAAATTCCCACACCCATCAGACCTCGGGGTAAGCTAAAACAAGAGACAGAGTCACAGAGGGAGACCTGCGGTACCTCTCCCTCCAAGGCTCCAACCACCACCAAAGGGAAAACCAAATTTTCTGCGACCACAATCATTTCACGGAAGAGTAGCCAGATTCTCGCAGATACCCCTATATAAAACCAGTGTACGAATATATGCATATTGGTCTGAATCAGTATATGTTGTTTGGATTATAGTTGCTTTCCAAATTCGTTCGGCTGAGATAATGCAAGTGCGATGGCGAAACGTTTTGATTCTCAAGAATTCTGTTATTCAATCAACGTCAGTGGCATCATCACCTTCGTTGACCCATTTGGCTTCGTTTCACTCCACGCCCATTTCCTATGAGAAATGGAAAAGCAAATGGACTTTCGTGAATTATGTAAGATTCTTTTCCTTTTTTTCTTTTTGGGTAAGTAATTCTTTTCCTTTCTAATTCGTCAAAGCTTATGTAATTGTTTTATTTTTTTCCCTTCTTGTCATTCTCTTGATTCCCTTAAAGAACGAAATAGTTATTCTATTTGTTCTCATCCATTCGTTAAAGCTTGTGCAAGTTTTGAAGGTGGTAGCTGGAAGATGGTAATTTTGATGATACTAGCGATTCTGATTTTAAAGAACTTTGCTTTGTTGATTTTAAGTATTCGTTTAGGTTTTTTCGTTTGGCTCACTAAAGATGGTTCTTTTCATGGGCTTGGTATAGACTTGTTGATAAGAAACCTTGAAATTTGGAATTAATCTGAACGATTGGTGTAACTTTTAATAGTTGGATTGGCAATTGACGAGTTGTCATTCAGCAAGTTTGTGTCTTTCAATGTGGCAGTTGCAGGAATATGTATTTGTATATAACTTTGGCCTTGTTGAGATAAGATAACCAACACATATGCCTAAGGAGCAAACACTGTCCCTCAAAACCCTCCAATGTTTCATGGAAATTTCATTCTTCAGAAGAGTGGAAAATTTTTATTTAAAAGATTTCCACTCTCCAATTTGGTCAGAAGTTTATATCTTCTACTCTACTGATCTTATCAGACGCATGGTACCATTCTGTTTTATTTTCGTAGGAAACAACATTTTAAGCAATTCGGATGTAGTGTAGCTGAGAGGAGAATGATAGATGTCAATTTTAGTAGAAAAGAAATTCTGGAAAATGGACCGTTGCTCGTATAGTTGGCAGAATATGATTATGAAGCACTCTAGTCCCTAGCAGTTCTTGTTAATAATATCAGCATGGAGCTAACATGATAATTGGAGGACTAAAAAATGACAATTTGAACGGTTCATTCCTTTTGGTTCCTTGATTTAACTAAGTGTATTTTTCCCGTCAAACAGAATAAAGTAGTTTGGTTACCTTTGGATAACTGTTCGTTCTTTTTACATTACTGAAACTTTTGTTTAAGCTGTTATTGTTCCATTTAATGCGCAAGTCATTCAAGTACTTTTGCAAGCAATGATTTTACTGCATTCCACGTATAAAGTTTAACTAGCCGACGGTTTTTGCAGGATGTGAAACGAGGTCAACAGCCAACAAAGGTATTGAAACTTTGCATTAAGCTTTCAGATTCCTATACTATACGACATAAATGCCTGTCATTGGTTCCCAAGGTAGAGCAATTGAATGTGTAGCATTCATATAAGAGCCCAGAATATGTCCTTTTCTAAGGGTGTTTCCAGTGTATATCTATTGTTGAACTAAATTTCAACATGATTTCTACACAGTACACTACAGTAGATTTGTTGTCCTTGACGACACAAGAGGAATATATAACCTTTACAGGATTCATTCGTCGTTTGTCCTACTTAGGTTCTGGGGGAGAGAAACTTGTCCTTGTGGTCCTATCAGAGATAATGGATGTATCCTGTCAAACTAGCACCACATTGAGCCTTGGGACAGGTCCCCGTTGTGGGATAGGTAAACTACCTCTAATGACATTTTCATATCATAGGACAACCACACATCCTTGATTGAGGGAGATATTTGACTTTTGCTTTGCATTTCTCTAATACATGTCTAGGATAGTTTACAACTTTCCGATGCTTCCATTTAATCATTAGTCTTGTTGCTTTCTTGTAATCTTTTCCCCTCGTTCCTTCTTCATGTTTTTCCCGCCTGTAAACTTCTCTGATGATGTAATTGTGGATACAGAATCATATCAAATATGAAATTCGTCAAAAACGTGCTGACGCAAAAAGAGCTCTAAAAGATCTTCTCTTCAACAGTGGTGCCTCTAACATTACAGCTGAGGTAACAATACTTAAACCGTATTTGGTAGAAAACCACGAATCCATTGGGTCACAGCTGAGGTAACAATGCTTAAACCTTATTTGGTAGAAAACCACGAATCCATTGGGTCAAATGCAATGTATTGTGTTATATGCATGGGGTATGCATTCTGCTTCTTATTCTTTGTAGTTTTTCATATAATTTGATCCTTAACTCATGTCATAGAAAATATTTGAGTAGGCCTGAAGTTGGCTAGACACTATCTTTGTTTTTTGTTGTTTGGGCTTTTTGGGAGAAATGATTATCACCTTACTTTCCCACCTAAAGTAGACAGGATTCAGCAATCTATACGGAAACAGTATTCTTTTATGCAAAAGACCTATGATTTTTTGAATAGGAAAGAAACTGAACACAATCAACGTGGTTATTGTGTTATTTGGATCCTAAGTTCATAAATGTTGTCCAATTATTTATTGTCATTGCTTTACCACTTTTTCTAATTTCTCTTTTTCTCAGTAGCGTTAACATGCGATTGGAGGCATTCCTTTTCTGATGTATGAGTATGACAGAACAGAGATGTTATAGCAAATGTAACGAGACGAAGTAGAAGGGTTTGAACATAGAAGTCTAGGCCTCACACCGAAGTTACCTTAGGCATCAATTTCTTTTCCCATTCTTTCATGCCTCAAATTCTTGAAGTTAAATCAATTTAAGGGCCTCCCAACAGATTGTTTAATAGATGCATACATTGAAAACACCTACAAATGAACCTACCAATGGCTACATTAAATATTTTTTTTGATAAGTACCAATGTACGTTAAATACGTGGTCAAATGAACTAAAATAATGAGTAATGTACTTTGTAAGTCCATTATATGGACCCATGGGCGACTCCTAACAAATTACCCTTGACTTGTTATTTGGGACAGCATCATTTTCTATAGTGTCCTTTTAACTTAAAAGTATCCTTTGTATCTTGATATTTGAAGAATAACTTTTATTACCTTTAAGTTAGAACTTTACCAAACTGCTGGTTATCCAGAACTTTACTCCTCATTCAACAATCCAAGACCCTAGGTTTATGGACGTGCCCTCCATAATTATCCAAATGTCCTTCTTTATTTGGTTCCATTCTGTCAGTTCTTTGGGTTTACTTTGTTATTGATAGATTCTCCTCTTTTCCCTCTTATGTTTTTACGTAGAATTACTCCTCAAGGGCAGAAGAAACAACCAGCTGGAACACTGAGCATGCAGATCATTCTGACAGTTCGGAAAAGAAAAGTAGATCAAAGTCTTCGGCTCGACGTGCCAGTAAAGCTCAAGCCAAGAGAATGAAACGTGAGCCTGGTTTTTCTTGCTTTTGTTCTTCTTTCTTGTGTTTGCTGAGTTTTCTTACATGAAAATGGTACCAGCCGCCTGTAGAATGGTGGTTAATGGGTAGAAAGTGCATTGATACCTATGAGAAGTGTGTAAATATCCGTGAAATGAGTATAGATTTCTTACATTGTTGGCACATATGTGTGCGCTTCACTGCCTATCAGGCGGTGTTTAGCAATTCCAGTTTTTTTTTTTTCATTCTATGTTGGATTTATAGTTTTGGAGTTTAGGGCTAACGTGTTTGTCTTTTGTTTACATATTCAGGGAAGTTTAGACAAGAAAGTTTCTCTGATGATTTTGATGCACATCCTGAGAGAATGTTTCAAGCAAAATTTGGAAACAGATGGTATACTTGGTCATTCAAGTTAGGGGAAGAGTCTCATAATCAAACTACAGCAAATGGATTTGAGTGGAGAGACCATACAAACTGGACTAACAGTAAATATAGAGATTGGCGGAACACTAGTGATATCGAGTCTGATGATGAGTTGTGTGTTGTTGGTTCATCTGCTGACAGAACAATACTTGGTCTACCTCTTAAAGGTCCTTTAAAGATAGAAGACGTCAAAATTGCGTAAGTTCTGGTTGCCTTTGTTGCACTTCAAGTATGTTCTTTACTAGTTAAACGGCATAAGCTGCATAACTTATCAAATAGAAAAACACATAGTATGATTTAGCGGGATGTCTGAGCTCTCTCTTTTTGCAGTTTCCGCTTGTCCGCTTTAAAGTGGCATCCTGATAAGCATCAAGGCTCCTCACAGGTAAGTTTGTACACCTTCTGGTTCCCAATAGATCATCTATTTTACTTTTTGGTGGTTGGTGTATTGGCAGATTTTATGCATGTAGTTATAGATAAGAAACTATGAGAAATCTTCCTAGTTAAGGTTCCTTGGGTAGATAAGATTTCTCTAGGAGTCATGAAGAGGTGCCTAAATCTTTAAAGTTTGATAGATCTTTCGAGCACATATTTGGTGTAATATCCAACATATATTACATGGGTTCTGTTAGTGTTGTTGTATCCAACGTATAGATGTTGCCGACGTTTTACTTGATTGGCCTTGACTTTCTGACACAGTAATGCTTTACTGTGGGGGAAGAGGATACTTGTGTTTAACCATAATGGTGAGGCTATAGTTGTTTGAACTTTTTAAACCAATTGAGAAGAGTAAGAGTTAGTAATTTATCTTCCTCACAAGCATCCGTCAAGTGAAACCTTAATATTGGGGACCAAGGTTGACAAAGTGCATGTTTGAGTAGGAAAGAAGTTTCATTTGTTTTAGACATATTGGCTAGGGAGTACTTTAGGCTGCATCTGACCATACAGCTGACGTTCTTCAGGATTCAACTAATTGTTGAGATCATTGCAAGATGTAGATTGTGGCCCTTTAAGAATTTCCTGATGCCATAAATATAGTTCGTGGATCATAGTTGCCTAACCCTCCATACTGTCAAAATAATCCAAGGGAAGATGTGCTGAATCAAATCGGGAACTTGGAAGAAATGTTTGTCTTAGTCCAGGAACAGGGTGCCCGCCCAGGATCTGGTGATGTAATAGGAGACGCTCATTACCTTAGGCTCGTCAAGTCGGTCACCCAAAAATTCAGACATTGGTAACCATATTATAGTCTTTACTTATCCAGAATTGAATTTTATGTAAACTTGTGAAATTTTAAAGTAATAGCAAGCGCACGAATTATATCGAAGTATAGTTATGAAAGAGCGAGGTCAAACCCACACGGACTTGTGTATTTTTATGGGAAAACTAAATAAACTTAAACTGATTGAACTCTAACCTAGTTGACAAAAGTTGTGATTGATTTTTAAACTTAAAATTGAATAAAACAATGACAAAATACTAATGAAACTATCACGAAAAAGTAATGGAGATTATTGGTTGAGAAAAGTAACTAAGGTATCAATATCCACGCCCACAAATATTTATCAACTATTCTTATGGATTGATTTTTCTTTGATTTCTACACAATAGTTTAGACGGTTCAAAAAAAAAAAAAAATACACAATAGTTTAGAGGCTAATCATAACCACCGTGGATAATGCATCATTAAGCCATTTTTATTTATATAAAAAATATGTTCCTCCTCTGCTTCAAAGTTTAAGCCAAAATCAGGAATTGTATTCGCATAAAACAAATCATAGTAGATATCCTGTACTTAGATGTTAATTTTGATAAACCAAGCAATTTGATTAATAGGGTGATATCAAATTATGGGAAAAAAAAAACCCATTCCGATTGAATCCATATCCGAGTTTCAACCAAATTAATTTATTGAGTCAAGAACAATAAACATTGAACGCACGTAGGAAAAATAAAATGCATATAATCAATCAATAATTTTATGGGGTTTTATCCTTAACCCTAGTTGAGGATTTTAGCCTACCATAGATAAAAACATATTAAGTATTTGACTAGAATCCATAAAACAAAACCTCACAAAATATTATTTTGCTCGTCTCGTTCTTCCATTCTGAGCCATGCTCGCTGCCTCCTCACGGTTCTCTCAAGCCGCAGCTGTGTTCGAACAAAGTCACATACTCCCATTTTGTAGTTCAACTTTCGGCAGAAGTAATATAACAAGTGGGGTCCCACGACTCCCACCTTAACATCTCATAAAACTCCCCAGCACAACTTATTTGAATTCTCCATATGCACTGCTCGTGCATGATCAATTCCTCCGTGATGGAAATTATATTCGGTGCATCTCTCCTTGCTTGCCCATGGCATACTCGCCCTACCTCGTGAATTAATTTGATCACGGGCTTTACATTGACACCAAATAAAATTTGACTTTGCGCTTTCTGAATCCAACGATCGAAACATAAGTTGTTATCATCTTTTTCCTGCAAATTAATAATTCAATGTAAATGAACAAAAACATAATAATCATAGCCAATTATGCGCAATTGAGGACTAATACCATATGATATTGGGGCTTCTTTATGTCAATATCTTGTGCTTATCAATCAAATTCCATAGACCTGGTCAAAAAATCAAATACCCTGGACTCTTACATATGGTTTGGATTTGTGCAGGCAATGGCAGAAGAGAGATTCAAGCTGTGTGTCGATGCTTACAAATCACTTTGCAGTGCGCTTTCCTCAGCTTAGGTTTTTCAGCTGGTTCCAATTTACACGGCTCTTAAGGACGTTTTCCTAGCAAATTGAGCTCCGGTTGCATAGTATTGGGTAAATTATTTTTTTAGCAGTCGTACGGGTCAATTTCTTTGTAAGTTGTTATTCAAAGCACAAAAGTGCAATTCGTACCATTCAACCTGTCAGGTGTTCTAGGAACTAGGTTTTTCCATTTGCTGAGACAACCATCGTAACCCCCCAAGAATAAGACTTTTATTTTCTTTTAGGGATCATTAGAATAACATCACATCATAACATTTATAGGAGGAGGGAAGTGTGAGGAATAGGGCTAGTGCTCTGCTTGAATGTATTTGGTTCAAAAAGCAGGGTTTTTTTTTGTTTTTTTTGTTTTTTCATGGATAGGTTTGTGTATTTAATTGCTAGTGTGTATGTAGTACCATTGAATTGATCAGACTACAAGTGGTGGGAACCCCTTTGGAGTCTGGACAGTGGATTATGTAATTTGGTGGAAACATTTTTGCAATTTCAAGCCATCGTGGAGGGCTCAAATGTCTGCAAACTAGACCTGATATTCTAGCCAATTTGCAAGAGAAAACCCGCAATCCATCCACCATTCCAATGCATTGCCTTTCAAAAGCTTTACCGATGATGGAGTTGATAATGGGATTGGCTGTGAAGTATATTGATCCAATGAGCAATATCCATGTTGAAGGAGGAAGAAAGGACGGTAGGTATGGTTAAGGCAGACCAGATTTTGTGCAGGTGGTCCTTTGCGGGACATTATGTTACATATGTACTACAGTAGGTTTCTGGATTTGTAAACTCCAACATTTTGGACCGTTAAGCAATAAGTGTTACTTCATGAGCTTGCATGTTTCATTCTTAGGGAGACCAAACATTTCAAATTTTGGGACTCCTGGAAATTTGTCTGGCCATTAACTTCAGAACCTCAGAATTAGTTAAGGTGCGTACAAGCTGACCCGAACATTTGCATTTTGGCCGTTCAGTGAATGTTGAAATTCCACTGATGATTTTGGTGTTTACCATTGTGTCTAGATTGAGAAAGAAAATGAGACAAAATAAGGTAATAATTAATACAAACCAAACAGGCCCTAGGGTGATCAGATTTGAGAACAGATTTATGTAACACCTTCACATTAACTATGAAACCTTCACACTAGCTATGAAGAGAACAGCGGATGGCATTTTAATTTGTTGGGTAAGAAATGCCGCAATGGTTCCCAATATTAATCAAATGCGGTTAATGTGTCTATTACTAGATAAATTAGCCTATTTCAAACGCAATGGTGGGACGGAATCCCACGTCGCAATCAGAATGCACGATCTATGCCCAAGTTATTTGTGTCCATAGCACCTCTGATATTGTCACCCCCACTTTTATCCTTCCCAAACTCCAGTTTTGGTTTTGTTCAAAAAATGAAATTAAAAAAACCCCATTCTGATTTTCATTGATACAAACAACCACCGAAGCAGTTACCATTTTTATCTTTTACACAAATTCATATCCATTCCATATAAATTGGCTCACCAATATAATAGGGAGTGTATTTTATATCAAATGATTCTGAATACATCTGTATCTAAATTTATGTACCAAAATTTATACGTAGCATTGCTTTTGGGGAAGAAAAAAACACAAATTTATAAAAATACAAAGTGAATTGATTTTCACACTCCTTTTTTTTTTATATACGTATTTTCAACCTTAAAAAACCAAAAAAAAAAAAGTGTGAATATATATATATATATATATATAATAATAATTCTCATAACACAAATAGTAAGATTCTGGATGAGTGGGACTTGTCTGCGGTCCACCCAAATAGAAAATCTCCTTTCACGCTTTTATTTCACGCATCGCCGATATATACAGGAACCATATATATACGTTTGCATCGCTGCGGCTAGTGTAAGAGTTCAGAGAGAGAGAGATGGGGGTGACGAAGGAGGTGGTTGAATCTTCATTGACTTCAAAGCTGAACCCTGCTCATCTTGTAAGCGTCTTCGTTCCTTCAATTAAATCTAGTTGTAAATATGGCTCCTCTCCGATTTCATCTGTTGTTTACTAGGAATCAGAACGTCGTTTTAGAATTCAATTACCCAGGTTGGTAATATTGAGGTTTTACATGTCCTTAAGCTAACAAATTTTAAGTTAGAGGATTTTCTTCTAGTCGCACATATATGTAGATGATTACTGATGAAAACGAGAATAAAAAGGTAAAATTTGATTTAGTTTGTTTCAAGGTTTCCAAGAAAATTACCGAGGTAATATATGTACCTTTTTTCTGTTGCTTCTTCACATAGGTATATCATACATGTGTCTTCTCGCAGCTTCCCTTCTCCTTGTGTTTCGTTTTTTTTTCCAAATTATTGTGGGGTTTTTTTTTTTCCGGTAACCAAATTGTTGTGGTTTTTAGTATGTTCGATTGTTGATCATCAGAAGTTTGAATACGAAAACCCGGCATTGGGTAAAACCTGTGACTAGATTTTGATACTCATGAATAAGTTCAGAAATAGGTGACAATGGTTTGCTGCAAAATTTCTCATACGTGGTATTATTGAAGGAACTTCCCAGACTGATTTTTTTGAGGAGAAATTTTGGTGCCAGCTTTGATGTTTTGGGAAAATTTGAGAAATTTAGTTCAAACACTTTCTTAACTTGCTTTCAAATCTGCTGAGCAAAAAAAAAAAAGAACTTGCTTTCAAATCTTCCAAGTTGATGGGTAGTACCTAGTGCCTCTAATCTCTGATTCTTTATGTTGGAACGTTACCGTGAGAACCTGACTGAAAGAGAGATGAGCTATTATTAGTTGGTGGATCTCAGGGTTGATCCTTGGATCTAGTCTCAATTCATCTATCTGAGTCATCTGCTTTGCCAAGGCTGTAGTGGTTTTCTTGTAGTCTGGCAATGATGAAAAGTAGTAAAAGGTTTTCGAAGTGAAATCAGCTTTGAGATAATGATGCCCATTGTAATTCTCTGTGTCTACAATCTGTAGCTCCAATGTATGGACCCCAACTGAATTCTAAGAAGCATCAACCTTTACTAACAAATTTAACTAGACTTTAAATGTTAGGTTACATGTCACTTTTGTTGTAAATTTTCTCCCTCTCCTTCGTTGAATGGGAATTTGCTGACTATGAATTTGCCGGTCCATAACAGAATCTTCTTGATTGGTTATTTTGTTTAGATATTTAAGTAATTAATTGTTCAATATCTATGAAAAGGATTGTTTCGTCAGCCTCATGCCTCGTTGCAAGGCTAGCAACTTTCTTTTTTGGGCAAATTATAGTTACCCCCCTCTAACTAAGTCTCGCGTACACTTACCCCCCTCTAACTTTTTTTTTGGCACTTAACCCCCTCAAACTAACTGAAATTCAAACGGTTATAACTTCAAACGGTCATAACTTCTTCGTCCAAAATCGAAAATATGCAAATTATATATCGATTTCGAGGTCTTGAAGCCAGCTTTCTAATGACACCAAAATCATAGCACGATTCAAAGCACACAGAAAGTTATGATCAAAACGGTGTTTCGGTCTACCAGCCCTTACTCTTTTGATCATAACTTTCTGTGTGCTTTGAATCGTGATGTGATTTTGGTGTCATTAGAAAGCTGCCTTCAAGACCTCGAAATCGATATATAATTTGCATATTTTTTATTTTGGACGAAGAAGTTATGACCATTTGAAGTTATGACTGTTTGAATTTCAATTAGTTTGAGGGGGTTAAGTGCCAAAAAAAAAGTTAGAGGGGGGTAAGTGTACGCGAGGCTTAGTTAGAGGGGGGTAACTATAATTTGCCCTTCTTTTTTGTCTCCCACTTATGAGTTATGGTCCTATGTCTCTTCCACTGTTTGTTACTCTTATTAGTTTGGCAGAGTTGATTTGTGCTGGAAACTGTTACTCGGATGATTAGGGTGCATTTTACGCAAAATTTAGGAAAGATGACCCCTGATTGGCCGATCCAATCTGCTGCTTACTTGACAACTGTTAAAACGTTTACCTTGATTGTATCATTCCTAGGAAGGCAAATACACCTACTTTCTGGGGAAGTGCGATCCTGAAACTTGTTAAAGAAATTCTTCCTATAGAGTTGTAAACGTTGTGTTCCTATCCTCATTGCAAGTTAAGGTCATCACTCTCTAAACATAGAGTGTTCATTTACTGCCAATGACAATACCATTGTTAATGGTTGACTCAACTGTGAAGTCTGTTTGCTATACTACTGTTTATTTTACGCAAGGAAACAAAAGTCCCAAGGTTGGGTGGCATGTCAAAAATGGCATTTGTGAAGACCAACCCTGCGGTGATAATGTGACACGATAATTGGATTACGTGCAAGATGCAACGAATTTCCAGCTGTTACACTTATAGCCTTTAAACGGTGCTGTTTTCTTCACAACGAAATAATCCAAGCAGGGGCTGAACCGTCCTCCTTTTTACGTAACCCCAAAATTACAGTTCTGCCCCTCTTGGATTATTCCCCGGAAATTGTAGCATTAATTCCTTTTCTTTTTTGTCTATATTTTTTCAGCCTTTGTTCTTCATTTGTATATTATTGTGCTAGAAACTTTTTCTTCAATAATCAACATTTTTTTTTTGTTTTTGTTTTTGCTTTTCAGGAAGTAATCGATACATCTGGAGGGTAAGTTTATCTTATGCCGTGTTTAGATAATGGAAAATCATTGGATTTAACTTATTTATCTTTGTATCTGTTCTTCACCATGTCCTTTCACGCCATATTTCCTTCACCTTTTCATTTCCTTTCACTCCATAAATAGCTTCATGAATCCATGATCCAAGCACAGCCTCGTGAATAGCTGCACTTAGTTTGTAGAGATCACTCTTCTCATTTTCTTTCACTTGAACCGAGCTTCATGCTGTTATCAGGTGCGGTGCAAGCTTTGCAGTGGAGATTGTATCAGAGCAATTTGCAGGGAAGAGGTTGCTGGAGAGGCATCGAATGGTGAATACTGCTTTGGCAGAGGAGATGAAAGAAATACATGCACTTTCTATCACCAAGGCTGTTACCCCTGAGCAGTGGAAACAGCAACAAGAGTCTGAAAAATCTCAATCCGCTGCTTAAACGTCATGTGTTTTTGAAGTTAACTCATCTGAGATTATTAGATACAATATGTTTATGCAGTTGAATCAGAACCACTGTTTGTGTGGGGAAATATCGTGGACATAAATCAATGTATGGTTTTATATCTTCCAGCCATATGGGACTCAGGAATTGGATTTCTCCTTCAAGGTGAGATGGTAGGGTTTTTGAGCTACCATTATCTTCAGTGGCCGAAGTAAGCTGACTGAATCAAGATCTCCTTAGACACTTTTTTGTTTTTGTGTTGTTTTGCGCTCTGTTCAATTGGTAGGAATGTCATGCAAGTAAATATGACAAGTAAATATTTAGTGGGAACAATGAGGTAATCACATCAAAAAGAGTTCAAGATATTTATCTTTTCAAGGTACGAACCTGGATTATAAAGGGTGGAGGTCCCATTTCTTTTAAGTAGTACTCAATGGAAAATGATACTCCACTACTTATCATTGCTAACTTTTGAGAGGAGTACTTGCTGTATTTATTTATTGAGAAAAACCAAAGAACATACGGTAAGAACTAGTCAATTCAATAGAAATTCACCACGTAATGGTTTCTCATCTTTTTTAATTCTCTTCAAAAGTCTCTCCACAAATTCTTGATTCAAAAATGCACTCAAGGGTAAACCAACCGTGCAAGTATCATTCAGTACAAATCATTTACGTCAAATTTTTGTGAATTATTATTTTGTGTTGACGAGAGGAATTAATAAAATTTACTTTTATCTTAATATTTTAGAAAATATCCAAAATATAACCCAAAAAGTCGGAGGCCAAATATTCAAAACATTGGGGTCGCTAGATGCTTTTCTGGTCACTAATTTTAGGTCCCAAAATTAGTCAAGATACGAGCACACTGGCCCAGGCATCTGGTCATTAGAAAAAGCAGGATCATTTGAAGCCACACGACGTAATTTGAGTATCTAAACGTGAACACAGTTACCCAGGGTACCATGATTGTCATGTTAAACTGTTTAAGGGTGGTAAGTGTAATTTAACCTTTCTTTTGTAAAGTGTTATATTTGACTTGGAATTAAGGCGGTAAATGAACCGAGCAGCTCGCGAGCTTAACTCGGCTCGACTCGTTGAGGCTTGGTTCGGTTTGACTCGTTTGGTCAACGAGCCGGGCTTGTTGGACAAAAGCTCAATTGGTTAAGGGTGGCTCAGCTCGATTAAAAAGACACGTTGAGTAAATGACTCAGGTTGACTCGATAAGAGCTCAGCTCGTTAAAGTTCGAACACAAATTTTGGGCTTATTTAATAAGCAAGTTGAGCTCAAGCTCAACTCATTTAAAGCCCTCCTACTTGGAACAACGCCACTGCCTATCAGTCGTAGATCTTGACTCTTAAGTAGGAAATCCCAATCCCGTGCACTATCCTATCCTCAAATTCTGTATATATTATCAGCCATATGCAGGAAACTCACAACCTCATGTGGCAAAGCTTATATTTACTACTACTCCACCAGTTATTCAAGTATATCTTTGACGATACTAATCTACTCAAAATAGCGTCTCCTCTTCTATAAACAAAGACCTCGTTACTGACAATTCAAATTTCAGATCTACTTGCGACAAAGATACAAAGAGACATCTTCATTTCCCTGATAACATTAACACAAGAGAATCAATCACATATCCTGTTTGAGATTGGTCATGGCTACAAAGCTTGTCCACCCACCAATCCCAGCTTCCCAACTGGTCCCGCAAATGCCCAGCTTCACAAAGATGATAAGAGCTGATGTTAGAGCACTCTCAGCCACTCACTCAAGAAATCAGAAGGCCACACCAAGATCCACTGGAGATTACCCATCTGGGTTTAGACCCATTAGAGTTGCAGACCAAAGCTCTGGTTTGATTGGAAGTACTGAAGAGCAAGAAACAGCAGAAATCAAGGCAGAGCTTTACGAGGCAATACAAGGTAAACCCACATCAATTTCCCAAATTAATGAGTTTTTTTGTTCAAGGGCTTAAATGGGTTGTCTTTGAAAATGTTCAAAAAAGGTATCAACAGAGGTATATTTGGTGTTCCATCTGCAAAGAAATCTGAGATTGAAGGTTTGGTTAAGCAGCTAGAGACAAGGAATCCAACTCCGGAGCCAACCCTGTTTCTAGAGAAGGTGAAATCAGTGCTGTTTTGAAGTTTTGAATTTGATATTAAAATTGGAAGTTGAAAAGTCTATAAATAATTGGTTTCTTTTGTTCTCTGAATTGGAAAGGTGGGTGGATGCTGGAAGCTAATTTATAGTACGATAACAATCCTCGGTTCGAAAAGAACGAAGCTTGGATTAAGAGATTTCATCAGTTTGGGAGATTTTCTCCAGACCATTGATGTTGCTGAGGTATAAATCTTCTCGTACTACTCTTTAATCATCTTCTTTTTCCATTTAAGTAAAGGAAATAGTAACAATTTTTCTGCGGAATGATTTTATCCCGGTTAATAATAACAAATTGGAATGACGGAGTTGTCACATACTCACAATGCTGACTTTTGCCGATCAAAAAATAATTTAAGATACATTCTAATTTTGTCTTTACAAAATGAAGAGCTGATAATGACTAGAATAGGTTATGCATGAAAGTTTCACAGTTGCAGAATCATCATTTCATTGGTAGTATTTGATTCAAAATGAAAGAGGGAGCAGCTGTTGAACTATTTCTCTATTTCCAATACTTTCTTTTCGGATGTATCCATAAAGCACTTTCTTAGAATCTGAGTTACAAGGAAAAATGGAGTTACTGTTCAGTAATACTTCCTTTCCCTTTCCCTTTCCCTGTCCATTTTCATTTTTCATTCCCTCAGCAAATTCATGGAATATCCAGAGATACGCTAATATCACATTACATAGTGGGACACAATCCAAGCTTGTTTACAATCAAAAGAACTTTCCGATCGATAACACTTCGTTTGATAGTAAAGTTGTGGATGGAGGAAAGGCAAGATAGGGAAAAAGATAAGAAGCTAATGAAGTCAACAAACGAAGTATATTTCCTTGCATCTCTTGTCATTTTTCTTTATGTTGATAATTACCACCAAACACAGCATAAATATTGCGATGAGTTTTTGGATGGTTAGCTAAGGTTGATTATTTTGGTGGTTTGAAAATGGAGGGAAAAGCAGTTAATGTGATCATGTTCAATGTAAGGGGGCTGAATTTGTTCAATGGACAGCTCAAAATTGAAGCCTCCTTCAAGACTGCATCCAAATCAGTTGAGTCTCTCAACTCTTCCTCCCCTCTCATGTCCATACGCTTCGCTTTGCACGCATTGATAAAAGCCTATTAATTTGTTCCATATCTTTAACAGAGAGTTGATATTAAATACAGCAATTCCACAATCACCCCTGACCAGGTTTGCAATACGAATCAATATTAATTTTCTCGAAGGCCTTGTTTGGATCTTGGATTTGTGAAGGGAAATGGCGGGAAAAAAGACGGGGAAAATATTGGATGTGTTTTTCCTCACTCATTTCTTTTCCCTTCTCAAATTCCTTCCTCATACACAGATGGAAAACAATATGCTCAACTACGTCTAAACTACTATGCAGTTGATGAATGTTTTCCGGAAAAACTACGACCTTCTTCTCAGCATCTTTGATCCAGAGGGCTGGCTCGAAATTACGTATCCTTAATTTACTCGCTTTCGATCAGCTAGTTTGTGACTTAATAATTCTATTTTGAGGGGCTAAGTATACAATTGGTATTGTTGGTTCCTTAAACGAAGCACATAGATATGTTGATGATAGTCTCAGGATAGGGAGAGATGATAAGGGAAATATCTTTATATTGGAAAGATACGGAAAAGAGAAGGAGACTTCTTTTTGCTCATAAACCTCTCCAATTGAGGTTTGGGTGTAAAGCTACTACTACCTCCTCCAATTTTCCTTAGTTTACAGAAGAGAAGATACCTATTGTAAATGTAAAACTTATGGCATTCAAAAAGTTGATTACAGGCAGAGATGAAGAGCACTAGACTTAACTCGCCAGCCGGCCGGCCGGCCGGGTTTTTGTTTTTGCTTTATATATAAACCATCTAAATGGAGGTTTTGTTGTAAAGTTGCTTATCTACTGGACTGGAGTACCTACCTCTCTTGAGATCTTGTTGTAGCCGGGAGGAGCATGCATCCTACTCCACTTTCTAAATACTCCACCAAGTTAACATACCATCAAGTTTTCAACGAAAAAATTTCCAGTGTATAAGTTTGCACATCTCCTCAAAGACTTCAACACAAGCAAAATAGAGAGGAAAGAATGGCAAAGTTCTAGGCATAACTACAAGTAAGCAACACAGATTCTTGGTCCCGTCCGGCTTCGACTCCAAATTCCTTGAATCTAATGGAAAAATGACTAATTGCACACGCGAACGATAAATAACACAATAAAATCAAACGAACGATATATTCAGTGATAAAGTTGATCAAATGGTTAGATGTCGGAAAAAATGACTTGCAAGTTGTCGATGATCAACTATCATGATAGTTTTATTGTTGATGAGGCTTCCTCACAGAGAATTGACCCGTCTGTAAATGAAGATTTGGTAGAGAGAGAGAGAGAGAGAGAGAGAGAGAGAGAAGGTGAAACGGGGACGACAACTGGTGTTATAGCCATAGGGCTGGATATGTTGGGCTGACTAGAACGACGGACGTTGAGCGGGTTGCTTTGGGTCCTCCCGTCTTGTACACCGGAGGTTCCAGAAACGACCTGGGTTTCATTGATACTTCGCATTTATAACAAACGAGGTCGTTTGGAACGACGTCGCAACAGTCAAACCTCCCTACAACGGGACTGCATCAGCGTGCAATCGGCAAATTGTGAACTCATGTTGGCTTATTTCTATGATCCGAAATGTTCATCTTGTAGAACATTTGAAGAAGATGAACATTGTTGAAGATCATAGCAATAAATTACTGATTGATATATAATCGTCGAAAATAGGTATGGATTTCATTTTAGGAAAATAGATTTTGCTTCACTCGATCATCCCCAAGAAGAGAGAGAAAATGTAATGTGCTTGTCAGCAGAAAAAGGAGCTTTTGGATTTCAAGAAAGAATGGCTCCGTCCAAGAAAGGGAAGGGGAAGGGCAACCCGGTTGAGTCCACTCAGTCTCAGGCAAACACCACCCAATTCCCCTCTTGCCTTCGCTTTCTCCCTCCTTCCTCCGTCGCGATCACCGTCCACGCCAAGCCCGGTTCCAAGCTTGCTACCATCACTGGTTCTCTCTCTCTCTCTCTCTCGATAGTTAAAAATGAGTTCTTTTTCAATGGGTTTTTTTGTGAATTCAGATTTCAGCGACGAGGCATTAGGAGTCCAAATCGACGCTCCTGCAAAGGACGGTGAAGCTAACGCTGCTCTTCTTGATTACATCGGCTCTGTGAGTCCTTTTTACCCAATCTTGTATTTCGTACTTGTAAATGTAATCCTATCTGGTTTTATATAGGAGTAGTATTTATGTGTTTGAAGTGACCAAACAGTATTGGGAATAAAATTCATTGATCTTCTTGGTAGAAAACATTCGATGAATTAATAGTTGCGAAAGCATTTTATAGGGAATTTGGATTTCCACTCTGCGTTTCGGTTGTCTGATTCTCTGTGTCAATTTGTGATCCCTTTCAATTCTATCATGACGTAGAATCTTGGTAGCATGTTATTGTAGTTTCATAGTTTGGGAACGAAGTGAATTTGGTGCCAACTGCCAATTGAACATTTTTCTTGTGCATTGCGAAGAGAGAAGCAAGTCATATATGCGCAGGTATGTGGCTTGAGGAGGAGGGTACTCTCCCTCTCATGGTGAACTGCCCTCTTTTTCTTCAAAGCAAAAGAAGATATAAATTCCTTTTGCTAGAGAATAGACTTATTTGAGATCATAAAGTGTCATATAACTTGCTGTTACCTTGATAAATTGTCCATAAACAACTAAAGATCGTAATCCTCATTGGCTATGCGTCATTTCCTATCCTCACCAATCCTAGGTTGAAGAAATCCAATTTTCGTCGACACTATTGACCAACCAAACTAACATATTAACTTATCGGAATGATATATAATGCGGAATGCAATATCTCCACCGAATTGTTCCAGACATTGATGCCTAGGTTCGAGATCTCCATCACCACCCGAGCTTGTAATTCTGGCTCATTTGTGAAGGAAAAGGACACATGTCTTTGCGAAGCTAACTCAAAACCTTTGCCCAAAAGACTTCTCAAGTTCTCTGTACACAAATTCATGTGCCTTAGTGCTTTCAATGTAGACAGTGTAGAGTAACAAGCTCCACACTCAAAGCCATTTCTCACCAACAAGCTTGTACTTGCGAAGATTAAATCTTTAGATACAAAGTCTGTTGAGATTTATTCGTCATTTCAAGGTAATTCCACAGCTTCAATCATTTCCAACCTTCTGCTCAATAAAGCTTTGTTAGCTTTTGACTGGTTTTCTTTGAACTACTCAAGTTTGAAGACTCTTCTTCTCAAACCAGTTGTTCCAACAGCAAGCTTTTCTGGTGGTCGGATTTCAACAGGATCATGAGATTGATCCAAGGTTTACGATTGTTGTTGGTGTAAAATTAGAGGAAGTTCCAGTTTTTTCTCTTAATCGATACACTTGAGTTTTGTGACTCCTTCATGTACTTTAACCCGAAATTTCTGTGCATGATCTGAAAATGCCCGGCTGAAGTATGGGTGTGGCTTGGTTGACAATCACTGAGTTTGAAACCGAAAATTCATGCCAATTAGAAACAGACAATGATCTGCTAGGACATTGAATGTGATTGTTGGCAAAGCATTCTCATCTTTTTGACATCGCTGGAGGGGCAGTGTTTCTGCCTGCCTAAGAAGCAAAGTTTATGAGAGATTTGCAACTCTTATGACTCAGGGTTTTAGGGATTTGGCTGTTACTCTTTTTGGAATCTGGATTATTTGTTTTTTCTTTTAGGTTGCAGAAATCGTGGTAGTGTAACTAATTAAATCTTTCCCTTTGCTTAAATTGTCAGTCATTATGCGAAAATAAATTCGAACATATAATTTTTTTTTCCTAATGAGGTATATCTGGAGCCCTTGTCACGATCAACTTTGCTACTAGGCTAACCTCTTGAGGTTAAAACCACATTATGTTGTGCAGGTCGCTCTCTTTTTATGGAGTTTTAATTGTTTTCCAGTAGCAATTATTCTTGCCATTGTCAACATATGGCATGGAAGCTTAAGATTTGCAATTGTTGGTGTTTATTGTTACCCCGGCTCTTAAAGTCCTAAGTGGCCAGCTAAATCTTTATTATCCTCCTCCATTTGGTAATGTCAAATGAATAATCTTGTCCCCATGTTCTTCATAGCATCATTTTGCTTTATGTGGCATGTCAATGTGCATGCAGATTTCAAGATTTTCATTTCTCATGATAAGCAGGTTATTGGGGTGAAAAGAAGGCAGGTTTCAATAGGATCTGGTTCTAAATCAAGAGACAAAATTGTGGTTGTGGAAGAGGTAACTCTACAGAGTGTTTTTGATGCTTTGGACAAAGTTTGCAAGCGCCAATGATGGGAGAAACAGAGCTGTGACTTTAGGGCCCGGAATTAGTTGAGGTGCGCGCAAGCTGGCCTGGATGTCCGGTTTATATCAGCACAGTGACTTCCATATATCAGCGTCATCTAGTTTCTTTTTTCCTTACTCGACTGCCTGACAATGTGTTATAGGCTTTAACTGTAAATTATCTACTTGTATGTCATGCAATGTTCTCCTACTGAAGTTACGGGGATTAACAAAATGGTCTGTACCCCCTTACCAAAAATGTTACTTTGTTGGCCATTATTGATTTCTTTTCTTCTTTCAATGCGCATTCTTCAGATTTACTTTCAAAGTTTGTCCTTCCATTTTTTTTTTTTTTTTTTTTTGTAGATAAGGCCATTTTTTCCCATGTACTACCTATGAATGAATATCTTAGGCTTCGTTTGATCATTGATCTATTGAGCGATTCATGAATGAAATTAAGATACTGGATGGGTTTACAAAGAAATAACTATAGCTCATTCTTTTCTCTCTCTTTACCTTTGATTTTTCCTCTTTGATTTGGCCACAAATACATTATCCAAACACGTCGGTACGATGTTTGTTAGATTCTGGTAGAATCATTAACAGCCTAATGATTCTCAAATGCCATCAGTCCACCTAGTTTGGAAGCTCGGTTCATTCGAAAGATAAATTTTACTGTCATGCAGTTTTGTCTTTTACGTCTATTATGTGGTTTTAATGGTCAATTGCAAAGTAATTCCTCAGAACTCGGTACTTTCATGGCAAATGGAGTATAAAACGGCATAAAGGAATGGGATCCCATTAGAGTATTCAGATTTCCCAGAGAGAGAGAGAGAGTCGACAGGTCAAGCAGTCTCAACGGATTTCTGTGTAGAGTATTCAGATTTCATAAGTTCCAACGAACAATGACAGGACTCATCAGGACTTCACAAGTTGTAACTTTGTGGATGAATATACAAAATTACCGGTCCACAGAATTTTGGCAAAAATAACAATCACATCAGTTACCATAAAAATAAAATCACGTGTCACACATCGAGAATTCCACGTTCTTGCCATTTTGTATCCCCGGCGTTATATGTCGTACATCACAGAGGCATGATCAATGGAAACACCCAAACACTAGATGCTGAATACAGTTATGGACAATCAGAACAAAGTGAGTGATTTATAGTTACAAGTCATACCGTGTAGAACACAAACGCTACGGACGTACCATATCAACATATATACACATACCAGTCTATATTCACAAAATCGCCAGAAAGTCGGAATTCATGGCATGAAACTCAAGTACCAAACTGAATTGCTGTACATAACTTCAAAGGATTTAGAAACATAGCACCGAAGTTTGGCCTAAGTGAGGTTTTGCTTAAGCAACAGGTCTTTTAGCTCTGTGTATCCCCGGAGCTCTTCAAGTGCATCAGCTGTTGTTTTGGGTAACACGAGCCCAGATACTACGCCCAAAGAAGCAGCATTTTGAACCCCAGGCTCCTCAGATGAGATAATAGAATTGGTGATGTCCTGACGGAGAGGAGGGGCTTTCTTCAGCAAACGATGAGCACTAACAGCACCATCTTGGGACTTTTTTACTTGAAAAAATCCTCCCGGCTCAAGTGGCTCACGTATATGTGCTTGCTGATCAAAAGATCCAGGTCTGCGAGATATACGGATAGAATCAGTCAAACACAGAAGAGAAAATCCGGTAGTAGCATTTACAATTGGCAATAAAAGGAATTGAGCAATCGCCAACTCTGAAACTAGTTAATCGGAATAGAAAGTCCTAGAGAATAATCCCTTGTGCATCCAAAAGGATGGTTTAAAGATTTTACGCCAAAGGATAGCGAAGCCATACTTGCTAATACGTGAAACAGAAATGTGATACATGGTCCAAAAATGTGACCAGGAAGGGGAAGCACAGGGTGACAAAAGATGAATAGGATATGTGTATAGGAAACTATTCAATATTATATGTATAGTAATACAAAGCACTAAAAAACTTTCATGGTCAATTCAAAATAACATTGCTAAACACTAATTTCAGAAACTTGTAAGATCTATTACATATTGTTGGGATTTGTCCCACATCGGTTAATTATCTCCTCCAAAACTAGTATATGAGCCTGAGCGGCCTCTCAACTCTTTGTCAATTGGTTTGGAGTTGAATGCTTTAACATGGTATCAGAGCTAGATTTTCAGAGGTTTTTCCCCTTTGTTTGTGCCATAGTTGCACTCTGTTTCATTGTGATCCGTGTGTTATGGATCATTTATTTACCTCTCCACGTGCGAGTCGGGGGTCGCACATGCAGGGGAGTGTTGGGATTTGTCCCACATCGGTTAATTATCTCTTCCAAAACTAGTATATGAACCTGGGCGGCCTCTCCACTCTTTGCCAATTGGTTTGGAGTTGGATGTTTTAACACATATTCTCATTTCTCAATGGAAATAACCCATGGTGTAAGCATGGAAACATTGTAGAAACTACGAGGGTGTGCCTAGAAGGCTCCCTCAAGATTTCCCGAGATTTCCTAACAAGAATTTGGTGAAATATGCTAAGTTATGGGTTTATATGTAATTAGTTGTAGTTTATATTTAATCTCTTATGTAAGTAGAATAGGAGATAAGGGTCTACTGTGTAATTAATGTTTACATTTGTACAAATATAACGTAATGAGAAAATAACCCTAATTTTTTGGGTTCCCATTCCACGTCTCTCTCTTCCTTACATTTTTACATGGTATCAGAGTGTACGATCCTCACCCACGTTACATCTCCTCACTTGTTCAGCTTCCTTCCATCTCGTCGACGAACCCTAAGATTGCCGACAGTTTTTTTTTCTTCCTCCGCCGAGTTTGACCCAGCCTCTTTCGGTCTCACAACCTCGGAGGACACTGACCCACGCTGAGCTAGTTCCCTTCTGCACTCGCCGGCCACCGATGGTCGCTTTCTGACCTCCGGCGACTTGGAACTTCACTCACAGTGGTTAGATTTGACTGGGTTTGATCCTCCTGTGCTGACTGAATATTCAGTTACCTCTTTTTACTTCCGGAATCCCCTCAATTGCCCTGTTTCTGACTGGGTGAGTTGTTTTGGTTCTGAAATCAACTGGGCTTCACCGTCCGAGGTTCTTTCTGCTATTTTCGGACTCTTTGGAGGTATTTTTTGGTATTTTTAGTCAATTGTTTGTTTTTTTGAGGTATTTTTTTGGTATTTTCAGTCTACACTAGGCTTGTTCTTTGCTATTCTTCTGTTGAAATGTCGGAGGATAAACAAAAGGCTTCCGCTAGTCTAAAGGATGAGTTGAGTCGTGTAGGAACTTTGGATAACTATTCTCTAGATATTTGTCATATTAAGTTGGATGGTACCAACTATTTGATTTGGTCTCGTACTTTTATTTTGGTCATCGAGGCCAAAGGGATGTCAGGGTTTATTGATGGCCCTGTTGAGGTTTTTGAACTCAAGAAGTTTAAATCTAAGAAATCGTTGGTCATGACCTGGTTGTTTAACTCCATGAGAGCTGATATTCACCATACTTTCCTGCTTCTTGATACTCCGCATCAGATTTGGACTACTGCAGCCCAAACCTATTCGCAACAAGGTAATGATGCACAGTGTTTTGAGTTGAGGAAAAGACTCCGTACATTGGAACAAAATTATCGCTCCGTTGCTGTGTATTTTGCTGATCTGAGTAGAGCTTGGGGGGAATTTGATTATTATCAGGGCTTTCAGGCTATTTGTATTGTGGATGCTGCTAATTGGCTAAAAAGGATAGAGAAAGAGTGTGTTTATGACTTTCTTGCTGGTCTTGATTTGGAGCATGATCTGATTAGAGTGCAGGTGAAGGGTCGTGTTCCGTTTTCATCCTTGGGAGAGGCTTATTTTATTGTTCAGCAGGAGGAGAGTAGGAGGGGTGCTATGTTGCACTCTCCTATTTCTGATCGTTCTGCCCTGATTGTTACTCCTCAAGGTCATTTCGGTTCTGATAGTGGACCTATTCTCCAGGGTGGCAAGTCTCAGTCTGGTACTAGCAGCGGGCCTTCTAATCGTGCGTCACTCCAGTGTGATTATTGCCACAACACTAGTCATACCAGGGATTTTTGTTGGAAGCTACATGGCAAGCCCTCTTGTGGGCGCGGGGGTGGACGTGGTAGCCATCGTCGTGGTCCGGTGCGTTCTCGGGCCCAGGCCCATGTTTCAGAGTCTATAGTTGGCACCTTACCTGATTATGGGTTCAGTTCTGGGATTCAGGCATCATCTGATCCTGTTGGTGGTTTCTCTCAGGGGGAGATACAAACTCTCAGGCGCCTTATGACTCAGGCTGATTCTCCATCTACTATAGCTTCCTCTTCCACAACAGCTCCTACTTCATCTTATTTTGCTCACACAGGTATACCGGCTAGTGCATTTACTGCCTCTTTTGCTATTCTTTGGATTATAGATTTTGGTGCCTCAGATCATATGACTGGGTGTTCCTCTGCATTTGAATCTTACTCTACTTGTTCTGATAAGGATAAAGTCCGAATAGTAGATGGGTCATTCTCTACTATCTCAACGAAGGGTTCCGTTTGCTATTCTCCTTCTATTTCTCTCTCTTCAGTTTTACATATTCCCAACTTTGCCACTAATCTTATGTCTGTTAGTAGCCTTACTCGTTCTGCAAATTGTTCCGTGCCCTTTTTTCTACTCATTGTGTCTTTCAGGAACTGAATACGGGGAAGGTGATTGGCAGTGGTAAATCACATGGTGGCCTCTATTTTTTTGGAGTCTGCACCTCGTCCACTCATGTCATGTGGTCTTGCTCTGCAAGCAAATACGGGTCCAGCTCTGACTATGTTACATCAGTGGCACCGTAGATTGGGTCATCACTCCTTTGGGATTTTAAAGAAACTTTTTCCTAATTTAGTAAAACATTATCCTAGGAGTCAGTTTTTTTGTGAAGCTTGTGAGCTTTGAAAACATAAACATTCATCTTATGCACCTTTTAATAAACGGAGTGCGTCTCCTTTTACAGTTATCCATTCTGATGTTTTGGATCCTTCTCCTGTTACATCTCTTAAGGTTTTCAATGGTTTGTCACTTTCATTGATTGTTATTCTTGTGTTACTTGGGTGTATTTACTTAAGTCAAAAAGTGACGTCTTTTCTTGTTTTA
This sequence comes from Rhododendron mucronatum var. ripense, assembly GCA_019656295.1. Taxonomy (NCBI): domain Eukaryota; kingdom Viridiplantae; phylum Streptophyta; class Magnoliopsida; order Ericales; family Ericaceae; genus Rhododendron; species Rhododendron mucronatum. Next base: position 1,896,202 of record BPLT01000081.1, read on the forward strand.
AATCTTTTTATGCCATGGTACGCACTCAATTTGATACGAATATTAAAATTCTCCGTAGAGACAATGGGACTGAGTATATAGATAGGAATTTTAGGGCATTCCTAGAAGAAAATGGCATTCTTTATCAGACAACTTGTGTTGACACTCCACAACAAAATGAAGTTGCTGAATGCAAGAATCGTCATCTTGCTGAGGTAGCTCACTCTCTTTTATTCACCATGAATGTTCCCAAATTTTTTTGGGGAGAGGCTATTTTGACTGCTACTTATCTTATCAACCGTATGTCATCTAGCGTTCTCCAGTTCAAAACTCCTATTGAGTGTCTTCCTCACAGTTCTCGTGTCACCACTCTCCCACCGTAGGTGTTTGGTTGTGTGTGTTTTGTTCATGCCCCTCATCCCTCTGGGGGCAAGTTAGGTCCTAAAGCCCATAAGTGTGTCTTTATTGGGTACTCTTCTACCCAAAAGGGCTATAAATGTTATGATCCTCATTCTAAAAAGTTTTGTCTCTATGGATGTTACCTTTTGGAAAACAGTGTCTTTTTACTCTCCCTCCACTCCATCTCTTCATGGGGAGCATCGGCGGGAAGAGATAAGAGAGGAAGAGATGTTTATAATCATGGTGAGGGGGAGAGGAAACAAGTTAGAGTGAAACCAATATCTGCTGAAAGAGCAACTCATGACTTTGGTGACAATATTAAGGGACTACCACAACGGCTGAAAGGATCTAACTTAAAGACCTACATTAGACAGAAGAAAGGAAAGTCCTCATGTGTAATATCACCTTGTCAATTACAATTCCCTGCTCCAGTTTTGGATTCCTCAGCTAACTTATCTGGTAATGAATCTTCTCCTATTGAACTCCCTTTTATTGAGTCTGATAATCTTTCTATTGCTCTTCGGAAATGTATTAGGTCATGTACTCAACATCCCATCTCTCAATTTGTCTCTAATGATCGATTATCTCCTTCATACCATGCCTTTGCTTCGTCTCTTCCTTCTATCCTTGTTCCACTGAATTGGCAGGATGCATTCATAATACCTAAGTGGAAAGGAGCTATGGTATAAGAGATGACAGCTTTGAAAAAGAATGGCACTTGGGAGCTAGTATCACTTCCAGGAGGAGAGAAATCAATAGGATGCAAATGGGTTTTCACTGTTACGCAGAATGTTGATGGTACGGTTGAGAGCAAGGTTCTGAATACCGTTTCGGACAGAGTACCGGTTTTCTTACTGGTACGGTACGTACCGGTACCGGTCACGTACCGGGTACCGTTTCGAATTTACCGCAACTATAATATATATAATACTTATATATAACTATAACTCAAAAAAATTCTCCATACCATGTTTCATCATAAAATACATGTATTAAGACAACAAAAAAAATTCCCCATACCGTTCGTTTGCTTTTAAACTTTTAAGATTTAACATTTATTTTTTAATATAATTAATTCAACTTATTTGATAATTTTACCCTGGGTTATAAAGTGTAAGGAGGTTTAAATGTTGGGAGTTTTTTTTTTTTTTTGGTCCCATTCTGGATTATTTGTGACCTTTGGATTAATTTCAATCATTATAGAGCCTTGGATTGGGACACTGTAGTTTCTAAGAACCAAAGCACTAGATTATTTTTTCTCCACTTTGGAAATAACGTAAAAGAGATAAGTTCAACTTTTGAGCTCTGGTTTGTCTCACTCCCCAATTCCCCTCTCACCGATCTCTCTCTCACTCTAAAAAATCAGTGATCTCTCTGCCCTCTCTCACCGATATCTTATCCCAAAGATTTCCGGCGAAGATTTTTCTTGTTATTTGGTGAGCAGACCCAAAAATTTCAGACGGCGGTGGAGTCACCAGAAATTTTGATCGGCGGCCTCCTCCACCACCTCTTCCTCCTCCTCCTCCTCCTCCTCCTCCTCTCTCTCTCTCTCTCTCTATATATATATATATATATATATATGTAGGTGTATGTATGTGTCTGTGTATCTTCTCTCTCTAGACTGAAGCCGATCGTCGCAGGTGCTGTAAAGTCCAGAATTGCGGGAGTTTTCTCCTCTCTCTCTCTCTCTTTGTTGTTGCGACTGAGTCAGTCGGACTGACCCCGAAACCCAGTTTAGCAAAATACCGGACGAAATTTCCGGTAACGTCGTCTCGGCCGAGATTTACCCGGTACGCCGGAATCGTCCGAGAACGGCCGGAAAGTTGGACGAGACGGAAATGGAGGTCAAGGTTACCGGATTTGTGTTAAAACGGAACGTACCGGCCGGTACGGAACGGTATCAACAACACTGGTTGAGAGATACAAGGCGAGACTTGTTGCCAAGGGTTTTACTCAAACCTATGGTATTGACTATGAGGAGACATTTGCACCAGTTGCAAAGATGAACACTGAGCGAGCTCTGCTTTCTTGTGCTACCAATTTGAATTGGCCTCTTCACCAGTTTGATATGAAAAATGCATTCCTTCATGGTGAGTTAGAAGAGGAGGTATATATGGACGTACCACCAGGTTTCTCTTCCTCTGAGGCTGAAAGAAAGGTGTGTAGATTGAAGAAGGCCCTATATGGGCTTAAACAATCACCTAGAGCGTGGTTTGGCAGATTTTCCAAGGCTATGTTGGGGTTTGGATACAAACAGAGCCATGCAAATCATACTGTGTTCATCAAGGGAGGCGTTGGTAAGATTGTTGTCCTTATTGTGTATGTTGATGATATAATAATGACAGGCAATGATGTGAATGAAATTCTTAATCTCAAATCTAGTCTGGCTCAAGAATTCGAGATTAAGGATTTGGGATCACTAAGATACTTTCTTGGCATGGAAGTGGCAAGGACTGATAGAGGTATTTTTATCTCCCAACGGAAGTATATACTTGATCTTTTGGAAGAAACAGGTATGTTGGGCTGTTAAGCTGCAAATTCTCCTATTGAGGCATATCATCATGTTAGTGGCAATGTAGGGGAGTGCACTGACAAGGAGAGATATCAACGACTTGTGAGTTGACTGATATACGTAGCTCACACTTGACCAGATGTTACTTGGGCAGTGAGCGTTGTTAGTCAGTTTATGCACGATCCTCGTGCTTCACATTTGGATGCAGTTTATTGTATCTTGAGATACCTCAAATCAGCTCTAGGAAAGGGAATTCTGTTCTCTAATCATGTTCACCTGCGATTGGAGACATTTACTGATGCTGACTAGGCTGATTCTGTGGATGATACACTCTACTTCTGGTTATTGTACTTTCATTGGGGGAAATTTGGTTACTTGGCGAAGTAAGAAGCAATCAGTGGTCACCAGGTCTAGTGCACAAGCTGAGTACAGAGCTATGGCTCATGGCATTTGTGAGCTCTTGTGGCTCCAAACCGTGTTACGTAATTTGGGAATTACTGATAATGGTTATGTGAAACTCTACTGTGACAATAAAGTTGCCATCAACATAACTCATAATCCTGTTCAACATGACAGAACAAAGCATATAGAGATTGACAGGCACTTCATCAAGGAGAAGCTGAGCGAAGGTTAGATATGTATGCCTTTTGTGAGATCTGAAAATCAATTGGCTGACATATTCACAAAGGGGCTTGGTAGCAAGAGTTTTCACCCCATCGTGTTCAAGTTGGGCTTGATCGATATCTTCACACCAACTTGAAGGGGAGTGTTAAATTATGGGTTTTTATGTAATTAGTTGCAGTTTACATTGAATCTCTTATGTAAGTAGATTAGGAGATAAGGGTCTAATGTGTAATTAATGTTTACATTTATATAAGTATAACGTAATGAGAAAATAACCCTAATTTTTTGGATTCCCATTCCACGTCTCTCTCTTCCCTACATTTTTACAAAATATTTTAAGGGTTTTGGTACTATCATAGAAAAGGTTCTAACAAATTTCCCTCATAAACTTCTTGAGAGTTGTGTGCAGCAACAAGTTTCCCAATTCTAAAGTGAGTTTCCCCGAAACTATTGTTTAGAGCCTCAAGATATTAGTTTCCATCTATAAAGCACCGACATCTCTAGAAGTTGATGTATCGCAGTGTCAGACACGGGGACATGGGGACACCGCGGGGATACGTACGGGACACGCCGCGTGGCGTGTCCCATAATTTAATTTGAATTTTTCATGGGGACACGGCGGGGACACCGATGGGGACACGGCAATGGCCAAATTGTAATTTTTGAAAAAATTAGGGGTCAAACTATAATTTTTAAAAAAAAATTGGGGCCAAATTGTAATTTTTTGAAAAAAATTTGGAGCCAAATTATAATTTTTTTAAACTTCTGGGTGCTAAACAATAATTAATTAATTATTTATATATATAAATATATATATATATACACACACGTGGCGTGTCCCCCGCCGTGTCCGTGTCACCATTTTTTTAGAATTCCCGTATCCCGGTGTTGGTTTCGGTATCCGTGTCGGTGTCGGTGCATCATAGGTTTCCACAAAGGTAGAAATACAAGAGCAGGTCCTACTTAAAACCCATAGAGCAAGATTTTAGAATCCTCTTCCGCCAGTAGAATCAGTAATCATTATAATTCAACAAAGGCGAGGAGTGAACAAAGTGAAAGTGAGCAACCGAGTTTACGAGGTGAAGGAGCATAGCCAGGAGATTATATGAATATTAGAGAACTCAATTTCGCACCTTCAAAGTCAGATTACCTTTACAGGACACTAATAACTTATTAAAAAAGGAAGAAATTAAATAGGCATCCTGTTTGGGAAACTTATTTAGGTGTCCATCTTGGTGGGCTTGAATACTTATGATCTCATCCTCAAATTGTCAAGTTGCCCTATTATACCCCTATCTATATATTAATATATACATGTATATATATATATATATATATATATTTGGGATATTTGCAATTCCCACAATTATAGGGATATTAATATATTGATATATATGGGATACACGGTTTCCATTCCACAATTATAGGCATTATGCTAATCCCAGAAAAACTGTAGCTCTCCCTCCTATCTCTAGATCGAGGAACCAATATACCCACTGTCACCGATCAACTCAATCGTCTCCGCCCCTCCGCTGCCGATCACCCTCATCATCACTATCAAGTCCACCATCACTGTCAACCCCATAGTCGCTGACCACCACCGTCAAACCCATCATCAGTTCAGATCTCTCTTTCGCTAGATCGATGACCGCCGCTGCCGCCCGACACATCTGCCCCTCGATCGCCATCAACCACATCGTTGCACCGCCACCCTCCCATGCCTCCTGGCCATCGCCGTCAACCGCACTCCGGCTTTGGTATTGATGTAGAAGAAAGTGCGATTTGTATTTTTGTCATGATGTTTCTTTATTGTAATTTAGTCAGGACAATTTTACAATACATGTTCATGATTTTTTTATTTTTTATGGTGATTTCACCAATTTCGTCATGATTTCGGTATGTGTTTCTGTTTCTCTAAATTTTGTCATTATTTCGATTTAGTGTAGTTTTGTCGGCACAATTTTATGATACGTGTTCATAATTTTTTTATGTTTTATAGTGATTTCACAAATTTTGTCATGATTTCGGTATGTGTGTTTCGATTTTTTCAAATTTTGTTTGAAACCTACACTTCTCAAAACTTGTCGTGTTTTCTAATTTGTCATGTTTTTTATTTGATCATATTTTGTTCATCTATCTCGATTGAAACCTACACTTCTCGAAACTTGCAATGTTTTTCGATTTTGTCATGTTTTTTAATTTCTCATGTTTTGTTCATCTACCTCGATTACGTTTTGCCATATTTTGTGAATTGATCATGTTTTGACATGTTTTCCAGCTTTAAAAAAAACATCCGTTTTTGTAAGAGTTGTATTTTCTTTTTAGATTTTAGGGAATGAAAATATGACAGAGAAGGTTAGGAGAGAGAGAAAATTCAAAAGATTAGGTAAGAGAAATGTTTAAAAGATGAGAGATAATTGAGATAATTAGAAAAGATAAAATAATAAAAAATAAAGAGAGAGAGAGAGAGAGAGAGAAAGAGAGAGAGAGAGAGAAAGATTTGAAAAATTAGGAGCAAGAAAGGGTAGTTTAGGATTTAATTAAATTTGAGGATGGAAAGATAAGTATTTAAACACATTAGGATGAACACCTAAATAAGTTGGGTAAAAAGGATGGCTAATTAAATTCCCCTTAAAAAAGTTCAATCACATCTTGCCAAAGAATAGGCTGCAACAGAAATTTGCACATTTAAATTCTAATCCTCTGAATCCAAGATTGCATCACCGGAGTAGCGACAATGTCACAACTTCCTCGTACAGATTCGTGAACAAAAGACTAAAAATTCAATTTCAACATAAAAGAACAAATATAAATAGTAAAGCCCCAAATCCAATGACGAAGTACTAGACCTTCAACTATAGGTCCAGAGAGACCGATCAAACAAACATTTACGTCCAGAGAGAGAACATTTCCTCTGGTATATGCATGTAATGAAAGGGGTCAAATATCCTTCTTTCATATTACATATAGTACTAACTTGTAAGGTTTTTGTTCCAGGTATAGCCAAAGCAGATAGTAATGACTGACCAAGAACAGGATAACACTGTTTCCAACACTTATGTTCTGACAATTAATTTGATAACAGTCAAGGCATTTCATCAGTGATCAGAGTGTTATACATCCAAATAGGAGGAATTTCAACCCGGTGCAAAAACGTTTCATACTAGCAAATTACACAGAAGCTGTAAAAGAAGAAGCCAGGAACATTCTACTACTGTATTACATAAAAACAAGAAGATAGTGATGCCATGTCTCATCCATCTCTTCCGACGGCAGATGAAAGTTGGTATTACCAAGTTAAGAGCATACTATAGAAACTAATGTAAAGTCAAAAAGTGAGATTTTCAACCCGAGGGTGCTAAGCCAGGCAACCGACAATTTCCTAACTCCAGCCTCCAACCCACAACAAGTTTTCTGACGATGGAGTACCTAGGTTCTGATCCCCACATGCTTTGCATTCTTAATTAAGCACACTTGCTGCCTAAGGTGGCTCAACCCGAATAGAGGAGACGACATAACCATCTTTCATTGGAAACACTTGTGACCTCAGGAGGATAAAATCTGGTAACCTTGTTCAAAGGAGTTCATGATTACAAGAACGTGGTGGGCCCATATGGTGGAGCCAGAATGCCAGATGTCCGTACCAACAAGAAACAACTAAGGAATCACAAGGGCCAAGCTCTAGTAGAGATAGGCATACAAATTGATAGAACCTAAAATAAATAATTGGCTAACAATACAAAATTGGCAGCATTAACACCCTAATATAAGTCTATGAAGTGGGATAAGTTCAAGATTTATTAATCAAATTAAAACTTTCTCTACCTGCAATAGCTTCTAGATAAGTTGGTTGCCAACAACAACATAAAATAGTTGCGCATGTTGGGCCTCTTACAGAGGAAAGTATGACCACACACTCTCCCTAAGAGCTTAAGCCTTTCAATCAGTTGGCGTTAATAGGTAAGAACCTTAATAAACCCTAGCGTAAGCAGCAGAATCGAATAAGCCCCAAGATTGAAGTGGCTAACAACATGAAGGCAGTTGCCACAAAACCCCAAATAAGAACAATGTAAAAAGAACCAGCCCCTACTTATGAAGTATACAATGGGTATATGCAGTACATACACTCGGACATGCAAATCCACCAAGAACTCACTCGAGAGTTAGAACAAGCACTCAAATAATAAAATGACTTTCCGGGTGATAAGTGCAATATTATTAGTGGTCCAGAAACGCATATATACAAACGAAGCAAAGAATCTTCAAGAAAACAACTACATTGCCAAGCATCGTCGTTAATTCATCACAAAGGTACTTCTCAAATCATTTATTGGACTTCTCATAGTACCAATGCCTATTGTCTCCAGCAAAAGTGTGGATGAAGCACAGTGCACATTAACTAAATCTTCTTCTTCTCTTGATATTATGAAATCTTGATATTCTGAAAGAATAAAGTTTATCGTTTATCTTTCACCCACAACTGTGAAAGTCGTAAAACCTCCTAGCCATAAGCAAGCAGGGGAAAACTATGGCAGCATCTATGAATACTATGGCAACAGCAGGAACACAACAAAACATAGATGAATTAAAACCACTACCAGATCAATATGTCCCACATTACCTGCTACCTGTGTCAGTAAGGTCATCATCATCCACAATAAAAGGGCCAGAAAACTCAGAATCATCAAAATCATCCTCGAGAGATAACCTACTGGAGCTTCTGGAAAACGATTTCTGTGGTGAGCTACTGGATGATATCCTCACCCCAGAATACCTTCCAGTTTCATGTTTTCCGAAGGTGAACTACAGAAAACAAAAATCAGTGAGAGAATAAATAGGAAAAGTCAAAAAGCTTGGTTCACCATTATCAAGCATCACACCTTGTCAACAATTGAGTTAGTCTGAACCAAGCCTGAACTTCTCTCCACCCTGGAAGCACTAGGTCTTGAGCCCTTAAAAGGAGGGGAAGGAGGCAGAATTTGCCCCTTGTTTGATGAAGAGGCACCACCAACTTTAAATCCAGGTATGCTAACAGGCGCACTTTCAGACCGTAAAAGAGTTGTAGGTATTTGATTTCCATGAAGGTAGGCAGGTGGTGATGGGGACGTTGAGGGAGAAAGGGCAGGAGACGGGCCAAACTCATCAAAAGTTTTATGCTCTCTCTTAAATGGAGGTGTTCCAGGCAAATAGCGAGGTAAGCTAGAAGGGGGGAGACGATGGGAACTTGGTTTAGAAACTGAAACACGCGAATCTGAGTAAGTGGGTGAAGGTGAGGGAAATTCTGAAGGTGGTGAGGCTGCATAAAGGTCATAACTCCAGCTATGACGCCTTCCAAATGGAGCGAAAGATGGGAACCTCTTTGATCGATCTGCCAGTGGACTCCCTACATAATCTGGTATGAACTGCGGCGTGATAGGTGTTGACGGTTCAGAGCTAACATCCGAAAACGATGAGCGATACAACACAGAGAGGCAAAGCCTACCACAAAAGGTGTCCACTGGTGTGAACTCAAATCGCTGCATCCCTGACTCTTCTCGGCGAGTGAAAGGCTCAACAAAAGACGAAACGCGATGAGAGAGGTTATATGTGAGAACTTGGCTAGATGAATTGAGGTCACGGAAGAGTTTATACACGGGCAAAAGTCTAATCATTGCATACAGGGACCTCAAAAGCAATATTGATTTCTTATACAAAATGTGTGAACTAGTCCCACTTGACCTCTTGGTTCCAGAGCTACTATCCCTACCACTTTTTCGACTCTCATATTGCACTACCCATCTCTCTATGATCTTATCAGCCTTTGTCTCAGACCCAAATTCATCATTGTCAGCATTCCAAAAACTAGGAAACCGGTCGTTTGACGCGTTCCTGACCAAACCCCTTCTTGGGGAATTACTCACAGGATCCAAACTATTTGGTCTTTTCACTAAAATCACATCAACCACCATAGGTTCAAGATTACTGTGACGCCAAAAATCTGTACTCTCTCGCACTCCAGGGCAATCCCTCAGTGCTAGGTTAAACCATTTGTCCCTCGGCTTAATGCTGGAAGACGAAGATGATGATGAAGAAGGGGACGACATCATTTGTTCTCCGCTATAATTACGTGATGACACATACGGAGCCCTAGATTCAAGTATAATTTGAAGACTTTTCGTAAAGAATTCCGTGATTATTTGTTCCATTTTCGCGGGTTCTGACTGCGAGTGACCATGACATGATGCCATACGTTTAATAACAAAAATTTCAGCACAGCAATGAGCAAACTGAAACTCTAAAATTACCAACCAGAACCCTAGACCTCGACAAAAAAAAACACTCAAAGATCATTCGTGGACACCAACAAACTCACCGTGCAGGGGTGTAAAAGGTGCAAAATTTGGGGTGTTAAGCTGAGCACGAGTAGCCAAAACGAAATTCAATACACAATAGTACTACAGAACAGAAGTGGGAAAGATGGACTCACTGTTGTCCAGCGATTGCTTTGCAAAGATCAACAGGGTTTCGAGAGTGCTCCTGACGACACATGTATATGGACAGGATTTCATGAGTGCAATTGAATCTATACGTATATCGGTATATCTACTATGAACATGGCACGGATAACTTATACGTATTTCACTTGTGAATTTTTGGAACCCTAAAGAACAAAGGGCGAGATGGAGTGTGGAAAAGAGCGGATGACGAGAATAAGCAGCTTCTCAGAAACTGAGATGAGAGAGACAGAGAGAGAGAGACTCCAGAATTATGACGACGATGATGAGCTTCGGATCGTGTGTGCCTGTGTGTTGTGTGTAAATTTGATACAGGAATGAGGAAACTGTGGCGGAAGTTATGATATGGTGGGACCATGGGCCCAGATGGTGCCACGTCGTACTCGGCTCTTTTGATGCGGGACCAGGTGATGATATGGCGACATCCAGTGGGGCACCGTGGGACCTGTTCCTGGACGCCATCAGTGTGTTGGTTTCGTGAGGGAGACCAATGCCCTCTTTGGAACTCGAAGAAAACGAAAGGGAAAGAAAACTTTGAGGAAAATTCACCTTGCTAAACGAAACAAGGGAAAATTACTTTCCTCTCCTTTCCTTTCTTTTTTCAGGAGCCAAACATCTTCTTGCCTTAAGAACAACGGTCAAAATGCTGCCACTGTCGTCTTTTCCACCTCATCTTTCACATAAAAGGCTCGTACAACATCACGTGACGGTATTCCAAAAGTACCGGATAATCACTAGTTCCCCAAGGGTTTTTTTTTTTTTTTTTTTAAACGTGTGCAGAAATGCATGTATGGTTTCTAATAAGATTACAGAGTATCCCCTATTCCATCTTACTTGTCCTCACAATCACAAACCTCCTCTCCATTAGTAGACCATTATTGAATCAACTGGAAAAAATGAAATTACCTTATGCGCCTGCCAGAGCGAAAGCGCAAGCGGACATCTTTCAAAAATACAATAAATTAGTAAAACACGTGAGAACGAAAATTGAGAGCCAGAGCACAAATGGACGATTAAAAGAGAGCAAAGGGTCTCCCTGAAAGATTACACCAGACAGTATAATTATGAAGTTATCCCTGCTGAAATATGGGACTATATATACTCCGAATTGATTAATTGAAGTTGTTTTCTACTCCTCCCGTCCCAAAATGTCGTATACAACTTGAAGGATATAATTTTGTTACTCCATAAGGTTCACAATTTTCTCCTAACATTGAAAAAACTTACTCCATAAATACTCCATAAAGAAACAAGAATCACCTCAAACCGCCCCATATGGAGGGCCTCCAACCTACCTCTCTACATGAAGAGGTTGGGGCAAATGCCACCTTACGAAGTGAAGATTCACCATATTTCTTATTCAAATGGGAAGGAACCAAATCCGCAGTATTCTGCTACGAGATACCTGATGAAACTTAATAGAAGCAAGCAAGACAAAAACAAAATACAACAGATCATGAGACCCAAACACCCAATTTTTGAAGATGTAACAATCATTGCATTTGCACCTCCCAAGCCTTGAATGAAACATTTGACCAAAACCCCGCCAAAGAAGTCTTGAATGAAACATTTGTATGAGGATTCTGCTTCTGATAACTACTTAAATAGAGTCCTCAAGAACTCGTGAGGAACAGATGTAGAGTTCTCCTTTTCGATAATGTCCGGGCAGGGAAGTGGTTCGACTTTATCATCATCTTCCTTATCATTGCTTCCAAACTATAAACATTGCAGTGTCCACCTATTTATGTGATATGTCAACCATAGCACGAACCCAGAGCATGTCTTGCTCATGCCTTTTCTTTTTCTTGTATCATCAACTGTATGAATTCCGCAAAAGCTGCAACCAGATAAAAAAAAGCATAAGAAAGAACTACATTTCCTTTGAAAATTACAGTAAAAGAAAATTATTCAAGAACTTTTGCACAAAAAAGACCTGTTACAACATTGGATAATATGCCCTGTTTTTCTTTTTTTTTTCAGATTGGGAATAATCCATGCTCCTAGATACATATTCTGTTGTCATTGAGTGAAGCAGCTCACCAAAGAGAATTGGTTTGTTGAAAACTCCACTGGGTAAGGTGCCGTCTTAAGTGAGAATAGTGATCCTTTCTTATAAAATTCTCTACATCTAGACACATACACACATTATCCCGTTACATAGGCCCGTATACTATATTGCATGTGTAACGTTTTTTCCTGACCAAATACTATTCTAGTACTTGACACTACGTAATATGATGAAATTGTAAACCATGCAGTATGTATCTAGACAAGCATCAACAGTTGAGGCCTATGTTTGTTATCAATGGATTCTGCCATTTTGCTGCTGATGGTGCATGGATCACTAAACTATGACACATTTGATATCATAAAATACCCAGAAGTGTGTCATTACCAATATCTGAATCATGAGGTCCAGGGGATGCTTCGGGATGGTATTGAAGAGACATGAGTTTTCGTTCAGGGAAGGCAAGACCAGCACAGCTTCCATCATTCAGATTAACATGAGTCACTTGCACACCCTTGGGAAGGGATGCAGGGTCAACAGCATAGTTGTGATTCTGCCACGACACAATTTAAGGCCCAACATAAGCCAAATATTTGGAAGAAAGGAATTGACTAAAACATGCGTGAATTTGCAGAAATGAGCCAAATGCCACATCCAAGATCACACGCATTTGAAGAAATGAGCCAAATGCCACATCCAAGATCATAAACATCACCAAACATATTATTTGTGGCATAAGAACAGAACCGAAACATCTATATGCTTTTGAAAACACGAGGCATATCAACTAATCAACAGAAATTGACAAAGAGGAAGTCCTATTTTTTGATAGTAACAAAGATGAAATCTTATTATCAATTTAAAAAGGGAGCAACAGTCTACTAGAAGTGGTAAATTAGATGTTACAGGGACTGTAAGTGGGTCAGACACAGGTTGAATCCATGAAGAAATACAGATTACAGACAGCATCCAATCAGCTAATCAATGGACCACAAAAAAGTCTGTCCAAATAGAAAGGTTGTCTTATGAGATCAATTGGAGAGAGATACAGAGAGAGAGGTACTTTTATTCTAAATTTTTAATATAGAAGAGTCCACCCTAGCCCATTTTAAAGCACGTGCCACGTTACCATTCCAACCAGAATGGCCCATATTCCAGGTAGCAAAGATTAGAATGTCTAATTGGATATACCTAACCATTTCAAGCACCTCAAGCCAAATTCAGATTAGAATCCAAAGCACTGGCATTGCTAGGTGTTATGGTCATGTCTATATGAAATCACACAAGGTCAATTTAGTAATCTTAAAAGAAAACAAACCTGAGCACTGATCTCAACACAACCACTCCGGAGGTTACGAACTGGATGATTTCCTCCATGGTGACCAAACTTCATCTTAAAGGTTGTACCACCCAAAGCTTGCCCAAGCAACTGATGGCCCATGCAAATTCCGAAAACTGGAACCTTTCCAATTATTTCCTTGACTGTTTCTACAGCATAAGGAACTGCAGATGGATCTCCTGGGCCATTGCTGAAGATCACTCCATCTGGTTTCATCTTTAAAATCTCTGATGCTGGCCATGTGGAAGGAACAACGGTGATTTTACAGCCATAAGATGCCAAACGCCTGAGTATATTGTGCTTGATACCAAAATCATATGCAATGACCTTCAATGAACATAGAAAGGTACATATGAGTAAACAATTACCCTGCAAGTATGTTTATAGTAGTCTAAGCACAAGCTCAATAAAAAAGCGTACTGACATGAAAAGCTTCTCCTCTCCCTTTGGCGTTAAACTCCCACTCTGACTCCGTCTTGTCAACCCATACATAGGGGACCTTACAGGACACTCCACTTATCAAGTCCACACCTGCAGCACAGTGTCAACAAACTAAGGCACAATGACTCACCAATGTTCCCAAATGCCCTTTGAAAGCTGAAAATGGGTCCTTACCAACTATGTCCCATGTTCGAGACATTTCCAAGAGCTCCTTATCCGTTTTGGTTTCTTCAGTGCTCAATACGCCTATAAGGCTACCATCTTGTCTTAATCTTCTGGTGATTGCACGTGTGTCAACATCATCTATTACGTCACAAAACAGTATGAAAAGCAATGAGAAGTCATTACCCTCGAGGGGTAAAAGTTTAATTGATTCACAAAATAAATGATACTATTGTCAAGAAAGTCTGGGAATGATAATAGAACTTACATATTCCCATTATATTCCTTTCTGCCAAATAATCTCCTAGTGTTTCTGTGCATCTCCAATTTGAAGTACTAGCAAAGATCATTGTAGATAGTCGACAATCAAAACAAATTAGAAAGGAAATGTCGTATTGTTCTTGGAGCCACATCAACAAGGGGCAACATCAAATCAGAAGGAGCTGGGTAAAATGTAATCAAACCAATGAAAAATTCTACAACATTAACTGCAGCAGTATATGAACTTTTTCACTTAAAAAATCACAAAACTTTTCCTACTTACCCTTGAATTGAAATCTCCCAATTTGGAAAAGGCAACATACCTGATACTCAAGCTTCTGATAACTAAACCTGCTAGGAAACATTGTCTCGACTCTTCATCGTCTGCCAGCAAAGAAAAACTGATTCAGCTTTCATACATGTTTTGGAGTTGGAACATATGCACAGATAGGAAATGAAAACATCACCCACCAAAATTAACACCAGTATTGCCAATATGTGGGTTAGTCATCAGGACAAACTGGCCAGCATAACTAGGGTCAGTAAGAATTTCCTGATACCTGCAGAATAGTAACCATGCCACATATGTAGTCATGCACAACATGTAAAAACATTAAGCCGATTATTTTAAGAATACATACTTTCTTTTTAAAGTAAATACAAATACATTAAACTCTAGCAGGATAAAATAAGAAGACGAAGTTGAACGAATTTTCATTTCCGCCACTACCAGCAAAGCATATAATAAAATCAGACCAAATTTCACAAGCTATTAGCAGATCTAAGAATAAAGTTCCCCGCAACTTTACGCGCATATCAAACTAACTGACACAGTTTCTAAGTCATACTAGGCTAGACACAGACAATTAAACCAGACCTCAACCAGCAATGTGAAACTAGTACATTCTATAATGGTACATATTGCAGGAACCCAGCTATGGAACTGTAGCATTATATAGCCGGTGATTCCCACGCTAAATCCACTCCTGTTCCTGCCCCTGGAAAGAATGGGGGAGGTAAGGGTGGGGGTAAGGGTCTTCCCAAAGGGAACAGGGGAAAGAAGGCCAACCATTGAAGTTCAAGATAGCTAGTTGGAATATAAGGGTTATTAATAACCCCATGAAACAAAAAGAGATTCGATCTCTTATTGATGTTCAGAGATTGAGTCTCTGTGGTGTGTTGGAAGTTAAGGCAAGGAAGGACAATCTTTCTTCCATTTGTGGTAGATGTTCTCCTGTTTCTTGGAGTTATTTGGATAATTCTGGTTCTCAAGAGTAGCTAGGATTATCCTTGGTTGGGATCCTAGTTGTCAGCAAGTTACTTTGGTGTTCATCTCTTCTCAGCTTCTTTGTGTGCAAGTTAACTGTTTGAGTACTAAGAGGTTATTTTTTGCTTCATTTGTCTATGGAGCTAACTCATTGAGTGATAGGAGACCTCTGTGGGATTCTACGAGATCTCTGTCTTCTGCAATTGGTGACAACCCTTGGATTCAGATGGGAGATTTTAATGTTGCCTTGAGAAGCTCTGAAAGAGTTGGTGTTTTTGACAGTGCTGCAGCTTCTGGATTCTGTCAGTGTCTGATTGATATTAATATGGAGGAACTGGTTACCAGAGGATGTTGGTTTACCTGGTCCAACAAGAGAGGTGGTGGTGACAATTTGAGTAGGATTGACAGAGTGGTTATTAATAGTGGTTGGCTGGATTTGTTTCCTGAATCAGAGGCTATAACTCATGTTCCAGGTATCTCTGATCACTGCTCCATGTTAGTTTCTGTTTTTGAGGAACCTAGATGCAAAAAGCCGTCTAGGTTTTTAAATTTTTTGATGAAACATCATCAGTTCAAGGACTTGGTTCTTAGCTCATGGGTTCAGCCACAGTCTGGGTCAGCCATGCTTAGACTTTCTCTTAAGCTTAAAAGGGTAAAACCTGTTTGAAGGAGGTTGAACACTCAGTGTTTTTCTAATATCTCTGGTCGGGGTCTATGATGCTAGAGGCCACATGGAACAGCTCCAAACTCTGTGTTTTCAAAATCCAGGTGACACTAGGCTTAGAGATTTGGAGAAAGCCGCTGTTTGCAATTTTATGGAGTTAAGTGCAGCAGAAGAGTCTTTTAAAAAACAAAAATCTAGAGTTAATTGGTTGGTTCTTGGGGACAATCACACTAAGTTCTTTCATCATAATGTCAGTTCTCATTGGGTTAGAAACAAGATTCTCAGTCTGGTCAATGCTGATGGTATATTAGGTTGGAAAATCCTGAGGATGTTCAACAGGAAATTATCCAATGCTATAAAAGGCTTCTTGGTACTAAGTTCTTACACAGGCAGGATGCTAGAGCTTCCTTACAGCAGATTATTAGACGCAAAGTTCCTGCTCAAGTGCGAGTGGACTTGATCAGGCCCGTGATGGTTGAAGAAAGTAAAACTGCTCTTCATTCTATCAAAGGTGATAAGGCCCCAGGGCCTGATGGATTTTGTGCAAGCTTTTTCCAACAGAACTGGAATATAGTGGGGCAGGATCTGATTGCAGCTGTTTCGTTATTCTTTGAGAATGGGTTTACTCTTAGGGAATGGAACTCTACTGCCTCGACCTTGGTGCCTAAGATCCCCAATCCCTCTATGGCTAAGGATTTTAGGCGTATTGCTTGTTGCAATGTGGTGTACAAGGTCATTACTAAGGTTCTTGCAAATAGGATGCAACAGGCTTTACCTTTGGTTATAAGTCAAACTCAGTCTGCTTTCATTAGAGGGAGGAGTATAGTGGAAATGTGCTTATGCATGAGTTGATCAGGAACTATCATCGAGATGTAGGTCCTCCTAGATGTGCTTTCAAGATTGATCTCATGAAGGCCTATGACTCTGTGGACTAGGATTTTCTGTTGGACACAATGGCGGCTATGGGGTTTCCTGATATGTTTGTTAGATGGGTTAGGGCTTGTGTGACTACCCCTATGTTTTCTGTGACGCTGAATGGTGGGCTAGTAGGGTACTTTCCTGGGTCTAGAGGACTTAGGCAGGGGGATCCCATCTCTCCCTACCTGTTCTTGCTAGTTATGGAAGTGTTTTCCTCATTGTTGCAGTATAATATTGAGAATGGGAACTTTAAATTCCATCCAAGATGGCAGGAATTGGGGATCTCCCATGCCATGTTAGCTGATGATCTATTCGTTTTCTGTGGTGCTCATGAGGAATTCTTAAGAATCATTATGAATACCCTTAAGGAGTTCCATGGCTTTTCTGGATTACAACCTAATATGATGAAGAGTGCTAGTTATTTTTCTGGTGTTCCTCCTTCCCTTAAACTGTCTTTTCTTGAGTTGATGGGCATTTCAGAGGGTCAACTTCCTGTCAAGTACTTGGGTTCCCTTAATCAGTTCAAGGCTTGCTTCTACTGATTGTCTAGTCCTTAAAGAGAGGATTTTGGCAAGAATCCAGAGTTGGTCCAAGAAATTCTTAGCTTATGGGGGATGTACACAGTTGATTCAATATGTTCTTTGTAGTATCCATACCTACTGGAGTTCTATTTTTGTGCAGCCTCAAAAAATCATCAAGGAGATTGAAGGTGTATTGAGTGCTTTCTTATTGTCTGGTATTGACATGAAGCATACGGGTGCGAAAGTCAGCTGGGCTCATCTTTGTGTTCCTAAAAATGGAATAAAGGTTCCAACATCAGACATCTTTGGGCTTCGAGTCTAAAAGCTGATTCTCTATGGGTCGAGTGGGTGCATACGTACATTCTTAAAGGGCAGAGCCTATGGGGGATAACTGTTCCAAATGATGCATCTTGGGTGATGATGAAACTCCTCAAGTTGAGTGCAGAAGGAAATGAGACAGACCCCTGCCAATTTCCGTCCTAACCCATCTGTTAAAAATAAAGTGGTGAGGACCCTTTCTCCTAATGGATGCTATTCTGTCAAGACAGCGTGGGAAGCATGCAGGCCCAGGTATCCCATTAAACCTTGGCACTCCATTGTTTGGTTTGGTCAGAATGTGCCACGTTGGAGTTTCATTCTTTGGCTTGCAATTCTGTCAAGGTTGTTCACTAAGGATAGAGTTGGGGGCTCTCTTAACCCTTGTTGTATTCTGTGTACGACTCAGGATGAGTCCCATGCCCATTTATTTTTTGATTGCCAATTTTCTTCCATAATCTGGAATCGTGTTCTGATTATGAATGACATATTCAGAGGTACTCTCCCTTTGGATCAAGAACTAGGCTGAGGCAGAAGTTTTTTTTAGTACTATATACAAGCTTTCCCTAGCAGTTACTACATACTTTCTGTGGAGGAGTGCAATTCAAGGGTATTCCAGAGTAAGAATAGAGATGTGAAAGGATTAGCTGCTGCTGTTCTTGATGCTATCCGAGCTAGACTCAACTCTTTGTCCTCTGTTAAACTCTCTTCTCACAATATGAAACTTTGTGATAACTGGTTACTTGATCCCAAAACTTTCAGGATAAACAATTGTTGATAGAGCTCCTGTATAGGTATTAGGTGGCTTTGTTTCTTGTATTGATTGCTCAGGGGGATGCCCCGTAGATTTTTGTAGCTTCCTTGCTTTTTTGGTGAAATGAAATTACTTGCCAAAAAAAAACAGTTGTGGTGTGCCATAGGAGTACGTATACTACATAACTTATCAACGAACATTCAAATAATAGATATGGGAGATACAGTAACGTATGCGATATCTGCTCCCTATAGTCTCGTTGGACTTATGAGTGAACCACTCGCTCTATATGTTTATCCAAATAAAATTGCGAATTC
Organism: Rhododendron mucronatum var. ripense; assembly: GCA_019656295.1. Lineage (NCBI taxonomy): Eukaryota > Viridiplantae > Streptophyta > Magnoliopsida > Ericales > Ericaceae > Rhododendron > Rhododendron mucronatum. The sequence continues at coordinate 1,915,177 of BPLT01000081.1, forward strand.
ACAAAAAGAGCTATAGACAGTTTTTTAGAAACAAATATGCAGAAACATAAAGGAGTAGACACTACGAAGGCCAGATAAAAAATAAATGCTGAAAATTGGTCTCCACTCCTTGTAATTGTTACATAGCAGGATATTCATTTTGCATCCAAGAATTATGTTCACCTAATATTTCACATTAATTAGAACACAATCATCATACCCCGTCAAAGATGTGTTGAAGACCACTTCACCAACTTGAGTTCCCGAAGCACCAAATGATTTGGCCCGCCAAATAGAACCGTCTTCAAGCACAAGTCTCGCATCTGCCACCTTCCAAGGTCTTTCCACCAAACCTATACGGCCAAGAATAAAACTTGTCATCGCTTCAAATCAAAATTGGTGCGTTTTCATGAACATTGGATTACAGATATGAATGGATATCTAATGCCCCCAACAATAAATGGTCTTTTCTTGGCGGTAAGCCCAAAGGCTCCACGAATAGTAGTCAAAACATTTGTGAAAGACAAACCAGCATCGATAAGATGAAAAAACGTATCCTTTACTTCTTTTTTTCTCCTTTTCTTTTCAATTTCGTAAGTAGGAAATGAGCTCCATCAAAGTTCGCATATTTAATAAGACGTAAGATGTGACAAAACCGAGACCTAAAGATAAAATCTAGAAGCAAAACATGAACACAAAAGCATCCTAGCTTCCTTTGCAAGAAAATCACAACATGCAGCCTGCTCTTTCACCCAATTGCGGTGAATAAGAAAGAAGCAATCTAATACGAAACTGAAAATTGGTGTCATATGGATGCATATAGACATGTATATAAATATAAATATATATATATATATATATATATCTGTGTGCGTGCGCGTGTGAGTGAGTGAGTGACGGTGGAGGTTACTTACCAACGGCGGCAGCACCGTCGGCGGAAAAAGGAACAGAAGAGCATCTGACGGAAAAGGCCCCAACTTTGGAGGATTTTGAACCAAAACGAGTCGTGAATAGTTGCCTTCCGATAGAGCAATCCATTGATGTGGCGGCCATCTTCTCTCTCTCTCTCTCTCTCTCTCTCTCTCTCTCCTGTTTGCAGAGCTCTAAGTGAAGCCGCAATTGGTTGGTAGATTTTGTGTGACGACTCTGGGCCATCGTAAGGTACGGCAAATGTTGAAATGGGCCGGTTTGGATTTGGACAATCAATTTCAATTTCGGAGTACTACTACTCTTCTGACATTTTGCTAGGAAATTTTTTTCAGGTAGCCGTGGTGTCCGCTAACTATATTTGAATTGTTCATGTTTATTGTGTTTTTGACAACTTGAATTTGGATTAAAAAAAAAGAAAGAGAAAGTGTTGAGACGAGAGGAAAGACAATTTCAATATGAACTGTCCAAAAATGTGTGTTGGACGATGCGAATATACCAAACAGACATCACATAAGATATACCTACCTGACACTAAAAAAAAATTCTGATTTGTTAGGGTATTTGAAGTTCAACATTACCCGTGGGGAAAAAGAAAAAAAAACAAAAGGTTCAACATTACTCCGTAGTCCGTACGAGTACTGCTGTTTTTTAATCCTCGCATTATCTTGTACGCCCTCCTTCTGTTATTTTTATTCTTAATTATTTTCACATTCTCCTGGACAAATTGTTTTCTTCTCCTCACAATTCAAAAAGAATTTTAAAAAATATCCCCTAGATTCTCCATGATTCCTCTTACTTCTAATATTTCTCTCTCAACTTATTACCCCTACTATTTTTTAAATTTTTTTTCAATAATCAAACCAAACATAGCATTGATTTATTCAATCGTTATGAGTAAAAGTTTCCAAAAGCTCAAAAAAGAAATAGGGATGCAAACCAGCCAAACTTTATAGTATTCGAGCTTGCTCGGCTCGTTTGCTAAACAAATTTAAAACTCGAGCTTAAACTCGCTTGTAAATGAGCCGAGACTTCGTTCTTTTACACTTAACTTAAAATGAGTTAAATTTATACTTAAGATTTTAACTTGTCAATAACTAATTACTTATTAAGTCTATCTTATTCACTATGGAATAATGAAACATATATCCGTGAAAAAGAGCACAAACAAAATGTCAAGATCGTCAGTTAGTTACCTTTATTTCTTTGAAGTAAAAATTTTCGGAAGTGCTAATCGTTATTATTTAAATGAGATTCGACTTTCATCAAGATTATTACTATTATTTTTTTATATTTTTTCCTTTAAAAAAAAAAAAAAGCTGAACATTGAATGTAGTATATTTCTTCGGGTCATGAAAATTGAAATTGACGTTATCTGAAAAGCCCAAAAACAAAAGAAAAGAAAAGAAGAGAAAAATTCAAGAAAGCAAAACTTACGTACAGTATTTCCCAGTGGAAACACAAACAAGAGAGAGGAAAACAGAGCAACGAATATACTAGTACTATAGAATAATAGAACTTTCATTTTTTGTTTTGATAATTATTATAGTACTACTATATAGAGCTTTGGCCGACTGAATTGGTAAAGCCAGGAAGACAGAGCTTTGGCCTTTTCCATTTGAGATTTTCATTCTCAGGTTCCGATGGCACTCTCCACCTCTTTTGGCAGCTCCTTTTCCTCTTTCACCGCAATCTCTTCTCCCCCATCTTCAATTACTCTTTGTATTTTCAAATCCCACCAAATTAAAGTAATCTCTCCATGGGTGGCTATCCCAGGTTATGTGGGCGTATGGTGCTTAACTGTTCTTCTCCTGAGATGGGTCCTACCTCTGAACCCGTAAATGGCAGGTACAGATTATCACTTGTGCATGTATGAATAAACGGGCATTATTTGCACTCATTTGCTCTCCTACGATGGATTAAGAGTGTGATAATTGTTAGTTTTCCAAATTTGAAAGAAATAATGGGACTTGGGTGTGTGCTGCTTGTTAAATTTGTTGGAAAATGGAATTTAACCAAAAGAGAATTTGATAGGACCCACACCGCGTGAGGTGGGCCCAACCGCAGTGATCAAATTCCATTTAGGCTCTATTTGTTTGGACGTAAAATATTTTTTTATAAAATATTTTATCTGTTTTTCGGTGTTTTGTCGTGTAAAAAATGAAAAAAATATTTTACATGTAAAACAGTTTCTATCAATTGGATGAAAATGATTTATTTTTAAATCTTCCGTAAGTTATTTTCCAAAATTAACCCGCTTCCTTCTACTGCAATTGTCACTGCTCCGTATCATCAATTCTGACCCACGTTCAATTCCAATAATCTCAAATCTCTCCACCGTTTAAACCCTCCTCTCTCTATACTATTTTGTTGATTTCTGAAAATATTTTCAAGTGCCAACCAAGCACCTAAAAATAAAAATTTGAAGTTTGTTTTTTGAAAAACATTTTACATGAAAAACATTTTACATCGAAACAAATGGAGCCTTAGAGATGAATGAGAAATTGTATCATTATGGGAATTGAAAAAGCCAAGGGACGCGCTCGCACTTGTCGTCGCCGAACATCTAGATGAGACTTGGGCCAGGGCCGGGACTCAGGATTCGTGGGCCCGCGACCTGTGGTTCGAGGTATGTGGTCTATGGTCTAATCTAGATTAGTTTGGAATTGATTGTGCATTCGCGTTTGGATGGTCCAGTTCCAGAATCAGCTGTTTGCGATTAACATTGGATTGAATGCCCAGAATAAAACTCACGATTTGATTATGGAATCAATCGTTGGATTAATGACTGTAGCAGTTTTCTTCAGAAATTGAATTTCCCGTATTCAATTCCCTATATTCAATATGAAATATTGAATTGGCCCTATTGAATGGGCAGGCTCCTCCTTTGAATTCTTATATTCAATGAGAAGGCTCTTTCTCTTTTATATAAAGGAGTTCGGCTCCTTTGTTACAACACCAAAAAATCCAAGAGTTTCTCCTTCTTCTAGAGAAAGTACAGACATAAGTTGGTTCGACGGGAAGTCTACGGTGGTGCTCCGACGCCTGAGTGGGAACCGAGTCAACCCTGGGAGATAAACACCGACACAACCTTCAGCACCGGTGAGACGGTGAATTTGTCTTTAAGGGCACCGTTGTACAAAACGGGTCTTGGTTTGCAAATTCTTGTTCCCTACTTACAGTTTATGTTAATGTTTCATATTCTGTAATTCCAATTTATGTAATATTCTGTTCAATTGTAAATTTTCAAAAATTAATAAAATCGATTACTTCTTTTCCGCACTTGTTTTTCCTACAAAATTTTGTCTCAAGAGTGATAAGATAACAATTATCGGATTAGCAGTTATGGTATCTGAGTATGAGTCTGTGTTAGAGCTTCGACGTAGATTAATTATAACCTCCAAAATTAGTATTCAAGCGTGGGTGGTCTGTCCTCTCATTGTCCTTTATTTTTTATGTGGCTTTAACACTATGGATTGTTATTCGCGCAAATTGTGTGTTTGATGATGGGAAGTTTATTTACATGCCCATGTATTTTGTATTTGGCTTTCCGTGGCCAGGCCATTGTTATTGTTTGATTCGGGTAATCATGCGGGATGTGAAGCAATGAACCTTTCCTTCTATCTCTAACCAGTTGGATGACTCATGATTGTGCTACTAGTATTTGTTTTATAATCTTTGGAAGTAGAAGACTTTTGGACTTCCATGATTGAAAGGATTCTAAGAGGAAGGACAAGGATGAGAAGTCCATCAGGTTTGTATATGGGGAAAGAAAGAAGAGGAATCTGACCATTATAGTCAGATCCCTAAACCTTTATGTAGCGTTATATCAAAACCTATTTCCGAAATGCTGACAATTGGTGTTGCGGTTGTCATGATTATGAGCTCTAATTTCTAAACTTGACAGTGGCTGTGTGGCCCGTTGATCCTTGGTCTAAGCTCCTCTTCGATTGGTTCAAGTGTTTTCTAGTCATCTTACCCTAACTTGCACAGTGAACGCACGACTAAGACCTGGCCGGGGTTGCCGGCAAGGCCCTCCAACAAGAGGATGAAAATGCGTAGAGAGCAAAGCAAGAGACTAGGGTTTTAGGGATTGAGTAGCATGTACCTCTCTAGGGCTGCTTCGCTTAGAATTTATAGAGTCCGCTTGACTTGCTCTCCAAATACGGGCATTTGCCTTGCACGGGTCAGCTAACGTCATCGTGACGTTACTGATAAGATTTGGTAACCGCTTTTGGTGTGAGCTGACACCCCCATGTGCGCCCTTCATTATCTTTTGGCATAACGACTTCAGCGCGTGGGGTGACACGTGGTGCCGTGATTGGCCGAGCCCCATCCTCGGCCAGACCTGAGGGCAGGTGACTCGAAAGAGGGATGACATCAACGGAGTGGATGATCCTGATGGTGGCTGAACCTGAAGACCTTTCCCCTCAGCCAAGGAGTCGAGTAAGTGTGGAACGATCCTTCCCCAGGCCCCGGTCATCGCCGAACCTGGGTGTGGATACGGCTGACTGCCTCGAAGTTAACCTCAGTTCGCGCCTGCTGGACAGGGGGTCCGAGTCATTAAGTTCGGCCTACTACAATGGCTTCATTTGGTTGCAAAATTTTAGCCAGAGCAAGCTGTGTTTGTTTATAGTTTATACTCAAACATGGGATCAGATGCACTCACCCCTATATATGAAATCTGCTCATCTCTTTTCATGGGACTGGTAGACTAGCGAAGAGTGTTATATCTCGATCCTAAGCTGAGAGATTATCCCTTTTAGTTCAGTTATCTTTCATTTGACAATGTAACATATACTTTTAGCAATCATAAAGTCATTGTTGAATTATCAGTCCTGAATGCTTATGTATGTTTGGAGTACTCTTCGACAGTAAGTATAAGAGAATGTACACCTGGAATCATCTCAGTTCAAGACTCCAAGGTCATGTAGGGAAAAAGTCGTTGACTTGTCTTTCACTTCAGGTGTTGAAAGGGGAGGATGCCATCATGCAAGTTTTCCTTCCAGGCTAACTAGGTGGCTACACAATTTATTGTCTTGGAAATTTTGGTTTATCATTGGCCACTACAGATGTTATTTACTCAGTTCTTTTTTTTCTCAAGATTACCTGGTCATTGCCTTGATATATTTGCTTCTTACACCGCCTGAGCAAGTTTGGGTATTACTTAGAATCGTGCAGTCTAAATATAATTTCCTTTTAGACATGTTGCTTCTGGTATGTCAATGTGTCATCATCCCAATATTGCATACCACAGTGTTAACATCATCTTTTTCAACAGGCAACCTCATCAACATTCTATGCCTCCTTTTAATGCGAGACTTGATGAAGTTGGCATGCCCAAACCATCATTTGAATGGCGTAGGGTGTTGCTTAAAGTAAGTGGCTTAAAGTAAGTGGAGAAGCCCTTGCAGGAGATCAAACACAGAACATTGATCCAAAGGTTGCATATGGAACATATACCGCTTGGCATCTTGTGAGATCATCTTTTTCTTTTAAAGGTCATTAGTTACATCGTATGTGTTGTTGAATATAGGTTACAATGGCCATTGCAAGGGAGGTTGAGCTATAACTTGGCTAGGCATTGAGGTAAATTTGATACTGGCTTCTAAATATATCACTTTAGTTGCTCACAAATTCTAGAGAAAATAAATTAAGCTTATTTTTTAGCTTTGTTGGCGCAAGTAATTCATGTAGTAATTTTGTATATCTTTAAAAAAATGCATGTTTAATCTCAAAAGAATTGTTTCCTATTGGAATTTGGATGATATTAGAATTGTCTGGATGGTCTTAAAAACTTTGTAGTAATTTTGTGGAAAGGAACATAAGAAAAATTTAGGTTCGTGATCCTAACATAATTATGAAACTACTGTTATTTTCACCATATTGTCCAATTTTTGGCTCGTTGCTTAACTTAGAAATTTCGCATCTGTAACTGTCATCATAAAGGAATAAAGTGAAATTAGACACGAGAATCAGAAACTTCTTGTTAGCTCAAAGCACAGTGCCTGAACTATTATTGGCTTATTTTTCAGGTCGCAATTGTTGTTGGCGGGGGAAATATCTTCCGAGACTCCTCTTGGGCAGGCAGTAGTGGCCTTGACCGCTCATCAGCTGATTATATTGGGTATGCATTAGTGCTTTTTGTTTCTTGTAAATAATTTTGCTGTCCAGAGTGATTCTAACTTCTAAGCTTGTGAAGGACGCATTAATGTTTTCCAAGTCATCTAGTACTGAGCTGGGTCTTGCAGAATTAATGTTTTCTCCCTTCTCTCTCTCTCTCTCTCTCTCTCTCTCTCAAAAAAGGAAGTGCGGTGATGCTAAGAGAGACTATGAAACAAAGCTGATTGGTTGCATTTTTGGGAAAATGTCTAGAGATCATTAAAATATGTACAAAGAAAATGAAATGTCACCCATTTCCTTATTTCTTATGTTTCCCTTTCAGACTCTTCCAAACTTGAGTGTGAGAAAACCCATCCTTTCTTCTTCTTTTTTTACTACATGGGACCCTTATCCTTTCTTTTACTTTCTCACCTACTAAACCAAGCTGACTCTTAGAAAGCTTTGAGCGCAAAACTACAAATAACAACATTTCGAGTAAGTAGTGTAATCCTGGAGTTGGGGATTAAATCTGATTGAATTTGTGAGGAGTTGAGAATCTTCTAGTTTGCAAGTGTTAGAATTATAGACTTGTAGTGCTTCTTGATCCTTATGTTCTAGAGCGAGCATTTTTTCTGCATCTCCGCGTTTGGTCATGTATGCAATTATTGATTTTGAAGCTGAGTGATATTTCCTTTGAAAAGAAGGGGAAGGAGATTGGAGGGCGGAAGAGTTTCTCGATTGAAAACGCATAATATCCATGTCTTGCAATAACATTTGTATTTAATTTTGTTTTGCTCACTTTTTTATTTAAATTTTATCATTCAGAATGTTGGCAACTGTTATGAATGTCGTGTTTCTACAAGCTATGATGGAGAGCATTGGTATCCCCACTAGAGTCCAGACAGCATTTCGCATGTCTGAAGTTGCTGAACCATACATACGTAGAAGGGCTGTTAGGCATTTAGAGAAAGGAAGGGTTATGATTTTCGCAACTGGAACTGGAAACCCTTTCTTCACCACAGACACTGCTACAGCTCTTCGTTGTGCTGAGAGTAAGTCTTGCTGAATTCAAAACCTTGATATAATAGCATGCCAGCCTTTAGGGCATATAACTTGAAATGGCTCTAAGATTAACTCGAAGCATTTAAATGGTAGGCTTTCTTAAACTTATTCGTAAATAGTTCTATGTGCTTTGATTACTTTGCTGATGGTATTCTGAGCTAGTGTTGGATTCATTCTGTATCCAGTTAATGCAGAGGTGTTGCTGAAAGCTATTAATGTTGATGGGGTATATGATGACAATCCCAGGCATAACCCAAATGCTTCCCTTCTTGATTGTCTAACTTATCAAGATGTGTTGTCGAGGGATCTTTCGGTGATGGACATGACCGCCATTACTTTGTGCCAAGAAAACAACATTCCTGGTATAGCTAGACCTTTCAATTTTATTGAGTACCATTATTACTCTCTTCTTCCAGCCAGATTAAAGTTATATTTCTCTTTGCTGCTATTAACTTGGTACCGTTTTTGGAAGCATAACTAAGATGTGTGAGTTATGGGCCTATCACTCATAGTTATATTGAGATCAAATACCCGTTAAAAACACTTTGTAGATTATGTTTGCTAAACTCTGGCATAACATTATTTGTTCCTTTCCTTTTCTCTAGTTGAAGTGGCACTAATCAAGGTAATTCATTTTTGGTGATGTAGTCGTTGTCTTCAATCTGAATAAACCACGTAATATCTCCAAAGCGATCCTAGGAGAGAGGGTTGGCACGCTGATTGGAGGGACATGGAATTCAGCCCCAGAAAGGACTTGAGCAGAATGGTTCTTAGTCTCAACTGCTATTGATTATGGGCTCACTGCCTTCTCGGTTACAGTATGCAAAATATTGAGGACTATTCCATACTAAATTGGGAGAATTTGAGTTTTGGCATAAGCGTCTCAATCTTCTGAGGGAGGTGGTCAAAGAGAAATCTTGAGCATCCATGTACATTCGACAATAGGTATATTGATGTTGTCACTGAAAATATTCTTGTGAAATTTTGGCCATTTATGGAAAACGTTCATAATTTTATAATGTTTGTAAGAGGTACGGATGACTCCAGAGTATCTATATGTACTGTAGCCCATCTTTTCTTTGATGCGGAACCACCATTTTTTTATAGTGAAACCAATACATGTAGCTGCAGCTAGCCCTTAAAGTTCGATTTCATCTTCTTCTTTTCCTCTTCAAGGAAACGAAACATATCAGATTTTATCTGTGTGTTTACAATACGTGCAGTCTACCGAGCTCAACGGGGGCTAATTCGGTTGGCCATCGTCATTGCATTCAAGCATTTGATTCTTTCTCCCTATGTGGAAGTGTTCTCTCTTTTTATGAGGTCTGACGCTTTCTCCCAGGAAGCATTCCTCTTTCTCTATATACAAGTATATTTGTTATTGGTGCAGACCATTTTTGAACTTTCTTTAAGTAGTAGTTGAAATGTCTGAGTTTTGGTTGGTAGTATTAAATTACTATTACTTAGCTTAATAAAGCCTTAAAGCACCGTAATAGTGTGGATGTTTAAATTTATTAATCAAATCCCAGATATGATAATCATAAAGTTTTCCTTTTTGACAGCTTTAAAGCTTGGGTTATTTTTGGATCTTGACTTTGTCAAATCTAGAGAAAAATGATATCTTAAGTTTTTCTTTGACAGTTTTAAAGCTAGGTGCTCTATTTTTTTCATCTTGACTTTGTCATACCAAAATAAAATATATAGTATAAAAAAGAACAGAATTACGTGCAAGTATTCATCTTTTATACATTCCGAAACAAAAGAAAGAGACTTCTTGACATATATTTGATTTATTTCCTATTCCCTTTGTCTTAACCCAACCATATCAGAGGGATAAAAAAAACAACTTCTACTGTGTTTTTTTTTTTTTTTTACCTGTTTTATATCTATCATTTTCATTTCAAATACCGTTCTTAACTACACCTTTTTTTTTTTTTTTGCTTTTGAAGGAGAAGAGTAATCTTTTGTGCATGGTTTGGTGACATATCGAAAAGACGGGTAAATATTTCTATAAATTTAAAATGATAAGGGGAGCAAACTCTTATCACCATTGAATGATAAAATATATAGGGTAAATTTCAATGACACCCCTTAGGGTTTTTCTTAATGACAACTACCCCTTCATGTGTGAGAAATTACAATAAATTTTCTGTGATTTCAATATTCATTTCACCGACACCCCAAATACCAACTGTTCGACCATACACTTGATAGAATCAGCCAAAAGTGGCTTAGATTGGCACACTCACACTTTTGATAATAAAACAAATAATAAAAAGCCTCAATTCTCTTTTTTAATCCAAAAGTAATAAATTTATTAGTTTTAACCAAAATGGTTCTTTTAATGATTTAAAAATTAAAGGTCTACTAATAAACATAAGCCATTTTTATCAAAATAACTATTTCAATGTGTAAAATAAAGTCATTTTGGCTCAAAACAAGTGAGAGTTGACTGTTCAATATTATTATTTATTATAAAAAATGGTACAGGTGATTTGTGAATGTAAGTCACTTTTGGTTGATTCCATCACGTGTTTGGTCTGGTTGATTTCATCACGTGTTTGGTCGTTGTTAGGGTGTCGAATGAAAAAAAACTGAAACTATGAAGGTTTATTGTCATTTCTCAAACGTGAAGGAATATCTGTTATTAAAAAAAACCTTAAGGGTGTCATTGAAATTTACCCTAATGTACAACAAGTTTTTTTTTTTTTTTTGTGCATACTCTTCAGACTATCACGTCTTATGATTAAGAAATTTTGGAGTGGTTTGGTCAGAGTATGGTATTCAAATTCAAATGATCATCATAAACATTGTTATGTACATATTTCAATTGAAGGAAATTTGATTTTTACATATACTTTTTCACCAAAATGCAATCATTTTTGCTCTTTATCATATATAGGTGAATTACAAACATATCCTTCATACATTTCTACACAAAAGGAAAAAGGATAATCTTAGTACTTATTATGCGAATTAAAAAAAAAGAAAAGGCATTTAAATAAAAAGAGAATGTGAAGCTTAAAATTTCTCTTAATTTAATCTCTGTACTTCGGATTTGTATGGAATTCGAGTTTGGATTTCTTTTTCCACATTGTCATTATAGGTGAAATGGGTAAACAACCATAGAAGAGCAATAAATGCGAAAAGTGTAGTTGACAACTTGATTGAATTTTCTTTTGAATTTGATTGAATGAATAATTAAAAAGATGAATAAAAACAAAACAATAGTACTCCAATCACATTATCACATGGCCAACTAAAAACCATAAAAGCACATTAATTAACAAGCCTCAAGTCCAACCACCTAAAATCTATACTACTGTATTTACCATAATTGAGAATTTACTTCTTTAACCATTGGTTAACAATAGTAATACAAAATTACAACAACTACCTTTTACACCGGTTTCTTTCTTGGACTTTCTCTCTCCTCTCTCTCTCTAGAAAAAATACACTACAACTTGTACACGAAATTTTTCTTACCGTCTCTCAGCTAAAAGTCAAAGAATTGTTGGTTCACTTGGTTGAATAGATCGAACGACGACGGAGAAGGCGAAGCCATCGGAGCTGAAAACAAGGTTGACGGACTCGTCATAAACATGTTGTTCCCTTGATTGAAAGGATTGAAAGGATTGAAAGGACTGCTTAGATCTTGCAAAATTGAAAACCCATGGGGGTCCGATCTCGGCGAGAAGAAGTATCCCGGCGATATAGGCGGCAGAGTCGCCGGCGCCGGCGATAGGATCCCCGGATTATGACCCTGACCCACCTCGATTCCTTCAACCATACCCATAATATCACTCGCTACTTCCCTTTCTCTATCCCTTTCTCTCTCCCTCGGACTCGTCCCGCTCTATCGAAGCCAACCTCGCCGCCGGCGACACATCACCACGATTGGCGGAGGAGGAGGAGGAGGCGTGGTCGCCGGAGGAAGATCCGGTGAGGCGTTGGACCAAGGACATGAAGTCCGTGACGGTGGTGTGTATGACTTTGGGAGACACGGCGTAGATAATCACCGGCTGCCGACTCTGGGACGGTCCCGCGGCCGCGTGCTGCGGAGGTCGCGGCGGCGCTTGGGGGTGGGACGGCTGGGGGGGCGATTGGGGGTTTCTTGATCATGTGGGAGTCTTTTCTGACTCTAAGTTGGGGCGGCCGTGGGCCCTGAAGTTGTCTCCTCGTCGGAGATGGGCTGCCGTCTGTGGAGGACTCCGGCGGCTGCATGGCTTGTTATCTAGTTTTGGGCAGGCCGCAGAGGGTAGGGAGGAAATGGAAATGGAAATGGAAAGGCTCTTTCTTTCTTTCTTTCTTTCCAGGAAAAACAAGAAGTCAAATGGTTGCACAAAAGGGAGTGGTTGTATATAGATAGTACTCCTCTAATTATGTTTTGGTGTTTTGTATTTATCTATTGGCCACTTGCTGGAAATTTCAAGTACTATATATTGAGAAGAGGTGACCAAATAGCGTGTCTGGACTATACGTAAGCGATGATGAGTCTTTTTTTATGGGCTTTTGGTGGTCATCGGAAAAGGTCATACTACAAATCTATTCTAGATGAAAGGGCCCACTGGGCCTCAGAGGAAAAGGTATAAAAACGGAATTATTATTATTATTATTATTATTATTATTATAATAAACTGGTGTCCTGACCCAAGTACGGGCGGGAGCGCAAACGTGAAAGCATCTTTTAAAAATCTTCTAGACAAATAAAATTCGCAAGTGTGAGGATTGAGAATGCAGTCCATTTTGAAGGGTTACGTGACTAAGGGTCTTGAATCGTTTATGTTTTGTGGGGCCAAACTTTATGCAATCACCAATTTACCATAATCTTTTTTTTTCCCCTGAACAAGGCATGAATTGTGGTTTTCTTAATCATCGTTAAGCTGTGTTTTCAGCTTCATCTCTGTTAAACAACTTAGAAAAGTTACAGGACTATGACAACACTTCAATATAAATTCACTGGAAAATGGACACAAAATTTGTAGGACTATGTCAAACACTTCAATATAAGTTCACTTGACAATGGAAGAAAACTAGTAGGACTATGTCAACACTTCAGTATAAATTCACTTGAAAATGGAGTCTATGTCAAACACTTCAATAGAAGTCCACTTGACAATGGACAGAAAACTTATAGGACTATGTCAACGCTTCAATATAATTCACTTGAAAAAAAACAAAAAAAACAAAAATTGCATTTCTGATTCCAACAAACAGGGTAAACCATGGACAATGGAATCAAAGCAGCGTAAAACAACTTCAAAAGAAAGGAGGGAAAAAAAAACTAAAGAGTAGTGCTACAGACATAGATGCATGACAACCATTCGATACGCGTGAGACCCACACCATATACGTAAGATCGAGTGGTTGTCACAACACATTTGTCCAAAACTAAAAGAGTTAAACGAGGCTGTAGGCTTTAGTCATTAAGACGTGTGGAATAAAATATGGTAACCTCAGGAAGGAAAGCAAAAGCAAAAGCAAAAAGGAAGAAAAAGTACAAAATCATATGAACCTCTCCTTAATTAATACTGCTTTGCCCTTTTCCCATTCATTCAGTTCCCAGTGAAACCCCTCCAACGTTGTGTACGGTCTTCGTTCTTATGTTATAACCCAGAGGATTCATAGTAATATCTTATCTTAGGACTACACCATTTACAGTTGCACTAAAAGGAATATGAGTTTCTCATTTTGTACTCTTCTCACTTGGCGTGTACAATGTGCATTCTTTCCTTTCTTTCTTTTTTATGTGTGGAGTTGCAACAGTGTATATATGTATACTGAGTTTCAGTCTGCATTAGAATCTAAGAGGCACACTAACTGGCCATACCACTATACCAGCAGATGCAAAAATTTACAAGAGGTAAGTGACAGTTTTCTATTCACCTATATATTATATATATATATATATATATGTGTCCTCTCTTTTGGTTTGTGTTTCATGACTTTCTTCTTATTAGAAAGGCAAAGAAACATAATACACTCCGGGTGGTTTGGACGATACCCGACAATCAATGAAGACTCAACACAAGCAGAAGCACGGAGACTGCTCATTCTGACGATTCAGACACACCCAAGAGTCACGAAATTTGGAGTACAGAGAGTCCTAGCATGATTGATACTTCCAACAATACAGAAATGGCGTCACCAGTTGAGGAACCCAGAATAAGCCCAGGCGACGAAGTAGGTGAGGAGAATCAGTTTCGCACACACACTTCTTACTAGTCATTTCTGACCCATCATTCTTAGCACCATAAAGAGGGTTGTGTGTGTGTGTGTGTGTGAAAGGTCCACATTACAGCAGCAGTGCATGGGCTCCACTCGCATGTGTGAATTTGTGTAAGATGTGTATTAGTGTATAGCATAATTATGTTGAGAACCTCTTATGAGTTCTATGTTACATTAACTCGGTTATGGATGTCATATGTGAGGTACGCATATAAGGGTCGGATTCATCCTATGTCACTGTCAAAGACATAGGGGCAAGCCTCAATATTTGACATTTATGGTTTCTTTTTAATTTTCTAGGTAGATGGAGTTTGCATGCATGATGTATGAGTTACATGCATAGTTCATGATAATTTTGAATCTCCAAATATACTTAATAGGTGAATGCATGTCTAGCTAACACATGTCGAACATGAATTCTATACCCTCCACCGAGTGTCAAGTGTCTGACACACTTTATATAGTACAATAACCATGTATGCTGAGTATATGGAAAAGACAGATATATATATGACGATTACAAGCGGAAGATGAATAAAACAGGAAACTTTTGCAGGTGCAGCGATAGAAAGGATTCTGATGACTCTATACAAGTTGGTTCACAAGGGGATTGGGAGCGTGTCAAGTACTATCTTGAGATACACCCCGACGGATTGACTGAAGAAATTTCATCAAATGGGGAAACTGTGCTCCACCTTGCAGTACTAGGTGGGCATGTGAATATTGTGGAGGAGTTAGTCCATATGATGAGTGCAGAAAGACTTGTGAAATTCAAAATAAAACAGGTGAAACGGCACTTTCATCTTGCTGCAGGAGGGGGAAATCACAAAGGTAGCTAAGGCCTTTGGTGAGAAAGAATCATGATCTCCCTAGGGATGAAGAACTTCAATGGTAATATTCCAGTTGTCGTGGCTGCTCAATTTGCCATGTCACATGTACATTACCTTTATTGGGTGACTCAAGAGGAAGATCTCGATCCTGAAAGAAGCGACCAAGGTGACAAGCTGCTTACTACGTGCATCGTTGCCCAAATATAACGGTAAAAATTAAAATTGACTTTCTCATTCTCACTAATATTGTGTAAAGTCCCTAATCAACGTGTGTTTGCTTAACATATCTGCATTCATACATGTGTTTCACAGATGTTGCTTTGGATCTGGTCCCAGCGTTCCCAGGATTGGCTATTGAGGCGAAACACTACATAAATTGGGGCTACTAGACAATCAGCATTTGCAAGTGGAACCATTGGTGTTCTGGAAACAATGGATCTACTCATGGTGGGGTATTTCGGATCCACTCTACGCGCTAAACTTTCGTTCTATGTACTTGTTTACTGGTTCAATCTACTAGTGTCCATCTAAATAAGCTTGTCAATAAAATCAATTATTATATAAATAAAAAAAACTCATTCCCTCTTAATATGGATTCATTCTTGAGTCTTTTAGATTAGAATATTTTTTCTTATCACTTTTAGATTAGGAAATTGAGTTATTGATTTATGTTGCTAGTGAAAATTAAATGATCTAGTCCATCATACTTGCATTATATAACGAAAGGCAGAACATACCCAAAGGAACTGGAAGAAACCGCTTCACAAGACCATACAATCAAGCACTTCAAGTCACAATACAAGAACTGCAACACCTGAAAAGCCAAAACCAGAAATGAGCAACAATAACAAGAAAAATAACGGTTGCAAAAGACGTGGTGTTAATTAAGAATGAAACATGAGAATCAAATATTCCAGACATATTTCATCTGTGGTGATACTGATGCAACTAATTGACCTCTAAATTAGATACAAAAAGAAACAAGATAGGAAACTATCCTTGAGCAGCTCATTTCTCATGGCTAGTGCCAGTGCATCAGCCATTTACTCCCAGTAATAGTGAAAGAACAGCAGTAAACATGCATGTGGAAAGAAGAAAACAGGTAAAATATTTGTCCCACAGGAACAAAAATGAAGCCGACTTCAAATTACAGACACAGAGATAAAGAAATCCTTGGGATTCATTTTAGAGGAGTGATACAATACATGACTCTAGGTACATCCATGAAAGGAAATGAAGGGTCCAGATTCACAGCACTTAAATTCCTTTCATGGATATTTTCATGTACCCAGAGTCATGTATCCTAACATTCTTTCATTTTATTTCTTTTAGATTTCCTTCCTTGATTTAGTCTGTGACAGAACAATTGATCAAGTTCTTTCTTGAAAGGTATTCCTGTCCATTCCCCTCGGCCTTGGGTCTCTAATATTCACTGGGACATTGAAGCTACCAAGGAATAGCTGGCAGCAGACAAAACATCATTACACAAGGTATGTCCAGATAATCATTATTTGGTACTTGGTAATTCACGTACCTTTAAAACACCACCCAAGATGCTCTAATGGTTTAACATTTTCAGCACTCAATCATCTGTACGGACAAGTATGGGATCTCCTAAAATTCCTCGGTATGAACAATAACGAGCGCATCCACTTCAATCTTCGTTTGAAATTAACGATTGGGTTAGTAACTTTGTTTCAATTCCAGCCCCCTGCATCAAGCATATTCATGATATTAAGGTAAAACATGGTCAAGTCGATGAGCTGTTAGGCAGCATTTCCAATGATATATCAACATTGACTCACCCAGAGATACACAGATCAAAATTATTTAAAGCAGTATTCGACGCTGTTAAGCACAGGAACTCCGAGATCGTCGAACAGAGCCTGAAAGTATATCCCGATTTAGTTTGGATTCTGGATGAGGAAGATCGCAACTTATTTCTATTTGCAGTTCTGCACCGGGAAGAAAAGGTTTTCTGCTTGTTGCATGAAATGGGGCCAAGAATGAACTTAGTAGCTACTAGCTTGGATAGAAACGGGAACACCATCTTACATCATGCGGCGATGCTATCACCTTCTTCCCATCTTGATCACATTTCTGGGCAGCTTTGCAGATGCAGAGGGAGCTCCAGTGGTTTAAGGTATCTATCTACTCACATTTGCCACATCTAGAAATTCTTCCGCTGTCATCTCTAGGTCATTTGTCTGGTTCATTTAGCTTGCATCCTTTTTCCTCTCTCCCTTTCCTACTCTTCTAGTTTGGGGTATGAAGGTCATGGCAACGAAATTGCAGGAAGTAGAGAAACTTGTTCAACCAATGTATCGAGAACTGCTCAACCATAAAGGTATGACAGCTCGCGCTTCGTTTACTTCACACCACAATAAAATGAGAAAACAAGGGGAGAAATGGATGAGGGAGACCGCGACTTCTTGTACGGTGGTGGCAGCTCTTATCGCTACCATTATGTTCACATCAGCATTCACAGTGCCAGGCGGTTTTGATAACGAAACGGGTGATCCCCTGAATTTGGATCATGATTACTTCATGACATTCATAATTGCAGATGCTCTGTCCTTGCTCTCTTCTGCCAGTTCACTCCTAGTGTTCCTCGGTATTCTCAAAGCGCGGTACACTGAAAGTGAATTCCTATTCTCCTTGCCATGTAAACTGCTTCTGGGAATCACCACGCTTTTCTTCTCAATAGTGACGATGATGCTCACCTTTGCAGCTACCATTTTTATCATCCTTCACGACCGATTATCGTGGATTTGCATTCCCATTATCCTGTTTTGTGGCATACCAGTTTTGATATTCACATTTCCTCAAGTTCCACTCATTTACGAGATTTTCGTTTCAACATTTGGACCTGGTATTTTCCAAAGGCCAAATAAGCGTTGGCGCTGGAAGTTTTTCCCTGGATAGAGTAGTATGTACTAATGGAGTTTGCACCAAATTCGATATATATAACTAATAATGCCATTTTACTACTGATTTTTCCTCTCTTGAACATACAATATTTATTCAGTTTGCTGGTTTATTAGTTAAACAGAAAACAAACAGTGATCGGTTTCTTCATGCACAACGTGGATTCTGAAAGGCTATACGGGGTGACGTACCATATTTTAATTAAATGTTTCTTGTTTGAAGGGAGGGGGGAAATTAGGTAGTGTTTGGATTAATAACCATGTATTCAAATAATTAGAAAATTGAGGTGTCAGTTGTCGCGAAGCAAAAATAAAAATGGATTGGAAGCTGAAAATTCTATAAAAAGTCTAGCCCACTTGACTCAGCCAATGCATTCATTGGAGCATAATAATACCAATCCATTTAATGACACAAAGAAAAATTAAATAAGGATGACCGAAAGAAAAACCGACAGACACACCAACCAGAGTGTAGCAAATCTATACCCCCAAGAAGAAAAGTCCGTGGCCAACCCAACAACCATTTAAGACTTTCATTTTCAGTTATCAACTTTCTTAGTTTTTGTTGGCTGTCTTAGTTTAATTTCTTGCCCATTCACACATGTCTCCGTTCTCTTTCTTTTTTTTGACAACACCATGTTTGAGGGTGAGTTAGCAAACCAAAGAGGGATTTGCTCTGGCTTTAGTTAGACCCTGCTAGTGGACGGTGGGATTGGTCCTTTAAGATTTTAGTCTAGTTGCGGGTTAGCTAACCCAACAATTGAATTATCCATGGAAAAAAAAAAACATCGGGAATTAACGTCTCTCCATAGATTCGAACATCAAACTTTGCTTTGACTGGTGGTTATTTCTTATATATTTTTATATTCAGCTTCTACCATCGTTTCCAATTAAAATTGGAGAAATTACTACCAATTATTGATTTACCATTTTCAATTTTCACTTCCTACCAATTACGTCATGTATGCAAGGAGTGTTTTTCTTTTTTGGCTTTTGCTGGCCATTGGAATAGGCCATACAAATCTATTCTATAAACCTCGAAAGCCCAGTGGGCCTCAGCTGAAGATACGAAGAAGGGGTTAACTTTATGCAATCACCAAATTATCAGAATCGTTTTTCCTAATCAAGGAATGAATTGTGGTTTTCGTGATCATCATTAAACAATGTTATCAACTTCATCTCTATCAAAGACCTGAAAAACTTATAGGAATATGTCAATGCTTCAATATAAATTCACTTGAAAATGGAAGCAAAGACTCATTATCTGGTAGAGGACAATACAAAGCAGGTAAAACAACTTCAAGAGAAAGGGGGTGGGAAACACTAAAGTGGGGTGTTCGGATCTGTCCAATACTCGTGGACCCAACTAGGGATGGCAATTCGATCCGCTCCCGACCCGATCGGTGCGGGTTTCCATCAAATTTTCGGGTACCGGTCGGGTTGGGGGAAATTACAAAAACCCAATCGGGATTGAGTAGGGTTTGGATCAATATTACCCCGACCCATTATCTGCCCCATTTATTTTATATATATACAATTATATTTAACCCTAATATAATTATCATTATACTATATAAAATTATTATCATCATACTAAAAAAAATATTACTTTTAGCCTTCTATGTTCATCGTTATATACCACATATATAACTATTTCCTTCCATTTGTTTTTCGGTTAAATTTTTTCTTCCCATTCTTACGGGGCGGGGCTGGTAAACCCATCACCCTATAAGGTGGGGACAGGAGCACCCTAGAATTTATCCAGTTGGGTTCGGGGCAATGTGGTATTTTTAAAGAGTTGGGGTCTGGGTATAGCAAAACTATAACGCGACATACATAGGATGCACACATATTGCATGGTTACGAACACATTTGTATCCGGATCTATATAAAACTATAACATGTAGAGCGGCCTGCAGGCTTTAGTCATTAATACGTGTGGAACAAAACATGGTAACCTCAGGAAGGAAAACAAAAGCAAAAGTAGAAAATCATATGAATCCTGATTAACATAATCAGATTCCTCTCCTCAATACTACTTTTCCCCATTCAGTTTCCATTCCAATAAAACCTCTCAAAGTTTGTTTCCCGTCTTTGTTCTGATATTCTCTTTTTATACGTACTTTACTTAAATAAATCACTTTGCGTGTACAATGTGCATTCTTTTTATATATATGTACTAACTTGAGTTCAGTCTGCATTAGAATCTAACAGGCAACTAACCCGTAGAGCGAAACTTATTACAAGAATAAGGTCCAGATCACAGCTCCCTGTAAGTGCAGTTTTCTTTTCACCTAAATTATATGTCCTCTCTTTAGGTTTGTGTTTCCATGACTTTCTTCTCATTAGGATGGCAAAGAAACATAATACTACTCCAGGTGGTTTGGACAATGCCCGCCAATCAATGAAAGAAGAATCAATAGAAAGCCAAAGCACGGATACCACTAGTACTTCTGATGATTCAGACAACGACCAAGAGCCACCGAATCTGGAATTAGAAGGAAGTCCTAGCATGATTATACTCCTAATAGTTTAGAGATGGAGACACCAGTTGAGGAACCAGAAACAAGTCCAGGCAACGAAGAAGGTTAGGAGATTCAATTTCGAACACACGCTTCTTACTAGTCATTCTGAGACAACATTCTTAGAGCCATCAAACGTGTGTGTCCGTGCTGTGTGTGTGTGTGAGCTCCCAATACTCGTGGGGAATGTGTGTAAGATGTGTACAGCAAAATTACGGTGATTAGTGATAACTCTTATGTTATGTGAACTCCGTTATGGATGTCAGATAGGAGTATGTATACAAGGGTCGGATTCATAAAATACCAATAGCAAAGACAAAGGGACATGCCACAATATTTTATTGTTGTAGTTATTTTTCTTATTTTCTAGGTAGATTGGGGTTACGATGCATGATGTACAAGTTAAATGCATAGTTCATGATAAATTTGAAATACAAAATATGCTACTAGGTGAATATCTAACTGAACATAGTGAGATGAATTCTATACCTACACCGAGCATCAAGTGTCTGACACAGTTTATACATAGAGAACTAATCCATGTAAGCTGACTATATGGGAAAAAAGCGGATATACGATTATAAACAGAAGATGAATAAACAGAGAAACCTTCGCAGGCGTGGGGAGAGAAAGGATTCTGATGACTCTAAACAAGTTGGTTCACAAGGGGGATTGGGAGTATGTCAAGGACTATCTTGAGCAACACCCTGATGCACTGACTACCCAAATTTCGTTAACCGGGGACACTGCGCTCCACATTGCAGCACTAGGCGGACATGTGAAGATTGTGGAGGAGTTAGTACATATGATAAGTGCAAAAGACTTGGCACTTCCAAATAGAACCGGTGAAACGGCACTTTCTCTTGCTGCAGGAGGGGGAATCACAAAGGTAGCTAAGCCTTTGGTGAGAAAGAATCATGATCTCCTAGGGATGAAGAACTACAATGGTAATATTCCAGTTGTTGTGGCTGCTCAATTTGGCCATGTCGACATGGTACATTACCTTTATTGTGTGACTGAAGAGGAAGATCTTGATCCTGAAAGAAGCGACCAAGGTGGCAAGCTTCTTACTACGTGCATCATTGCCCAGATATACGGTAAAAAAGAAAAATGACCTTCTCATTCTCAATGATATAGTGGTGAAGTTCCTAATCAACAGGGTTTTGATTAACATATACGCATGCATACATGTGTTTCCACAGATGTTGCTTTGGATCTGGTCCAGCGGTTCCCAGGGTTGGCTACAGCCGACGAAACACTAAATACATTGGCTACTAGACCATCAGCATTCGCAAGTGGAACTCATTTGGTGTTCTGGAAACAATGGGTCTACTCATGTGGGTATTTTATTCACTCTAAGGAAATACTTGGGCTTCATATTTGTATCTCTCTTAGATTTTCTTCCTTGATTTAGTCGGTGAAAGCACTATTGATCACATCCTTTCTTGAAAGGCATGCCCGTCCATTCCCATTGCGTCTCCAAAATTCACGGGACATTGAGGCTCATCCCGGAATACCAAGTCACCAAGAAAACATCATCATGCAAGGTATATTTATATTATTATAGCACAAGGATTGTAACGTATTTGGAAATTCACGTACCTTCAACAAACCACCCAAGATTCTAATGGGTTTGCATTTTCAGCACTCAATCATCTGTATGGACAAGCATGGGTTCTCCTAAAATTCTTCGGTACGAACAATAAAGACTGTATTCACTTCAATCTTCATTTGAAATTAACGATTT